>CM053269.1:35887412-36487412 GCA_028583415.1 Protea cynaroides | reverse complement strand
AATTA
The DNA here is from genome assembly GCA_028583415.1 of Protea cynaroides. NCBI lineage: Eukaryota > Viridiplantae > Streptophyta > Magnoliopsida > Proteales > Proteaceae > Protea > Protea cynaroides. Next base: position 36,487,407 of record CM053269.1, on the reverse strand, counting down.
CCAATAAGGTACCCATAATGTTTTACACAATAAGATCAGTTAATTGGAACCATGCAACTCAATAGGAAGATCACTCCCAATTGGGTATCATCCAACCAACTCTGCCAATCAACACCTATCTACACATCCGAACCCACACAATGACTGATGCGTGCCCTTACATGTTGAAAACATCACAAAACAATGGGATTCCATCTTTTCGGTGCTAACGTACCCCATCAAATTTTGTCTTGGTGATGCTTTTGCAACATTCTCAAATTGGTTCTCTATTTTATCAACATTGACTTGAATTCACTCTCCAATCTTTTCCTATTCTTTCTCCTCTGCAGATCCAACTTCCTATTTCCTTTAGATAATTTTTTTTCTTCATATTTGTTTATTGCTCAAAGCCATACCTCTTTTGGATTAATTTCTTCGATCTGTTGATCCCTTGTAATTGATGCAATTCTGTAAGCCCCACCTCTTCAGTTTTGGATCTCTTTTAGATGAAACATGAGCAGCAGCATGTATTCAAATCTTTAATTGATGAGGGCTGTGTTTGGGGGTACTGAAGACATGCCCTGAATTGTTCTTTACCATCTAGGTAAAATTATGACTAGCCATTGGCATGGTACACATGCAGGGTTTGTGATACAGTCCAAGAAGAGCTGATGCAAGCCAGAAGAAGGGGTCGAAAGCAGCAACCAGTTGGGCCTGGCCCAACCAGATCCATCCAATTACCGCCAGCCATATCCATCCAATTACTTCCAGCAAGAGTCGGCAGCAGTAGCTCTATTTGATTAATAGTTTTTAATAGTCTTATTTCTTTCCTAAAACATAGGCTAGTTAGTTAGAAGTTTTAATTACTTGGAGACTAAGGGTTTCCTTGAATTTAGTTTCCTAAAGAGTAGTTAGAAACCTTCCTATTTTTCAGCTTTAGAAACTTTCCTATAATTTAGTTTCCTAAAAAGTAGTTAGAAACCTTCTTATTTTTCAGCTTTAGAAACTTTCCTATTCTTTTGTTTAGAAACTTCCAACTCTATAAAGAAAGTTTAGTTTTCTAAATTCAAGTTCTGAAACTTTCCTATTATTTTGTAACCTGTTAGAAATTATAAATAAGAGAAGAATGGCTGGCAGCAGAAGTAAAATTTTTCTAGGAAAAAAGAAAGAGTTAAACTCCTATTTTTCTGGTTGAGTTTCCTACGGTTGTGAGACTCAACCAATTATATTACTTTGCTCTTTCTTTTACTCTAGCTCCCTTAAGTTATTTTCTTCTTTTGTTTACTGTTGGACGACATTGAAGTTTACTATTTCTGGACAAACTCTTTGCTGTTTTAGTCAAGACATCTTCAACCTTATCTGAAAAACATCTAGGTCTGGCGGTCGCCTGTATAGCAAGCTTGTGACATCTATAGTTGAGTCAGTTCTCTTTTGATTGACTCCAAATTTCTGCTAGTGTTCATACCTGAAATTAAGATGACCTCTTATCAATTTCAAGTGTGTTCAATGACTAGATCTTCAGATAAGTTGGTTTTCTCATTGCTTATCAAATCTTTTTTTTTTTTTTTTTGTGATTGGACTGCGTAAGATCCTGTAGCAAAAAGGGATTGTTAATTTGATGTATTTTGAACCTTCTTTGCCATCAATTGGTATCAGAGCTAGGTTGATGAGAGTTTTAACTCTCTTAACCAGCCTAACAAATCCATGGATCCACTAGCTTTAGTACTAGAACAATTGGCCAATATGAATGCAAAGATGGATAATATGGGAGAAATGATGAATGCCAAGATTGATAACATAGAGGAGATAATGAACACTAGGGAGGTTGGACGGCGACATCCCACAACCAATATTGTGCCTAAAAATAATCTTAGGGCTCTCTAAAGAGTCCCTAGAAAGGACTATCAAGATCTACCAGATGATGAATATGATTGGAGACTTCCCCGTTATGAAAATTCATATAAAGTAAGGCTGGACTTAAAAGTATTTCATGGTAGGCATGACCCCAAGTCTTTCATGACTGGTTGTGTGCATTGGATGATTATTTCGATTGGTTCGATCTTCCTGAATCATGAAAATTAAAATTAGCATGATCCAAACTTATGGGAGATGCCTAAGAGTGGTGGCGTTATTATGAATATAGCCTAATGCGGAAACGGTTGTAATCCACCACTTGGGAAGAGATGAAATAAGAGTTAAAAGAAAAATATTTGCCAAGATCTTTCCAAAGATGGCTACATGACCAACTGAATAGCCTTTGTCAAGTAATCATGAGTGTGGAGGATTATATATATCAATTTAACGTGAAGGCAGTACCAAAAGTTGCATCACTAACAAAAACTCCAATGCCTTCAACCGTTCTAGGAGCATTAGTAGCTGAAGGCAAGGGAAATGAAGAACAAGTTTTACAGATCCATGATGACAAAGGAGAGACCAACATTGATGTTCCTACTATAGCAATTTGCATTGAAGAGGTTGTAGTTAAAGACTACATCAGTTACAATATAGAAGATTTTACTCAAGTCAATGATGTGGACATATGTGATTTTAATCTTCCTTGTGCAACTCTATTGACTGATAATGAGAGTCACAGTGATCATGAAGCTATGGACGTTGAGGGAGCGATTGTGGAAGACAAAGAGCTAGATGTGGTGATCCCCATGGATACCCCCTGCACATTTGAATCATTTCAAGGTATTGAACATATTGACCTTGTGATACCTCCCCAATATTTTGAAGATAGTGTACCCAAGGTGGTGGATTTTCTTTCCACGTTTCAAGCACTATCAGATTTTCAATATCAAAGAAAGATGTATATCGACTCTACTGAGATCATTCTTCACCATTACAAAACTCATGGATGAGTTTATTTTAAGTGGGGGGGGAGCTGATGCAGTCCAAGTTACACAAGAAAACCAAAGGAAGCAAAATGCTAAAATCAAACAATAACCAGTCGACACTGTTCACGCGGTACTGTTCACGTGAACAGTGCCAATAGCTTTAGTTACCTTTTTTCTCCAAAGTTCTTGTTTGATTTACTTCTTAAATTATGTTAGCATATATTTCAGTTTTAGAATATTTAAGTTACTTAGTTTGTTTTGGAAATTTCCTACACTCTATTAAGGAAAGTTTCCTTTTCTTGTTCATGTTTTATTTTTTGTCATTCCTATTAGGAATTGGCCTTTCCATAGATATAACTTTACAAAGTCCATGAATATGAATAAAGGAGAAAAAGGAGGTAGACTTAGTAGCAACCAGAAATTTTGCATTCAAAATTCTAGTTGGGTCTCCCACGATTGTGAGACTCAATCACACACTTTTGCTTTTGTGTTTTAAAAATTGTTCTTGTTATTGAGTTATACTTCTTTCCTATCTTGTTATGACATTCTCGTTGTTGTTTCTGAGGCTTACAACACATCTAAAAAGAAAATACAATCAGGTTTTCATGATCTGATCTCTCTTTGGGCGGAGTCAATAGGATAGTCATTTTTCGAGATCTTATGGTTTCTTCTGTAGTGGTTGGATGACTCTCAAATTTAAATATGTTATCATGCATATCCCAAATCCCTTTCCCTCCAACTTGGAGCCCTTTCTAACTGCTGGATCTCAAGATAAGTAAGTTTTTCTATAATTCTATAATTCTGGTTTGCTAAAATACAGGTTTGAGACCTTCGGGCAAGATTGGTTTTGATCTAATTCTTTGGATCAAGTTCATCTTCTGGAATATTATTTTTCATATCCTAATGATCATTGTTTTCAAGTTTTAAAGCATTCTATTGGATAGATTTGAAGTTGAGTAATTATTTATCAAATTCAATCTTTCTTACTTGTTAAAGTGTTAAGTTTGAATTGGACTGATTGAAAGATCCTACCCTAGCAAGATTGGGCATCAATTGAGATGTAACCCTACCTTGCCAACAATTTGGAAGGGTCCTTCCATAATGGTTTAGAAATCTATTTACTTTGAAGCTATATATCATATGTTTCATAAGATTGTAGTACTAACTAGTGACCATGTTTTTCACCAGGCAAATGAGATACTGCATCACAAGGCTAGTCTAAATGGGTACCTCTCCTACCACACCGGCAAAAGCCTTAGGAAGATCAATCAAAACATGGATTTCATGAGTGAAAAAGAAGAAATGTTCATATTGTTAAAATCAAATATGGAGCTTTTGACTTGGTCAGTTTCTTGAACAGTCTCATGAAAACCTGCTAGGGTTAACCCTATCTCTTAGAGTGCCTTAAGCTTGAAGTTAGCAAATACTTTGGTTGCTAGGGTAGGGGTGCTGTTCTGTCCCGGACTCCAGGTGTAATACTTGGTGTAGTGTGGGTTGTTGCAATCAATTGTAACCCTTTACAAACTCTGGTCTTGTTTACTAGGAATTTGAATAAATGTTATTTTTTTTTTTGATAAATAAAATTATTTGTTCTATATAAATAGATTATGCATGGGCTTTTCATCAAAGACATATCAGGTTGGGATCGGTGTTGCTCTTGAGGCTGCCAAACCCTAATGGTAAATGTTACGAAATGCCACTTTCTCTTTAACACTAAGGACTTCTTGATGTGTGGGAAACTCGGATGGTTCAATCAACTATGGGGTATGCTCGGAAGGAAGTGATGTACATGAAACTTTCAAGCGAATAATCAGTGTTCAGATTGTGGGTGGGGTTTTTATTCATTTTGGATGATCCATGTTTTTATTATCTATTTTCCCAAGTTATATAACCTAATAACCGAAACACTAGAGAGAAATAAAACTGTCCAATCTTCTATCATTACAGCATCCTAGACATTCTTTTTTACTCTAAAGATGGACAAAAGGACCTTGAGAGATACTTTGGTTATAAAAAGGGTGGCTCATTTTTACCCATGACAAAATTCTTCCTTAACAAAGATTTTGCCATGTCAATTCGTTCAGTTGCATAAAAGATTCAAGAACTCTAGATAGGCCACCGTTATATCGGATCAGCTTGAATCAGGTTAGCAAACCTTAGAATTAGCCACACACATGCGAGGACTGAGGATGACACAAGATCGGCTCCGACATATTCCGTGCTTGAGTTGGCCAATTCGTGTCCTAGTCGTCAAACAATGATTGCATATGCTCACTTGATCAATAGTAAATGCAACCTCAAACTCAAGTTCCAAGTATTCAACAACTGTAACCTGGTTATTGGCTTGTGCACTTGATTTTGCGCCTTGCTTAGAGATTCAAGATTTAAGACCTTTTGAACCCAATCGTCAGGAAGGGTTACAGTAATAGAGATTGTTCACTGATATTTTGGTTAGCAATTTAGAAGGAAATGTAGGCTTCAAATTGGGATCAATTCAGGATACAAATTTCCTACTATTGTTCTAGTTTGAAGATTTACATATCTTAAAGGGTTGGTATGAACTTTAAACCAAAACCAACTCAGAATTTTTGGAACCTATTTGCATAAATTTACCTGAAAGACAAGAAATGTACTTCTGGGTTCCACAATGGTAGAGAGACAGGGAAACAATACAACATGAACAAAAAGAAGAATGCTTTATTCATTTAACCAGAGTAGATAACAATAATACAATATAGCTATCTTGCCTCAAATGCAAGTATATTAGACTCATTTGAATCTTTGGTTACTCTCAAATATAATGCTGCCTTGCTTCTTCTTCCTCTTCCTTCTACTCTATGCTGTCAATCCCTTAGTAGCATAGCCAAAGTCATTAGATCCTCGACCAGACCCCTCCAGAAAAAGAATTGCAAGAATTTGCATCCACGGAGATGATTAGGGAGGGAGCGAAAAATTATTTTCACTTTTGAGTGAGATTAATAGGAAATAATCAAATAGATAGAAATACACAAATCACAATAATATACACACGCATACCACAAGTAATTTTTATGTGGAAAACCTCTCAATGTATGTAAAGAGTAAAAATCACGGGACCATAATAGTCCACCCAAATCCTTTACTATCACCAAATTTATGAATATAAGAGTTTTCTTTAGTTGAACTAGAGGCATACAACAACATCAGTCATTAAGAATATTATATTTTTGACACACATTATCAAAAACATCTAGAACAACATGTCTTAGGAATACATCATCAACAACTCACTAAGGGGTACCAAAGAGATGGGTATAAGACTAAGGTGAAAAACTCCAATAATCAATCCCACTGTTCAGAATGAATATCAGATTTATGGACGTTCTGGAAAAATCTCAACTCAATCGGACCATAGATGACCATCTGATCCTTACCTTGATGGAAATCAGACAGCTTTATTCAAACAACTCAAAAACTTTTCTTCTCTGTTTTGGGTAGATTGCAGCTCACGAACACTCTTTTTCTTTTTTTGTGTCATACCAAAAATAAATGAAGAGCTGAAAAAGAAATGAAGAGATGAAATCAAATCTCAACAAAGCATGGGAAAATTACATAAATACCCTTACTCTATATGGGCTTAAGTTCGGACATCCAAATGGGTTTAAAAAAAGATGGACCATCCCTTACATAGGAGGGAAACCTAGCCCAATAACTCTCACCCTCCCAACTATATGGAGGAATCCACCATCTGGACGACTAAACAACAAACCTCAAGCTTCTCCCTTGGTAGAGCTCTTGTCAACATATCTGATTTATTATGGTCGGTATGAATTTTTTTAATCTCTAGCAACTTGGAATTCAAAACATCTCTTATTCAATGATATCTCACATTAATATGTGTTGAACTATAGCGAAAAGTAGAATTCTTAGTAAGGTGGATAGTACTCTGACTATCACAGAACAAGACATACTGTTCTTGCTTTAAGCCAAGTTCCTGCACAAATTTTTTCATTCATAGCAACTCTTTGCAAGCTTCCATTGCGACAATGAACTGCCTTAGTGATAGAAAATGCAATACATTTATGTAATCTTAATTGCCAAGCCACAACTCTACCTGAGAAAGTGATGAAAAAACCTGAAGTAGACCTACGAGAATCAATATTCCCTGCCATATCTAAATCTGTGTAGCCAACCAACAAATATTTTTCATTTTCAAAACATAATCTCAAATAAGACGTGCCTCAAAGATACCTCATGATCCATTGGATCGCATTCCAAAGGTTAATTGTGCTAACTACATATACTATGTCTAGTCTCGTGCAAACCATCGCATATATCAGACTTCCCACTATTGAAGCATATGAAACTATTTCTATGTTTCCTTTCTTTTCATTAGTAGATATGTTCTACTTGGTACTCAATTAGAAGTGAGTAGCAAGAGGAGAGCTAAACACTTTAGCTTTATCCATCTTGAATCTTTAGAGTACTTTTTTTATGTACTTCTCTTAAGACAACCACAATTTTTTAGCATTCTTGTCTCGAATGATTTTGATGCCAATAATTTGTTTTGCTTTCCCCAAGTCATTCATGGAAAAAGACTTGCTCAACTACTTCTTTAACTTGTCAATCCTTGAAACATGCTTACGAACAATCATGTTATAATCTATACAAAGCAAAAGAATAATAAAGTCATCGATAGATAATTTTTGAACAAAAACACAATGGTTAGAAGTAGTTTTTCAATAGCCTTGCTCCCTAATAATTGACTCAAAATTTTTATATCACTGTCTCGAGGCCTGTTTCAAGCCATAAAGACATTTCTTTAGTCTGCACACTTGCTCTTCTTTTTTCGTTACCTCAAAACGCTCTAGCTGCTTCATCTATTTCTCTTCCTTCAAATCACCATGAAAGAAAAGCTGTCTTCACATCAATTTGCTTGACCTCTAAGTCAAGACTAGTTGATAAACCAAGAACCACCCGAATAGATGACATCTTTAAGATATCATCAAAATCATTGCTTTTTCTTTGATTGAATCTCTTAACAACCAATCTAGATTTGTACTTGTACCATATGTATTCTTTTTGCATCACCCGCTTTTTTTTAAAGCTCTCTTGCCGTTAGGCAACTTTTCTAACTCAAAAGTGTAATTTCATGCAATGACTGCATCTCATCTTGCATTACTTCAACCCACTTATTCTTTTGTTCATATTCCATGGCTTCTTTAAAGCACTCAGGTTCTCCTTCATTAGTTAATAATACATGTTAATTTGTAGAATACCGTATGGAATCTGGTAAGCATTCTGATTGGAACAAATGATGGAACTTCTGGTATTGGCAGCTGCTCATAAGAATCATGATTTGTCTCAATCTACGTGGGAGTATCTATATCACTTGTATCCTGCTAATCATTCTGAACCTCATCTTTAACTTGTGCAGACACCGATTTTGGAGGGACTGGATTCAAGTCAATTAAATCATTACTATGTTGAGACATAGTCCTCTCTACCTTATCAATATCTTGTATTATTCTATCTTTCATAAATATAACTGTTACTGTTGGAAATCGCCCACCGACCCGCCCTCTGAATTACCTGCAATCACAGAGATGAGACAAAGGAGTTGGGCGTCTAAGCCCCGGGTACACTCCGATGCCTAAGTCAGATTCCCAAAGTAAACAGCCAACAGATAGCAAAATGCTATCTCCAGTTTAAAGAATGTGGGACGATGAAAGAGTTTGAGCGTGCGAGAATGAGAGAGAGAGAGAGATATTGCGAACTAGTAACTTGTGCGTAAGTGATTACCTTGAGGGATTGCCCTCTACTTATAGATTGGGAAGAAGCATGGAGGTACCAGGACTCAGGGGAGTAGACTGCCCTGCCCCAACAAGCAACGGCCCTACTACAGAAGTGGAATTAATACAATGGATTCAAAAGCTCCGCTTGCCTCTCGTCAAGGTTGTGGGTTGGAGGAGAAAGGGGAGTGGAGGCGGGCCTCCATTCGCATCTCTGTTCGAATTCATCCCAAAGCTGGGACCCAAGCGCGAGGGAGTGAAGATTCATATCCCACAGGAATTCGATCGGTGGATCAGCAAGTACCTTGACCAGATAAAATGAACAATAGGATTGCCACGTGTCGCTTTGTGGGACACCCGTGTGGTAGACTCTGAGTAGGAGTAGGAGACCTTAGCCAAGGAAGCTAGGTCGGTCAGCTCTGGGACTGACACATGTCAGTGTGTGAGTAATCACAGACCATGATAGTCGACGTCGTATCAGACTGGGAGAAGGACTCCTCGGATGTAGCATAATCACATTAGGACTCTGACCACCGACTGGGAAACGCAGCCGGGTAGGACTATGACTCCGAGCGCTACCGTAGATAATGATAACCAGACGGCATAGGGCGAGTGCGGCATGCCGGGCGCATGAGAGGCCGATGGCAAGATACCGAATGCCTCATAAGCCGAGCGTAAGACACTCCAAGCGGTCGGCTCCGAAGGTGAAGCTTGACACGTGTAAGATTTTAAATGGATGAGATTTTTCCCACCTAACAATAACATATCGACTTCTGATAATTTTCTTTTTAACTAGATCAAAAAATTTGTAGCCAAACTCATATTGACAATAACCTACAAATATACATTGTCATGTCTTGACATCAAGTTTAGACTTCTCATTTTTGAGAATATGCATAAATATTTTGCATTCAAAGACGTGTAGATGATCATAAAAAATATCCCCAATTGTCCAAACTCTATTTGGCCCATCAAATTGTAATAAAATAAATGATGACAAATTCAACAAATGTACTACTATATTCAAAGCCTCACCCAAAGCGGATCTTGGCAGCCTTCTCTTGGTAGCCTTACCTATGAGAGTAAATACTTGATCCTCTCTAATAGTGTACTATTTATTCTTTCAGCTAAACCATTCAATTGAGGAGTCTTTGGAGGTGTCTTTGATATCGAATACCCTATTCCTTGCAGTATCATCAAACAGTCTTGAATACTCTTCCCCATTATCTGCGAATGCATTTTATTTTACTAGTCTATCTCTCAACTAATGCCTAGTCGCTTGGATACATCTAGCACTTGATCATTGTCTCCAACGTTTAAACCTATAACTTTCTTAAGTAGTCATCAATGAAGGTTATAATATATAGAGAACGACCAAGTGTTCTTGTTTTTATAAGACCGTACACATTAGAATACACCAAATCAAGTACATTTGATTTTCTTGAAGAAGGGAGACTCTTGAAGGAGATTTTGCTCTGTTTCCCTACCAAGTAATGAATACATTTTTTCAAATGTGCATTTTTCATTTTAGATAGAAGTTTATTCTTGGACAACATCATTTCCTTCTCAATCATGTGGCCAAATCTCTTGTGCCATAACTCAATTGTACCTTCATTGCCAATTACATTTACAATGTCCTTGGAAAGCTTTGTTTGCAATAAGTATAATGTTGAACACTTTTTACCTCTTACCACAATTATAACACCCTTGATAAGTTTTCATTGAACTTTATAGAAGGTGTTTCAAAAACCCTTATCATCAAGTCTACCTGTAGAAATTAAATTTAAGCGGATATTAGGAACATGCTTCACATATTTAAAAACAAACCTTGTGTCAATATTGGTTTCTAAACAAACATGTCCAATTCCAATAACTTTGGCCAAGCCATTATTGCCCATCCTTACTGATGAACTTGATATGACACTGAGAGGGGGGGGGTGAATCAGTGTCTGAAAATTCTCCTTAATTATTTATTGCTGCCCAGAGCTGATGGAGACCTAACTTTTCACACACACACAAGCGCATGCAAATCTACCTCGCTACCACTCAGTGGCCAGGTCTACCAGATTTGCACACCCATCCTGCAAGCCATTCCACGTACTCCAAAATATATAGGAAAATAAAGACAGTCCACAACACAGGATATACGTGGTTCCCCAACACAGTGTGTGATGGCTAATCCACGGAGTAATGCCCAACAGGCTCCGTATATACTCAATACACTTCTTTTTGCTGTCTACACAGCAGGGAGTACATACACCCAATTTACCCAGCATAAAACTAGGAGGGCACACATGTACCATAAATTCAGGTATCAAGTACCAGTGTTCAGCACATGCTGCACACCACGCTTAACCCGCACCCACGGGAAGCAAATAATAAATTTTTTAGGCTTATAAATTTGCCTTACAATTTTCCCCCACTAGCTAGGTAATTCAACAATTTACACCTACGCTAGCATGCAATAAATTGAAAGCATAAATAGATAAGGGACTTGAAAAATCTCACAAAGAATGCTTTCGGATGGTCAATAATATCTCTGAAGCTTCACACTGACCTCAGGTACTCTTCAACAGCCTTCAATGTACACACCTTACTCATAGGCTTCTAATCTCTTCCACACAACCCATAATCACCATGAATGTGAAAATAAAAGTTCTACTGACCTCTCATAGGAATTTAGCACTCCATTGATGCACAGAGAAGAGGTAGTTGGTGATTCATCACTCCCACATGTACGAAATCCTAGAAAAACCCTTTGTTAAGCTTCAAAACCCTATTTTCAATTTTTCTCAGTGTTTTTGTGACTCCTAACAGTGCCCATTGTATAGAGCATCCAAAAATATGGAAACTGCAACTTGAACGGATAGATTTGGAGCTCGGATGAAGAAGTTATGGCGGTTTGAAGTTCGACAAATCAGAAAATTCAAAATGGAATCTTTCAGAGGCTTATCGTACACCCGCACAACACTGAATCGCCGCCGCCTTTTGCGCTGTCGAGTTCCCATTGGACGAAGAAGGATCTTTATATATGGCCGTCGGATAAGCCTTTAAAAGGTGGGATTATACATGAGCCGCTGGATCTGCATCAATCGTGTCAAGAGCGATCGGCTTCAATCGCAACCGCAAGATCTGGATCAACCACGGCTTAGTACCGCGCGTGCGCCACACAGAATCAGGCTAGTACTCCATGCAAGGCGCACGATGGAATCTCGACGCGTCGAATCCGATACACTCAAGCCCGCCTTGATCTGGGCCATTCAAAGTGGATCTGAGCATCGTGGCTTCATTTTAACAACCGATTTGGAATCTTTTACATTTCTTCTTACCCAAAATGCCCTTGAACAAATGTATTAATGACTTTTTCGAGCGATCCAACGAAAACTGCGATATCTTTCTCATTCGACATCAGAATTGAGTGATTCAAGTTGCATTGGAAAGATAACTCGACGCTCTACATCTTTCCACTGTCGGATTTCTATGAACCTGTTGCGGGACCCACCAATATTTTCTCTTTCCTCTTTCTCTCTCCTCATTCTTTCTCTATATCTTATTTCTTTATGTAATGCTTCAAGATGTTGCAACATTGCCTCATCATTAGAAACTCGGCCACATCATCAGAAACTGTGCCACATCACTAGTGGGGTCCACAGATACTCTCTCACATCAAAATCAGTATAAAATCCCATTCAACTCATTGCAAGTCATCTGAAACACATGTAGAACACTGTAGAACACACATGCGAGGTTGCCACATCTATGCCACTGCACTGACACTCTCTGTCCTACACTGACATTCTCTCTCCTCATTTCTTTGACTAAATGCTTACAAACATTGTCACATCAGTCAAGTTGCCAACAATGACAACACAAAGTCCAACACTTACAACACCAAAGTCACTTGGCATGTAAGGTGTAAAGTAGTTATTTTGAGATGCACTATGAATGGAAACACTACTGTCAATCACCCAATTTGTTTCATGGCATGTAAGATTCCCTATATTACTATCATAGACAATTAGAAAATCCTCAGAAGTAGTGGGAACTCGATCATCATCACTTTCATCATTTATCATCTTTTATTTACATATTTCTTTTTTATTCGCTCTTTTAACTTTTGACAATATTTCTTGGTCTAGCTCTTTTGACCACAGTAATAACACTTAACATTTGTAAACTTGTTGAATTTGCTTATACTCATGTCTCTATTCTTTGGACCATGACTTTTACTCCTCACCTTTTTCTTAGTGACCAAAACATCTGATTGTAAAAAGGAACCCTATGACTTTCTTCTCGTCTCTTGATTTAAAACATTGTTCTTAGCCAAATCTGTTTGGAGTTGAGTTTGATAATGCCATCCTAAATGTCTCCTATGAGTCTAACAAAGTGTCAAAAACCCATAATCCTTGTATCTCTTCATCAAATTTGATACCCATCGAGGACAACTGATTAATGATTCCATAAAATGAGTTCAAGTGATTTATCATCGGAGTTCCATCTTGATATCTTAAGGCCATCATCTGTTGATAAAAATAATTTATCATTCCTTGTCTTTGAAGTATATAATTGTTCTTGCTTGGTCTATAGCATGCATGCATGTGTCTCTAATAATATGGTATAACACATTATCATTCACTTACTGTCTAATGTACCTACACATTTGTTGATGAAAAATATTCTATTCCTCATCAGTATTATTTTTCATTTTGCACCAGTATACACGGATAAATAATAATCTTTCATATAGAGGAGATCCTCTATTTTTCATTCCAAATAGGATAATTTGAACCATTTAGAGTAACTATTTTACTTGTATTAATTTCTATTGTTCAATCTAAGACAAATACTTCAAATAATAATGCTTTGATACCACTTGATAGAAAAGGGAGTAAAAAACTCTTTCCACTCTTGAGTCAACCTAAAAAGAAATAATCAAATAGAGACTAATATATCAAGTACAATAATATACATAAGCATACCACAAAAATTTTTCACATGGAAACCGATCCCAATGTAAGGAGTAAAAATCATACGACCGTAGTCCATCAAAATCTTTTACTATCACCAAATTTAAGAATACAAGAGTGTTCTCTAGTTGAAACTAGAGGCATACAACAACATCAATCTTCAAGAACATTATATTCTTGCCACACATCATTAAAAACATTTAGAACAACAAGTCCTGAGAGTATATCATCAATAAGCCTATTGCTGCTAGAATCTGTACGTTGTCTCCCCAGAAGAGATGATTTGTAGGAGACACGAACAGTGAGAGCAAAGGGGGATTAGGCTCGGGGCCTTGAGACTACTCTAATGCCTAAGTTAGGATCCATACAACAAGCAACAGATAAATTTATATGGCGTGGAAGTAATAGAAAGCTCATAAGTTCCTTAAAGGTTGATGGATTCAGAGGGATTTCTCTAGTAGAACGGGTTCTCTTAATGGTTGCCTTACTTTGCAATATGTTCGATTGGTTTTTATATAGAAGATTTGTTACTGAGTTTTAGGTAGAGTGAAGGTCATGGCATGTGGAATATGCTTGCCAAATGTTCAGTTTAGAGACTTAGCTTAAGTCACATCTGGAGGGTTCTTTCCACATGTCTTGAGTTGACTTGTCAGGTTTTGATCTGGCAATACCAAATGGAGACATTACGTTTGCTTGAGGCATAAGGGAGAGCACCATTAATGCAATTCAATTAAGCAGACATCGACATAATTAATGCGGTGAGATGCATTTAATGGCGTGCATCCTGCCTAGGGTAGATGTAGTTAATGATATGTGCTCGGCTGGATAGCATTAATTGCAAGCTGGTCGACGCTTCATTTCTTATCAGGCTGAGCATGCTTTTGTGTGCTCTAAACCGACGGGGGTTGCTATGTCAGGTTTTCCTTATACCAAAACTTGTCATTTAGAGATTGACGTGTTGTCATTTTCTTATCCCGTACTCTGTTGACGTGACTCAATCCTATTGGTTGGCATTATTTACACCCAACAAAGCCAAATAACAAGATGAAAATTGAAAGAGATCTCACCAAAAGGGATATCAAATAGATGATTATTGGAGTGAGTTGGAAGACTTCAATTATCAATCCCACCATTTAGAATAAAGAGCAATGGGATGAAACATTTCAACTCAATCAGACCACAGAAGATAATCTGATCCACACCTTGATGGAAATCAGGTAGCTTTATTCAAAACAACTCAAAAGCTTCTCTTCTTGGTTTTGGACAGACTGCAGCTCACGAACACTCTTTTTCTTTTTTGTGTCATACCGAAAAGAGATGAGATGAAACCTTATCTCAACAAAGCACGAGAAAATTACACAAATGCGCTTACTTTATATGGGCTTAAGTTTAAACATCCATATTGGTTTTACAAAAAAAAGATTGGCCATTATATACAAATTAAGTGATGGACCTTGAATGACACTGAGAGGGGGTGAATCAGTGTGAATACTTTTTCTTGATATTTCTTTGCTGCCCACTGCTTATAATGAACAAAACTGCTCCATACACAATCGTATGCAAATCTACCTCATAACTACTCAGTGGCCAGGTCTACCAGATTTGTACACCCATCCTGCAATTCATTCCACGCACTTCACAAAGTACATAATTGAACAAACCACAACACAGAAAGATTACGTGGTTCACCACCACAGTGAGTGATGGCTAATCCACGGAGTAATGCCCAATGGGCTTCATATTTACTCAATACTCAACTTTTAGCCCTTTACAGGACAAGGGTGCTCACCCTAAATTTTCCCAGCATAAAACTAAGAGGGCGTAACAACGCCAGAATTCAGGCATAAAGCCAGTGTCCAACACCCACTGAACACACCACAACAAATACAATTTTTGGGGCTTATAATGATGCCCTACAATTAAATCTCACAAGCTAGATAGGTATTCCACTAATTTTTCTTTTCACCTATACAAGCATACAGTGCATGAAAATTATCTAAAGAGTTAGGGAATGAGAAAATCTTACAACCAATTTGTTCTGATAACTGACGACGTTCCTTTTCTTCTGATAATCAATCAATCCCTTGCCATATGCAGAGAAGCTCCACCATTCTTAAAAAATCACAGCAGTACAACGACATGGGCACACATAGAGAGGATGAGTGATAGCTTTTTAATTCACAAAACCAGAAAAATCTCCAAGATTAAGAGTAACAAAGCTCTTTCTTCAAAAACGCCTCTCTGCAACTGTTTCACACGGCCAAAAACCTCTCAAACCATTCTCAATTGATAGAGAATGAAAAACCTAGCTCGGAGCAATTTGGATCGTCGGATTTGGCCACCGGATGGCCAAGTTATGAGGAAAACAAGTTCGGCCACTGGAAAAATTCGAAATGGAATCTTTAGGCTTCAATTGGTGCGCCTGCGAAGCACCGTAGCCGCACCCCGCCGCTTGGGTGTCACGCTCTGATAGGCCGAAGAGAGAATCTATGTAATCGGTCGTCGGATCTCACTCAAAAAGGCGGGATCGATTTTGTGCCGCTGGATCTGAATATATTGCGTCAACGAAACTCGGAGTTAATCCAAACCATACGATCTGGATCAATCGCGCGCTGTACCATTTGCGCGTCACACGAAATCAAGGTTCCGTTCCAATGTAGTGCGGCGCAACTTAGTAAACTGCATCTGACCAATAAGATATTGCGCGGGAGAATCTAGGCGCACCGTCAGCGCCACACCTGATCCCGCCTTCACAAGAACCGCCGATTTGGAATAACACTTACGTGGCTCCATCTGAACCATTGATATGGGATTTTGGCATTTTCAAATTGCCCAAAATACCCCTGAGAATAATTGAAATGGCCTCTGTATTCATATTTTGCTTCAAACAAACCCTGTAGAGTGATTTCTTCCCGAGAAGAAATCACTCTAAAAAGGGTGCCTCTCTCTCTCTAGACAAAGTGTCGAACATGTTGCGGGTGTGCTGAGCGCGAGCCTGTGCGCGCGGCTGTGCGTGCCAAGGCTGGCCATGGCATGGCCTGCGGGCCTAGCTGCTGCTTGGCCTGCGGGCCTTGTTGCTGGGCAAGCCATGGCAGCTGCCTAGCATGCGGCCAAGGCTGGACCTCTGCCAACCGAAGACCAGTGGGTCCCACCCACACCTGGGTCCCACAAATTTCTCTCTCCTCTCTCTCTCTACAGGCTTCTCTCTCTTATTTCTCTCTCTACAGCAGTCTCTCTCCATTTTCCATGCTTCACATCACCTGTAACAAAACTGCATCAAACTGTATCACTTGTTTCACTGCCATATCGCCTGTAGGGTCCGCAGACACTCTCTCTCATCAAACTGGACCCAGTTAGTCCAATTTACCAACAATTACAATATAGACATTCTCTTTCATCAAACTGGACCCAGTTAGTCCAATTTGCCAACAATTACAATATGTAGGCCAACAATAGGGAACCCAGCCCAATAAGACATACCGGGCTTGGCGAGGTCTACTAGAGGATTTTTTTTACAAAGAAAACTAGGACATCAAGTTGCAACTAAAAGAACATATACTCATTTTGTTCCATCAAAGTTAGTAGCATAACAATAGTACAAGTCACTGCCTGAGTCCACTTGAGCTATGCTTTAACTTCATCTGGACCATCACCTGAAAGGAATAAAAAAAAAAAAAAATTCAATAAATAGTTCCATATCCATCTATTCATGCTCTATACATATCCAATCTCAAAGAGATTGAATCTCAGAAACAAAGAGATGCAATTGTCCCACTTGGTCTTTGTAGATGATATCTTTAATTTTTCTCGTGTCCCTGTTCTATCTATCATTGTTGTTATGGATGCTCTACATTTATTTTTTGGGATATCTGGCTTATCTATTAATCCTTAGAAATCTCTTATCTTCATAATTACCAGAGTCTCTTCTTCTATCAAAGAAATGCTCAAGGACCTTGTGGGATGTTAGATGGGTTAATTGCATATTACTTATCTGGGGCTTCCTTTGATTCTTGTAGGCATTCTATGTATTACTGCTTCCTAATACTGGACTGGCTAAACAAGATACTTAAATTGTGAAAGAGTAGGCTTCTATCCCTCGCTTCTTGAGTTGATTAGAGCTGTTATGTAAAACTCATATTTTAATTTGACTAGCATTTTTGGGATCTCGGGTTTTGTGATAAAAAAGATTGGACCCTTATGAACGCTTTTCTTTGGAAAGGGTGTAATGATAATAAATTCTTACGTACTTATAACTGACCCTCTATTTATCTCCCAAAGAAAGAAGGTGGCCTCGTACAAAGAAGGGTGAAATAAGTTAATATTGCTGGTCTTTTGAAGGTTTTGTAAAGGATTTTTGAAAAGAATAAAATATCTGGATCATTGGGATTTATTCCATATATTTCAAATCAGATTCTACTTGGATAATGTCTTTTGCCTTTGATGCTTCATGGACTTGGAGGAAAATACTGAAGGTTCGACCATTAGTTTTAGATGTTATAGATCCATGGTTGATGATGGCACATCAACTCGTCTATGGTTAGATAACTGGCACCCTTATGGGGTGCTCCTTTTGGTATTTGGGGAGAGAATTAGATATGATGCAAGTTCAGGTAGAATGGCTCTTGTCTCTTCTATAATCTCAAATTGTGTTTGGTTGCTTGGGCGTCCTGTATCCTTGGACCTTGCTCAAGTTTGAGACCAGCTTCAAATGATCTGGAAAAGGCCTCGTAGGAGTGGAGATGCCATCCTGTGGACCAGCTCTTCCTCCAACCTCTTCATATCTCTTTCAGCCTAGGATCTGGTCTACTCCAAAGTTAGGGTAGTTACTTAATGGATGGAGGTTTGGTTCAAGCAGAATATTCGTAGATGTAGTTTTATTGTTTAGAAGGCTATGACATGTTTTTTCCTACATAGGCTTTTCTCTCCTATAAGAATTTACAAATTCCAAACTACAGTTTTTGTTGAAGTGATCTATAGATATCGGCCTTCTCTTCTTTCGGTGCCCTTTCTCTTCAAGCATTTAGAAGGGAATGCTCAAAAAGTGTTGCCCATTTCATACTCCCTCAAACTCCTTTTTGAGGTTGTATGGAAGTAGATTTTAAATTTGAATACCTTAAATGGAAACTGGATCTGCAATACTACTTTCAAGTTGGCTTTCTGTGCCACAATCTACCAGATCTGTTAGGAAAGGAATAAGTGCAGATAGATCTCCTCCTCTAGGAATTTTGTTCAGATTTTTAGCTCCATTAATTTTAATGTCAAGGAAAAAATCAATTATCTTCATTCATGTGATTTTAATTTGGCCATGACTGATTCATTATAACTTCTTGTGGCTTTCAGAGTCAACATTTCTAGTTAGCTTATCTTCCCTTGTTTGGGCTTAATAACTTCTTCTTACCCTTGAGGGTTTTTATACAGTTTCTTGTCTCTTTTTATTATACTATCTACTCACCCAAAAAATGTATAGTTGTAGTGATCAAAAGACCAAAATGCCGCCTAAGACTATGTTAGGATGTTAAGAAAAGAAAAGAAAAACAACAGAAGACAAAGTAAGGGTTCCGAAATAAGATTTATTTGTTTATGTTGGAAGGGGTCAGAATATAAGAATCATCTATTTTTGAATGCAATTTTTCTTGCCAAGTTTGGAATGTCATCTATCGTTTTTGTATGTCTCGATTTCCAAACTCTATTGTGGTGCTTAAAGTTGAGTGGGTAACCAAGGAGTTTTATGGGCACCAGGTTAGGAGTATAGGTAAGGTGGTCTTTTGTACAACGATCTCTCATTTGTGTCTGGAGAGAAATTTTAGAATTCACTGCAACAAGAACCGATCTAATGGCACTTTGATTATTGATATCAGGATAATTGTGTTGGCTTTAGGGGAAAAAGATTCTCTCAGAATGTTACAGAATGTTAGGTTTCTTTCACATTTTTGTGGGGGGGGGGGGGAGGTGACCCTATTAATGGGATACTTGTGCTTTGTGTGGAGTCCCCTGTTGTGTTTATCTGGTTTGCGGACTAGGGTTAATTATAACCCTTCTTTATATATTCTTCTGCTTCTTCTTTTCCATTATGAAATTTCTTTTATCAATAAAAAGGGTAAGGATGACACAATGATCACTCTATTGTGTCTATCTCTCACTCATTTAAAATTGTTCTTTTCTTGGCGTCCAAACATTGACTTAGTAATCGGAGATAGTATCAGATGTGACTGCTGAGTGAGTAGGTGGGTTTATGTACAAGTTAAAGGAAGGAGATCGTCTCCTGCGGCAGGACGGTCCTGCGACTGATCCAAGGGTTTGGGGATCAGTCTGGCCGCCTGCCAATACATTGGGGGGTGGGCCGACTGAAATCCGACCCTTGGCAGGCGGTAGGACCGCAGGACCACAGGAGACGATTTCTATGCCAAGTTAAAGGCCATACACAGATCACCTTTGATGAAGCCAAATTATATCCAAATTCAACAACTATGCCCATGCGGATATCTATCCGCATCAAGTCCCAAGCCCACAAAACCATTTGACCCTGGATCAAAGCATGACCAAGCACTAACAAGATTGTGACTTAAGCCATAAACAAAAAGAACCAATGAAGCTAGCCCAAACACCATTGGGAGTCTCCATGACTTCCTCTTGTTCTTCCCTAGTCATGAAGATGCCTTCCTTGGTCAACTTCAAGGAATCCCTTTGAAGCTCCACTTGTCTTTTAGATTCATACATCAAGGTATTGGAGGTTGGTTCTAGCATTGGAGGCTTCAACAAGAACACCTATATTTAGCTTCTCTTCCTTGTTATTTGTTATTGATCCACCACATGTTTTGGGGATTTCAATTAGAATTATTGGGGTATATAATATCAATGTAATTTGGGTGGAGTGGTTTTTTTTTTTTTTTTTTTTTTTTTTTGGGGGGGGTGGGGTTGGGGGGGGGGGGTGGTTAGTCATTTTGCATAATCCGATAAGCTTATAAAAAGGGATAGACAATTTCTCGTGGAGGCATTCCATTCTTGAATGAAATCCTCCTTTGTTGCTATAAGCATCTTTGAACCAAGATTAAGTTTAATTTTAATTTTAAAACCTTGCTTAATTTCAACTTCAATTTAGAAGTATTGAACTCATAGAAAGTCTGGATTCTTGTCAAGTATTAAATTTTTTCTTTGGAGACCATTTTTGACCCTTTTTTTCAGAATTTTAATTTTGTTTTATTTCGCAAAGGTTTTATCCCCATCTCTTAGCTTTAAAAATCAATTTGAAGCATATCAATCTGATACATGAGTAGGAAGTTATTCTTGATTTATTGACTGTGGGTCATTATGCTAAAAATTTGTGTTCACCTTGAAAGTGCAAGTACTCTTTTGATCCGAGTTTGAACTATCCCGTGGGGTGGTTACACCATTTGGTATTAGAGAAAGGAGGAGAGACAATATGGGTCAAAATTCTGAGGTGGTTGAGGTAACCACATTATCATTATCAATGAAGATGCATTAGCATAAGTCTTGTGAATACAATAAGAAATGCAAGAACAAATTGAGAACTTTACTCACGAGGTCCAGAGACTATGAGAAGGTAATTATCACAATCCACCAAATTCAAGAGGAGAGAGATCCAATGATTCTCAGTCGGAAGGTTCCCAATCCGTACCAAGAGAGTTCCATCCACCTTACCCTCTAAGAGCTTAAGAATGGGACTGGGGAAAGGAAGTTAACAGGGATATTACAGAATTTTTAGGTACTGATCCATTTGATAAAATTCTTAATTGGCTCACTGTTGTAAGTGAATTTTTTGAGCATAGAAATGTCCTGGACAATCGTTGGTTGGCATTATCTCCATGCGACTTCAAGGCAAGGCCATTGTTTGGTGGCAACGTGAGAAGTGAACACGTCAATCCGTTGACAAAGCACCATCAATTCATGGAGAAGTATGGAAGACAAGATGAGAAAGCACTTTTTTCTTAGAGGATAAAAGAGAGAGATTTATCAACAGTACCAAAATTTGAGACAAGGTATGCGCACGATAAATCAATACACCAATGAGTTCAATGAGTTGGTGATTCTAAACAACATTATGGATCCCGAAGAAGTACTTGTGAACAAGTACTTGAATGGTCTACAATCTTAAATTCAAGAAGCCCTTAAAGTCTTTGACATTTGGAATGTGGGAGATGCACACAAAGAGTCCTTGAAAATGTAATGTTATTGAAGTTGAAAATAACAATCCACTTTCACTTTTACTCAGCCAAATCCGAATTCGTTGAGTACTTTTAAATCGAGTAATTCTTTGACCGTTCATTTAACTTGGATAAGTCGTCTACTCAACCAAATGGTACTAATCTTGCTGCCCAAACCGGCCAAGTTCCTCCACCAATATAAAATGATATTCTTGTAGAGGGGTTGGCTACCGAGCAAATCATTGTTGAAAAGCCAAAAACTCTCAAAACGGTAAAAATGCCTTGCTTAGTTTTAAGGACCAAGAAGATGAATCCGACAATGAGAATGTCAATAGTGAAGATCCTTTGGAAGAAGATCATGAAAATAAAGAAAATAGACAAGTCCTCCATATCGATATCGACGAACTCCTCATGATGAAAAAGACATTTCTCAGCCCAAAACAAGAAATGAGATCGATGGTTGCGTAACAATATATTCCACACAACATGTACCATTTTCGGTGAGGTATGTCAACTCATCATTGATTCTAGATGTTGTGAGAATGTAATTTCAGAGGAGATGGTTCAAAAGTTGAAATTAAATTTGAAAAAACATCCCATGCCATACAAAATGTCTTGGCTAAAGCTTGGTAGCGAAGTAAAAATTTCTAAACAATACCTTATTCATCTTTCCATTGCATCTACATATTATGAAAAAAATATAATGTGATGTATTACCCATAGATGCTAGCTACATCATTCTTGGGTGTCCTTAGTAATTTGATTTTGGAACTACTCATGATGAGGGGGAGAGGGAACAATACTTATTCCTTAGAATTTGGTAAAAAAAAAGAATTATTTTGGCACCTAACAAGGAGCTTTTCAAGTCTTCATTAATGAAAAATTTTCTAATATAAAATTTGCTCACAATAAGGGATGTGAATGGTGTTATAGAAGGGGTAGATGTTGTGTATGTAATGCTAAACAAGTCAGAGTATAATGAATAAATGCCAGCTGTGAGGACAATGGAAAATCGATGATCCTCCTCTGGATAAATGTGTATCCTGTATCGATGAAGATCGATTGAATCTGTTGGAGTCGCCACTTAGATTAATGTCTAGGACCTCTAAAAATGTAGCCTCACCCTAAGGTAAGACTTCTATTGACTCGTGACCCAATGTATCGGTTCTTTGGTCTGCAAGAGATCGGGTAAGTATTCAGGGTATGGTTATGGGAAGGTGTTAGGCACCCAAACCGTCCGATCAATATCAGCCTCCTAAACTTTCCTTAAATTCTAATTTTTATTGTGCTTGGTCAACTGGATGACTAGGGTTCAATGGGGGATGTCCTAAACCAAGTTGCTAAGTTATTCTAACCTAGGGTTCAGCCAATCATGTTTTAAAGGAAATAAACAAGCAAATGTAATGTACAATATTATACAGTGAATCGAACCAAAGATGGTTCGGTCTTGGACTGATTCTGAGATGTGTAAGACATCTCAAACTGCCTACGTATTCCAATCCTAGAAATCAAGTCCAAAAATTTAGTTCGAAATGGGTTGTGTGATTAATGATTATGGAAGTGATTTATGCATTTGCTTTAATTAGATTCTTTGTTCAAGTTGAAGTTTATGCTGGATGTATGGTTGATGGGTGGCTTTGTACCGTATGTGGGATTCCCAAATTACCTACGTATTCTAGGGTTTGCCCTAGAAATCAGGTACGACGTAGTTCGAAAACTTGTGGGAGTCAGATTTGGAATG
Source organism: Protea cynaroides (assembly GCA_028583415.1). Lineage (NCBI taxonomy): Eukaryota > Viridiplantae > Streptophyta > Magnoliopsida > Proteales > Proteaceae > Protea > Protea cynaroides. The sequence goes on along the minus strand of CM053269.1, from coordinate 36,463,947 downwards.
TGTACCAAAATCCTTCCATTTTTTGTCAATATGATCTAGGGATGAGACCTAAATTCCTACCATTTTTATTTGGGATGTGTACTAAATTCTTTCCATTTTTGTGAATAGGATCTAGGGATGAGACCTAAATTCCTACCATTTTTATTTGGGATGTGTACCAAATTCTTTCTATTTTTGTGAATAGGATCTAGGGGTGAGACCTAAATTCTTACTATTTTTATTGTTTCCATTTTTATCAATAGGATTTAGGGATGAGACCTAAATTCCTACTATTTTTACTGTTTTTATTTTTAGGTTTTTAGGGTTTCCTATCCCTTTTCATTGTGATTTTCATTTTTTAGGGTTTTCTACCCTAATTGTTATTTTTCCATTTTTAGGGTTTTTTTTATCCTAATTGTTCTTATTTCCATTTTAGGGTGTATCTTGCCCTAGTTGCTATTTTTCTATTTTTTTCTTTCCAAAACAAATATGGCAAATGAAAACATTCCAACTATAGCAGTGGTAGTATTCCAAATATAGTAGTGTGCATCCAAACATGGCAGTAATCATCCAATATAGCATGTGAGAAAGTGTAGCAGACAAATATGGCAATAAGCATGTGTAGCATTCCAATCATGGCAATGTGATTATTCCAATCATGGCAGTGTGATCATTCTAATTATGGCAGTGTGACCATTACAATTATGGCAGTGTGACCATTCCAATTATAGTAGTATATGCATACGAGCATCCGAATATAGCATGTGAACAAATATAGCATCAAATATGGCATGTGAGAAACAACCAAAGCATATGAGAATCAATCAAAACATGATGGAACACGCAGCAAGATGACAGCTTTGTCAGGCTGGACCAAAATGGACACATAGGGCACTGTACTTACTAAAAAAATTCTTAAGAGATATCCTCGGAAAGAGGACTCAGATGCCAACATTTTGTCTCAAGGAAGCTAATCCTAAAAGAGACCATAGGCAGGTCGAAAATATTCCCCAAGTACAAGCAAATACACTGGTCAGGTCTGTTCCAGATTCTGGCCAGTGGTACTATAAAATCAATATAAAATCATATAGCTCATGAAAATAAAATCCGAATACATGGTTAGAAAGAGGACTCAGAGGCCTACATTTTGTCTCAAGGAACCTAATCCTAACATGTCACACCCCAATTCTGGTTGAACCAGAAGTGTGAGTGAACCGGCTCTAAGCCACGGTTCACACCAGGATCTCAATAGACCGTGTCAACCAATCATTCTCAAGCAGTCTAACAAAATTAGAGATATAGTACATAGCAGCGGAAATAAATAAATGAGCTGAGAGTTAAACTATAATTTAAATAAATACCCAATTTATTCCATCATCCATCAAAATTAAATAGTATTTATTACAACGCTTAATCGAAAATAATCCAAGTAACTGAGAGTAGACACAGAACGAGCACTCGCATGACGCATCATGCTCATCCACTTCTGCCTGGGTATCAATGGCAGCAACGAACCATATCTTTGGGAGCAGCCACGGAGTCGCAATAGTGTACCCGCATCCAAATAAAAAGGTAATATATATATATATATATATATATTATATATATATATATATATATATATATATATATATATATATATATATATATATATATATATATATATATATATATCTGGTGAGCTCACAACATAGCTCAGTAAGTACAAGACCAATGCAACAGTACAATATGCATGAGATAACATTACATTTTGGGCCAGGTATAACTTGCAAATATGCTATGGTAAGGTTTGGCGGCCATTGCACCTCCATGTACGAGAGTGTGAGCACACCCAACAGTCAGGAACCTACCACACTACTACTGTTGCCCCACAACACTCACTCCGGTATGGAGATAGGACTCGAGTCTGGCGGGCAGGAAGAACCACAATCCCACGTCCTCTCCCTGATACCCCATACCGTACCAATACCTAAATCCCTATTGGCAAGGGCTTGCAAGTGGGTTCCGTTTCTAACCAGTCCTAGATGTCAATACAATATCATTAGCCTTACCCCAGCACGGCTCCCTATGACATAGAGATAGGGCTCGAGTCTGGCGGGCAGGAAGAACCACAATCCCACGTCCTCCCCCTGATACCCTATTCGTACCAAGTCTGCTAAGGTAAAGACTATATAACCCTACCCCAGTACAACCCCCTACGACATAGAGATATGGCTCGAGTCTGGTGGGCAGGAAGAACCACCATCCCACGTCCTCCCCCTGATACCCTATTCGCATTGAGTTTGCAAAGGTAAGGACGATACGAGAAAAGTGTTAGCTGTGGATATATCCGGGGCACATCCCCTTCACATTCCACACACTAACGAAAACATACACATGCCTAAACATTCATCAGAACTAGCATATGAAATGCATGAATATATAATAAATAAAAGAACAACTACATGGCATGTGATATGCACAATCATCAAGCAATATTTCCCGATAACATAAAAATATTCACAGAGGTTTACTGCTGATTAGTTATTTAGGTTTGTGGTCTTGTTCCTTACCTGACGCGTGATAATGATCCGGTTGTACGTCAGAAAGCTCACTTACAGCGTCTACAGGTCCTACATAACCACATTCTTATGTTAGAATTCATTTATTAAAGTTTCAGGGGTCGGAATCAGGTTTGGCCAAGCAAACCAAGCTCGATAACCTATTCCGGTTGCAGGTACCGGTCTCACTATGGTGAGACCAGTATGTGCCACCGGTATGTATACCGGTGGCACCATACCGGTTGCACATATTGCAACCGGTATGTGCAACCGGTATATACCGATTGCACTATACCGGTCTCACCCAGATCTCACTGAGTGAGACCTGTATGTGCCCTGCGGTACATACCGCAAGGTCATACCGCTGGACCTAAAGTCCATCCGGTATACCTTGCGGTTTGGATCCGAGAGCGAGATCTCGGATCTCCCCTCCTTGTTTGCTAATGGTTAGGACTCTAGGGTTTCTCTTATCCTTTACTAAGGTCCAAATCTTCTAGTGGCCTTCGGATCTCGGCTAGAACGCCGTATCAAACTTAGGTTAGATCCGAATGAGGAAAACAATGGAAACTATAATCTTTTTGGATCATTGCGCCACTTCGCGGCTCCGATCCGACCTCCTAACATTATTAACAGTACAGAGCACTTACCGACGCTGTCGGTTGGTGGCGTGCTCTTCCTTCCTGGGTGGCCTCCACCTTCTTGCTCCTTCTCAGTTCTTCTCCAGACGGCAAGAGGGTTTGAGAAGGAGAAATGGAGTGTCTCCTTCTCTATTAATAGAGGGAGACCACCCATGGAAGGCTTTCTCTCAGAATGGAAATTTTCCAAGTTTCCATTCTGAGAGACAGACTCACTAGAGTCTGTCTACAGTCGGAGTCAGGCATACCGGTTGGACATACCGGTTGGAGACCCCAGATTCACTCAAACCGGTATAGTTCCAACCGGTATACCATACCGGTTGCACATACCGGTTGCACTATGGTGCAACCGGTATGGTGAGGCCGGTATGGCATTATGGGCATTATATGCCCATACCGGTTGGACATACCGGTTGCACTATACTGCAACCGGTATAGTGAGACCGGTATGAGTTTTTAGGCATTTTTTACAGTTTTCTTACCTGAACTTTGAGTGGTTCGTCACCCGGCTTCGCCCTCCGGTCCGGTTATAATTGGAACACCTATCATCACATAAAACCATGGTTTCGACCCGGTTTTAGAACATGGTTCTTACAACTCTACCACCCTTAAAAGAAATTTCGTCTCCGAAATTTGCATGTAGGTCTCACAATTCCCCCACCCTTAAAAGAATTTCGTCCCTGAAATTGTACGTACCTTCAGAGTCGAAAAGATGGGGATATTCTTGTCGCATAGCATCCTCCTCTTCCCAAGTAATTTCTTCTACGTCCTGACTTTTCCAAACCACTTTGACGTAATGTATAGCTCGCCTTCGAAGTTGTTGTACCTTTTTACTAATGAGCTGGATTGGCACCACTTCGAAGGTTAAGTCTTCTGTCAAATCTGGGGGGTCTGCAACAATAATGTCTGAGGGGTTTCTCACGTATTTCTTCAGTAAGGACACGTGGAAGGCATCGTGGACACTAGACATCGCTGGTGGCAATGCAAGTTGATAGGCTACCTTGCCGCATCGGGATAGAATTTTATATGGTCCCACATATCTAGGACATAATTTTCCTTTTCTGCCAAACCACTTCAAGCCTCTTACTGGTGACACCTTCAAGAACACCTTGTCACCAACCATAAATTCAAGATCCCGTCGTCTGTTTTCAGCATAGTGCTTCTGACGCACTTGAGCTGTCTTTACTCGGTTCTTGATTAGATCTACTGCCTTACAGGTTTCTTCCACAAATTCTGGTCCTACGATCCGTCTTTCTCCAACTTCGTCCCATAATAAAGGTGTTCGACATTTCTTGCCATATAAGGCCTCGTATGGGGCCATCTGGATCATAGACTGGTAACTGTTGTTGTAGGCAAACTCAATGAGTGAAAGCTTTTCATCCCAAGCCCCCTTGAAATCGATAGCACATGCCCGAAGCATGTCCTCTAAGATCTGAATGGTCCTTTCCGACTGACCATCAGTTTGAGGGTGGAAAGCTGTGCTAAATTTCAGTTTCGTCCCCATTGCCTTCTGAAGTCCTTCCCAGAACTTAGATGTGAAGCGTGGATCTCGATCAGACACAATACTCTCTGGAACCCCGTGGAGTCTGACTATATTGTCCACGTACAGTCTTGCCAACCTGTCCATAGTATATTGTGGTCTGACAGGGATAAATCTGGCTGTCTTGGTGAGGCGATCTACAATTACCCATACTGCATTCACTGATCTCGGAGTCATAGGTAGGCCAGTGACGAAATCCATGGTTATACAATCCCATTTCCATGCTGGCTCAGGTAATGGTTGTAGTAATCCTACAGGCCTCTGTCTTTCTTCTTTGACTTGTTGACAGTTTAAACATTGAAATACATGTCGGGCCACATCAGCTTTCATACCCCTCCACCAGTACAACCTTTTCAAGTCGTGGTACATTTTCGTGCTTCCAGGGTGTACTGAATATGGGGTGGAGTGAGCTTCCAACATAATCCGATTTTGGATTTCCAGATCTTCATCCTCAGGTATGCACAAACGTCCACGATATCTGAGTACCTTGTCTTCATCTAGAGTAAAATCAGGATTGGCTCGACCCTTTTCCAAGTCCTCTTGAACTGTCCTAAGGTATGGGTCCTGTAGGACTGCTGCCTTTATTTCGTCCTTCAGATCGGGCAAAATTTTCAACGCTGCAAACATTAAGGTAAACTGGTGTATCAACCCTTGCTCAATAGGCTCGTCTGCTGACTTTATTAGGTGTTGTTCTTCATCCTCTGATGAGCTAGGAACAGCAGCGCACAACGCTGCATTTATACTTGGTCCCTCTTCAGGGTTCGATGCCCATTTCCTGCTCAGTGCATCAGCTACAATGTTAGCTTTACCAGGGTGATACTGAATGTCACAATCGTAGTCCTTGAGTAATTCCAACCACCTTGTCTGCCTCATGTTCAGTTCTTTCTGGGTGAACAGATATGTCAGGCTCTTATGGTCAGACTTAATCTGAAACTTCTCGCCATACAGATAGTGTCGCCAAGTCTTGATAGCATGAATGACCGCTGCCAATTCTAGGTCATGCGTGGGGTAGTTCTTCTCATGCTCTTTCAGCTGTCTTGAGGCATAAGCTATCACCTGCTCTCCTTGCATCAGCACACAACTCAGTCCTAAACCTGAAGCATCTGTATATAGTGTAAATGGATGGTCTGGGGCTGGAATAGTCAATACAGGTGCTGATACCAGTCTTGACTTCAACGTCTGGAAGCATTTCTCACATTCGTCGGTCCATATGAACTTCTCCCCCTTTTTGGTCAATCTTGTGAGTAGAACGACAATCTTGGAATAGTTCTCCACAAACCTTTTGTAGTATCCAGCCAAGCCCAGGAAACTATGAATTTCAACCACAGTCTTCGGCGCCTCCCATCCTACGATGGCTGAGATTTTACTGGGGTCTACCTTGATTCCTTCAGCAGACACTACGTGACCAAGGAAGGCCACTTCCTTTAACCAAAATTCACATTTCTTAAATTTTTCATATAGCTTTTCTCTTCTCAGTCTTTGTAATGCTGCTCTTAGATGCACTGCATGCGTCTCCTGGTCCTTAGAGTATACTAAGATATCATCGATAAACACGATAACCGATGTATCTAGCATGTCATGGAATACTCGGTTCATTAACTCCATGAGGGATGCAGGTGCATTAGTCAACCCAAAGGACATCACTAGGAATTCATAGTGTCCATAACGCGTTCTGAAAGCTATTTTGGGGATGTCTGCTTCCTTAATCTTGAGCTGATGGTACCCTGATCTCAGATCAATCTTCGAGAATACACTTGAACCTTGTAATTGATCGAACAAATCATCTATCCTTGGTAGTGGGTACCTGTTTTTGATTGTGAGCTTGTTCAATTCACGATAGTCCATACAGAGACGTACGCTACCATCTTTTTTCTTGACAAAGAGCACAGGTGCTCCCCAAGGTGAGATACTAGGCCTTATAAATCCCTTGTCTAGTAGTTCTTGCAGCTGAGTTTTCAATTCTTTCAACTCGGTAGGAGCCATCCTGTATGGTGCTTTAGACACCGGTGCTACCCCTGGTAGTAGCTCTATCACAAACTCAGTAGCCCTGTCTGGTGGCAACCCGGGTAAGTCTTCGGGAAATACATCAGGAAATTCCCATACTACCTCGATGTCCTCCACTTTTGGCAGGTCGGCGGTCACATCCACCACTGATACAAGGTATCCTACTCCCCCTTTCTCTAGGCACCTCTTTGCTTTTAAGGCTGAGAGTATGAGCTCTCTTTTCCTGGGCAACTTAGCCCCTTTAAAGTTAAACTCAGTTCCTTCACTGTCTTTGAATATCAACTTCTTCTCGGCACATAGTAGATTCGCCGAGTGTTTAGATAACCAGTCCATTCCCAGAATCACATCAAAATCTGACATTTCTAGCTGGACTAGATTGGCTTCCAATTCTTGCCCTCCAATATGCACTGGACAAGGACCATAATATTCTTCTAACACCACCTCCATTCCCATGGGAGACCGAACTAGCAGACTTGGTCGTAAAGTCTTGATGGGTTGACCTAGTCCTTTCCCGAATGATACGGATACAAAAGAATGGGTGGCCCCGGAGTCAAACAGGACTCTTGCGGCTACCCCTGCTATAATTAATGTACCTGAGGTTTTAATTCAAATTCTTCCTTAGTTTCAAATGAATAACAATTTAATGCAATAATTAAGGAACAAATACGAAATCATACCTGTAACCACATCTGGTGATGCGGCTGCCTCTTCTGTGGTAACCGCATACACTTTGCCTTGCTGTTTCTCTCTCTTTGGTTGTGGGCATGTTCTGGCATAATGCCCCACCTATTGGCAATTGAAGCATTTTACATTAGGGTTAGGCCTTGTGACCTGTGGTTGCATAACAAGAGCCGGTCTGGGAGGCACGGTGCTAGTTGGTGGCCTGAATGGTCGGTATGGCCTATTGTTTCTTCCACCTTGGATCTCAAGATTAGGTCAAGGAAACTTTCTCTCTGACTTGACTCAATGACCCGCGCCACCTGTACCGCTTCATTATAAATGTTCATTCCCCGGCCCAATACATGTTCTCGGATAGCACCCCGAAGACCCATGATAAATCGATGAGTCTTTGTTGCTTCCTCTTGCATACTGGTTGGGGCAAAGAAGGATAACTCCTCATACCTCTGCTGATAGGCTTCCACTGTCATCTGTGACTGTTGTAGGTTAAGGTATTCTCTTTCCATCTGATCACGAAAACTCCTGGGGAAGTACTTGTCAAAGAAGGCCTCCTTGAATAGGGGCCAAGTGATAATTTGATGTTTGATTTCCAGGTACGACTTGGTAGAGCTCCACCACCCATTGGCCTCTTCTTTCAGCATGTGGGTGGCATATAACACTTTGTCCCCATCCTGACAATCCAGTAGTCGAAAGTTTTTCTCCATTTCAGCTATCCACTGTGCTGGCCACAATGTTTTCCCTGACTTTCCTATAAAGGTAGGATGGTTTGAGCTTCAAGAATCATTCTTGATACACAGAGGGACATTCTTGATACCTAGAGAGGACTCATGGATTCTCAGCGTGAGATGGGTCAGGAGTTGGGGCGTTTAGCTCGTAGCCTACGGGTCACACAGGACCAGGTTCATTGGCTCAGAGAGGTATACGAGCGAGACTATGATATTGCAGACCCGGTACCATCCAGGCCTGCTACACCACCTTAGGCAGATATAGTTTTTATTTTTATTTTCATGTATTTTATTTTGTTTCTAGAGTAACTGTCCGACTTGTGGACTGTACTCTGTTGCTCACTTGTACTTAAAGAAAATTTTATGAAATGATTAAGTTGTTTCCTTTAAATTCTTTAGTGTTCAAAATTTTTCTTCCATTATTAGTATATTATGCATCTTTCTTAAGTCTCAGGCATAAAACAACCTTATGGTGTGTTCTTATTAAAGTTTTTAATTTTCCTAACTCAGTTCATTGGACACAGTTAGATGCAGAATGATTAGCTGGACAGAGCCTAGAGCTCTGATACCAAGTTGTCACACCCCAATTCTGGTTGAACCAGAAGTGTGAGTGAACCGGATCTAAGCCACGGTTCACACCAGGATCTCAATAGACCGTGTCAACCAATCATTCTCAAGCAGTCTAACAAAATCAGAGATATAGTACATTGCAGTGGAAATAAATAAATGAGCTGAGAGTTAAATTGTAATTTAAATAAATACCCAATTTATTCCATCATCCATCAAAATTAAATAATATTTATTACAAAGCTTAATCGAAAATAATCTAAGTCACTGAGAGTAGACACAGAATGAGCACTCGCATGACGCATCATGCTCATCCACTTCTGCCTGGGTATCAATGGCAACAACAGTACCATATGCTGGAGCAGCCACGAAGTCGTCAACAGTGTACCCTGCATCCAAATCTGAAAAAGGATATATATATGTATCTGGTGAGCTCACAACATAGCTCAGTAAGTACAAGACCAATGCAACAGTACAATATGCATGAGATAACACTACATTTTGGGCCAGGTATAACTTGCAAATATACTATGGTAAGATTTGGCGGCCACCGCACCTCCATGCACGAGAGTGTGAGCACACCCAACAGTCATGCACCTACCACACTACTGCTGTTGCCCCACAACACTCACTCCGGTATGGAGATAGGACTCGAGTCTGGCGGACAGGAAGAACCACAATCCCACGTCCTCCCCCTGATACCCCATACCATACCAATACCTAAACCCCTATTGGCAAGGGCTTGCAAGTGGGTTCCGTTTCTAACCAGTCCTAGATGTCAATACAATATCATTAGCCTTACCCTAGCACGGCTCCCTGCGACATAGAGATAGGGCTCGAGTCTGGCGGGCAGGAAGAACCACAATCCCACGTCCTCCCCCTGATACCCTATTCGTACCAAGTCTGCTAAGGTAAAGACTATATAACCCTACCCCAGCACAACCCCCTACGACATAGAGATAGGGCTCGAGTCTGGTGGGCAGGAAGAACCACCATCCCACGTCCTCCCCCTGATACCCTATTCGCATTGAGTTTGCAAAGGTAAGGACGATACAAGAAAAGTGTTAGCTGTGGATATATCCGGGGCACATCTCCTTCACATTCCACACACTAACGAAAACATACACATGCCTAAACATTCATCAGAACTAGCATATGAAATGCATGAATATATAATAAATAAAAGAACAACTACATGGCATGTGATATGCACAATCATCAAGCAATATTTTCCGATAACATAAAAATATTCACAGAGGTTTACTGTTGATTAGTTATTTAGGTTTGTGGTCTTGTTCCTTACCTGACGCGTGATAATGATCCGGTTGTGCGTCAGAAAGCTCACTCACAGCGTCTACAGGTCCTACATAACCACATTCTTATGTTAGAATTCATTTATTAAAGTTTCAGGGGTCGGAATCAGGTTTGGCCAAGCAAACCAAGCTCGAAAACCTATACCGGTTGCAGGTATCGGTCTCACTATGGTGAGACCGGTATGTGCCACCGGTATGTATACCGATGGCACCATACCGGTTGCACATACTGCAACCGGTATGTGCAACCGGTATATACCGGTTGTACTATACCGGTCTCACCCAAATCTCACTGAGTGAGACCTGTATGTGCCCTGCGGTACATACCGCAAGGTCATACCGCTGGACCTAAAGTCCATCCGGTATACCCTACGGTTTGAATCCGAGAGCGAGATCTCGGATCTCCCCTCCTTGTTTGCTAATGGTTAGGACTCTAGGGTTTCTCTTATCCTTTACTAAGGTCCAAATCTTCTAGTGGCCTTCAGATCTCGGCTAGAACACCGTATCAAACTTAGGTTAGATCCGAATGAGGAAAACAATGGAAACTATAATCTTTTTGGATCATTGCGCCACTTCGCGGCTCCGATCCGACCTCCTAACATTATTAACAGTACAGAGCACTTACCGGCGCTGTCGGTTGGCGGCGTGCTCTTCCTTCCTGGGTGGCCTCCACCTTCTTGCTCCTTCTCAGTTCTTCTCCAGACGGCGAGAGGGTTTGAGAAGGAGAAATGGAGTGTCTCCTTCTCTATTAATAGAGGGAGACCACCCATGGAAGGCTTTCTCTCAGAATGGAAATTTTCTAAGTTTCCATTCTGAGAGACAGACTCATTGGAGTCTGTCTACAGCCGGTGTCAGGTATACCGGTTGGAGACCCCAGATTCACTCAAACCGGTATAGTTCCAACCGGTATACCATACCGGTTGCACCATAGTGCAACCGGTATGGTGAGGCCGGTATGGCATTATGAGCATTATATGCCCATACCGGTTGGACATACCGGTTGCACTATACTGCAACCGGTATAGTGAGACCGGTATGAGTTTTTAGGCATTTTTTACAGTTTTCTTACCTGAACTTTGAGTGGTTCGTCACCCGGCTTTGCCCTCCGGTCCGATTATAATTGGAACACCTGTCATCACATAAAACCATGGTTTAGACCCGGTTTTAGAACATGGTTCTTACATAACAGAGGCATCTTTCTAATGCTAGACACCAATCTCAGACATGCATTTGCAATATACTTTGACTTTGAAAAAAATAACTGACAGAAAGGATGGATCTCCTACCTCAGGCTTCTTCACTCTGCTTTTCTCCTTTGCATCTTCTCATCATCCTCCTTGCTGCTTCTCTGATCCTTCTATCTTTTTCCTCTAGATCTTCTCTTCTTGACACCTCTCTCTCTCTCTGTTTCTGTCTCTCTCTCTCGTTCTCTCTTTCTCTATTTTCTTCTTTTTCTATTTTCTTTCGATTTTTTTCTTTTTTCTCCCCTCTTGGACGTCTCTCCCCCTTTTTTTTTCTCCCAAAACCTAGCCCCTTAGAAAAATCACGTTTTTCCTCCTTTTTTTTTTTCTCTTCTTCCCCCTTTTTTCTCCCAAAACCTAGCCCCTTAGAAAAAGCCACGTTTTTCTCTTTCTTTTCCCTTTTTTTTTTTGGAAAACTCAAAATCTTTTGATTATCTCCAAAAACCGAAATCTCCATTCTCTTCCACGTTTTTTCTCTCCCCTCTTTCCTTTTTTTTCTCAAAATCTTTTGGATTATCTCCAAAAATCGAAATCTCCATTCTCTTCCACGTTTTTTCTCTCCCCTCTTTCCTTTTTCTTCTCAAAATCTTTTGGATTATCATTTACGTATAATAATATATATTATATACATATATACACATATATTTAATAACATACATACATATACATATATATATATATATATATATATATATATATATATATATATATATATATATATATATATATATATATATATATATATATATATATATATATATATATATATATATAAATATTATGCATATAGATGAACTGATTTGAAATGGGTTGAGACTGACTTAGGTTGACAACTAATATGGATTGAGCTAGGTTGGACCAAAACTGGTTTGAGCTGAGTTGACTGGACTGATTGGAATTAACTGGGTTTTCTCCCCTTGTCATTTCACGGGTCATTTCCGCTGTTATCCCGCATGGAATTTTCTGATGGTCTCTATTCTAAATTTTTTGCATTCATTTTGTAGAACATTAAAAATGAGGAATATAAGAACTTGAATCACCTCATTTGGAAGTAAAATGGTCAACTTATGAATTTTTGAAGTTTAAGCGGATCAATTATCGATAATTTGATTGACCATTCTGCATGAGATCCTTCGGAGACTTTTACTCAAGATTTTCCACGTCCACTTTGTAGGACATCACAAATGAAGAACAATGGTCTTGGAATCATTGAATCCGATGTAGAACGGAAAATATATGAAGCTTTGAAGTTCTAGCGATAATTTTGCATGCAAGCTTGCATGGGACCCACTGGTGACTTCTACCCGGGATTTTTTACGTCCACTTTGTAGAACATCATGAATGAAGAATAATGGTCTTGGAATCATCTGAATCCGATGTAGGATGATCAAGATATGATGATTTGAAATTCAAACAATCCAACTTAGGATAATTTGCATGAAGGCCCCTGGGATTATTTATAATAATTTCAGAAACCTCCCTTATATGTATCATCCGACTAAAATGGTCATATCTTCCTCATTTGATATCGAAATTGAGCAATTCTGGTCTCGTTTAGAAGATAATTCTATGACCTATACATCCATGCAAAATTATAATCCATGACCTTGCTGTGGACCCATTGAAAACTTCCTCAAATTCACAGACCCATTGAAAACTTCCTCAAATTCATAGTCAAAAATCCAAACTTTCGATCATCTTTCTCCTTTTGTTGTCCATACACCCGCAGGACTTTGTTTAGCTGGGATGGTAAAAATGGGGTGCTTACACCAGCTATCCCGGATCAAGTGAAACCACTATTAAGTGAGTTTCAAAATGTTTTTCCATCAGATCTATCATCAGTTCTCCCTTAAATGAGAAAACTTTAGCGTCAACCTGATTTAATCCCCGATTCTCCGCTCCCTTATTGACCTCATTCCTAGATAAGTCCCACTGAACATGGCAAGTTACAATGGCAAGTCATGAAACTTTTATCCAAAGGATTCATTAGAGAAAGCTTTAGTTCTTGTGCTATGCCTGCACTTTTAGTGCCAAAAGAAAAATGAAACATAGAGGATGTGTATTGATAGCCGAGCCATCAACAAAAACATAGTCAGTAATGTTTTGTCCATTCCCCGCCTTGATGATCTCTTGGACAATTTATCCGAGGCTACCATTTTATTTAAGCTTGACTTGAAAAGTAGGTATCATCAAATCCGAATCAGACCCAAAGACATATTGAAGACAATTTTCAAGACCAAAGATGAATTGTTTGAGTGGCCAATCATGTCATTTGGATTGTCAAATGCCCCATCCACTTTCATGAGGTTTATGAACCAAATCTTGAAACCTTACTTTAAAAGATTTGTAATAGTGTACTTTGATGATATTCTTATTTATAGTAAGACTATTAATGAACATTTATAGTGCTTTTAAGAAGTGCTACTCACCCTAAGGAAGGAGAGTCTCTATGCAGCCTCTGATAAGTGCTATTTCTTGGTGGAGAAAATTCTCTTTTAAGGTTTCAATATCTCCAAGGGTGGCATTTTCGTCGATAATGCAAAGATCAAAATGATTCAAGAATGGCCAACTCCAACCAACGTGCATGATGTTCGTAGCTTCTATGGATTGTCATCTTTTTATCTGCGATTCATTGTCCATTTTAGTTCTTTAGTATTCCCACTCACATCTTGCATACAAAGGGAGTCTTTGAATGGACAAGCAAAACCCAATGAGGTTTTGAGGAATTCAAAGAAAAGTTTAGTATCGCTCCAGTCCTATCTCCTCTAAATTTTGACATTGTTTTTGAAGTCTATTGTGGTGCTTCCAGAACCAGCATTGGAGGAGTCTTGAGTTAAGGAAGGCATCCCATCACCTTCTTTAGCGAAAAGTTGATGGTGCTAAGCTTTGTTATAGTACTTATGCTTTAGAATTATATGATCTCTTTCGTACCCTTGAGCATTGGAGGCTATATTTGATTCATATGGAATTTGTTTTGTACACTGACTATGAAGCTCTAAAATATATTTTAGGTCAATAAAAGCTGAATTTTTGATGAACAAAATGGGCAGAGTTTCTTCAAGATTTCAATTTCCATATCAAGCATAATGTCGATATTCAAAATCAAGTTGTTGATGCTCTTAGCCATAAGAAGGGTTTGCTCTCTATGATGCATACTACCGTAGTTGGTTTTGAATATTTTCAAAAGCTTTATGAAGAGGATGAACACTTCCCAAACTCATCTCTGATATAAAAGACAAGGTCTTTGCCAATTTTACTCATTGTGATTGTTTCATATTCAAAAGAAATCGCTTGTGTATTCTTGATTGTTACCTGTTAGGGGGGAAAAACATCACCCAGTAAAAATCTTGCACGTGGCACCTAAAAGCGGCTTAGGCCGACTAGATGTAGCAAAGTCATACTTGGCTTTGGACACCCAGAGGTACAATCCTAGTAGTCCACGTTGCTTGCTCGGAGGATAGGATCCTAGGATGGCTCAACCACGTAACGGGAGTCCTTCTCTTATGTCAGTACGTTGCCAACTATCATTGCCAGACGACCACTCATATAGTGACACCTGTCATCTTATAATTATCGACTTAGCTTCCTTAGCTATGGTCTCCCACTTCTGCTCGGAGTTTATGACCTGGGCTTCTCATAGTATGACACCTGACAGTTCCGTACCAATCAGAATGGTGTGATGAGCTATCCATGATCCAACGGTTCAACCAGGATCTCGAATAGGCTGTGTCCGTTCGCTTTAACATACACACCCACAACCATAATCAGAGTAAATAAATAATAGCGGATGTAAGACTCGTAACAAACTAATCCGGTCTTACCACCTTGTTCTACCCATCATGGTCAAACCAAATGGGTCAAGTACATAAGGGAGATTGTGATCCCAGGTATTAAACTGACCCAAAAACACTAGAAATAGGGGAAGGGTCGCACAACCAGTTAGGCAGGGTCGGACCCCCCAAGATAGAAAGTCTGACCCTGAGTTTTTAACCAGGGGTCGACGGGATCTCCGACCCCCTCATCGACCCCCAGTCTGCCGACAGAAATCGTGAATTAAGAACTTTCCTAATTTCAATGGGATTCTTTTCTAGTCTCAATGGGACTTATTTTGAGAGTTTCTACTCTATAAATAGGACGTCCCTAAGCCTCTTTCACTCCTTTTAGAACCCTAATTGGATTGAGAGAAAGAGAAGAGAAGGAGAAGAGAAAGAGAAGAGAAGGAAAGTGGAGAAGAAGATCAAAGAGAAGGCTTCAGAGAAACCAGTCTAATTCTTAGGTATGGATACTATCTCCATGTAATTCTACAGACCTTAGAATAGATAGTGAAGAGGGAATGATCTAGGAGAAACCCAAATCATCCATCCATGGTTAGGTTTTCATAGAAAACCATGGGGGAGATCATAAAAACTATATAGGTGAATGAACTACGGTTCTAGACCATAGAACATGTGTGGAATGGATTGTAGAAGCAAGCCATAGGACCCCAAACACGAAGGAATGGACTGTAGGATGAAAATTTTGACTAAACCCACAGGGGGTCGCACGGGGGGTCGATGGCCAATCGACCCTACCAGACCTTAACAATCGACCCCCAGTGTTCGGGAAGTCCAGACTGTGGGTGGTCGCACCCAGTGTCGATGGAACCTCCGACCCTGGCATTGATCCCCAGTTAACAGCATACTTTTAAAATCAGAATTAATTCTAATTAAATTCTATCGACTTGATTAGGTTTTCTAGTGATATAATATTGATATTTAGTTGATTCTTAAATCTTGAAAAAGGACCTACGATCAAGCAAAGGTGAGGGAACAAGACCTAAACTAATTGGTTAATAATAAACTATTTTATTCTTGAGTCCAATGCCATGATTGATTTTAAGCGTGTATGCTTGTTATGTGCATTCAACATGTCATCCAATATTTTTATTATTACTGTTCATGCATATTTAAATTATTATTTATAACATGATGATGATGATGATAGGAATAGGCATCTGAATGTATGTGTGTGGTTGGTGTGCTTGATATCAGCGAGTATCAGGAGGAGATGTCATAGGCGGGGCCTCAACACTCTAGCTCTATCTCTAACTCAAGTCTTGTCCACTGACATCGTCGTATTGCCATTATCTTAGCAGAACTATTATGTCGTAGGGTATGAGGGGAGGTGGTCTCGAACCGTGTAATCTCTGACTTTGCCGGGGGGCCTTAGCCCTATCTTTATGAATGTATTGAGGGATGCTGGGGTAAGACCTTGGATACACTGATTGGCATTAGGATTGGTCAGTTGCGAACCCAGTTTGCGAGCCCTCGCCAGCAAGGGCTTACGTATTGGTATGGGCAACGGGTACAACAATAAACGTGACCTTTGCGTGTACATTGTCCATGGTGGGTGCATGTGGAACGATAATAAATGTTACCTTTGGGCGGCTTCACACCCTCGTGTATAGAGGTGCGACGTCAATAAACGTGACCTTTGACCACCTATCCTTTCTATAGTACATTGCAAACTTATTTACTAGACCAAAGATATGAATTGAATGCATGCATATGTTTGTTGCATTGTTTTGTTTGCTCACTGAGCTATGATGTGTGCTCACCCTCTCGACGTTGAATATTTTTAGTTGATGATGCAGGTACTACAGTTGAAGATTATATGAGTGCTCCGGTGTATGAGCGTGTTGCTGCGATGGAAGCCGAAGACTTAGTAGATATGCATGACCCCTCATGCGAGTGCAACTCATACGTATTCTATTAGGATTTTATTTGAATTTATAAAGGGATGTAATTGATATTTTATTTGTTTATGTCTCAGTTGATACAACAATAACTTGATATTTTAATTATGATTATTACAGTTAGAGTTCTCAGTTCATTTACTATAAAACTTCCGCTACTGTGTATTTATTATGATTATGGTTATGGATGTGCATGATTTTATTTTTAATGGATATGGCCTATTAGAGATCCTGGTTGAACCATTGGTTTATTAGCGGTTCATCATACCGTTCTGAATGGTATAGAATTTGGGGTGTGACAACTTGGTATCAGAGCATCTTAGGCTTTATCTGTGAAACCGTATACTTCCACAAAAGGTCGTGAACTGAGATAGGATAAAAATTTAAAAGATGTAATAATAACATACCATAAGCATCTGTGTTGTTTGAGACTAAACTGAAAGAGAATAATGCATCTATTAAATGAGAAACAAATTTATATATAACCAAAAGGAAGAACAAATGTTTTATATATATATATATATATATATTTATGATTAAAGCAGAGTACAGTCCACAGTCCGGACAGTTACTCTGAAATACAAAAAGAAAAATAAAAAAAGTACATCAAGAAGCTGGAGTTGATGGGGGAGGCGGTGCCTCACGGTCTCTATTATAGTCCTCAGTGTAGACTCTAGTCAACCAAGCTATCTGAGTATGGGTCGTCTGGAGACTAGCTGTGAGATCAGCCACCCGCTGGTCTATCACACGCTGAGCATCCCTAAGCTCTCCCACCCGCTGATCCGACATGTGCTGAGCAGCTAGAAGCTCTCCCACCCGTTGATCCGACATGTGCTAAGCAGCTAGAAGCTCTCCTACCCGCTGATCCGATACGCGCTGAGCAACCAGAAGTTCTCCCACCCGCTGATCAGACGAACGCTGAGCCTCTAGAAGCTCTCCCATCCTCAGGTTAGACATACACTGAGCCTCTCGTATCTCTTGGAATATCCTCATCATGTCATCAGATGGAGAATATGATGGACCAGATGAAGAAGACGGACCAGCTCCAGTAGCATTAGTAGGTGATGGAGGAGGTATGACATCTACATCCATGTATAGTCGATCGTCATCATCCCCATGAACCCCTGCTCCAGCGGCTGCTGCTGTTGCTGCCTCAGCGTCAGCCATCTCCACTCGAGTGCGAGGACGCACCATCGTGTTCCTTTCCTCATCGCTAACTTGGGCATCCAGCATGTCATCTTGCAAATAGCCTTCCAATCCAGAGGCGATGAGAAGGATTTCTCCTGAATCTTCTCATCCAATAAATCAACCCCCAGGCGGGTAAGCAAGGTAGTGATCATGCGTCCATAAGGAAGGTTGCAAGTGTGACTGGGCAACGTGGCACTGATCATCATCCGCATGATGATATAGGAAAGGCAGACGGGCTGCCTAGTGCATATGCAGTACAACAGATACTGGGTCAACTGAGAGACCCTCTCATAATGTCCACTCTGCGGTATCAGATTATGCTGGATGATCTTGCAGTATACCCGTGGATCTGAATGCAGATAACTCGCTTTCATCTCCCAGCGATTAGGTCTGATGAGATGAGGATCGATCTCAGCCCTCATCTGTAGAGAAAAGAATTGGGGCTCTCCAGGAGCACAGAACACCAAGGGGCCAGCATAGAAAATGCCCAACAAGTCGGCCAGCTGCCGGTAATCAAAGGAAACATCAATCCCCTTGATGTAACTGGTGATTAGAAGCTCACCACCCCTCTCAACATCATTGTAATGTCCCACCACCTGGAGATTACAGTAGAACTAGCGTACCAAGTCGGGACGGGTACAGGCGTCATAGGTAATGACGGGAAGCCATCCCATATCACCAAAGGCCCCCTCCACATTGAACAAGGCTAAGCTAGCCAAGTCCACTTTGCGG
Source organism: Protea cynaroides (assembly GCA_028583415.1). Taxonomy (NCBI): domain Eukaryota; kingdom Viridiplantae; phylum Streptophyta; class Magnoliopsida; order Proteales; family Proteaceae; genus Protea; species Protea cynaroides. The sequence goes on along the minus strand of CM053269.1, from coordinate 36,445,071 downwards.
CCGCCCTCTACCTTCTTGCGAGCGTAGTGGGCATGCTGTGACTCAGCTTCATTGGAATGGAAGCGAAGACGGTCGCGAACTCTGAGTACCTTGGTACGAGCCATAGTATCTGCAAATAAGAAAGAAAAACAAATAATGGATTAGTAGAGAGTAAAAATCCAAAATTTCGACGTAATAATGACGTAAATTGATAAAAAACCTCACTTTTCACCCATACACGTGGGCAGAAGGACTTACATAGATCCTAAACTATCTTGTGAGACTCATACAGTCAAAAATTTCAACTAATTAGATTGAATTGCAAGAAAATTTCAAGAAATTCAAAATCTCGACAAAATTAGGGCAAAAAGTATAAATTTCGAGTTTCTCGATAACCAACGGATGAAACTCGAATATTTTTGAGGTCTTTCGTTCCTCGAGCCACCAACAACAAAAGCCCCCAATAAAAATCAAATTTTTATGGTTGAAAAAATTTTAATTTGAAAAATACGAGATAAACGAGCAAAAACCTAAGTAAAGAAACCTAAAACATGAAAATGTAGAAGATATACCTATAGCGGAGGTGTGGACGACGAAACAAGGAGTGCAAACCACCAACGGATAGGAGTTGTTACTGTAGCAACTCAGAGGGACGAGTTGAGTCGAAGCGGAGAAGAAAGAGTGGGAAATGGACTTTGAATCGAAACTTAAAAATCAGATTTTGAGTCCGGGGGTCAGAAAATTCAATTAAAACAATCGACCCACCCATCGACCCCCGCATCGACCCTCGGCTCTCGGGAATCTGACAGAGAACCAGGGGTCGCACCCTGGGTCGGACATCCTCTGACCCCCCATCGACCCCCGGCTCTCGGGAAGAATGGGTGATTTCCCAAGGTCGCAGACTGAGGGTCGGACACCCATCGACCCCCACTATCGACCCTGTAGTGAAAACACATCATTTTCGACAGAATGATCTGAAAAAAATTAAAATTTGCAATTATTAGTGGTTTTAATATATGAGAATGAAGTATTTAATGATTGTCTCTCGTGTTCAATGATTTCAGGCAATCCCACTATCAGATTAATTAATGGCGGGACGCAGAGCAACCAGACTGAGCCGTAACTCTATCCCACCACCACCACCTATGGGGGAAGATAACCAGCCACACCCAGAAACACAATGAAACATGAACACGGCATCGTCCGTCATAAATGGGTAGGCAAATCCTACCAATCTGCCAGCTCCACCTACAGACTTGGCCACAGTCGTAATGAACTTGGCCCAATAGCTGCAACAAATGCAACAGGCACAAGCTACTATACAAGCTGCCATAGGCATAACTCCTCCAACTGCACAGACACCTCCATTGCCAGCAGGACAGGCAAGCACAGCACCAGGGGGGAGTAACACAGTACCCCACGGACCTCAGAGTCCTATCATGCAGGCTCATGTACCGAATCTTGAGATAGCTCAAGGTGGATATCAATACCAACCACCTATGTATGGAGCATATGTTCCACAGCAACTAGACCACTCCAGACTGGTGGAGCGTTTTCTGAAACTGAAGCCCAGAGAATTCAATGGCAAGCCAGCAGATCCTTTATGGCCGGCACACTAGGTTGACGAAATGGAAAGAAATTTTATGATGATGACACTAAATGAAGAAGAAAAAGTGTTGTGTGCCACCTTTATGCTGAAAGGAGATGCACACCATTGGTGGAGGTCTACCGGGACATATTTACTTACAAAGCACGCCCAACTGACTTGGGATATTTATAAAGAGGCGTTCTTTGAGAAGTAGTTTCCGAGAAGTTTCAGAGATTCTATGGAAAGAGAGTTCCTGAGTTTATATCAGGGACAGATGACCGTGGATGCGTATCAACATCGTTATGAAGAGCTGTTCTTCTTTGCATCCACTAGTATGCAAGAGGAAAACACAAAGACCCGAAGGTTCGTCATGGGACTTAGGGGAAGCATCCACGAGCACGTTCTGGGACATGAAATTTTTTTTATAATGAAGCGGCACAAATTGCTCGAGTTATAGAATCGAGCCAGAAGGAGAGTTATTTCTTGCAAAACAGAGGTATCAAAAGGCCAGCTGAAAATTCTTATAATGGAGGGAATAACAAGACATTCAAACCCTTCCGTGCTCAAGGCTTTACCGCTGCAACCAAGACTACTCACGTAGCTCAACAGCAACCGAAGCCAATTACTGAAGGGATAAAATATTTTAACTGCAACCAAGTGGGACAGATAGCAAGGGAATGTCCTAAGCTCAAGAAGCAGCTACATCAAGGACGAGTTTACGCAGTTACATCCGAGGACGCTGCCGCATCACCTGATGTGGTCACAGATATGACTTACAATTTTAGTTAGTTGTATTACATTGTATGAGCATGTAGACTAAACCAAAACAAATCACAGGTATCGTACCTATTAATGGCATTCCCGCCAGAGTACTCTTTGATTCAGGAGTTACTCTGTCACATCCCAATTCTGCACCATTCAGAACGATGTGATGAACCGCTAATAAACCAATGGTTCAACCAGGATCTCTAATAGACGGTATCCATTAAAAATAAAACCATGCACATCCACAACCATAATCAGAATAAAAACACAATAGCAAAAGTCTTATAGTAAATGAACTGAGAACTCTAACTATAATAATCATAATTAAAATATCAAGTTATTGTTGTATCTACTGAGACATAAATAAATAAAATATCAATTACATCCCTTTATAAATTCAAATAAAATCCTAATAGAATACGCATAAGTTGCACTCGCATGAGGGGTCATGCGTATCCTCTATGTCATCAACTTCCATCGCAGCAACACGCGCATATACTGGAGCATTCATATAATCTGCAACTGTAGTACCTGCATCATCAACTAAAAATATTCGACGTCGAGAGGGTGAGCACACATCATGGCTCAGTGAGCAAATAAAACAATGCAACAAACATATGTATGCATTCAATTCATATCTTTGGTCTGGTAAATAGGTTTGCAATGTGCTATAGAAAGGATAGGTGGCCAAAGGTCACGTTTATTGACGCCGCACCTCTATACACGAGTGTGTGAAGCCGCTCAAAGGTAACGTTTATTGTCGTTCCACATACACCCACCATGGACAATGTACACGCAAAGGTCACGTTTATTGCTGTAACCGTTGCCCATACCAACACGTAAGCCCCTGCTGGCGAGGGCTCACAAACTGGGCTCGCAACTAACCAATCCTAATGCCAATCAGTGTATCCAAGGCCTTACCCCAACGTCCCTCAATACGTCCATTGAAATAGGGCTAAAGCCCCCCGACAGAGTCAGAGACTACACGGTCCGAGACCACTTCCCCTCATACCCTATGACGTAATAGTTCTGCTAAGGTAATGGTGATACGACGATGTCAGTGGACAAGACTTGAGTTAGAGATAGAGCTAGAGTGCTGAGGCCCCGCCTATGACACCTCCCCCTGATACTCACTTGCATCAAGCACACCAACCACACACATACATCCACATGCCTATTCCTATCATCATCATCATCATCATGTTATAAACAATAATTAAATATGCATGAACAGTAATAATAAAAATATTGGATGACATGTTGAATGCACATAACAATCGTACACGCATAAAATCAATCATGGCATTGGACTCAAGAGTAAAATAATTTATTATTAACCAATTAGTTTAGGTCTTGTTCCCTCACCTTTACTTGATCGTAGGTCCTCTTTCAAGCTTTAAGAATCAACTATATATCGATATTATATCACTAGAAGACCTAATCAAGCTGAAAGAATTTAATTAGAATTAATTCGGACTTTAAAAAGCATGCTGTTAACTGGGGGTCGATGCCAGGGTCGGAGGTTCCATTGACCCTGGGTGCAACCACCCACAGTCTGGACTTCTCGAACACTGGGGGTCGATTGTTAGGGTCTGGTAGGGTCGATTGGCCATCGACCCCCCGTGCGACCCCCTGTGGGTTTCATTAAATTTTCATCCTTCAGTCCATTCCTTCGTGTTTGGGGTCCTATGGCTTGCTTTTACAATCCATTCCACACATGATCTATGGTCTAGAATCGTAGTTCATTATCTATATGATTTTTATGATTTTCCCTATGGTTTTTTATGAAAACCTAACCATGGATGGATGATTTGGGTTTCTCTTAGATCATTCCCTCTTCACTATCTATTCTAAGGTCTGTAGTATTACATGGAGATAGTATCCATACGTGAGAATTAGACTTGTCTCTTTGAAGCCTTCTCTTTGATCTTTTTCTCTATTTTCCTTCTCTTCTCTTTCTCTCAATCCAATTAGGGTTCTAAAAGGAGTGAAAGAGGCTTAGGGACGCCCTATTTATAGAGTAGAAACTCCAAAAATAAGTCCCATTGAGATTAGGAAAGAATCCCATTGAAATTTGGAAAGTTTCCAAATTACGATTTCTGTCGACAGACTGGGGGTCGATGAGGGGGTCGGAGATCCCGTCGACCCCTGATTCTAAAATGTCCAACCCCCGGTTAAAAACTCAAGGTCTGACTTTTATACTGGAGGGGTCCGACCCTACCATGCTGGGTATGCGACCCTCCCCCTATTTTTAGTGTTTTTGGGTCAGTTTAATACCTGGGATCGTGATCTCCCTCACACACTTGATCCATTTGGTTCGACCATGATGGGTAGACCTGGTTCAAGGTGGTAAGACCGGATTAGTTCGATACGGGTCTTACATACTCATTCCTTTATATCTGTGACGTTTGGAAAGAAATTAAATCTACCCTTAAATCCTTAGACTACAAACTACTTGTACGATCACCTATGGGATTAGAAGTAGAGTTAGAAAAAGGTTATGGACCATGTCCAGTTCTTATTGATGAAAAGACCTTGGATGCAACCTTGATCCAACTAGAGATGGTAGACTTTGACGTCATCTTGGGAATGGACTGGTTAGTTCGGCATTCTGCAAATCTATTATGTGCCGAAAAGAAGCTGACATTTAAAGACAAGGAAGGAGCAGAGTTCAGTTTTTTGGGAACCAAACTTCCCCATAAACGAAAGCTCATACTCTCGACGCTAAAGGCTAAGAAGTTCCTTGAGAAAGGAGCAGTCGGGTATTTAGTATCTGTGGTCGACCTACCAAGGAAGCACCATGAATGGAAGATATTGATGTCGTGCGGGACTATCCAGACGTATTTCCTGAAGAATTACCAGGATTACCACCCGACCGAGCTACAGTGTTTGTTATAGATCTTATACCTGGAGCCGTACCAGTATCGAAAGCACCTTATCGAATGACTCCTACTGAACTAAAGGAATTAAAAGTACAACTACAAGAACAGTTGGACAAGGGTTATATTCGCCTTAGCATATCACCATGGGGAGCGCCAGTATTATTCGTGAAGAAGAAGGATGGTAACGTTCGATTGTGTATAGACTGCATTGAAGATTATACCGGATATAGTTGATGAAGTAAAGACAGCTATCAAATCAGACCTTTACCTAAGAATGGTACAAGAGGACATCGAAAAAGGTAGGACTAACCCTGAGATCACCTTGGATGAAGAAAAGATACTGAAGTACAAAGGAAGAATATGTGTACCCGAAACAGAAAGCTTGGACATTAGACACCGATTGATGAAAGAATCCCATACCACCATCTATTCGATACATCCTGGAAGTATAAAAATGTATCATGATCTAAAGAGATTATATTGATGGAGAGGAATGAAAGCAGATGTAGCTAAGTTCGTATCTCAATGCCTAAATTGTCAGAAAGTAAAGGCTGAACGACAAAGACCGGCAGGACTGTTACAGTCGTTACCGGAATCAGCATGGAAATGGGACTGCATCACTATGGACTTCGACACAGGATTACCATTGACTCCTCAAGTAGTTGATGCAATTTGGGTGATTGTAGACCGCCTGACTAAAAAAACTCGCTTTATATCGATACGACCTCAATATACACTGGAGAGGTTAGCTAAGCTGTATGTGGATAACATTGTGCGATTACACGGTGTACCTGAAAGCATTGTGTTCGATAGAGATCCACGATTTACTTTAAAGTTTTGGGAAGGATTGCAAAAGGCTATGGGTACAACATTGAAGTTTAGTACCGCATTCCATCCGCAGACAGACGGACAGTCAGAGCGTACAATCCAGATTCTAGAAGATATGCTTCGAGCATGTGTGATTGATTTTAAAGGATCATGGGATGAAAAGATACCATTGATTGAGTTCGCTTATAACAATAGCTATCAGGCTACTATACAGATGTCACCCTATGAAGCACTGTATGGCCGAAAGTGTCGAACTCCTTTGTTTTGGAATGAAGTTGGGGAACGTAGTATTGTTGGACCGGAATTTGTTGAAGAAACTTGTCGAGTGGTCGATATTATCAAGGAAAGAGTGAGAATCGTCAGAAGTAATATGCAGATACCCGATGCCGAGACCTTAAATTCATCGTGGGTGATAAAGTATTCTTAAAAGTATCGCCTATGTGAGGATTGAAACGGTTCGGACAGAAAGGGAAACTAAGTCCAAGATATATCGGGCCATATGAGATTCTAGCTAAGCGTGGGAAAGTGGCGTACCAGTTAGCACTACCACCATCTATGTCAAGTGTGCATGACGTATTTCATATTTCCTTATTGAAGAAGTATGTCAAGGATCCAACGCACGTTCTGACAGTAGATTTACCTGATTTGACTGATGATTTGACATTTGAGGTAACACCAACTGAAATCACCAGCCGAAAGGTTCAATGACTATGCAACCGTGTATCTATTATGTTAAGGTCATCTGGAGAAGTAGAGATTTGGAAGAAATTACATGGTAAGAAGAGAATGCTATGCGAAAGCAATACCCTCATTTATTTGACTCGAAAGGTATGTACAATTTCAAGGACGAAATTTTTATAAGTAGGGGGAAGTTGTAAGACCCGTTTCAAACTAACCCGGTCTTACCACCTTGAACCAGGTCTACCCATCATGGTCGAGCCAAATGGATCAAGTACGTGAGGGAGATCGCGATCCCAGGTATTAAACTGACCCAAAAACACTAAATATAGGGGGAGGATCCCACAACCAGTTAGGCAGGGTCGGTCCCCTCAAGATAGAAAGTCAGACCCTGAGTTTTTAACCAGGGGTCGGACATTTTAGAACCAGGGGTCGACGAGATCTCCGACCCCCTCATCGACCCCCAGTCTGCCGACAGAAATCGTGAATTAGGAACTTTCCTAATTTCAATGGGATTCTTTTTTAATCTCAATGGGACTTATTTTGGGAGTTTCTACTCTATAAATAGGACGTCCCTAAGCCTCTTTCACTCCTTTTAGAACCCTAATTGGATTGAGAGAAAGAGAAGAGAAGGAGAAGAGAAAGAGAAGAGAAGGAAAGTGGAGAAGAAGATCAAAGAGAAGGCTTCAGAGAAATCAGCCTAATTCTCAGATATAGATATTATCTCCATGTAATTCTACAGACCTTAGAATAGATAGTGAAGAAGGAATGATCTAGGAGAAACCCAAATCATCCATCCATGGTTAGGTCTTCATGAAAAACCACGGGAGAGATCATAAAAACCATATAGGTGAATGAACTACAGTTCTAGACCATAGAACATGTGTGGAATAGATTGTAGAAGTAAGCCATAGGACCCCAAACACGAAGGAATGTACTGTAGGATGAAAATTTGACTAAACCCACAGGGGGTCGCACGGGGGGTCGATAGCCAATTGACCCTACCAGACCCTAACAATCGACCCCCAGTGTTCGGGAAGTCCAGACTGTGGGTGGTCCCACCCAGGGTCGATGGAATCTCTGACCCTGGCATCGACCCCCAGTTAACAGCATGCTTTTAAAATCAGAATTAATTCTAATTAAATTCTATCGACTTGATTAGGTCTTCTAGTGATATAATATTGATATTTAGTTGATTCTTAAAGCTTGAAAGAGGATCTACGATCAAGCAAAGGTGAGAGAACAAGACTTAAACTAATTGGTTAATAATAAACTATTTTATTCTTGAGTCCAATGCCATGATTGATTCTAAGCGTGTATGCTTGTTATGTGCATTCAACATGTCATCCAATATTTCTATTATTACTGTTCATTCATATTTAAATTATTATTTATAACATGATGATGACGATGATGATAGGAATAGGCATGTGAATGTAGTGTGTGGTTGGTGTGCTTGATGCGAGTGAGTATCAGGGGGAGGTGTCATAGGCGGGGCCTCAGCACTCTAGCTCTATCTCTAACTCAAGTTTTGTCCACTGACATCGTCGTATCGCCATTACCTTAGCAGAACTATTTTGTCGTAGGGTATGAGGGGAGGTGGTCTCGGACTGTGTAGTCTCTGACTCTGCCGGGGGGCCTTAGCCCTATCTCTATGAACGTATTGAGGGATGCTGGGGTGAGGCCTTGGATACACTGATTGGCATTAGGATTGGTTAGTTGCGAGCCCAGTTTGTGAGCCCTCGCCAGCAGGGGCTTACGTGTTAGTATGGGCAACGGGTACAGCAATAAACGTGACCTTTGCATGTACATTGTCCATGGTGGGTGCATGTGGAATGATAATAAATGTTACCTTTGGGCGGCTTCACACCCTCGTGTATAGAGGTGCGGCATCAATAAATGTGACCTTTGACCACCTATCCTTTCTATAGCACATTGCAAACTTATTTACCAGACTAAAGATATGAATTGAATGCATGCATATGTTTGTTGCATTGTTTTGTTTGCTCACTGAGCCATGAGGTGTGCTCACCCTCTTGACGTCAAATATTTTTAGTTGATGATGCAGGTACTACAGTTGAAGATTATATGAGTGCTTCGGTGTATGCGCGTGTTGCTGCGATGGAAACCGAAGACTTAGTAGATACGCATGACCCCTCATGCGAGTGCAACTCAAACGTATTCTATTAAGATTTTATTTGAATTTATAAAGGGATGATGTAATTGATATTTTATTTATTTATGTCTCAGTTGATACAACAATAACTTGATATTTTAATTATGATTATTATAGTTAGAGTTCTCAGTTCATTTACTATAAGACTTCCGCTACTGTGTATTTATTCTGATTATGGTTGTGGATGTGCATGGTTTTATTTTTAATGGATATGGCCTATTAGAGATCCTAGTTGAACCGTTGGTTTATTAGCGGTTCATCACACCGTTCTGTATGGTACAGAATTTGGGGTGTGACAGCGTAAGTCTTTAATACTAATGAACTGAGAATTTAGTAGTGATAACATAAATAAATTAACTAATTATCTCCAAAAGACTAAGACATAAAATAAAATAAATTAATCAATTACATGCTCTTAATAATCCAACTATAAATCTAATCGAAGATGCATGAGTTACACTCGCACGATGAATCATGCGACTCCATCATAACTTCTGCATCCATCGCTGTAGTATGTCCGTACATCGAAGCATTCATATAGTCTTCTATAGTAGTACCTACATCATCAACTAAAAATATTCGACGTCGAAAGGGTGAGCACACATCACGGCTCAGTGAGCAAACAAAACAATACAACAAACATATGCATCCATTCAATTCATATCTTTGGTCTGGTTCATAAGTTTGCAATGTGCAATAGAAAGGATAGGTGGCTGTCGCACCTCTATACACGAGTGTGTGAAGCCGTCCAATGGATCAAATATCATTGCCGTCCCACATGCACCCACCATGGAATAGGGATAGAGCTAAAGTGTTCAGGACCATACCGCATTACACTTCCCCTGATGCCCTACCCATACCAACACGTAAGCCCCTATTGGCGAGGGCTTGCAAACTGGGCTCGCAACTAACCAGTCCTAATGTCAAACTGCGTATCCAAGGCCTCACCCCAGTATCCCTCAATACGTCCATAGAGATAGAGCTAAGGTCCCCCGACAGAGTCAGAGACTACACGGTCCGAGACCACCTCCCCTGATGCCCTACGATGTAATAGTCTGCTAAAGTAATGGCGATACGACAATGTCAGTGGACAATACTTGAGTAGAGATAGAGCTAGAGTCTGGTGACCAAGATGAATCATAGTGTCATGTCCTCCCCCTGATGCTCCACTCGCATCATGTACACTAACCATACACATACATTCATATGCCTATTCCTAGCATCATCATCATCATCATGTTATAAATAAACAGAATTAAATATGCATAAACATTAATAGCAGGAATATTGGATGACATGTGAAATGCACAATACACGCATACAAGCATAGAATCATTCATGGCATTTGACTCAATGAATAAAAATAGTTTATTATTAGCCAATTAGTTTAGGTCTTGTTCCCTCACCTTTGGTTGATCGTAGATCCTCGTCCAAGCTTTATGAATCATTTTTAAATCACTGAAAAACCTAATCAAGTTGATAGATTTTAATTAGAATTAATTTCCTTAAGTTTAGACTAACAGAAGCTGAGGGGTCGCAGGTGGGGTAGCACCTGGGGTCTCAGTTTCTGCGACCACAGGGTGTAGGGTCGCAAGTGGGGTCGAACATACTTCGACCCTACGTGAGACCACACCCTTCCTGAAACTTCCTGAGGGCATGTGGTCGAACTTGTGGGTCTCGTGGGGTCGGATATCATGCGACCCTACGTGCGACCACACGTGTCATGGTCGACCTTTCACTCTTAAGTCCATTCCTTCATGTTGAATCCTCTGGCTTACCATCATGGTCCTTCCTATGATTCCTCTATGGCTCAAAACTATAATTTTTATACACTATCCATTGTCCACAATGATTTCCTCCATGGATTCTCTTAGAATTTGTCCATGGATGGATGATTTGGGTTTCTCCTAATCCTATCTTCTTCATGAACTATTCTAGGCTCTTAATTCATGTAAGGAATTAGGTTCATACCTTAAGTTTGCTGAGATTCAGAGTTTTCTCTGAACTTTCCTCTTCCTTGGTCTTCTTCTTCAATTCTCCTTCTCTTTCTTCTCTTCTCTCTCTCTCACTTTCATTTGGAGTTCTAAAAGGATGAAAGAGGCTAAGGGACGTCCTATTTATAGAGGATAACCCTCCATAATATGCCCTAATGAGTTTAGGAAAGACCCCCCTTTGAATTAGGAAGGTTTCTTAAATTTGGTTTCTGACTATTTTCGTAGGGTCAGAGGTGGGGTTGCAGAATCCGTCGACCCTACCTTTTTAAAACATCCGACCCCACGACCAAAAGTCATGGGTTGGACTCTTTTGAGGTGGGGTCGGTCATACCTGTTTAGGCATGCGACCACACATTCATATTTGACTATTTTTGAGTTAAATTTCATACCTGGTCTTGTGGTTTCTTCATGCACTTGGTCCACTTGGCTCGACCATGATAGGTAGACCTGGTTTAAGGTGGTAAGACTAGTTAGTTCGATACGGGTCTTATACCTAGAGGACCCATGCTCCAGTGTTGAGTACACTAGCAGCGGCAAGTCCTTCCCCTGGTCCAGTGTCAAGTGCACCACCAGTGGCCAACTTGGTCACTTCTCATCCTGCAATAGCACGATCTGCTAGAATGACATCGTGCCAACCATCGGGGAACCCTCCTCCTCCCGCTAGATTTCATTTCACAATAGGGGACTTAGAGGACCAATTCTTAGTGCAGCAGGGTCGTCTGCGTGCCATCCTCCCTCGGAGGGCCAACCACCAGCGCACTGCTAACTCGATTATTGCCTTAACCCTAAGCCAGATGCGGGGTCCTTCCTCAAAGAAATCCACCAGCAGAGAGTGAGAGTCAATATGGATACATCCACGACTGCCGTGGTCCTTCAATCGGTAGTCTTACATACTGAAGTCGAAAGACAGTTGCAAGAGTTGGCAACTCGACTTCAATAAGTGGAGCAGAATCAGACCGTGCCATTGAGAACCACCTACACGGCAGTCATGGAGCTCTCCGACGAGATCATAAGGGCTCCTCCCCCTGAGAACTTCAAGATGCCCATCCTTGACTCTTACAATGGGACGACCGACCCAGAGCAGCACCTAGACGCCTTTATCTCTTCTATCCTCTTTTATCCGTTGAGTGATAGTCTAATATGTTGGGCTTTACCATGAGAGGTCTTACTCGTACGTGGTTAGACAAATTACTACCTAGAAGCATCACCTCCTTTGAGAAACTCTCGAATAAGTTCTTGATACACTTTCAGGCTAGCCGAGCACGCAAAAAGACGCCCTATCACCTGTCAATGATGAAGCAACAGAAGGACGAGTCATTATGGGATTTTATTAAGCACTTCAATTTTGAAGTCTTGGAGATCAAGGACGTTGAGCCGGCTGTGCACATGTTAAGTTTGCAAGCTGGAGTAATTGATAAGAAGCTTTGTTGGTCCCTTGCCAAAAAGCCTTTGAAGGACCTGGATAATCTGCTCACCAGGTGTGAAAAGTATGCGGCCACCAATGAGATGACAAGGGCTCGAAAGACCAACACCGTCAATACTTGGAAGGTCGACCAGAAGACGGCCAACAAGACGAGAGCCGACCACACGGATCAGGCTTAAAACAACAACGACTCTAAGAAGTAGTGGTCATGTAAAGAGCAAGTGAATCGGCACCCCTACAAGACCTTCGACTACTACACTTCGCTCACTACCTCCATAATGGAGATCTTAGAGGTGATCAAGAATGATAGAAACCTCCGACCACTGTCGAAACTATTCGTCAAAGGTAGAAACAAGGATCGATCTAGACACTACCACTTTCATCTTGACTACGGGCATGATATTGATGAATGAAAGTACCTGAAGGTGAGACAAAGACCTCATCCGGTGAGGCTACTCTGTAACTTTGTTAGAGACACCAGACGTGGGCCGTTGCCGGCTCAGAGAGATCGAGATCTTCCTCCACCCCCTGTAAGAAATCAACAGCCTATCGACTGAGGGGCGGAGGCCCAATAAGCCTCCAACCTAAATCAGAGAGACGACAAAGACCTAGAAGATGGGCTGAACGCACCTAGGCAGTGGGTCCGAGCCATCCAGTTTGGGCCATTCAGAAACTCATCTGAGAACCAGCCACCCAGAGTGTCCATAAAAGAATGTCTGGGAGGCCAACAATACATCCAGTTTGGGTCCTTCCCAGAACCAGAAGCAGTCGGCCAGAATAGTCAACAGTCACATGGACGGTCCAGAAGTAAACTTTATGTCACCAGCCCACCACCAGAGAATCAGCCTCTCACTTCCACGGGAGTGATAATTCCTGGAGATGACAGGGTATACGCCATCACCAAAGGACCCAAGGCAGAAGGAAAAATAATCCTCACCATTATAGGAGGACCATTAGCTGAAAATACCTCCAACAAGTTTGCCAAAGCTTACTCATGTCTAGTGGCTAAAACTGAATGGCCATCCAAGAAGGCGTAGATAGGAAAAGTCATTACTTTCAGCGATGAAGGCCTCGTCAATGTTGCAGTGCCACATGAAGATGCTATTGTCTTCACGGGATTGGCCACTGTGACGTAGGTAAGTGCTTGGTAGACACTGGAAACTTAGTTGACATCATCTTCTACCATGCATACTAGAGGATGTCGATAGGGGACGACCGACTGTAACCTATCACATTTGATCTCATCAGCTTCTAGAGATATCCGATAATGGTGAAAGGAGGCATACAGTTACCAATGCTGCTTGACAGAGACTTAAGCAGTGGAGGGTCCTTGTGAATTCATGGTGGTTGCCTGGCCCTCGAATCATAATGTGATACTCGATCGTCTATCCCTAAACAAGTTCCAGGCCTGCATGTCCACCTACTACTTGGTGATGAAGTTCCCTACAGATAAAGGGGTAGGAGAATGCAGAGCCGATCAGGTCAAGTCCAGGAGGTGGTACACCACAGAGTTGAAGAACAGTCAAAGGGCACTGAAACCATCTCCAGTCCAAATGGTAGACATTGAGGACGTCAGGGATGTTAGCCGTCTGGAGAGAGAAACACCGGTAAAGGAGTTACAACTAGTCCCGGTGTTAGCTGACTGCCCAGAGAAGACGTTCCAGGTTGGCTCCATGCTACCTGAGAACCAGAAGGTCGAGTTGATCGAGTTCCTGAGGTAGAACCTTGACATATTTGCTTGGTCGGGCTCAGAGATGCTAGGAATCCCCCAAGAAGTCATTGTGCATCACCTCATAGTCAACCCACAACATCGACCAGTCAGGCAGAAGAAAATGAGTTTTGCATCAATCTCCCAGTCGACCATTGATGAAGAAGTCTAGAAGCTACTGAAAGCTGGCTTCATTCGAGAGGTAACTTACCTTGATTGGCTTGCTAATGTAGTGATGGTTCCTAAATCAAACGAAAAATAAAGGTTTTGCATAGACTTTACAGACCTTAATAAGGCCTGCCCAAAGGACAGCTATTCGTTGCCATGGATAGATCAGCTCATAGATGCCACAGTAAGACATAAGTAGCTCAGTTTTCTAAATGCTTACTTGGGGTACATTCAGATAAAGATGTACAAGCCTGATGAGGAATGTACTTCATTCATCACCAATTAAGGGTTTTTTTACTACACGGCCATGCCTTTTGACTTAAAGAATGTAGGAGCCACCTATCAGAGGTTGGTGAACAAAGTTTTCAGGGACTAGATCGGCTACAACATGGAAAGTCTACGTCGATGACTTCCTGGTGAAAAGTAAGAAGTTCGACCAGCACCTAGTCAACCTGAACGAAGCTTTTTAGGTCTTCAAAAAACACAGCATGAAACTGAACCAACAAAGTGTACCTTCAGAGTGGCATCAGGGAAGTTCCTGGGATTCATGGTGTCACAGAGAGGCATAGAGGCCAACCCCTTAAAAATAATGGCCATATTCAACATGACCACGTCGACCAGGCCGAAGCAAGTTCAAGAGTTGAATGGTCGGATAGCCACGCTTGGACGGTTCATGTCTAAGTCAGTCGAAAGATGCCTGCCCTTCTTTAAGATACTAAAATGGGTAGGGAAATTCGAGTGGAGAGACGAGTTCCAGAAGGCTTTCAAGGAACTCAAGACCTATCTGGCCTCACCCCATTACTGATAAAGCCTAATCCAGGAGATGAGCTACAATTGTACCTTGGGGTATTAGACCTAGTTGTAATCGCAGTCCTGCTGAAAGAAGAAGATAAGGTCCAACGTCCCATATACTATGTCAATAAGTGCTGCTAGACGCATAAACTGGATACAAGCCAGTCGAGAAGCTGGCCCTAGCCCTTATAACCGTCGCTAAAAAATTCTGACCATACTTTCAGGTATATACTATTTCTGTACTGACAAATACACCTCTTAAGAAGGTACTATTGAAGCCAGACGCTTCTGGCCGGATGATAAACTGGGCATTGGAGCTTGGTGAGTTTGAACTTAAGTTCGTACCCAGAACTATCATCAACGCACAGGCCTTTGCAGATTTCATAGTAGAAAGCACCCTGCTAGAAGGGGAGATAATGGTGCCAGAATAAGAAGACAAACCTACACCGACCGAAGGGCAGTGGGTTTTACAAGTTGATGGGTCCTGCATGGATGAGAAATCAGGTGCAAATGTGATACTTACTAGCCCAAAGAAATTCAAGGTACGATCGACCATCAGATTCAGATTCAATACAACGAACAATGAGGCCGAGTATGAAGCGTTGCTAGCCGACCTCCGACTAGCCAGAAGTCTAATGGTCAAATGGCTTATAGTTCGTAGTGCTTCATAGCTCGTAGTCCACCAGGTGCTGGGCGACTATGAAGCTAGGCAATAAGGAATACAGAAGTACTTGAAGAAGGTGAACTCAGCCGTAATGTCCTTCCAGAGTATGGAGTTACAATATGTAGGCCTAGAAGAGAACATCGAGGTCAACGAGTTGTCTAGGTTATCCCTGACAGACATCTTTGAATTGTAGTGTACATTAAGTTACTAGAGCATCCAAGCACCACTGCAGGAGAGGTAGCGCCGATCGACGTAGCTCCCATTTGGTATGACTCCATCTACAACTACCTTTGAATGGGCACACTGCCTGAAGATCAGAGAGAAACCCAACGCATCCAGGCAAAGTTATGGCAATACACCATTCATCAGGATGTACTATATAGGAGGTCCTACACTAGGCTGTTGCTTCGATGTCTCAGAGCTGATGAGGCCAAAAAACTGATGAAATAAGTTCACGAAGGCATCTGTGGTTGGCATCAAGGCAGCCGATTACTATTTCAGAAGATCCTACGACAAGGATATCACTGGCTGGGGATGTATGCCGACTGCATCGATCTGGTGTGAAAATGCAAAAAGTGCCAATTTTACGCTCTAGTTCCCCATTCCCCTGCTACTACTCTACAGTTGATCACAAGTCCAGTCCCCTTCACCATATGCGGGATGGACCTCATGGGGTCCTTCCCCAGAGCTACTTATTAGAGAAAGTATGTCGTGGTCCATCGACTACTTCACCAAATGGATCGTGGTTAAGGCAACAGTGAAGATCGACTCAGCTAAGATAGAGTAGTTCTTCAGACACTCAGTG
Organism: Protea cynaroides; assembly: GCA_028583415.1. Lineage (NCBI taxonomy): Eukaryota > Viridiplantae > Streptophyta > Magnoliopsida > Proteales > Proteaceae > Protea > Protea cynaroides. The sequence goes on along the minus strand of CM053269.1, from coordinate 36,428,621 downwards.
ATCTACATGTTTGGCGTGCCTAGGATACTCGCCACTGACAATGGCAAGCAGTTCACCAGCACGCCGTTCGCATAATTTTGTGACGAGTTCAAGATCGATCATCGCTTTGGTTTAGTCGGCTACCCATAGACCAGTGGATAGACAGAGGCCACAAACAAGACCATACTGATGGGTCTAAAGAAAAGGGTGGCCGATGAGAAGGACAAGTGGGTAGACGAATTACCGAGCATCGTCTGGTCATATAGGACCACCAGCAGAACTCCCACGAGTGAAACTCCCTTCATGCTTGCCTTCGGCACGGAGGCAGTCGTCCCAGTTGAGGTATTTCACCCCACTTACCATATCCTAAACTTCAATGAGGAAACTAACTCTGAAGACTTGCGAACCAACTTGGACAACCTGGGAGACGTCAGAGAGTCGACATCATTCAGGGTGGCCGAGTACCAACAAGCCACAGCCAGGCACTATAACAAGACAGTGTGGCCCAAAATTTTTAGGGTCAGAGATCTGGTCCTCTAAAAAATAGCAGTCTTTGAGCAAACTAACCAGGGAAAGATGAGAAAGAATGGGAAGGGCCTTACAAGGTGGTCTAAATAGGCCACCCTGGATCATACACATTAGCCACCTTAGCTGGCGAAGAGATACCTCGTACTTGGCATGCCACAAACTTGCGCAAGTATTACCAATAAGCCTCCTTCGGCGCTGGTTCAGTTATGCCACTTTTTACTTAATTTTCAACTTCAGTACAGTAGGCTTCCTTTCAACTGAGTCGGCCAACCAGTCTAGGTCCTTTTGTAAAGTTTCTTTTTTTTTCAAGCACATAGCTTCAAAGTGTAAGTCGGGCTCGCTAGGGGCACCCGCTCATTAACAATTTTAATTCAAGAAGTTTTTTTGTCCCAGAATTCGAGCAGCACCAAATGTTACAATTTCTCCTACTGTTCCTTTCGATCGAATCTGCTTACTCGGACCCACAAGCAAGTCTGAGTAGCATGCAAACCATACTCGAATCTGCCTACTTAGATCCACAAGCAGGTTTAAGTAATACGTAGTCCATACTCGAATTTGCCTACTCAGAACTACAACCAGGTCTGAGTAGCACACAGACCTTACTCGAATCTGCCTACTCAGATTCACAAGCAGGTTTGAGTAACACACATATCATACTCGAATCTGTCTACTTAGATCTATAAGCAGGTCTAAGTAGCACGTAAACCTTACCTGAATCTACCTACTCAGATCCACGAGTATGTCTGAGTAGCATGTAGACCATTCTCGAATTTGCATGCTCAGATCCCTAAGCAGATCTGAGCAGTACACAGACCTTACTTGCCTTTGAGTACTCAAACCCGACACAGGCACATGAAGCCTTCAAACACTTGGATATTTTCCTAGTTAATCTACAAGTGCACTCGGCCTACCCGATAGCTAGCCTGACTACACTTCCGGGGTGTCATAGGGGTACACTCACAGGTAGCAATTAAGAGGCAAACACAAACAATAATGAAAGAAAGATTTGTATGAATATATTCAAAAATTTTACAAGGCCTCAAGAGGTCGAAAAGAAGAACCCTCAAGGGCCAGGTACAAAAAAGTAAAAGAAAAGAAGACTTCAAGTAGCTGCGGGGGGAGGGTCCTTCGAAGTTGAGGAGTCCACACTCGGAGGAGTAGGGGCATCACAGGTCGGATGTTCCTTGGTTTGACCCGTGGCCCGGACAGTTGTCTGCTCCACAGGAAGGTCCCCAACACCCTCTTCGGCTAGCAGAGTCTGGGGGGAGCCCCAAACATGGGCAAATCAGGCCAGCGGTCCTCCCTAGCACCACCCTCCAGCTCCTCGATAGAGGCACTACCTAGGTTCTCAACCTCCTCTACAAAAGATAGGCAGACTAAATAGTCGACCACCATGCCCTGCTCGTCAAGACAAGACCGCAGGTACAACTCCCCCTCCTTGAAGTAGCCACTAGCAACATCCTTCAGGGTCTGGGTGTACTCATTAGACTAGTGATACTCCGTGATAACCTCCTCCCGGTAAAGCTTCTCCCGCTGCTGTATCCATTGGAGGCTCTCCTTGGCCTTGATTTAGAGATGGCCGACTGAACCCTCTCCTCGATGAACTTGAGGTTGTTCTACGCCTTGAGTAACTTTTCCCTCGCCTGGTATAGTTTACCCTCTACTTTGCAGAGCTTCTCCTACTCCCTTGTCAGCTCCCCCTCGGTGCCCTTTGCCTTGTCCTGGGCTACTAATAGCTCCTTGCGGAGGCCCGCACACTCGGCCGCTATTTTCTCCATCACAGCTGCTGAGCATTGTAGGCCTCTTTGTTTTTCTTATACTTGGTGTCAGCCACAGGAGCTTGAAGTTCGTCGACTCCAACCGTTTGCAAACATCGCTAGAAGAAGAGTCCGCTTATGACCAGAAAAAAGCTAAGGTTAAGCTACGCTAAGCAAAATGTATATATGTGCAAAGACAAATGATAGGGAAACATACCATCTTCTCATACCAGAAGCACCTGAATGGCCTCCCGATCCGTCCAGGCCTCTACGTGCTCAATGTCCCCGGACAGTCAGGACTGCTCCACTAAGGCTCGAGCTACTCGACAGCTCTCGAAAATAGAGTCGTCTTCACCAACCGCAAACTTCACTATGAAGGGGGAAGCATGGGCCTTGATCTTATCATCGGCCCCCTTTCCTGTAAGACCAGCACTCCACTAACCCAGTCTAATCGTGTTGTGCGAGGTCTTCTCATCATTGCTGGATTAAGTGGATCGACCGTGTGAAGAAAGACCACGAGACCAGGTATGAGAATCGATTTAAAATACTTAAAACCAAGTGTATGGTCGACTACCTGGGTAGGTATGGTTGACCATACAATAGGAAATAAAGACAACTGACCAATAACCGTACGGTCGGTGTTTTCAAGTGTATGGTCGATGGATTTTGCAACCATACGTCAGACTGTATGACCCCAAATCAGACTCCGAGTTTTGGAAACTTTTTAAATTAAGGGGGGATCTCTTTTCTTTTGTTGGAGAACTCTATATGGAGAGTTTCTCTCTATATATAGGATGTTCTTCAATCCTTTTTCACTCTTTTAGAACATTATCAAACCCTAGAGGAAGAGAAGGAAGAGAAAGAGAAGAAGAGAAGACTAAGAAGACAGAGAGGAAGGTTGAGAGAAAGAGTTCTACAGATTCTCTACAACCAGTAAGGTATGAACCTTGTCTCTCTAGCCTTGGAACACCAAGAGTAGGAGTTCTAACGTAAATTGCAATACTAAATCCAATGTAAGGATTCATCTATGGGATTTTCTGAGTAAACCTCAAGGGGATCATGTAAGACCCGCACGCCATGAACCCAGTCTAACCTTATGTTCTCGTGTCACGATCGGTCTTTGCATCATAATTAGCTCAAGTGAACCAATTGTATGAAGAACCAAAAGATATGGTAAGCAACAAGTCAAATTTAGTTGGCGTGGTTAACTGTTAAGTTTGTGTGGAAGAAACCAGTCAAAATCTAAAAACCAATAAATTTTAGATGTGTAGTGGCATTTTTGAGGGGTGTGATCGATGCGTGTGGTCGCACATGAGACCACACACATGATACCACACATATGAGACCACACAATGTGTGGTCACATATTTTGGACGTGTGGTCGATGGATTCTGCGACCCCATGATACTGAACAGACTCTGTGTTTAGGGAACTTTCCTAATTTGAGGGGGACTCTTTCCTAATTAAAGTGAGACTCAATATGGAGGTTTTTCTCTATATAAGGGATGTTCCTTAGCCTCTCTCACTCTTTTAGAACTCAAATTGAAACCCTAAAACTAAGAGAGAAAGAGAAAGGAAGAGAAGGGGAAGAATGAGATTTGGAGAAGAAACTTGGAGAAGAAGGTTTTGTAGAGAAAAGTTCTATCTCTCTACAACAAGCTTAAGGTATGGACTTGACTCTATGGGGGTAGATCAGATATAAAAGGTTCTTTTTAAGTTGATGTGTTAAAACTAAGGTAATGATTTTGGTTATGGAATTTCTAAGAAAAACCATGAGAAAATAGGTTAAGAATAATTGATAATGAGAAACTGTAGATAATGGCCATAGGATAACCATAGGATGAACCCAAGTGATGAGCCGAGGAATCGACTCAGGAAGAATTTTGATTAAGATAAAAAATTGACCAAACATCATGTGGTCGCAGCCTGTGGTCGACTACAGGGTGACCAGAGGGTCGACCACAACTATTCTTGAAGTTCCCAAGAAAGGTGTAGTCGCATGTGTGGTCGCATAAATTACTACCACAGGGTTCAACCACACAGTGTGTGGTCTTATATATTGCAACCACAGGGTTCGACCACAAATGCGACCACACGATGACAACAAGCATATTTTGAGACCAAACAAAGTTTTTGACTACTGTAACTTGGTAAACTTGAACCCTAACTTAAATACATTAATTGTTTAGGTTCCTAATAGATTCAAAGTGACTTCCAAAGCTTGAGAGAGGAACAAACATCGATCAAAGGTGAGGGGACAAGACTTAAACTAATTGGATAATAACAAACTGTTTACTTTATTGAGTTCAATGCCATGATTGATTCTATACTTGTATGCTTGTAATGTGCATCTCACATGTCATCCAATATTTCTACTGTTACTGTTCATGCATATTTAATTTTATTTATTTATAACATGATGATGAAGATGATGATGATGCTGAGAATAGACACGTGAATGTTTGTGTGTGGTTGGTGTGTTGGATGCGAGTGGAGCATCAGGGGGAGGACGAGGCATGGTGGTCTTTGATCTTGTCACCAGACTCTAGGTCTATCTCTACTCAAGTCTTACCCACTAACATCGTCGTATCGCTATTACCTTAGCAAAACTATTATGTCGTAGGGCATCAGGGGAGGTGGTTTTGGACCGTGTGGTCTCTGACTCTGTCGGGGGGCCTTAGCTCTATCTTTATAGATGTATTGAGGGATGCTAGGGTGAGGCCTTAGATACACTGTTTGGCATTAGGATTGGTTAGTTGTGAGCTCAGTTTGCAAGCCCTCACCAATAGGGGCTTACATGTTGGTATGGATAGGGCATCAGGGGAAGTGTTGGTGATGTTTAATCCGAACACTTTAGCTCTATCTCTATTCCATGGTGGATGCATGTGGGACGATATTGGTGTTTGATCCATTGGACGAATTCACACACTCGTGTATAGAGGTGTAGGGGCCACCAAACCTTTCTATAGTACATTGTAAACTTATAAATCAGACCAAAGATATGAATTGAATACATGCATATATTTGTTGCATTGTTTTGTTTACTCACTGAGCTCAAGTTAGAGTACTGACCCTCGCGCGTGCAGTTTTTTTTAGTTTCTGTTGTTGCAGGTGTTACGGTTGAAGATTATATGAATACGCCAACGTATGGACATGTAGCGGCTATGGATGTGCAAGCTATGGAGGATAAATATGGCTCGTCAAGCTAGTGTTTCAACTATGTTTATGCTTAGTGGTTAACTTTCATATAGTGATACTTATAATAAGTATTAATTATGTTTGGTTACTTGAAGATAACTTGTTAAATATTTAATTATCACTGTAGACTCTCAGTTCATTATTAATAAAACTTTCACTATTTATTTATTTACTCTGATTATTATTGTGGAATATGTTTTGATTTAACATGGTTGGCATAGCCTATAGGAGATCCTGATTTAAACCATTGGTTTTCATGACGATTCATCACACCACTAGTTAGTCCAGAATTGGGGTGTGACAGATCATGGAGAATGAGTTAGAGTAATTAACTTGGAAAAACTAAGAATGTTGGCCTTAGAATGGTCATTTTGGAAGACCCCATTGATGACCCAAGAGGAGGAATCCATATGAGAAGTAAAAAAGCACATTAAACCCGTATGGTCGCAGCTACGGTCGACCATAGCATGACCAAAGTATCGACCATAGCCATTCAGGAAGAATTCAGGAACCGTATGGTCGCAGGTATGGTCGCATATAGTGCGACCGTAGGGTATCGATTGTACGTGGTAAGATTGACACAACATGAGACCATAGGACCAATCAGACACCTATCAGTGATCTGTTTCGATTTTTGACTATTGTAACATGTTACACATGAATTCTAACTTAAATATATATAAATTCTAGGTTACTAAATCGATTCAAAGAGAATTACAAGGCTTGAAAGGAGATCGAATTTTATTAAAAGGTGAAGGAACAAGATCTACACTAATTGGATAATAATAAATTGTTTACTTTATTTAGTCTAATGCCATGATTGATTCTATGCTTATATGTTTGTAATGTGCTTCTCACATGTCATCCAATATTTTTGTTATTACTGTTTATGCATATTTATTTCTGTCTGTTTATAACATGAAGATGATGCTAGGAATAGGCATGTGAATGTGTGTGTGTGGTTAGCGTGTTAGATGCAAGTGGAGCATCAGGGGGAGGACGTGACATTGTGGTTCATCTTGGTCACTAGACTTTATCTCTATCTCTACTCAAGTCTTACCCACTGACATCGTCGTATCGCCATTACCTTAGTAGAACTATTACGTCGTAGGACATCAGGGGAGGTGGTCTCGGACCGTGTGATCTTTGACTCTATCGGGGGGCCTTAGCTATATCTCTATGGATGCATCGAGGGATGCTGGGGTGAGGCCTTGGATACACTAGATGACATTAGGATTGGTTAGTTGTGAGCCCAGTTTGCAGGCCCTCGCTAATAGGGGCTTACGTGTTGGTATGGGTAGGGCATTAGGGGAAGTATTGGAGGTGTGTGATACAGACACTTTAGCTCTATCTCTATTCCATGGTGGATGCATATGTGATGGCAATGGTATTTTATCCATTGAGCAAATTCACACACTCGTGTATAGAGGTGCAGGGGCCACCAAACCTTTCTATAGCACATTGTAAACTTAAAAACTAGACCAAAGATATGAATTGAATGCATACATATGTTTGCGCATTGTTTTGTTTGTTCATTGAGCCGTGATGTGTGCTCACCCTTTCAACGTCGAATATTTTTAGTTGATGATGCAGGTACTACTGTGAAAGATTACGTGAATGCATTGTCGTATGAACACATAGCAGCTATGGATGTAGAAGCTGTAAACGATGCGCATGATCTGTCATGCCAGTGCAACCAGTGTGTCTGTAATTAGTTTAGCTATTTAGATTAACACACATATAATTGATTATTTTATTTTATGTCTTGAGTTATTTGAAGATAACTAGATTAAATATTTATTTTATCACTGTTAGATACTCTGTTCATTTTTTATAAAGACTTTCGCTTATTTGCTTATTATCATTGATTATTATCGTGGAATATGTGTGTGGTTTGATATGGTGGGTACGACCTATATGAGATCCTGATTGAACCGTTGGTTTATTGATGGTTCATCACACTACTCTGGTTAGTCCAGAATTGGGGTGTGACATTTTCGCCTCCCTGGCCGGCACCTTTGCTAGTTGGCTTCTGGGTAATCGACAGATCCTTAAGGCTACCCGTAAGGGCATCCTTCTTAGGACCCTTCATCAAATCGATAGTCTCTTTGGGCTGGGGCGTGGTCTTCGGCACGGTCAGATCCGTCTGTCCTGCTGCCTCGTTAGGAGGTATGCCCAAGGCACTCGCCTATAGTCCACCCCTCTTCTGGTAGATGTCAGCAGGAAGGTCCCTTCCCGACTTGGCCCTCTTGCCATCTAGGCCATTGCCTTTGGCCAAGACACACTTGCCCTTGTTTGAGTCATGGCCCGCCTGGGCCTAAGTGGTCATTCCTCCTAGGCCATCAGTGCCCCCATCAGTCGGCTTGGGTTTGGGCACAAACGCTTTCCTTGGGGCCTTGGTCTGCCCACCCTTGGCTAACTGAGCAACCTTTAAATTCTTCACTAGCTCTTCACGCGAGAAGTTCACTACAAAAGCCAAAGAAAAACATAAGTTAGAGAAAAACCACATATGCCAGGAATACTCGGCTACTATCTGGGAACCTTACTTAGCAGGCCGTCAGCCAAAATTTTTGGCTTCGTCAGGTTAGAGTAGGGGACAGTCTGACCCGTCTTTGCCAGATGAAGGGTGTCTACCTCATCATGAGACAACACCTGCTTCTTGTTGAAGTTGGATGCGATCACCAAGTTCCTGAGGGTTACCCTCTCTCGAGCTGATGAAGACAAACTTTTATAGCCAACCATGGATGGAAGAAGGTTTTTCAGAAATCATGGGGTATGACTTAGCATCCCATTGACTGAAGTAATACCACCATATTATGGCATTAGAATCCTTCTTTAGGAAATTATTGAACTAAAAGAGGGCACGGAATAGGTTTATAGTCAGCTCTTTGCTTAGTCAGCAAACAAAGATGATGAAGGCGAATAGGCACCTCTACCCGTTGGGGGCCAACTGGATAGGGCGATCCGATAGGCTTTCAAGATACCCAGAACTATGGGGTGAATGGGAAACCTTAGCCCCGACTTGAAAGCATGCTCGTATACGCATATCTTCGACTCGTTCATAGAACAGGTTGGCTCGTCTATAGTCAGCACCCGTAAAACCATGGACGTGGGGATTTGGTTCTTGGCGCTCATCTACAGTAATGCCGCCTCCGAGCACACTGTGCTTTCAATTTTGGAAGTCAGAACAGAGTCCAGCACTAGAATAGTTGGCTCCTTGCTTTTCTTTTTATGGTCTCTCTTAGCAGAGGCAATGGCGGGCCGACTTCTCTTTTTGTCTATGTCAGAAGAGTCAGGTGTTCCTTCTTCGGAGGCCGATGAGGCCTCTTCTAAGGGTGGCTCTTCTATTTCTTCATCCTCAGACCGATTCTCAAAGGTAGACTCCGAAGAGTTGGGTTTTGGCTCTCTCTCTCTCTCTTCTAACAGAAGAAGAAACATTGCCGGCAGCAATGAACTCAATAGATTCGGTCTCACTCCGATACTGGGCCATTATCCACTTTTTCCTACCTCTCTCATCGATGGGTCAACACTATCCGTCGAGGAGGTGTCCTAGAACATAAAACTAGAGGAAAAACAGAAAGAAGAAAGAAGAGGGATATGAAAAGAAAACTTACTGGTAGCAGACAAAAGACCCTTAGAAGCGATGAGGAAGCTTGAAGAGTAGTTGCAACTTCAGCCTCTGACTACGCAAGCAAACAGCGTTGGAGATAGTTTCTTATGTTTGTAATGGAAAAAGTAGGGGGTATTTATAGAATCCCCACATGTCTAAGCAGAGGAAGCAATGTGGGACATGTGGCGTATCCTCATAGGCCGTCTGACAGCCCCTTTAATGCGATCAGACATGCGCCGCTCCGCAGAGTAGGGTTTCATCATGACCTGCGGCCATAATGATGACACATTTAGGGAAATGGCACCCTTTTGAGGCGCGTCTCCAGATTTCGTTCGAGGCACACGCTCTACCCCATAATGGTGCCTCGATCGTGACATGATGGGCTCACTCTTCCAAGACGTCCCCCCACCTCCTCCAACGGCTCAATAAAATGGTTTGATTTTCTACTTTTGTGACATCATCCGTATATCTGTCTACAACTGGCAGTTACCATAACTGAATGGCTAGCACTCCGAGTAGCACCATCTCCGAATGAGCGCATCTGCAGGTACAAGGGGTAACTGATCAGTTCGAAGAGGCCGACTAGGCATTATTCCACTATCGAATCCTTCGCATCTGACAGCCCAAGGGGTAATTGTCGGGGGGGGGGGGAACATCACCCAGTAAAAATCTTACACATGGCACCTAAGAGCAGCTTAGGCAGGCTAGAAGTATCAGAGTCATACTAGGCTTTGGACACCCAGAGGTACAGTCCTACTAGGCCACATTGCATGCTCGAAGGATAAGATCCTAGGACGGCTCAACTAGATAACGGGAGTCCTTCTCCTATGATAGTATGTTACAAACTATCACGGCCAGACAACTACTCATATGGTGACACCTGTCACTCTTATATTCACCGACTTAGCTTCGTTAGCTATGGTCTCCCACTTCTACTTGGAGTCTATGACCTGGGTGTTCCACAGTGTGACATCTGTCAGTCCCACTGGCGTACAACCTTCAAGAGCCCCGGTATCTCCATGCTTCATGCTTACCTCTACAAGTAAAGGGTAATCCCCTCATGTAATATTCATTCACTCATTCGCTCACTATTCACTACCCATTTCCTTTCTCCCACACTCAAACTCTCTCTACATTCCCCTCTTTCTAAACTGCGAATAGCTTCCTACTATCTCTTGATTGCTTACAATGGGAATCTGACTTAGGCATCAGAGTGTACTTGGGGCTTAGTCGCCCAACTCCCTCGTCTAACTTCTGTAATTGCAAGTTATCTAGGTCGTAGGTTGGTGAGGCGATTTTCAACCGTAACACTACCTATGACAAAATGGTAATTGAGGAGATACATAATAAAGGACACTTTGGGCAAGACAAGACACTATACTTAGTTGCGGCTAAGTACTTTTGGCCCCACCTCAAGAGAGATGTGCACCGCCATGTACTGAAGTGCCGAAAGTGCTATATAGGAAAGGGACAAAACACCAATGCGGGCCTCTATCTACCCTTACCCATACCACAAGTTCCTTGGGAAGACAAATCTATGGACTTTGTTTTTGAATTTCTTTGCACACTTCGAGGTATGGATTTCATTTTTGTGGTGGTTGATAGATTCTCAAAGATGACCCATTTTATTCCTTGTCGCAAAACAATGGATGCATCTCATATCACCAATCTTTTCCTTAAAGAAGTTTACAAATTACATGGTCTCCCTAAAACAATCACTTTTGATTGACATATGAAATTCGTTAGTCATTTTTTGCAGCAACTTTTGAAAAGCATTGGCAACAAACTATAGTTTATTACGGTGTTCCACCCTCAAACCGATGGTCAAACCGAATTAGTCCATCGATCTTTGGGAAACTTGTTGTGGATCTTGATCGATGACAACCCCCTCTTGGGAGAATCTATTGTCTTTTTGTGAGTTTTCCTTTAATTGTTTGGTGAATCGAACCACGGGTTATAGTCCTTTTGTCATTATTTATGGGAGACAAGCCAAGTCAGCATTTGACCTCTCACTCATTCCATTTTCTGAAAAACCAATTCCCAATGTCTATAATATTATTTCCAAATTGGGGCAAATCCATGAAAGTGTACACCACAAACTTCAAAACAAGACAAAGCTCTACAAAAAAAGCCTTTGATAAGCGGCATCGTGAGGTCATTTTTGAACCTGATGATTTTGTTTGGGATTACTTGCTATCGGAACGTCACCCAGTAGGAAGCTATAACAAGCTTAGTGATCGAAAGATAGGACCTCTTAAAGTTCTTGCATGCATCAATCCCAATGCATATCAGATCAATCTTTCACCCCACATGAAAGTGATGCTTTCAATGTGCCCCATTTAACACCATTTTTTGGAGACTCCAAGAAAAAAGACTCGAATTCTGAGTCATATTCTTTCTTAGAAAGGGAAATGATGCAACCCAATCGCATCAAAGTTCAATAACTAAGTCCTTGAGGAGATCTCCCGCATCAAGACCTAGGCTCACAAAGCCCACTTGGTCCTAGACTAAGGCATGACCAAGCATCAATAACATTTTGAGCCAAACCATAAATAAAAGGACCAAAGCTGGCCCAAACACTATTGGTAATCCCCATGAGTGCCTCTTGTTCTTCCTTAAGTTATGAAGATGCCTTCCTTGGTCGACTAAAAAGAACCCCCTTTGAGCTCCACTTACCTCCTAGAAACATGCATCAAGGTGTTGGAGATTGGTTCTAGGTGTTGGGGATTGGTTCTAGCATTGGAGGCTTCAACAAGAACACTTATATTTAGTTTTCCTTGTTATTTGTTATTGATCCACCACATGTTTTGAGGATTTCAATTAAAATAATTGGGACAACTAACATCACAACTAATATCAATGTAAATGAAAGGGGGTGGGGGTGGCGTTCGTAGTCATTTTGTATTATCCAAAAAGCCCATAAAAAGGGCAGGACAATTTCTCTTAGAGGTATCCCATTCTTGAATGAAATCCTCCCTTGTTGCTATAAGCATCTTTGAACCAAGATTGCATTCATTTTTTTAATTTTAAAACTTTGCTAAGTTTCAACTTAAATCTAGAAGTATTGTAGCCATGGAAAACTTTAAAGACCAATATAATCCAGCCTTGAAGAGTTGGTAAGTTTTCCTCCGTCAACAATTTCGAAGAATTGTTTTTGGAGTGTCATCTTCATTTTCTTGGATTCCTGTCAAGTACAGAATCCTTTTTTGGGGGACCACTTTCGATTTTTTTCATTCAGTACTTAATTTTTTTTTTTATTTCATAAAACTTATAACGTTATCACTTAGCTTTAAAACCCAATTTGAATTATTTCAATACAAAACCTGAGGAGAAAGTTATTCCCAATTTATTGACTGTGAGTCATTCTGCTAAAAGTCCATGTTCACCTAGAAAGTATGACCATTCTCTCCACCTGAATTTGAACTATCCCGTGGATGTGGTCACTCCAACTTTGTATTAAAACTCGCTTGTAAAATGTTAAATGTATTTTAGTACTTATTAAATTAAAAGATATTATGAGGGCAAGGCTGCCCCTAGGGACCATGGCGAGTTCATTGAATAATTTCCTTAATATGTGCAAAGAGTTTGTATGGCCGGTTCTGCCGAGTACATAGGAGATGGGTCTTCGAAGCATTTTTTCTTTGGAGTTTTAAAGAATACATACCAATAATATGGGAGCCTTTTTACCAAAAAAAAAAAAAAAAAAAAAAAGAAAAGAAATTGGAGCCTTAATCACACGTATTTGCATCCATATAAATAACAAAGATTGAAAAAAGAATATTGAAAAGTGGGTTATTGTCCTATCTTGATGGGTGATTTGGGATTTTTCTTTCTTGAGGAGATGGGATTTTGTCTTTGATGGGGACCAATTAGCAGTAACTCAAAAGTTGATGACAGAATAAGGAGAGTAGTTATATCTTGTTTCAAATTTAGCCCCAAGAATAGCTGGATCAAGAATGGCTGAAAGCATAAATGAACACAAAGGGTCCATATGGTTACCACTTTATATATCTTATTGTGAACAAGTTGTAGTATTTTTCATGATCATTTTATGATCGTGTTGGCAAAATCTTATCATACAATCTGTCGAGTCGAGTGGTATATAATTAAAAGAGAAGCGGACTGTCCACTTAAAGCATATTATTCGTTGTCAAGGAAAATAGCCTGATCATGTGATTATGTTGAACTTCTTCAGCTCATGCTTAGACTTGGACTCATGCTCGGACTTAGACTTGGATTCAGATCCTTCTTAATTAAGGTTCTCTTTGATATAATTTATATTTATGTTTATGAGTTATTTATAATAAATCGTTTATGAGAATGAATTAGGAATCATGAAATAATAACCATTTAATACCATTAGACATAAATAAGCAATAATAGATTATCACAATAATGATAAACACCTTCTAATCTATTTGTAAATTTAAGTTTATATCAATTTATTTTAAATATAAATAAGTACTATATAAATCATACAAAACAACCACATATATTATAATATATTATATAATTAATTCTATAATACATACAAAGAACCCCTAAGACTAAGCAGTTACAAGCATCCAGCGAAGAGTAGTCATTAATCTTTGTATCGGTACAATTATTCCTAGTTCTCCATCTAACCACCGAAACCAAATGGATTAAGAGGTTCTCTATTCAAAACGAAGAACATCTCCTTCTTGATTTATTCTTATCCCTTTTTTATTTTTTTTTTCATTTTTTGAACAGTATATTTGAGATTTTTTCCTTAAAAAAAAAGTACTTAAGGATTTACTCATGAGGGATTTGATAGAGTGCACCAATTGAATCATTGTTATTGATGATTTGAACTTGTATCCAACTCCTCTCCTCCCCGCCTCCCCAGCTCCCACCCCATCACAACTTCAAAGTTGTGAGTCGACCTTTGAACTTTAGTTTTGGGCCTACGTTATAAAGTTGAATGATCATTAGAAAAAAGACTCGTGATACTTGAGCCTCACCGACCAAATCAGGTGCAAAATTCTAATGTATAAAAAAATCCAAATATAACAATAAATAATTATTCCCCAAAAATTATACCAATATATATATCCGGACAAAAAGAATATCTGAAGATGATTTTCAGTTTGATCCCTTGATTCCTGGAGTGAAAACGCCAGCTATTAAGTTATAGTTTTCACTAAATTAATACTCCATTAGTTGATAAATAAATAACTAATTACAATTAATTTAGATTCTCATGTCATTAATCCAAAACTTTTGGATACCCTTCACATTCCCCGGAGAAATCAAGGATCGAGGATCCATAAAAAAGACACCTAAGGGCGAAAACTCATAAATATCTTGTTTTTTTAATTCCCTGATCTCAATCATTTCCATTATAGATTATAGATATGTTGTCATCCTTCTCCATTTCTATTATCTGATGATTATCACGTTGTAAATAATTAATCGTTCCTTGACTCTACAGTCTATAATTTGACTCTTCTTGATCAAACTTCAACACCAAGTCGAAACAGAGAATACATATTGAAGAATGTGATTCAGTCGATCTGGTTTTTTTAAAGTAGTCACTGGTTGTATGTCCTGATTTTGAAAATAAATTTAGGGAGAGGGTTCCCACATTGCTAATGTGTAGGAATATCCCATGCTACATCAATCCGACTGTGTGGAAATCAGGTTTCGTTAGTGAAAGAGTTCACGTGGTTGGGGAGGAGAGAAAATGTCAAGAAACGGAGTGATGTTACGGATATAAGAGGACGTGGGAAAATATCACCACACTCATAGTTCAAAATGGATTTATCAGTAAAAGAACCCATTGGGTTAGAGATGAGAGAAAATGTCAAGGAAGAGAGAATGTCAAGGATGTAAGAGGACGTGGGAAAGCATTACCACAGTCACGGTGAGGGAGCTGGGTTTGTTAGTAAAGAGATCCACATGCTCAGCGAGGTGAGAGAATGTAAATAAATACACTATATCAAGGATATGAGGGAGGACATAAGTATGAACATATCCCCACACTCAATGTGCAGATTGTCAAGTAGTAGTAGACAATTAGTAAGACCTGACAACTTGACTCATTCTTGGCTTCAATGTTCTTTTGAAAATGCAGTTAAATTAAACAATTAATTAACAAACCCATGATGCTTAGATGGATGTGTTATTGGTGAAGCATCATATTATCTTAAGCCATGAAGATAATATTATATGGAGGTGTGGTGAGAGTTGTAATTTTTTATTGAAATAGAGGAAGTTCTGATTGAACACTCTATCATTAATGTAGTTCGT
Organism: Protea cynaroides; assembly: GCA_028583415.1. NCBI lineage: Eukaryota > Viridiplantae > Streptophyta > Magnoliopsida > Proteales > Proteaceae > Protea > Protea cynaroides. Next base: position 36,413,279 of record CM053269.1, on the reverse strand, counting down.
ACATCTTGTGTGTGGTAAACCATGTAAATTATTGTGTATTGTATTATTTTTGCTATCGTTCTTCTGTTACGTTATTAATTTTTAATAAATTATAAAAATGAGTTCAAGTAAAATTGTTGTGTATTGTATTATTTTTATTATTGTTCTTTTGTTGCATTATTAATTTTTAATAAATTATAAGAATGAATTCAAGTAAGAGGATTGCATGGGGCCATGTCACAAATTCGAGACCCTCGAGGTCTGAGTAAAGAAACAAATGGATCATAATTTATTCAATTCTAAATTAAGTTTTTGTATTCTATCAGTATGCACTCAGGAATAACAATACTGTTAAAGAGTCCAAGATCGTGGCTACATTTTTTTAGTAGATGCTTGATAGGATACTTGCTGGCATAACAAATCCCGATTCTCTGAGTCTTGTTCCTCCATTATTAAATGATTAGAGAGAGAGAGAGAGAGGTTTGTTGAATTTTTTAGTCCCTTGTGACATGGGTGTACATAGTTCCAGGGTAAATGTATAACTGTACTCATCTATATATTTTAGTCGTCTGGATTCAGATATCTATATATATATATATATATATATCTTTTTCTTCTTCTTATTAATAAAGAGGTGGAAAAAAAATCGAACTATAACCACTTTAATGCATTAAATACATATAATCAATTCGTTATGGATTATGGATCACGCAACGGGTTGATTTTAGTCAAATTGATTTCTTGGGCTATTTAGATGGCTTCCAGGTAATACTAGGGGGCTGGGAGGGTAGTTTAGTAAATTCCAGTAAGGAATCCTTACCATAAGTGTGACTCCACTGTGACTGTGTAAGCCTTGAGAGGACACTGCTACGAAAGTTCCCTTCTACGACGCACAGAAGAACGGTCCACCCACGGAATCATCATTAGATCACCTATAAATTCCTTCTTCTCCTCCTTACTACCCATCCACTCATACCTTCAAGACTTCCAACATCTCTCTCTCTCTCTCTCTCTCTCTCTCTGTTGGTGATCAACTATGTCTTCTCCAGTGATGTCTGAAATGACCCTTCAGGGAATCCATCTTCTCGGTAGGGATAATAACCATTCTTTCCCTAAGAGGTACTCTCTCTCTCTCTCTCTCTCTCTCTCTCTCTCTCTCTCTTTCTTACACACACACACACACACATTTGAAAGATGGCATCCTAGCTGCGGTTATTCAAAGTAGGGCCTTTTAAATGAACAACCCATGCACCTCTATCTTTATCACATCTGAAATTGATTCTGGTAGAGTGATTATTGATCTGTTCTCTTTCTACTCGTCTTATTTAGGTTGGAAGCCAAAGTTGCAATCGTCACCGGTGGTGCCGGAGGGATTGGAGAGGCAACTGTGAGGCTTTTTGCTAGACATGGTGCCAAAGTCGTAATTGCAGATGTTGAGGATTCTTTAGGAACTGTTCTTGCAAATTCATTATCTCCTTCAGTGACATTTGTTCATTGTGATGTGAGCATTGAAGAAGACATTGAGAACTTAATCAATTCAACCATTTCGCGATACGGGCGCCTCGACATTCTTTTCAACAGTGCCGGAGTTCTTGGAAACCAATCAAAGCACAAAAGCATCCTTAATTTTGATGCTGATGAATTCGATCGCGTGATGCGTGTGAATGTGAAGGGAATTGCATTAGGCATGAAGCATGCTGCACGAGTAATGGTGCCTACAGGAACTGGTTGTATCATCTCCATGGCCAGTGTGGCTGGGGTTATGGGAGGACTAGGCCCTCATGCCTATACAGCATCCAAACATGCCATTGTAGGGCTAACCAAGAATGCCGCTTGTGAGCTTGGTAAGTATGGGATTAGGGTTAATTGCATTTCCCCATTTGGGGTGGCCACATCCATGCTTATTGATGCATGGAGAAGTAAGGAAGTTGAGGAGGAAGAGGATTGCATGGACATAAGGGAGAACTCTAGTCAAGAAGAGGTGGAGAAGATGGAGGAGTTTGTGAGAAGCTTGGCTAATTTAAAGGGTCCAACCTTAAGGCCCAAAGACATAGCTGAAGCTGCTCTTTATCTTGCAGGTGATGAATCTAAGTATGTAAGTGGACATAACCTTGTTGTAGATGGAGGGATTACTACATCAAGAAATTGTGTAGGCTTATGAAGATGTTCCATGTGTTGGAAGGAGAGATACAAATAGACGAAGAAGAACTCACAGGATGAGGCACTCACATTTACCACCATTAATATTTCTTTTCTGATTTTCCATATTTTGTACAAATCATGATCTCTCTTCCCCCCCTCTTTTTTTTTTCTCTCTTCTTTCATAAATGAAGCTGTAAATAATTCTTATCAAAGGAGACTTTAGGTCTTCATCTCGATCTTACCATTATTTTAAGCATAATTAATTTGAAGCCATCAAATGAACCAAATGCATCTTTTATAAAGTACCTAATATTTTTTTTTTATTTTTTTTTTTGTGCTAAAGATCAACAAGATTCTATTAAGAAAAAGAATGAAAGAATACAAAGACTTAGACAAGAGATGCGATTTAACCCCACCTTCGGTATTGTCGTTAGTATCGAGCAAAAACCAATCAGAAATTAGTAAAAGAGAAATCTAGATCTATCTTGGGTTTTCCAATTAAGGTCATGTAAGATGAAAACCGGACAAGACAACCTGGTAAAGATGAAAACCAGACAAGACAACCAGGTACTGGTGAAGTACCCGATAGAAGTTTATCGTGGACATATAATTTTCAATTGGATTACTTATTAATCCATTATTTCTTTGAATCCAGGTAATAAGTTGATTTGGTGAAGCTTATCATACTAAATAAATCAAATATAATGAAGAACAATAGCTTGTAAGTATCACCATAGACCGGTCACAAGAGAATGGTTGAGCATTCTAATTAGTATACTTTGAAACATTAATTAGTCAAAAGAGAATACTTAGGCTAACTAATTAATATCTACACTTTCAGCCAAAAAAATAATAATAATAATAAAATAAAAATAATATCTATACCTTGAAACTGTGTGGCTTCTATGAACCCATTATTAAATGTTTCAAAATGCTTTTTTGGTTAAACAAACAAATAAAGTTGGCAGCTGTTACATCTTAATTCGAGGTTGTGTTATTTAGTATTGACATAAACCCTAAACAAACCCTCAACAAATGAAACTTATTCTAAAAATAAAGCACAATATGGTAAATTTATAAGCAGGGATTGTCTTTAGAACATACATCTTTTTCAATTTCCCTGTTTTATCCCTTAAGTTTATTAAATCATGGCTAAAATGGATTTTCACAAACTTTTTTAGAATGATTTAACATTATGTCAATTGTTTAAATGTGTAATTGTCTTGCATATTATTCAAATGAACATATGAAAATGACAAGAAGTACCTTTACTAAAAAAAGCAAATGTATTATACTAATAATACGGCAAAAAAAAAATTAAGATTCCAAAGTTATTTGACACCTTAAGATGTGTCAATAAGAAAATTCCAATTAAGAAAGGCTTTGTCTCCATGCAAACAACTTGGTTACAAAAAAAACTTATAACTAACTCTGCTACATTGAGATGAATCCATTAAGAAAAAGGGTCATTTCCATTCGAAGGACTGCATGCATGTGTATGGTCAACACTTCGGCCTTTCGTCCTAAGAGGGGATTTTTGGAATTGCATACACATCCTCTCTTTCTGTCTAATCTGATGGCTGAAGGTTGTACAGTCGTACACGAAACTTTTGCTATTAAGAAAAGTTTTTCCATACTTTGAATCTAATGAAGTAAAATTTGATGATAGATTTATAATCAAATTTGATGTCAGATTACACGTTATTTAAGTTTATTAAATCATGGATAAAATGGATTTTTCATAAACTTTTTGAGAGTGATTTAACATCATATCAATTATTTAGAGGTGCAATTGTCTTACACATTATTCAAATGGACACGTGAAAATGACAAGAAATACATTTACTAAAAAAAAAGAAGCAAATTATTATACTACTAAGAGGGCAAAAAAAATAAGATTTCCAAAATTATTATTTCTCTTATTTTTTTATTGGTAATAAGATTCCAAAATTATTTGACACCTTAAGACGTGTAAGAAAATTTCAATTAAAAGAAGCTTTATCTCCATGTAAAAGACTTGGCTGCAATTACTACATCTTATAATGGGATCTTATCATCATCAAATTTGTGCCAGACCCTAAATGAAATACTAAGCTTTTATATATATATATATATATATATATATATATATATATATATATATATATATATATATATATATTTGTGCTTTAACGGGAATCGATTACAAAAAAAACCTTGTAAATAACACTGTTACATTAAGATGAATCCATTAAGAAAAGGGGTCGTTTTCATACAAAGGATTGCATATGTATAGTCAACACATTGGCCTTTCGTCCAAAGATGGGAGTTTTGGGATTACATACACTTCATCTCTTTCTGTCTAATCCGATGGCTGAAGGTTATAAAATCGTTCACGGAACTTTTTGCCGTTAAGAAAATGCTTTTTCTATACTTTGAATCTAATGAAATAAAATTTGATGACAGATTTATTTTAATCAAATTTAATGTCAGATTGCATGTTACAAAAGTTATAATGGTGGTAAGTGTGGAAAGGTGGGTATTGTTCAAAAAGCATGAAACTGTTACTTATACGGCCTTTTCTTCAAGTAATAGGGTATTTAATCTGAAATGGTCAGACCTTCTATCTTTTTTCCTTTTTTTTTTTTTTTTTTTTTTTTTCAGAGATTAGTAAAGGAAAGAGACCATGCCATGGTCCTTGTTTGGTAAAGAAAGTGGTCATGTTCTTTACCTAAAATAATAGACATATGGGGAGGCTGCGAAAAAGGGAGAACAAAAGTTAATCGATACAGCCCAGAAAGGCAGGTATAAAAAAGAAAGCCAATTGACCTCCAACTTGGTTTTGACTTTGAATAGCGCTAGTGGACAGTCTTTAATTTATTTATTCTTACTCGATCTACGGTGTCACAGTCATATAATCCATACTATGATTTTTCTGGTTCATGGAACCAGACAACATCAACCGATATAACACACATAACAGGTTAACTTTGAATTTCTTTTTTCTTCCCAGTTGCATGTTGAGGTAGAGAGCAACTTTGTAGTTTCCTAGATAGTATAGAAATTCATTCGATTAATGCATAAAACATTGATTTGCCATAATTTTTGATACTGATAGAGTCACAAGAACTATAACCCCAATTCTTGAATGACAACCAATGTTCTATAATATGATCAATAAACTGAAATTAACTGGCCAAATATATATGCACATTTAAGGGGTATTACGACTTCCAAATTTTACACAAGATTTTAATTTCTTTCAGAGTTTACTTAAATTTCAAAATTTTATATAACTATAATCTTTTATTTCAACTAGCTTGAATAGGACTCAACAAATCACTTATAGAAGACCAATGACTACTTTAGTTCAGCTAGGGGGAGGGAAGCTCGAAGAACTTTCGAGCTTTAGTTGCCCCCCACTACATAAGCCATCTTTTCTTTTCTATATTACTTTTGTGTAATCCGTCTACCCTGTACAGAAGACCAATTGAATCTCTCTTCCTTTATGAAAGCGAGAGTTGATTTTACTTTCTAGATTATAGATTCTAGCTTAGAGAGTTCGTGAGGACTAGAACGAAACCTAAGCCCCTTACTTTCCTAGTGTATGATCGCATCACATATTCCTTATTTCGAGAAAATTAATGGATTTTGTCTTCTTCTAAGTTGCAGTTCAAAAAACATTGAAAGAAAAGTCAAGTCTATGTAAGACACAGAAACTCAAGTTTGAGGGGATTATTATCGTCTCCAATCACTGGAGTCTCTAATTAAGGATTCAACTATTGGAGTTAATCAAATGCGTCTACCAATACAGCAGTTGGAGTTAATCAAATGCGTCTACCAATGTATTGGTAGACGCACCGGATTAACTTCAACCGTTGGATCCTCGATTGGAGGCTCAAGCAATTGGAGACGAATATGACTCGTTTGAGGGTCGGTTTGTTGGTAAACAGTTCTGTGAATTTAAATATGAAAACTGGAATTCAACACTGAGAAATCAATTACTTGGAAGCTATCTAAAGATCAAAAGTTACCACAATATGAATTGGAACTTGGAAGTAGAAGCCTTTTGAGCACTTTCAATTGCTCCACCTTAGCTTCAAACCAGAAGGTTTTAAACATTATTATATCATGGGTTTTTTTTTTGGTTAGAATATTTCTTTCCAGGGTTTTATAAAAATCCATAATGATTCATTCAAGAATCTTAAAATATAATGGAAATAATATGTTGGACTTTGTGTTGTCATTGTTGACAACTTAGCTGATGTGACAGTGTTTGTGAGCATTCAGTCAGAGAAATGAGGAGAGAGAGTATTAGTGTAGGAGAGAGAGTGTCAGTGCAGTAGCACAGACGTGGCAACTTCGGTTGTGTGTTCTACAGTGTTCTACATCTCTTATAGTGTGTTTCAGACGGCTTGCAGCGAGTTAAATGACATTCTACATTGAATTTGATGAAAGAGATTATTTATGGACCCCACTGGTAGTGTGGCAGTGTTTCCATTGGTCTGACAGTGTTTCTAAAGTGTTGCGGCATCTTGGCATCTTGAAGAATGAAATAAAGAAAGAAGATGTAGAGAGAGAAGGAGGAGACAGAAAGAAGAGAGCATGACAAGAGAGAAAGAGGAGAGAGAAATAATGGGTGGGACCCACTGGTGGCCAGCTTGGCCGAGGACCTGTTGCGGCACCACATGGCCAGCCGATGGCACGGCCAGCAGGCCAGCCGTGCAGCAGCACAACAGATGGCGGCCACGACATGCACCAAGTGCAGCAGCAGGCCCGCAAGCAGCAAGGCCCGTAGGCCCACTGCCGCGCATGGAGTGGGCACACATAGCATGGCCGTGACACTCTGACATGCCCACCATGTGTTTGATACATTAACGGTTACATAGGTCTTTTTAGAGGTTTCCAGGGGTGTTTTGGGTATCTAACAAAAGTGTAGATGCGAGATCGGCTGCCGAGATGAAGTGTCAAAGCTCAGATTCTAATTTGAAGGACCAGATTGAGGCGGGCTCGAGTGTATTGTGTCGGTTGCGTTAAGATTCCATCGCGTGCAAACGGATTAGCTGGAAGCAGCATAAAACAGTGGATCCCGTCACCTGCAAGTGTAGCTGTGATCACATGTGGCGCCCTCGCGGTACAACGACGCGAGGATCCTGATCTAAAGGCCATCGCTGACACTGATCTTCGGAGGCGCAGTTTATCCAGATCCGACGGATGAGGATCGATCCCGCCTTTTTGAGTGAGATCCGACGGCCGAATTTATAGATTTTTTGATTGACCAACCCCAACTCGACAACGCAGTGGCGGCTCGGCTATGGAGCGGCGCAGGTGCACAGAATCGTTTGAAAAGATTTTCTTTCCTTATATATTATTGATCGAACTTCAAACTGCCATAACTTTTTCATCCGAGCTCCAAATCGGTCTGTTCAAGTTGCAGTTTCCATATTTTCGGATGCTCTATACATTGGGCACCGTTGGGAGTCAAAAAAACGTAGAGAAAAATTGAAAGGAGCGTTTTGAAGGCAGATAAAAAGTTTTCTAGGATTTTATGTTCTGTGGGAGTGATCAATCACCAACTACCTCTTCTCTGTGCATCAATGGAGTGCTAAATCCTTATGAGAGGTCAGTAGAGTTTTTATTTTTATATTCATGGTGATTATGGGTTGTGTGGAAGAGATTGGAAGCTTGTGGATGAGGTGTACTCTGTGAATCGATCTCTATAATCACTGAAGGCTGTTGGAGAGTACCTGAGAGCAGTGTGAAGCTTCAGAGAGATTGTTGGCCTTTCGAAAGCATTGTTTGTGAGATTTTCAATTTCCTATCTATTTATGCTTTGAATATATTGTATGCTAGCGTAGGTGAAAATTATTGAATACCTAGCTAGTGGGGGAAAAATTATAAGACAATATTATAAGCCTAAAAAATTATTATTTGCTTCTTGTGGGTGCGAGTTAAGCGTGGTGTGTTCAGTGGGTGCTGGACATTGGCTGTTAAGCCTGAATCTTGGCATTGGTGCGCCCTCTTAGTTTTATGCTGGGAAAACCTAGGATTAGTATCCTTGTCTTATAAAAGATTAAAAATTGAGTGTTGAGTAAATACGGAGTCCGTTGGGCATTACTCCGTGGACTAGCCATCACACACTGTGTTGGTGAACCACCTATATCCTGTGTTGTGGACTGTCTTTATTTTCCTATATATTTTGGAGTACGTGGAATGACTTGCAGGATGGGTCTGTAAATCTGGTAGACCTGACCACTGAGTGGTAGCAAGGTAGATTTGCATGCGCTTGTGTGTGTGTGTGAAAAGTTAGGTCTCCATCAGCTCTGGGCAGCAGTGAAATAATTAAGGAGAATTTTCAGACACTGATTCACCCCCCCTCTCAGTGTCATATCAAGTTCATCATAATAAAGAGATGATCAATGAAGACATACATGTATGTTGGAGATTAGATTTTGCCTATTCTAGTTTGAGCTTTGTTTCGAGTCTCTACAGTCTTCTATAGCCTATAGGAGATCCCATTTCGTTTTCTCTACGTATGGGAACAGAGAGAGGAATAAAATAAATTTAGCTACAGAGAATCTAAATCTAGTATATATAATACTATTCCAAACCTTTGACCACACCCACAATAGATCGACTAGGTTGGTTTATCCCTAACTGTGACGAACCAGTTCAAAATCGGTCAAAACCATAACGTGAACTACCAGTAGTTAATGAGCTCGGTAATTAATCAAGCTTATCATAAAAAGATAATATCTTATAATCTCCTACTTGGGTTAAATTAATTACAAAACAACCATTGATCTGTGTGGCTATGAAATTCCATTACCCAACCACTCGTCACAAATTTGATCCAGCTATCAAGCCTACCAGTGTCAAATAATAATATAAAGTACATCAAATATATGGTATACAACTTTCTATCAGCTACAAACAAAGGTTTACTTAATAGCATGAACTTGCTTTGAGATAAATACATGAGTTCAAAACTTTGATCAAATTACCCACAATTTCATTGCCTTGAAAACCTTATAAGCATACAACTTTGATGTTAACCTACACCTTGGCAATCCGCCTCTTGGGTTAGAGTTTAACTAACTGCCACCTTATAATTTTGACATGTCTTTTAAATAAAAGTAAGTATACCAACAACAAATGCTATAGCAAATACATCAATAAATGTGCCCATAAAATCCACAGGAAAAAAAAAGTAAATTCTAGGTCTCCTACTAGCCAAGCATATCTAAAAACTCCCACTAACAAAACCTTTTAAGACAAGTGAACTATCTTAAGTTCCCTATACTCTATCCTAGATGTCACATTATGTTTGGTACAATTGGTTTGAACTTATGGTTGCACAATCTAACTTTTAAAGTTCATTCATCACATCACTCAGTCAACATTACACATATTTATATCCATTTATTTGGAAACATCATAAGCATCATAGCAAGTGTCATAACCTCCCTATTAAGTTAAAATAGCTTCATTACAGATTTTCGTGTAACATAATTTTCATCATTCTATTTGCATATCACATAAGGATAAACACATAGCGTTTCACCAATCACATTTTTAACATTAGTAAACATGTTAAATCAAACAGGAAAACATAAAAACAAAGTAAATAAGTAAAAGTAAAAGGAAGGTAAACAACTGAAAGTAAAAAATATCCCAATTACTTCAACTTGTACTTAAGTCATCAATCCTCGGTACCTTTTTACGCAAAAATGCTAGAATCTTTTCCCTTTTCAAGCTGAACTTGTCTGGCTTTACAATCTATATCATCTATAGAGGTCCCCGAGTCCTTGAGCTTTTCAGCATTAATAGCTGATAGCTCTAAAGAGTTCTCCCTCACACTACCATTATTATCAAAACTAGTATTGGTGAGCTAGTCATTAAACTATCTCTCCACCCCTTTTTTAGAGATATAAAAATTTTTCCTTGAATTTTTTTTCAGATAATTCCTTTGTAATTTTTTTATTCATTTGAATGCTACACACAACCTCAGAGACAGAATACCTCATACCCAGAGTATACTATTCTAATGGATACATCTAGGTCATGCAACCTTAGACTAGTTTCTAACTTTTCATAGCACTTTTTATAATTTGTTGCAGTAAGAGAGGAAATAGAAGCTAACATACTCCCTAGGATAGTCATTATGAGATATATATCATGATATGAGTCTAAACACAATATCACATAAGTAGTAATTAATAAAAGATTCATACATACTGATTAGTTACGCTAACAATGTCTGATCACATGCAAGCTAAAAATCCTTTTCAAGAGTTAACAAAACCACACACTCATCCTTTAGGATAAGTATACATGATGTAGGCCTACTTTGGCTTTTAAAAATAATGGATTAGGAGAGTCAATTTATACAAATCAAAAGAACCAAAAGGAAGGTGAAGTGCAGAAACGAATTTTGAAAAATTTTCAAGGTAAAAAAGAAATAATTGATAGAAATGAAGGTAGGGTGACTTACTTCTCTTCAAGGATGTAAATCAACTTTAAATGTGGCCTACAACTCTTCAAGAAAATAGGTAAAAAATAAAATTTCAACCCTTCTAAGATGGAATGAAACTTCTTCAAGGTTTCAAGGGATAAAAAAAGTTTCAACTCTTCAAGGTTGAAGTGAATCTCTTCTAGGTTTCAAGATGAACTCTTAAAGGTTCAAAAGGAAAGATAAACTTCAGTCCAAATTTCATTAGCCAAATCTTCTTCTTTTATTACATAAGAATAAACCACTATTTATAAGCTTAACATACCTTAAATAACTCAAAATAATCACAACCGTCTCTTATAATCTTAAGGCTGAGATTGTGCATATAGAAAATAAAAGAAAAACATAAATGATTTAAAAATTTCAATATATAGAAACTTGTCCCAATGTGTTGATTCTTGTTCTAAGGCATTGAAACTTGTCCCAATGTGCATTGATGCATGCTCTAAAATTTTTATGTAAGTTCTAATATCTTGATGCAAAGTCCTATGTTTTGATGCAAACTTTAATGTAGAGAAGATATTAAAACCTTTGAATAGAAGATACCATCTCACTCTCCACTAAGGACTTGAAAGATTAAAAAAAAAAAAAAAAAAAAAAAAAAAACTAATTTCAAGTTGGATAGGGCCAGATTCTTTGGTTATTTTATAGCTTGGTTCATACCTTGGTCCTGGGCTAAATGGTCTTGGGTCAAATTGGACTGCATCATTCTCTCATTCTTTAAAAGAATTCGTCTTCGAATTCTTATTCCACCCCCCAAAAGTAGTTCAACCCCACCGGGGTCAAATGGAAGATTAAGAAATTCATCAAACATTAGATATCCAAATGTGTCATGCTCATAATATGTGTAGGAGTCGCTTAATGTATTGACAAATTGGATAAGTGATAATGGTGGGAAGACACAAATATCCAACTTTTGTGATTCCAATGTGTAGTAAAATAGATTTGTATCCAACATTAGTGCCATGATAAAAAAAAAAATCCTCTCCTCCAAAGCTCTGATACCAAATGATGTAGGCCTACTTTGGCTTTTAAAAATAATGGATCGAGAGAGTGGATTTATACAAAATCAAAGGAACCGAAAGGAAGTTAAAGTGTAGAAACGAATTTTAGAATTTTTTTAAAGTAAAAAAAAAAAATAATTAATGAAAATGAAGGTAGGGTGACTTACTTCTCTTCTAGGATGTGAATCAACTCTAAATGTGGCCTATAATTCTTCAAGGAAGTAGGTGAAAAATAAAATTTCAACTCTTCTAGGATCAAATGAAACTTCTTCAAGATTTCAAGGGATAAGAAAGTTTCAATTCTTCAAGGTTGAAGTGAAACTCTTCTAGGTTTCAAGATGAAATCTTCAAGGTTCAAAGGGAAAGATAAACTTCAATCTAAATTTCGTTAATTAAATCTTCTTATTTTATTACATGAGAATAAACCACTATTTATAAGCTTAACAAACCTTAAATAACTCAAAATAATCTTAACTGTCTCCTATAATCCTAAGGCTGAGATTGTACATAAAAAAAATAAAAATAAAAGAGAAACATAAATGATTTAAAATTTTTAATATATAGAAACTTATCCTAATATATTGATTTTTATTCCAAGGCATTGAAACTTGTCCCAATGTTCATTGATGCGAGCTCCAAAGTTTTGACATAAGTTCCAATATCTTGATGTAAAGTCTCATGTCTTGATGTAAGCTCCAATATAAAGAGGATATTAAAACCTTCGAATAGAAGACGCTTCCTCACTCTCTACTAGAGACTTGAAAGATCACCAAAATTGGACTGATTTCAAGGTGGCTAGGGCCAGATTCTTTGGTTCTTTTATAACTTGGTTCATACCTTGGTCCTGAGCTAAATGGTTTTAGGTCAAATGGGCTTTGTAGGCTTGGGCTTTGATGCTGGCCAATCTTCGTAATTAGACTGCATCAATACACTGGTCTTTTCAATCCTTGCATTGAATGTGAAGAAATAATGACTCTCAAAAATCCCACCACCTTTGAGTGAATAAAATTTTCAAGGCTAAAATTCTTCAATTTATGTGCGTAATAATTTCTTTCAGACCAAAATTACTCACCTTTCCTTTGGGACAGGTATGCATTGGTCATTTCAGTGTCTCTAAAGGAATAATAACGTTTGAAAATCCCACCACCTTTAGATAAATGAAATTTCAACAGCCAAAACCCTTCAATTCATATGAATGAATATATCTAAAATTTGACAATGCCACCTTTGGATAGACACTGCTTCTCTTGACTACTTTGTATAAAATTATAAATTTAACAATACCACATTTGGGTGAACACTATATTTCTTTATTGTATTTATAAATGCATAGAATTTAGAGTTTGAGAACACCATGTTGCAACCAGGTGTGTCACTTTGGTAGGTTCCACCTAGTTTTTACATGACACCCATAAACTTTGATTTAAATAAAATTTGATAATGCCACTTTTGGATAGACACTGCCTCTCTTGACTACTTTGTACAAAATTATAAATTTGACAATACCACATTTGGGTGAACACTACATTTCTTAATTGTATCTATAAATGCATAGAATTTAGAGTTTGAGAACACCATGTTGCAACCAGGTGTGTCATTTTGGTAGGTTTCACCTAGTTTTTACATGACACCTGTTTCGGCCCTGATCCGTCGTATGGGTCCACCGAGCTGACTAGACCTGCAAGATGATGAACACATTTTATGTGTAAATTTAGGGCAAAAAATATATATCTCTTATTCTATTTATGATGCTTCTCGGGTATTTAATGTTGATTTTATGTTTGATGGGTATAGGTGAAAGAATGGAGAAATTTGAGCTTAAAAATATCATTTTATGAATTTTCGGTGATCCTGTCCAGTTAACTCACCCAGTCAACTTGGCAACCGGGCATAAGATGAATTTTATGAGGAGAGCCACGAATTTTGTGTATAAGATCAGCCTTGGACCAAGTCAAAGAATAGCCCAATCTCATGTGAAAGATTCTATTCTCTTGAGAAAATATTCCTTAGTTATTTGGAATCAAATTTACAAGATTGTCATGGCAAGGAAGAATGGAAAGCTCTAATCGATTATGGAATTTTTCAAAAAGAGATAATAATGCTAAAGATATGATGAGTTGGTGCAAGATTTTTTCTACTCAAGAATCGTCCATATACAATGAACCTAGAAGATTGGAATTCAGTTACCAAAATTATCTCCACAAAATCTCTTGTAATTCAATTGTAAAGATTGATTGTGATCTTTACTCTCTTGTATATATATGTGATGCTGAGCAATAGAAAATCATCCAAGGATTTTATTATGAGTTTTTTCTTAGTTTTGAGAATTTATGAGAGAGTTTGAGATTCTTAGTTTTTTCTTTTCAAGTTGTGTTCTTCTTGCTTAAGTTTATTTTTATTTCAGATTTAGAACTCTGTAGTAGGGTAGATAAATATAGGTTGTACCACATTACTAATTTAATTTAGGAGAGAAGGATCCATTTGTAATCGTTTGCACATCGCCTTGGAGTGACAACAAGACGACGAGCAATGACAGAGATAAGTTAAATCTTCCATCGAGATAAGTTTTTCTTACATTCTTTTACTTTTAATTTCGTTTCTTTCGTGCAATAAATCTGTGTTACTTTATGGTTAGTGGTTTCGTAAATTTTCGTACCGCTATGAATGGTTATTATTGTTTTTTGATTAATTTTTATTTAAAGTGATTAGGGTGTTAATTCAATCATATCCCTTTGGTACGCTTTGCCTTATTTGAGTTAGGATAATAACGATTCCTCCCTGAGATCGACCCGTTACTGCACGATACCGTGCACTTGCGGTTACATACATATTTAATTCACATCACAAGACAAGAAAAGACAAAGGGGGGGAGGCGGGCTGGATGCCCCGGGTCCACTCCGATGCCAAAGTTAGGGCTCTGTGAACAGTCAGTGGGCTGTGTTGAGCCCACGGAGATATTCTAGAAAGATATGTGGGGTAAGGCGAGATTCTCTGTCCTAGGTGTCAGAGCGTTAATCTTAAGAATGAGCAGTGAATAGTAAATGTTTTGTACCTGAAATCTCAGGATTTTCTCTATTTATAGTGAATAGTGCATATTTTCTAAATGCCACTTTTACCCTTTTGCTCTTGCGTTTTGAATGGGTGAAGGAGTTTTCTGGCACCGAATAGGGGAACTCCACGTGGCTTGTTGATTCGGTCCTACGTGTCGAGGTGATATAGCTAGCGTGGCGTAATTCTCTAACACTTGCCTCATTGCCCTGCTAAATCTGTAGGGTTCGGCTGAGTAAAAAATAAGATGACAAAATTTTCCCCCAACAACTTGCCTCATTGCTCTGCTGAATCTTTAAGTTTCGGCTTGGGTGAAGAAGAAGGTCTGGATCTCTTCACAACAACTTGGCCGCGATGCCTTGCTGGGGTGTTGTGATGTGAGGTGGCCGTGCCGAGGTGGACAGTGCGGCCCAATCACCTCGGTCACGCCCCTCCTAGATGGAGAAGAGGTGAGCTTCCAGGACGGTGCCGATGTACGGTGACCGATGTAGAAGACCGTTGTGAGATGACCGTGCTGAGGTGGGCACTGCGATCAAATCACATCAGTCATGTGTTGCTTGGATGGGGCAGGGGTGAATCGGTTGTTTTGCGCTTGATCGATGTGGAAGGCCGATGTGAGAAGATCGATGTGGAAGTGATCACGGGAGTTTGGCAGTGGTGAGCTTGTCCGATGAGAGATGACTGTGCAGGACAGTGCCGATGTACGGTGACCGATGTGGAAGACCGTTGTGAGATGACCGATGTAGAAGTGATCATGGGAGTCTGGCAGTGGTGAGCTTGTCCGATGAGAGATGACTGTGCCATGCCAGACACTTCGGTCAAATCACATCGGTCCGCATGATGAGGTCGAGCCGTGGTGACCACGTGTTTTTCACGTGATCCGAGCCATTTTGAGCGATGTGGGCATTGCGGCCAAGACACATCGATCTCTTTGTAGGCGATGTGCCAAGGCGATCACGGGTTTCTCACGTGATCCGAACCATTTTGACCGATGTGGGCACGACAACTAATACACATCGGTCTTCTTGAGGATGACGTGCCGAGGTGATCATGGGTTTCTCACGTGATCCAAGCCATTTTGACCGATGTGTGCACGGTGGCCAATACACATCGGTCTTCTTGAAGATGACATGCCGAGGTGATCACGGGTGTCTCACGTGATCCGAGCCACTTTGACCGATGTGGGCACTACGGCCAAGACACATCGGTCTCTTTATAGGCGATGTGCCGAGGCGATCACGGGTTTCTCACGTGATCCGAACCATTTTGACCGATGTGGGCACGGAGGCCAATACACGTCGGTCTTCTTGAGGATGACGTGCCGAGGTGATCATGGGTTTTTCACGTGATCCGAGCCATTTTGACAGATGTGGGCACCGCGGCCAATACACATCGATCTTTTTGAGGATATAGTTCCGAGGTGATCACGGGTTTCTCACGTGATCCGAGCCATTTTGACCGATGTGGGCACCGCGGCCAATACGCATCGGTCTTGTTGAGGATATAGTTTCGAGCCGATCAAGGGTTTCTCACGTGATCTGAGCCATTTTGATCGATGTGGGTACCGCGGCCAATACACATCGGTCTTCTTGAGGATGAAGTTTCGAGCCGATCACGGTTTTCTCACGTGATCCGAGCTGAGTTGACCGATGTGGTGCCGTGGTCGTGAAATGTCTCAATCGTCCGATCTTTAAAGTTGGAGCCGAGGTGGTCCTTGGTCGATGTGAATTATCCACATTGGATCCGGATCTGATAATGGATCCGGGTCGCTTACGTGGATATCGCAAGGCAGGACCCGGCCAACGGACCCGAAAGTTACCGTCGGTAATAAATGCACCGATTTGGAAGCCAATGATGAGGTGCCACGTGGAACGCACTCGATAGAATTTGTATAAAAAGGGGTTGTGGGGTATGAAGGTCCCCCACTCTGAATTACTATTCTGATATCCACTTACATCGGCTCGGACTGAGTTTCACATCGGCGCGGTCTTTTGACATCGATTGTTTTGACATCGACAGTCTTCACATATAATCAGTTAAGTTTCTTCTTAACTTGTTTTTTCCTTAATCGTGGTTGACAAGAGCAGGGAGGCCGATGCCGAAGTAGACGTTGAGACCATTGGAACGTCCTCCAGCAGCAGCAGCGGCAGTAGTGGCACATCCTCGTCAGACAGTGGGTCGGCCACTAGTACCTCTACCACAAGTGGTTCGGTAGGGAGGGTGACTGAGGGCGGTCCCGAGACCGAATTGAGAACCGCAGATATTCCAGAGGGTAGCAGGGCTGGAACAGCGAGCCCGGTTCAGATTGAACTTCTAGAGGGGATTTCCACTCATGAGACAAAAGCTGAAGTACTTATCCAGGCCCGCGAAGAGGCCGAGGCTCCTCTGGAGTTTGACGCCAGGGGGGAGGTTTGTCTGTTGACCAAAGCCGAGTTTGATAGCCTCCGGGATCGGTACCAAATACCGGACGATGTGGAAATTAGAATGCCCACCGAGGGGGAGCGGGCCTGCTGGAGTCGTCACTTCGAGCTGTGGGTAAATATCGAGATGTTAAAGGTTGAATTTCGTATACCGGTGCCGCGGTTGGTGGCGAAGATACTAAAGTACTATCAGGTGGCACCGATCCAGTTGTTGCCGAACTCCTGGAAGAACATGATCGCTTTCATCATCTATTTTAGGAGGCTGGGGCACCGACCGACCCTCAACATGTTCCGAGCTATGTTCACATTCAATGATTATTGCAAGACGGGGTGATACTACTTCGCCAAGAAACCTGACTTCCATGATCTTCTGGCCGATAAACCGACCTCGATCAAACTATGGAAGAACAAGTTCTTTTACATCCGAGGTGACAAAGTGGTCTTGGAGAACGTATGGAAGAAGCTGGACACAGAGACGCTCAATACGGACGTGCCCCTGCTGCCTGCAGAGTCCGAGTAGCTGCGACGTGCTCGGCATTCTGAGGGGGGTCCTATCCATGTGGCCGACCTGAGGGACCCTCTCGTTTTATATGAGAACCGATTGTGTGAGTATTTTTGTCGTAGCGTTGGCCGACACCAACCTACTAACCGGGCTGATTCTGTTTTTGTATGTTGCAGTGATGCTGAACACGGAGTATCTGATGGAGTTGAGGAGGAAAGAGGCCGCGAAGAAGGAGGCCACGGCTAAGAGGGCCCAAGATGAGCAATCAACGAAAGCGTCAGCGGACCGGCGCAGCGTCGAGGTGGATATGTCACGGAGGCCCTCCAAGAGATCAGGTAAGCAATCTCCAGACTCTGCCTTGGCCGAGGCTGCGCGTATCTATGCCATGCCACTGATTCCTCGGTACCGTGTTCTTGACTTTTTAGGAAAGAGAACTACCTCGACTGCTCCGGAGGCCGTTCTTGCACTCGGGGAGGCGTCCGAAACCCCGGTAGCCAGGTAGCCGACTCCCGTTCGGCCACAGCCAAGTTCGGCATCGCCCTCTATGAGGTCGAGGGTGATTACCGGACAGGGGGGTGTGCTGAGTGACGTCAGACGCATCCCCCTCATGGGTCCTTCTCCTCGAAGCAAAATGGGGGACGAGCAGGCCTTCCGGCCGGACTGGGCTTTGACTGAGGAGGATACGGAAATGGGTGACATCTGTGCTACCCGGGAGCTAATGACGGGGGCCATTCTTCCTCGGGACCGATCACTGGTGCATGAGCTACCCATGCCCTCTCTGATATCGGGGGCTGACACCCTTGCTGCTTCAGTAAAAACCTACTTCCTTGTTCCCGGTTACCTTCTGCGTCTTGTTTTCATTTCAACTTGTCTAACTTGTGCTTGTTATCTTGGTGCAGCTCGGAGTATACATGGAGATGTTGAAGGAGCGAGCCGAGCAGATAGCGAAGGACTTGGCCGAGACGGACCGCAAATTACACACGGCCGAGGACGAGAGGGAGGATTCTCGGACTCAGCTTCGATATAAGGAGCGGGAGGTGACCGCCCTGACCTCGGAGGTCAAACGCCTCAACGAAGATAATGAGAGGTTGCGTGCGGACAATCGCCGTCTTGAAGACGTGGGGAAGGTGAGGGAAGACCGCATTGGTGAACTGAAGTCATTTTTGGAGCGAGCCAAAAATCACGGGGCGAGGTTCAAGGATGCCTTCCTGAAGACCCGATTTCTTGCCACCGGGGCGGTCCGGCTCTATTAGAAGTCGGAGGACTTCAAGGAGCTGGTGGGTCGGTATTCGCTGCAGAGCTTCACCTTGGGCGCACAGGCTCTGAAGGAGTACATCGATGCGAAGGCGCTGGGGCTGGACTACAGCGGGGCGGAGTGCCTGGTCCCTATGGACGCGGAGATTGATATCCCCGAGGTGGATGAGACCGAGATGCTTCGTCGACTTGACGAGGTTTTTGAGGGTGAGGATCCTCCGGGTTCCAACGATGCGGATGAGACCCCGACGACTCCCCAGGATGGTGCCGTTTCGCCGATGGGTCCTCCCTGCACCCCAGGCGGTTCTCTTCCTCGAGGCGCAGATGAAGCAGGGTGCAGCGGTGCCAAGCCCACAACAAAAAATACATAGGAAAAAATTGTGCAACTCTTTTTTTTTTTCTTTTTGGCCTGCCGCACCGATGTAACTCTCTTATCTTTTGAATGAAAGTCTTTTTTTGCCGTAATGAGTTTGTAAAAGTGTTCTCTTTTTTGTTTTTTATGCCTGTTTGACTCGTAGCCGACCTATCCATTGAGATGAAGTAAATTGACTATTTTGCTTGATGTGATAAAATAAATTGACTGTTCGGCTCGTAGCCGATCTACCCTCTTCGGCCCAGCTTGTCCCTTTGGACTCTTGGCCGTATGGGTCTGTTTTTAGGCTCGTAGCCGATCTACCCTCTTCGGCCCAGTCTGTCCCTTTGGACTCTTGGCCGTATGGGTCTGTTTTTAGGTTCGGAGTCGATCTACCCTCTTCGGCCTAGTCTGTCCCTTTGGACTCTTGGCCGTATGGGTCTCTGTTGTAGGTTCGAAGCTGATCTACCCTCTTCGGCTAAGTCTATCCCTTTAGACTCTTGGCCGTATGGGTCTCATTTTAGGCTCGGAGCCGATCTACCCTTTTCGGCCAAGTCTGTCGCTTTGGACTCTTGGACGTATGGGTCTCATTTTAGACTCGTAGCCGATCTACCCTCTTCGGCCAAGTCTGTCCTTTTGGACTCTTGGCCGCATGGGTCTCATTTTAGGCTCGGAGCCGATCTACCCTTTTCGGCCAAGTCTATCGCTTTGGACTCTTGGCCTATGGGTCTCATTTTAGGCTCGTAGCCGATCTACCCTCTTCGGCCAAGTCTATCCTTTTGGACTTTTGGCCGCATGGGTCTCATTTTAGGCTCGTAACCGATCTACCCTTTTTGGCCATGTCTGTCCTTTTGGACTCTTGGCCGTATGGGTCTGTTTTTAGGCTCGGAGTCGATCTACCCTCTTTGGCCTAGTCTGTCCCTTTGGACTCTTAGCCGTATGGGTCTCTGTTGTAGGTTCGGAGCCGATCTACCCTCTTCGGCTAAGTCTTTCCCTTTGGACTCTTGGCTGTATGTCTCATTTTAGGCTCGGAGCCGATTTACACTTTTCGGCTAAGTCTGTCGCTTTGGACTCTTGGCCATATGGGTCTCATTTTAGGCTCGTAGTCGATCTACCCTCTTCGGCCAAGTTTGTCCTTTTGGACTCTTGGCCGTATGGGTCTCATTTTAGGCTCGGAGCCGATCTATCCTTTTCGCCCAAGTCTGTCGCTTTGGACTCTTGGCCGTATGTGTCTCATTTTAGGCTCGTAGCCGATCTACCCTCTTCGGCCAAATCTGTCCTTTTGGACTCTTGGCCGCATGGGTCTCATTTTAGGCTCGTAACCGATCTACCCTTTTTGGTCTCGTCTGTCCTTTTGGACTCTTGGCCGTATGGGTCTCATTTTAGGCTCGTAGTCGATCTACCCTCTTTGGCCAAGTCTGTCCTTTTGGACTCTTGGATGTATGGGTTCCACCTTGGCCATTTGTTGTACCTTTAAAGTCGTTGATTAAGAGACAGGAGTAGAAGCCAAATGGAGCTTTTCATTATCGTATAGGTGGCCACAACGACCAAAGTACAACTTTTGAAAATGTCACTGATAAAATTTGCGGAGATGCTCTGCGTTCCATGCCCTAGGGAGAGCTTTTCCATCCAAGTCAATTAGGTGGTACGTTCCATTCATCAATGCCTCGGTAATCTAATAAGGTCCTTCCCAATTGGGGGCCAGCTTGCCTTGATTGGTGGGGTCGGATGCGATGGTCCTTCGAAGGACAAGGTCCCCCACTTGAAATGATCGTTGACGCACCCTCTTGTTGTAATGCCGGGCCACTTGCTGTTGATGGGCAGCGATCTGGATCTGTGCTTGGTCGCGTACTTCATCGAGGAGGTCCAAGTCGGTGCGCAACCCTGCTTCGTTGGAAAGTGGGTCATAGTTTGCGATCCGATGTGATGCGATCCTTACCTCCAATGGGACAACTGCTTCCGTTCCAAAAGCTAGGCGGAATGGTGATTCGCCCGTTGCTCTCTTTGGAGTGGTGCTATCCGCCCATAGAATGTGTGGGAGTTCCTCCAACCATCGACCCTTGGCCCCATCTTACTTGGATTTGATTCCTTTCAATAGGATTTTATTGGTAGCTTCGGTTTGTCCACTGGTCTGCGGATGTTTCACGGAGCCTCATCGATGATCAATACGGTGTTCTGCACAGAATGCTGCAAAGGCCTTGTTGTCAAATTACTTTTGGTTGTCAGTGATGAGTACCCTGGGGACACCGTATCGAAACACAACTGACTTGATGAAAAACTCCCGTATTGCGCTTTCGAAAATACTGGACAGTGTCTCTACTTCAGCCCACTTGGTGAAATAATCTATTGTGACCACAACAAACTTTCGTTGATAGCGGGCCGAGGGAAATGGTCCCATGATATCCATACCCAATGTGGTGAACGGAATGGGGGCTGCTTCGATGGAGCGAAGTGGGGCGGCTGGCAGGTGGGGGACTGGTGCGTACATTTGGCACATCTCTTGACGTAGTCAATGCAGTCCTTGAGCATTTTTGGCCAGTAGTATCCCTGGCGCAATATTTTGTGGGCGAGTACGCGTCCTCCCTGGTGGGCACCGCATATGCCCTCATGGACCTCCTGGATGGCTTGTGTTGCTTCGGAGGGAGGTAGGCACCGCAGTAGGGGGAACGTGAAAGCTTTCTTGTACAAGATGTCGGCTTCCACCACGTAGTGTGTTGCCTTTGATTGTATCCTTCTCGCTTCCTTCTCGTCCTCCGATAACTTTCTCTCTTGGATAAACTCTGATGTGGCCGGCAATATGTTTTTGGAGCTGGGATCCACAGATGAATGGGATAGAACCTCAGTATATACTGAGTGATCTAAATCGCTCAATTTCGAAGTGGCCAACTTGGATAGGGAGTCTGCCAAAGTGTTCTGGCCTCGGAGAATGTGGCGCAGGGTGAAATGCTCAAACTCTGATGCGGCCTTCTGGACTTTCTTTAGGTATGCCGACATGCTTACCTTCTTGGCTTCGTACTCCCCGTTGACTTGCCGAACCACTAACTGAGAGTCACTGGATGCCTCGATCCTCTTCGCCATTACCGCTTTAGCCAGGCGGAGCCCTGCAATCAACGCTTCATACTCCGCCGCATTGTTGGATTCTTGAAATGTAAACCGAAGGGCATACCGGATTTGAAAACATTCTGGACTGGTAAGGATGAATCCGGCACCACACTGGGTCTTGTTGGAGGCTCTATCGACAAACAGGGTCCATGGCTGCGAGGTCCTTGGTGGAAGTTGATTGTCCGTTCCCTCCCTGGCTTCCTCCGGGGGGATGATTCTATCAGGAAGTCGGCTAAGGCTTGAGCCTTGATGGCCATGCGGGGCTTGTAGTTGAAGTCGAATTCGCCTAATTCGACTGCCCAATTGATCACTCGTCCTGAGATATCTGGTTTGGAGAGTATTTTCTTGAGGGGTTGGTCGATTAAGACTGTTATAGAGTGTGCTTGGAAGTAGGGCCGTAGCTTGCGTGCCGAGGTCACCAACGCCAATGCGACCTTCTCGATAAACTTGTATCAAGTTTTAGCTTCAAGTAAAATTTTGCTGACATAATAAATGGGGTGTTGGATACCCTCTACTTCTTTGATCAGTATGGCACTTACTGCCTTTGAGACTGCCAGGTACAATTCCAGAGTATCCCCTGTCTCAGGCTTAACCAGTAGGGGGGAGATGCTAGATACACTTTCAATGCCTCGAATGCCTGTTGACATTCGGTCGTCCACTGGAAGGTCTTGTTGCCCTTCAAGGTCTGAAAGAAGGGGAGACACTTATCTACCGATCGAGACATGAATCGGCTCAGTGCGGCCACACGCCCGGTTAGTTCCTGTACTTCTTTCACTTTGGTTGGAGCGGGCATGTCGAGGATGGCTCGGATCTTCTCGGGGTTCGCCTCAATGCCACGACTTGAGACCATGAAGCTGAGGAATTTTCCAGAGGTGACCCCGAAGGCGCACTTGGCGGGGTTGAGGCGTATTTGGTGCTTTCGCAGTACTCTAAATGCCTCCTCCAGGTCTCGGACATGGTCGTTTCCAAGTAAGCTTTTCACTAGCATGTCGTCCACATACACTTTCATATTTCTACCAATTTGGTCGGCAAAGAGTTTGTTAACCAACCTCTGGTAAGTGGCCCCGGCGTTTTTAAGGCCAAAGGGCATCACGTCATAACAAAAAAGGCCCTAGTTGGAACAAAGGCCATCTTCTCTGAGTCGGCTGCGTGCATTCGGATTTGGTTGTAGCCTGAGTAGGCATCCATGAAGCTCAGTTGCGTGTGGCCGGCAGTAGCATCAATGAGTTGATCAATCCTGGGGAAGGGGAAACTGTCCTTGGGGCAAGCCTTGTTGAGATCAGTAAAGTCGATGCAAATACGCCATTTGTCCCCAGCTTTTGGGACCATGACGACGTTGGCGAGCCACTCTGGGTAGTGAATTTCTCGGATAAATCCAGCGTCAAGTGTTCCCCACTTCCTCATCAATGATCCGCTGGCGGGATGCGGCGAATGATCGCTTCTTCTGTCGTATTGGCCGGCGGTGGGGGTCCACATTAAGGCAATGCTGCGCCACTTCCCTTGGGATGCGTGGCATATTGGCCGCCGACCAGGCAAAGATATCGGCGTTAGCCCTTAGGAAATTTACAAGCTCAGTCCTCTGTGGCTCGACAAGGGATGACCCTATCTGGATCGTCCTATCTGGGTTCTCCTCTATTAGGGGGACCTGGACCAGGTCCTCGGTGGGTGCGGCTCGTTGTTGTTTAGGATCGTCCCGCAGATCTTCAATTTGCACTTGGAGGGTTTGGGCCGGCTTTTTGAAGTCTGGGAGCTCGGCCGAATAACATTTACGGGACACCAGCTGGTCTATCCTGCACTAGGCCGACTTTTTGAAATCTGTGAGCTCGGCCGAATAACACTTACGGAAAACCAGCTGATCTGTCCTGCATTCCCCCGCTCCTCTGGGGGTAGGGAACTTGATGACCAAGTGATATGGAGACGGGACCGACCTGAGAGCAATCATTCCGGGCCGTCCCAATAATGCAGTGTAAGATGATGGGACATCGACGACCAGGAAATTCATGGTGATCCTCGATTCTCGTGGATAAGTATCTGCCCTGACTGGCAATCGAATAGATCCTTTCACATTGACCAGGTCACCCGAGAAACTGACCAGGGGGTAATCCACGGGTAGCAACCGCTCCAGTGGGATCTCCATTCGTTGGAAGGCCTGCCAGTAGATGATATCGACGGAGCTGCCTGTGTCCACCATGATTTTATGAACATCACTGTCTTCTATTCTTATGGTGATAACTATGTCATCCTCATGAGGCAGCTCCAATCCGTACAGATCTTCGTCACTGAAGGTCAAAAAATCACCTGTGCGAGCTCTCTTTCCTGGCCATTCAGTCGACTTGACGCTTCTTGCATATGCCTTTCTGGCCTTGGCCGAAGTGTTCCCTGCCACTGGACCACCGATGATAGTCATGGCCTTCCGGCCCTGTGTGGAAGGATTACAAATTTCACTGTCTTCTGTATCTTCTGAGACCGAGGTGACCGCCTCGACCAATCGAGGTCGGTGGATTTTGATTTTGTCATCCGCGGCCGAGCTGGCCGTCTCGGCCAATATAGATCGGCTTCTTGACGGACTCTTGCCGCGCCCTGATTTGATTATTGCTGCTCTGGGAATGTCACGACTAGCCATTGGGCTATATCTGGGCTTCGCACACCTGACCATGTACACACGCTCGTAAGGAATGTCCTTTGTTGAAGGGGATCGATGACGTGCAATGGAGGCGACGGTCGCGTCTGGTCCATGCGTCGCCTTGCCAATCTAGGGTCTGTCCTCAGCCTTGTCCTCCCCCGAGTTTGCAGTGAGTTCAATATTATGTCTTGTTCATGTATCTGCTGGGGGGTGCGAGTGAACTGGCAGAGGATGACACCGATGTCTCGATGTGCCGGAGTGGGTCCTCTTTCTCTTCTTTCTGCATGCTGAGCCGGTTCCTGATCATGATGCCTCTCTTGATATCGGGGCTCAGCTACCCTATCTCTTCTCCTATCCTCCTAGGAGGATCTCTTCGGACTTCTCTACTTTCACCCCTCCTGGGTTCTCTTTCTTCTTGCATTCTCGGCTCTCTCTGGAGTCCTCGCCCGAGGTGGGGGAGGTTGTCTTCTCCGATCCTCGGCTGTAGCAGCCGAACTCTCAGAGCATTATGGTCCACATACTGCTTGTAATATCCTCGTTGGCTGAGGTCTTTTATCTGTGCTTGCAGGTTCCGACTTTCATCGGTTGTGTGGCCTATGTCTCTGTGATACTGGGAGTACTTGTTCGGGTTTCTCCTTCTTGCTTTGATTACGATCTTCTGGGGCCTCTGTAAATACCCGTCGTTAGCAATGACAGTGTACACGTCCCCGAGGGACCGGTTGTGTAAGACCCGCACTCCGTAAACCCGGTCTAAACCTTGGTTTTGTATCATAGCAGGTCTTCCGATCATCACAGGGCCAGACGAGACGAGCGGATGACAAACAGGTATGAAATCGGATCAAAGACGGTCAATTAGTTATCATTTTATGTTGACCGGTCGATGGTACCGGTCTTGGTACCAGTCGACCGGTCAGCTCTGCGCAGCTGAGTGTGGAAATCCGGAAATTGATTTCTGAGGGTCCCACTTTCCTGATTTCGAATCTAAGACTTTCCTAATCCTAATAGGGTTACTAAACCCTAATTCTAGCCTATAAATATACCCTTAAACCTCCTCAAATCCTTTCCATTGTCTCTCACAAACCCTAGAGAAGAGAAAGAGGTTGGAAAGGAGAAGGAGCTAGGAGTCAAAGTGGCTTTGACCGAATTTTATGGACCATGTACTGTATGTATTGAGGGCCGAGACTTATAAGCAAGCCTAGTACTACTCGAGATGGCAGACTTTGATGTCATCCTGGGAATGGATTGGCTAGGCCATCATTCAGCCGTTCTATTATGTGGTGAAAGGAAGCTTGTGCTTACTGAAAAAAAGGGAAGGGAATATAACTTCACTGGGATCAGACTATCTAGGAAGCGGAAGCTGATTCTCTCCGCCCTAAAAGCTAAGAGGTGCTTAGAGAAAGGGGGAGTGGGGTATCTAGTATCTGTAGTCGATATCACGGCGGAGTCACACAAGATGGAAGATATAGATGTGGTTCGAGAGTTCCCAGATGTATTTCCAGAGGAGCTTCCAGGTCTACCGTCGGACAGGGCTACAGAGTTTGTAATAGACCTTATGCCAGGTTCGGCGCCGGTGTCCAAAGCACTATACAGGATGACCCTTACCGAGTTAAAGGAGTTGAAGACCCAATTACAAGAATTGTTAGATAAGGGTTTCATACGACCTAGCATATCGCCTTGGGGAGCACCTGTATTATTCGTCAAGAAGAAGGATGGAAGTGTAAGGCTGTGTATTGACTACCGTGAACTGAACAAGTTGACTATCACAAAATTGTGAGAGCGATGCAGGTTGGGATATGGGCAGCAACGAGACCGACTCTTCTGAAGAACACTATCGGTGCAAAGCCAGGAGAAAGGCTAAGAATGAGGCAAGGAGGGAATCTGATTTCCCTTTCCCATGGAAGTACATTGTCCTCCAGTTAGCAACTTCTAGCCAAGGAGAACAGTACGACAGCATAGCCGACGTTCGGCTTGACAACGTAAATATTTTCTATAGACTAGCATCAATGAGCCCCTTAATACTGGAAAGCAACAGGGGGTGTAGTTGATACTTATTTTCAAAAGTAGGGGAGGTAGTTAACATTCTAGCCCAAGTTGGGGGGGAGGGGGGTTGATTAAGAGTATACCTCAGGGGAGGTGGGGCAAATTTTCCCAAAGTTTAATGGTGTTTTATATGTTGATTTTTCCACCATTCATCAAGAAGCTTATTGAGACTCATTGTACATATTGAAAGCTTGAAATTTGATATTGGGTACTCATGGAGATTGAATAAGCTTGGTTAAGTCTTAAAGAAGACTTTAATGGAGTATTGAAGGGTGTGTTGGTATCTTAAAGAGGAAAGAGAAGAGAAAGGGGTTTGTTATTGCTTCCATCTACTTGATGATTCAAGTTTCTCCATGTGTAAAGTAAGTTAAAGATTCCAATGGACTTCAGGACTCTGCTAGGCTTAATAGAGACATCCCAGAATCTTCCCAAAGTACCAAGAAATGCCATAGAAGGGTTGCAAGCTTCCTAACCTTGTATGAGTTGTGTAAGACCCGCACTCCACTAATCCGATTTAACCGTGTTGTGCCAGGTCTTCTTATCATAGTCGGCTCGAGCGAACCAATCTTATGAAGGAACCACAAGGCTAGGTAAGTGAAACAATGCTAAAATAGTCAATTTTAGTTGTGTGGTCGACTACTTGAAGTAGTGTGGTCGACCAGTCAAACTTAAAATTCAGACCAGTCAATTTGGGTTATGTGGTCAACATTTTCAGATTTGTATGGTTGATGGATTTTGCGACTACAGAGTTGATTGGTCAAACTCAGATCTGACTCCGTGTTTTGAAAACTTTCTAAAATTATGGGGATCTCTTTCTTAATTGAGAGAGGACTCTATATGGAGGTTTGCCCTCTATATAGAGGACGTCCCTCTACTCTCTCTCACGCTTTTGGATAAATCTAAAACCCTAAAACTAAGAGAGAAAGAGAGAGGAGAAGAAGAAGAAGGAGACTAGGAGAGGAAGGTTTGAAAAAGGTTTTGCAGAAAAGCTTGCTGACGGTTTCCATCTCTCTACAGCAAGGAACCTAAGGTAAGAAACTCATCTCTATAGGTATTAGGTTGGTTAGAATGGATTTTCCAACATAGTGGTGGTGAGTTGAACTCAATATTGCAACAGAGATCACGAGATTCTCCAAGGAAAGAGAAGGGAATCATGAATAATAGGTTAGGGTACTTATTAATTGGGAAACAATGGTATAAAGGCCATAGAATGACTCTAGGATAAACCCCCATTGATGAGCCAAGGAATCGATTTAGAAGGATATAGAATGAAAGACAAAAATTGACCAAACCTTGTATGGTCGCATCACTGGTCGATCACAGAGTGGCCAGTGAGTTGACCACAAGCTCTCAGGAGGTTTTCAGAGATTGTGTGGTCACATCAGTGATCGCATAATGCACAACCATAGAGTCGACTACACAGTGTATAGTTGACATATACTGGCGACCACAGAGTCGACGAATCAACTGTTAAAAGACTTGTTTTGGGTTTTCGACTACTGTAAATTGATGAAATCAAACCCTAACTTAAATTTATAAATTGTTTCGATTTTCAACTAGTTTAAAGTGATTTCCAAAGCCTTGAAGAGGGACAAATATAGTTTATAGGTGAGGGAATAAGATCTAAACTAATTGACTAATAACAAACTACCTCTATTTTTGATGCCATGATTTGTATATTAATTTTGCACATTCACATGACATCCAATATTGTTATTCTGTTCATGCATATCACAAGTTGCTTATTGTTTATTTATTTGTTATGTTATAACATGCCATCCCAATTGTGTTATGATTAAGCATGCATGAGCATCCTTGTGTTTGGGGTCAGTAGTGCTATGTAGTGGTGGGAACGAATGGCGAAGATTCCCAAGCCCCCATGAATATGACTGACCTATGTTTGTCCATCGTAGTATCGCCATTACCTTAGTGGAACTGGTACGTCATTGGGTATCGGGGAGGTATAGCGGATGTGTGGCTGTAAGCCCTGCTGACGGACCTTAGCTCTATCTCTATGGACGTATTGAGGGATGCTGGGGTAAAGCCTTGGATACAAATCTCTTATGACATATAGGATTGGTTAGTTACAAACCCAATATGTCAGCCTCACCAATATGAGCATATGTATTGGTATGGGTAGGGTATCAGGAGGAGTTCTGACGGCGTTTGATCCGAGATCTCTAGCTCTATCTCTATTTTGTAGTGGGTGATGTGGGGCGATAGCGGTGTGTGATCCGTTGGACGTGCTCACACTCTCATGCATGGAGGTGTGGTGGCCACTTATGTTTACCTTAGCACATTGCAAACTTATACATGAGACCCAAAGATATGAATATGACTGCATGCATATGTTTGCATATTGTTTTGTTTACTCATTGAGAGGTGTTATGCGCTCACCCTCGACGTCATATATTGTGATTCCGAGGTTGACACTGAGGGGGGGTGAACCAGTGACCAATAAAAGTCCTTCTCACTTTGTGAAGTCTATCCAACCAAAAACACACACACTGCTGCCAAGAGCTGTCTGTTAATGCTTTGCTGCCTTGAGCTGCCTAGGGTGGTCATTCAAACATTTACTCTATTAACACATTTCGTGTAACTCACCATGCCACACACTTACAGGTATCCATACCAGAGGCTTGGCCTACCAAGTGTGTACACCCAGACCTGTAACCCATGCACTTCAAATGCACAATACAAGCAAACACATCCACATCTACATGACACACTATGTAACATGGTCACCTATCACACATTGTGATGGCTACTCCAAGGGAAAATACCCTAACCAAGGTTTCGTATTATACCCAATACACTAATTTGATGCTATGGTTGCACCTACAACCCAAATGTTACAACATCGACCACATTCTCAGCTGCAACTGAGTCCTAGGCAACAAACCTCGTTCCTATCAAGCCCCCAACTTGATAGGTTACAATGTTTTTGTCAAAATAGATATTACGAACCCTTCCCACATGGCATTGGTACAAATAAATAGGGTCTGTGTACGTGATTACCTTCCCCGCAT
Source organism: Protea cynaroides (assembly GCA_028583415.1). Lineage (NCBI taxonomy): Eukaryota > Viridiplantae > Streptophyta > Magnoliopsida > Proteales > Proteaceae > Protea > Protea cynaroides. Next base: position 36,383,293 of record CM053269.1, on the reverse strand, counting down.
GATCACGGCATGTGTGGTGCTCACCAAATGATCTTCCCAAGCTTCTCAATAGTGGTAAGTGAGCTTCTTCAACATATGTGGGAGTTTGTCACTCTCCCAACTCTTCTCACAAAACCCCAGCCACATCAAACTCTCACAACAGTCTTACACTCCCTCTTTCAAACTTCAGATGGCCATTAATATCCAATAGAGGTGAGTGGAGATGATTTGTACTCACAAGAGAGCTCCAAAATCCTTCTTCCTCTCAAAACTACACATTACTCTCACCAAAACTCAGTTTTCTTGTTGCAGGTGAACAATGCTCGAAGAAAGGAGTTCATAGCAATTTGAATCACCCAAATCCGAGATCGGATGGCCGAGATATGACCATCTAAAGTCCAGCCATTAGGATTATAACAAATGGAATCTTCAGAAGAGCATTCGGGCACCCGCGACGCACCGTAGCCGCGCCGCTGCTGACACAGCAAGCACGGTGTCGATTCCCTTTTTGTAGAACCTGGAATCTTACTTAATAACAGTCGGATGTGTCAGATAAAAGAGGGATTTACTGTAGGCCGTTAGATTAGCCTATTCGCGTTACATGAATTCGGCGCAAGTAATATCCGTGCGATCTGGATCTTCTTGCCGTCATACATGACATGCGCAACACTGTATCCTTAGTCCCAGTTCCATGTGACGCGAAGCACGAACTTAAGTTGCGGTCGGCCAATGAAATTTGTCACGATAGAATCTTGATGGAACGTGTGATAAGCGCTGTAGCCCACCTTGATTTAAGCCTTCGGATTTGAATCTGTGATACGTGGCTCAACTTTGGCCCTTAATTTCGAATCCTCTATTTTTTAACGGACCAAAATGCCCCTGAAAATGAGTGGTAATGCCTTGTAATTTATTTTATTTCCAGTAGGGTGCTAAGGGGAGGTTTCTTTGCTGCAAATGATCGAACATCTGATGTGCATGCGGGGCAGGCCTTGTTGAGGCTTGCGAGGATTGTGCGGGGCTAGGTCCTGGGAGCCTTGCTGGCTTGCAAGAGCCAGCTGCTACTGCTGCTGCTGTGCGGTCCTACTGTCGGCCAGATGTGCTATGCTGCTGTGCGCGTAGCTGGCTCTGCTGCTGTGCGCATGGCATGCCATGGCATGGCTACCGGTTGCCCTACTGCCTGATGTGCACCAGCATGTTGCTGGGTGGCTTGCTGTGCACGGCAAACAACTGCGGCATGGCTTGGTGTCGTGGCTGCTGGCCTCGACTGCGGCTGCTGACCTGGCCTGAGCTAGCTGCCTGGCTACCTCAAGTGGGACCCACCTGGCCCACATTTTCTCTCTCTTCCTTTTTCTCTCTTCTTTATCTCTCCTCTTTCTTTCTCTTCTTTCTGGTCTTCATTCTCTCTCTTCTGATAGACTCTCTCATCAACTATTGTGCCACATCATCTGTAAGGCCTCATTAGGGCCCAATGCCACAACAGAGGGGCCTCAGACACCTCTCTCTCTCCTCAGCATTACTCGGCCAAGGTTGCCGACAATGACAACCCACATAAGATGTTTGCACTCTGCCACATCATCTGCATGTACTCACTCTGTACTGCTCAAACTGGCCAAGGTTCCAACAATCTCCCCTTTGGAATTGTTGGCAACCTACACCTAAATAAGGTGTCTGTACTCTGTCTGCACACTGCCCTTTCTCTCCCTTTGACAACAAGTCCCAAAGGGCATACATACATGAGAAATGCTCCCCCTTCATATGTACTCCCCTACATAGCCTCACCTGCATGAGTGCCCACCACATCTTTCCAATCTTGCAGGTGAAAAATGATGCTATGTAGTCATCAACTCCCCTTACACCTGTGCCACCTATAGGGTGTCAAGAGTCACAACTCCCAGCTGGTCTTTGAGTCTCTCAAAGGAGTCCTTTGGAAGTGCCTTGGTGAAGATGTCTGCCACCTGGTCTGCTGTAGTAACAAAGTTCAGTCTCACTTCCCCTTCAAGTACCTTATCCTTCAAATAATGATATCTAATATCAATGTGTTTGGTTCTTGAGTGTTGCACCGGATTCTTGGAGATGTTTATTGCACTCATGTTGTCACATTTAATGACCACTAGCTTCTCACAAATAACACTGAAATCTGACATCTGTCTTTTCATCTAGATTACCTGAGTTCATGTAGCTGCCGCTGCTATGTACTCTGCCTCTGTTGTAGATAAGGAAACAAATTCTTGTTTCTTACTATGCCATGCCACTAGGATTTTCCATAAAAAAAGAATGCACCACCACTAGTGCTCTTTCTGTCATCAATGCTACCAGCCCAGTCTGCATCTGAGAATGCAGTAAGTGTGAACCTTCTAGTCTTGGGGTACCATAAACCATGGTCCATTGTGCCTTTCAAATACCTAAGTATCCTTTTCACTGCTATTAAGTGAGTCTCATTTGGACAAGCCTAAAATCTGGCTACCAAGCATACCGCTTGCAGAATATCAGGTATTGAAGCTGTTAAATACAATAAACTTCTAGTCATTGATTTGTAGAGAGTCTGATCAACAGTTGGAGAGTCATCACTTGAACTCAACTTACAGTTCACTATCATTGGTGTCCCCACTGGTTGCAGTCTTTCATTAGAAATTTCTTCAACATCTCTTTTGTGTATTTCACCTGAGAAATAAAAATGCCATTTTACCTCTGATGAACTTGCAAACCCAAAAAATAGGACAACTCCCCTAGCATAGACATCTCAAACTCTGTCCTCATCTTCTCAGCAAATTGCTTGCATAGCTTCTCATAATGTCCTCCAAAAATGATGTCATCCACATAGACCACAACTACCAACTGACTGCTATCTTCTATCATGACATACAGGTTGCTGTCCACTACTCCCCTTCGCAAACCCAATTGATGCAGATAAGTGTCTAGTCTTGAATACCAGGCCCTTGGAGCTTGCTTTAGACCATATAAGGCCTTCTTTAGTCTGCATTTCTTATCTTCATCATCACTAAGTTGAAAACCCTCAAGTTGCTCAATATACACTTCTTCTTCAAGGTTACCGTTTAAAAATACAGATTTGACATCCATTTGGTACACTTTGAAACCTTTGTGAACTACCAATGCTAAGAACATCCTGATGGACTCAAGTCTAGCCACTGAGCAAAAGTCTCATTAAAGTCAATTCCTTCCACTTGGGCATAGCCTTTACACACTAGTCCAGCCTTGTTCCTGACTACCTTTCCATTTTCATTCAACTTGTTCCTGAAGACCCATTTTGTGCCAATGACATTCTTGTTTATTGGTCTTGGAACTAACTCCCATGTGTTATTCTTTTCAATTTGATCAAGCTCTTCATTCGTGGCTTTCATCCAATTCTCATCCTTGCCTGCTTCATATACAGACTTGGGTTCCACTTCTGACAATAAGGAGAAAGTAGCTGTCTTCATTTTCCTAGTCTGCATCCCAACATTGGGATCTCTAATCACTTGATGATTTAGATGAATCCTTAATCATTTGTTGTCTTTTGGTCTTCCATCATTTTGCATTTCAACCTCAACCTCTTGTGATTCTGATTCTACCTCTGACTGCTGTTCCTTTTCAACTGCCACTGTTTCATTATCTTCAAGTTCTTCAAACACTGGACTTTCTGGCTCAACTCTCTTAGAGTAGGGTAATTGCTCATCAATTCTGACATCAGAAATTTCGACCACCTTTTTTAGTCTCTTGTTGTAACACCTGTAAGCATTGCTTTTGAAGGAGTATCCTAAAAAGATACCTTCATCTGCTCTGTCATCAAACTTGCCAAGGTTCTCTTCCTTCCTCTTGATGTAGCACTTTGACACAAAGACCTTGAAGTACTTCACTGTGGCTTTTCTCCCAAACCATAGCTCATAAGGAGTCTTGTTCTCATGGGGCCTCAACAAACATCTGTTTGTGATATGAACTGCAGTATAAATGCCTTCTCTGCAAAATGCTTGGCAACATTATTTTCTGAAAGCATTGTCCTTGTCATTTCTTGCAGAGTTCTATTCTTTCTTTCAACTACCCTATTTTATTGGGGGTTTTTTGCAGCTGAGTGTTGAATCCCTATTTTATTTTAATTGTAGAATTTGGTGAATTCATTCCATGTAAACTCCTTTCCTTGATCTGATCAAATACACTTAATTGTATTTTTTGTTTCATTTTCAACTCTCTTCTTCAATGTCTTGAATCGATCCAAGGCTTTAGTCTTGTCTTTGAGAAACATGACCCAAGTCATCCTAGAATACTCATCAGTAAATAAGATAAAGTACCTTTCTCCTCCAATGGCTTGAGTCCTCATGGGCCCACACAAGTCTGTGTGAATTAGGTCAAGTGGCTTGCTGACATGGAACTCCTTTGACTTATATGTTGCTCTTGCTTGCTTTCCTTTCTGACATGGTCCACATACATGATTTTCTGAAACCTTCAAAATAAGAAGATCTCTCACTGACTCTTGTCTACTTATCTTGGCAAGGTTCTTGAAATTAATGTGCCCCAGCCTTCTGTGCCACAACCAGTTCTCATCATCCTGACTCATCAAACATTTGTTGTCATTAGTCTCTGAAAGAACATATATGTTGCCTCTAGTTCTGATTCCCTGTGCCATAGTCTTTCCCTTTTTAATACTTTTAACCACACAACCATTCTTGGTGAAAGTTACTTCATTGCCCTGATTATAGATCTGACTGACACTTAAAAGATTATGTTTTAGGCCATTGACATACAATACATTACGGGATTTCAACTTTCCACTGTTAATGTTAACAATCTCTCTTCCTTCAATCCTTGCACCATCATTATTTTCAAATCTAACTGATCCACTTTCTTTAGCATTTAGACTTGAGATAATTTCTTTATTGCTTTTCATGTGAGTGGAGCATCCACTATCAAGGATCCATGGCAAGGGCCTACTGTTGGCCTTGAAGGCCGCCTGCACAACGAAAGATGTATTATTTTTCTTCTTATTTTTCTCAACCCATATTGCATTTTCCTTCACTGTGATGGGTTTTCTTACTCTTTCCTCCACAATCCTTTCTTCTCTCTGAGCTTGTCTCCTAGAGGGATTTCTTCCGACATTCCTTCTAGGTTGCCTTTGAGATGGAAAGATGGTTTGGCAATATCTGACTATATGTCCAAACTTTTGACACCTGAAGCATTCAATTCTATCTTCAACTAAAAGTGCAAATCTGTTTCTGCTTGTGAACACTGGTTGTATGATTTGTCTTCTGCACTTAGCAACTTTGTGTCCATAACCATTACACCCATAGTAGTATCCTCTAAAGCTATCTCCTTGTCTCGATTTGTTTACTATTGTGAAGCCTTATTTGTCAGTATTGTTCTTGGAGTAATTCTCAGCACTTGACTTCCTTTGTTTTGCCTTAACAAAAACAATGGGGTCCTCAGCAAACCCTTTGCCCTTAGTTTTCTCTGTCATCTACTTCTCATACCCAAGTCCTATCTTATTGTGAGAGGGTCTTCAGCCTCATGGTCAGACACAAATGGAGATGAGGTAGTAGCTTCCTTGTAACTTTTCTTTTTCTTCAGAGACTCTGTAAGCTCTGTTTCTAATCTCAGAATTTATTCCTCAAGCTTTGCACACTCACTTGTTTTTGATGACAGAACATTTTCGAGATCATTTCCAGTTTTCTTTGCTTCTTCATTTGAAACTTTCAGCATACTAATGAGCTCAGTTGCCTCATTGTACTTGTCCTTTAACCTTTTATTCTTCTTCCTTTCATCTCTGAGATCTGTAAGAACTGAATATAGTTCAGCTTCAAGATTAGCCTCATCTTCAAGATCATATTTCCCTTTGGGAGCTTCATTGTCCTCAAACATTTCATCAAATCTGACCATGAATAGGGTCTCACAATCATCTTCCTCCTCTGAATCATCTAAGAATTGATTCTTCTTGGTCAACAGACTCCTCCTTTTTGGTATGAATTTTCTTTTACCTTTCTTGTCATGACTCTCCTTGGGGTCTTCATCATCAGAGTCATATACTCTTCCTTTCTTCTGACACTTAGATGCAAAGTGTCCTAGGCCTCCACAGTTGAAGCATCTCATTGTTGACTTCCCTTTGTATTTTTCACTTCTCTTCTTAAGCCTTCTGGCAAGATAGGCTATCAATTCATCATCTGAGTCATCAAACTCACTAATATCTTTGCTTTTGATTTTTCACTTGGTTCTTTGATCTTCAACTTTCTTATGGCTTTAAAAGCTGCTTCTTTCTCTGTAGACATTTCATCAACCATTCTCATTTCATAGGTCATCAGAATACCATATAGATCATCAGTGGTCAGGGTATCCAAGGTGTCCATCTCTTCTAGTACTGACACCTTGGCATTGTACAGCTTGGGCAGAGTCCTTAGGATTTTCTTGACAACATGTATCTCCTTTATCTCTTCACCCAATGCTCTGATTGCATTGGTAGTGCCATTCACCCTGTTGAGATAGAACTCAATGGTTTCTCCTTCAGACATCTTCAGACTCTCAAACTGAGATCTCAGAATTTGTAAGTTTGCTTCTTTTATCTTATTGTCTCCTTCATGTGCACTTTTTAGTTTGTCCCAAATTTCTTTGGAGGTAGGGCAGTTGATTACTCTGGTGAGTTCATTGCTAACAAGAGATGCCAGAAGAGATGTGACTGCTTTAGCCTCATTTTCTCTTTTCTTTATTTTTACTGCATCTGTGATGTCCTCTGTGGGGTGTGTGTACCCATTTTTAACTGCAAACCAAACTCCATATCCTTGAGATATTAGGTATCCTCCATCTTGACCTTCCATACACTATAGTTGGACCCATCAAATAGGGGATTTCTTTCATTCCTGTGATGATCGTCACTGGATGTGTCACACCCTAATTTTGGCTAAACCAAAAGTGTGATTGTCTCAACAAGACCGTGTCTACTCATACAAACCATTGCACATAACCATAATCAGAATATGATTAAATACAGCGAAAGTCTTAAATTAAATGAACTAAGTAACTCTATTGATAATTTAAATAAATTATCCAATTATTCAAAACACCAAAACATAAATATTGGGGATATCTGCCACGCTGTTAATAGAACCACGACACGTAGGACTCAACCAACAAGCCACGTGGATGTTCTCGATTGGATATAAGAAAGCATCTTCACAAGTCAGAACACAAGGGCAAAGGGTAAAAGCGGTATTTAAGGAAAATGCAATATTCACTATAAATATGACAAATCTCGAAACTTCAGGTATGAGAACATTTAATACTCATCCTTGGGATTCTCGCTCTGACACCTAAGATGGAGAATCTCTCACTTACCTCACTTAAACTTAAATATTATGGTGGCTCGATACCGAGCCCATTAATTGTTCACAGAGCCCTAACTTTGGCATCGGAGTGGACACGGGACCACAGGCCCGCCTCCTCCCTTTGTCTTTGCTTGTCTTGCAGGTTTAGCCAGCTTGGTGGGCCTCCGAGATGGATCAGGGCCGAAAGAGTTTGGCATCCACCGTGGGGCCTGTTGAGATTTGACGTCGAAAGATAAAAGCCAGAGAGAAATCTTGAGTTATGAGCCCGAGGAGAATATGAAGCCATATGGTCAACCCCAACCCCCCTTTGGTTGATCAGCGATTGAACCTCGAAGATGGAGATAGGTCGGAACCGAGACCTCAAAGAGATAGAGGAAAGAGAGTAGCCGATCAAGTGCCCTCACATGAGGTGTTCGTCACATATGAACAATTTGAGACCGTGGCACAGCAGCTCACGGTGTTAACTAGATTTGTACAAAGGCTGCACCCCCCGGCCGCTGAGGCTACTTCCCATCCACCCATAGGCGTCGTTCCTCCGACTGACCCACATAAGGAAGCTGACCCCCTGAGAGATCCACCTCAGGATTGTCATGGGCAAAGCGGAGCTAGACCAATCAGAAATGGGACCAGCGCACACCCAGGTCCAGAAATAAATGGAACGGGATCAACGTCACAACATGGGAGGATACTTGTTCGAGAGAGGCTCGGCCCCCAGCCGAGAGCAGCACTTGGGAGAGGCGAAGATGCCTTGGAAGAGCTTTTGGTTCCACAACACGTAACGTTACTAGAGGTCGTCATGGGCACAGATAAACAAAGTGCTCCCATGGACCCGGAGGTAGCCGCAAAGATAGCGGACCAATTAGAAATCTTGCACCGAAAGGTTGAGACGATGGAAAAAGCAGGGGTGACCCCAGATGAAGACAGGGATTACTCTACGGACAACCCTCTGACTGATATCATTACGATGGGTCCCCTTGCCCAAGCGATTCAGCATGCTGCCAGTGCATTCTTACGACGGGTCTACCGATCCAGTCGACCATTTGAACAATTTTGTGGGCGCGATGGTCCTCCACGCGAACCCAGATCCGATTATGTTCAGAGCCTTTTGCCTTACTTTGAAAGGCGCGGCCCAGATGTGGTTTAACAACCTACCTCCGTGATCTATTGACTCTTTCAAAACCATGGGAAAGCTATTCAGAATGCACTTCCAAGGAAGTAGGGTGCAGCGGAAGACAAGCGCGCACCTCATGACTATGAGACAAAGGTCTGATGAGACCCTGCGGGCCTTCCTAGCCAGATTCAACTTGGAGGTACTACAGGTGAAAGACATAGATGAGGCGATTCATTTCACCACATTGAGAGCAGCGGTCACTGATCCAAAGCTCAGATTTTCCATCGCTAAAAAGGAACCGATCGACATGCAAGAGCTCTTGGCTCAATGTGAGAAGTTCGCCACAGCTATTGAGATCTATGAAGCCAGCAAGGGCTTAGTCGGCACTCCCAACAAGCAAGCAGACGAAAGGCAAGCCCTCAAACTTCCAGGAGAATACAAGAAGTCGAGAAGAGAGGAAGCTAGAGCTCGAGGCCTAATCCAGAAGAAGTTCAGTGATTACACCCCGCTCAACAGGCCCCTTGGAGATGTCTATATGCTCATCGCTAATGACGGCTATCTCCAAAGGCCCCGGAAAATTTTAACCGAAGCGCGGCAGAGAAATCCGAACAAGTACTGCCAATACCATCGGGACATTGGTCATACCACCGATGAGTGTTGGAACTTGCAGGCAGAGATCGAGGACCTCATTCGAAGGGGATGCTATAAGCAATATGTGGATCACAATGCCCCAAGGGTACCTGCAACATCAGGGGAAGAGCGAAGAAGACCAACCCTCCTACCACGGGAGAGAACTCCCGAAAGGGAACCAAGAAGGATGGACGGAAGAGAACCAAGGAGGGTAGATGGAAGAGCAGATCGAAGAGATCCTCCCAGAGAGGAGCGAAGGAGAGACAGGGCAATCGAGCCCCAGTATGCAGAGAGGAGTCCCGAGCAGCATCGTCGTCAGCAGGGCGAAAGGCGAGAGAGAGGACCTACCCCGACGAATAGGGACATCGGAGTCATCCGTTGTCAGTTCACCCCTATCCTTAGCCCAACTCCTCCACAAGTGCATGAACAGGGAAGGCTACTGAATTCTCTGGAAACAAGATGAAGGACTCGACTCAGAATCGACCCTAGGCTATCGTGGCAATGCAAGGACCAAACTCATCCGCCGCCACCATTGTATGTTCTTGATTCACCTCCGACATTAGAATTGCCCTGTGATCATGTGAGTACCGTCAGAGCTGCAAGACGAAGGCACGACCCGCTAAGTGTGAAGGGTGCATCAAGAATACCAGAGATTAGGTCGGTACAAGAGGAAGATATAACAATTAACCGACCCTCCTTGGCCGAGGCGGCCACCTCGGCCATTGTAGACAATTTCGTGTATGACCCTTCCAGGCTAGGACGGGAGGCAATGACTATCACTTGGGGATCCACGGCTGACAATACATCCGCCAAGGCTTGAAAGGCCTATGCAAGAAGTGTCAAATCTACTGAGTGACCCGGTAAGAGGGCTCGCACAAGAGACTTTCTGACATTCATCGATGAAGATCTATGCGGTCTAGAACTGCCTCACGAAGATGCCATTGTTATCACCCTGAGGATATAAGACAGCGATGTCCACAAGATAATGGTTGACACGGGCAGTTCCGCTGATATCCTATATTGGAAAGCCTTTCAGCACATGGAAATTCCCCACGAGCATCTATTGCCTATAGATTACCCCTTGATCAGTTTTTCGGATGATCTCATCAATGTGAAGGGTTCCATCCGGTTGCCCGTCAGGGCTAGCACTTATCCTCGAGAATCTCAGGTCACGATGAACTTCCTAGTAGTCGATGTCCCGTCTTCATACAATGCCTTGCTGGGAAGACTTGGTATGATAGCGCTCAGGTCGGTCCCTTCCTCATACCATCTGGTCATCAAATTCTCCACACCAAGAGGAGCAGGGGAATGTCGGGCAGACCAGCTCGTCTCTCGAAAGTGCTACTCAGCCGAGCTCACAGATTATAAAAAGCCAGCCCAGGCGCTACAGGTGCACGTTGAAGATTTACGGGACAATCCCAAGCAGTGGAGAGGGACCCCCGCCGAGGACCTAATCCAAGTCCCCCTGGTGGAGGAAAATCCAGATAGAACGATCCAGATTGGGTCGTCGCTCACGGAACCAAGGAAAATAGAGTTGATAAATTTCTTAAGGGTGAATGCGGACATTTTTGCATGGTCCGCCACCGATATGCCTGGGATACCGCGAGACATCGCGCTGCATTGCTTGAATATTGATCCTCAACACCGGTCAGTACGCCAGAAGAAGCAGATGTTTGCTGCATCTCGGCAACGTCTCATCGATGATGAAGTCGAGAAGTTATTACAGGCTGGATTTATCAGGGAAATCCGCTACCCACAATGGCTTGCAAATGTCATTATGGTTCCCAAAGCAGGGGACAAATGGTGAATTTGCATTGATTTCACCGACTTCAACAAAGCATGCCCAAAGGACAGTTTCCCCCTGCCTCGAATAGATCAGCTCATCGATGCTACAATCGGACATGCGTAGTTAAGCTTCATGGATGCCTATTCTGGTTACAACCAGATCCAAATGCACACGGGTGACTCGGAGAAAACTGCCTTTATTACCAACCGAGGCCTCTTTTGCTATGATGTTATGCCTTTCGGTCTTAAAAATACGGGGGCCACGTACCAAAGGTTGGTGAACAAGATCATCGCCAAGCATATCGGCAAAAATGTGGAAGTGTACGTCGATGATATGCTCATGAAGAGCCTAGGAAGATCATGTAAAAGACTTGGAGGAAGCATTCGGAGTGCTACGACAGCACAGAATGCTCCTCAACCCTGCCAAGTGTGCATTTGGCATCATTTCTGGCAAGTTCCTTGGATACATGGTTTCCAGCCGCGACATTGAGGCCAACCCCTCGAAGATTACTGCCATTCTCGATATGCCAGCGCCGACAAGAGTAAAGCAAGTGCAAGAGCTTACCGATCGAGTGGCCGCACTTTGCCGGTTCATGTCTTGTTCGGTAGATAAGTGTCTCCCCTTTTTCCAGACTCTGAAGGGCAACAAGACCTTCGAGTGGACTGACGAATGCCAGCAGGCGTTCGAGGCATTATAGACTTACTTGGCATCTCCTCCGCTCTTAGTTAAGCCCAAAGCAGGGGACATGCTGGAGCTATACTTGGCTGTGTCCTCGAAGGCGGTCAGTGCCGTACTTATCAAGGAGGTGGATGGCGCGCAGCGTCCGATTTACTATGTCAGCAAGATTCTTCTGGATGCAGAAACTCGATACAAGTTCATCGAGAAGGTTGCCCTCGCGTTAGTCATGTCAGCAAGAAAGCTCCGACCGTACTTGCAAGCGCACTCCATTACCGTCCTAACCGATCAGCCCCTGAAGAAAATTTTATCAAAGCTGGACATCTCAGGCCGGTGATCAATTGGGCTGTTGAATTGGGAGAATTTGACATCAGCTACAAGCCTCGTACGACCATTTAGGCCCAAACCTTGGCCGATTTTCTTATTGAGTCATCCCCTCCCGGAGAAGCAGAGGAAGCAGTGGCCAGCCAAGGCAAAGAAAGCAGTTCATGACCTTGGACCTTATTTGTCGATGGAGCATCGAACAAGACTCAGTGCGGTGCTGGTTTCATACTCACTAGTCCTGAGGACTTTCAGATTCGATGCGTCCTACGGTTGAAGTTCCAGGCGTCCAACAATGCAGCAGAACACGAAGCCTTGCTCGCCAGACTATGCTTGGCCAAAGCGGTAATGGAAAGGAGGATCGAGGCATCCAGCGATTCTCAATTGGTGATGCGTCAGGTGAATGGGGAGTACGAGGCGAAGAAAGTTAGCATGGCCGCATACTTAAGAAAGGTGCAAGAGGTAGTCTCGGTTTTTGATAGTTTCACCCTGCGCCACATACTTCGGGATCAGAACTCACAGGCAGATGCCCTCTCCAAGTTGGACACCTCGGATTTATCAGATCTTGATCACTCGGTGTACATCGAAACCTTGTTACACTCAATGGTGGATCCCAACTCTAAATGGTACTATCAGCGGCATTAGAAACGTCGTGGATTGACCCGATCTATTCATTTCTTTGAGAGGGCATGCTACCGGAGGACAGGAAGGAGGCCAGGCGGATACAATCCAAGGCCACCCACTATGTGGTGCAGGCAGACACTTTGTACAAGAAAGCCTTTACGTTCCCTCTACTGTGGTGTTTGTGTCCATCAGAAGTAGCATTGGCAATCCAGGAAGTACACGAAGGTATTTGTGGAGCACATCAAGGGGGGAGAGTCCTCGCTCACAAAATATTATGTTAGGGCTATTACTGGCCGAAGATGTGGAAGGAATGCATTGACTATGTAAAAAAATGTGGAAGTGCCAGATGTATGCCCCAGTTCCCCACCTCCCAGCAGCCCCCCTGAGGTCCATTGAAGCAGCCCCAATTCCCTTTGCCACTTGGGGAATTGACATCATGGGTCCGTTTCCCCCTGCCCGCTATCAGAGGAAATTTGTCATAGTCGCAGTGGATTACTTTACTAAATGGGCCGAGGCAGAGGTGGTATCCAACATACCGGAGAGCACAATCCGTGAGTTTTTCAAAAAATCTGTTGTCTATCACTATGGTGTTCCGCGGGTACTCATCACCGATAATGGAAAGCAATTTGATAACAAGGCCTTCTTCACATTCTGCGAAGAACACCAGATTGACCATCGACGAGGCGCGGTGAAGCACCCCCAGACCAGCGGACAAACAAAGTCTACCAACAAGATTTTGCTCAAAGGAATCAAATCCTGATTGGAGGGCGCCAAAGGTCGGTGGTTAAACGAGCTGCCACACATTTTGTGGGCAGATCGAACAACCCCCAAAACGGCCACAGGAGAATCCCCGTTCAGGCTGGCTTTCGGTACTGAAGCAGTTGTCCCCCTGGAGGTAAGGATCCCCTCACATAGGATCACACATTATGACCCTGCCTCCAATGAAGAAGGGTTGCACACAAATTTGGACCTCTTAGAGGAAACAAGAGATCAGGCCCAAATCCAGATAGCTGCTCACCAATAACAAGTTGCCTGGCATTACAAAAAGAAGGTGCGTTAACGATCATTCAAGGTTGGAGACCTAGTTCTCCGAAGAACCATCGCCTCTGACCCCACCAATCAGGGAAAATTAGCTCCCAACTGGGAAGGACCCTATCAAGTTACACAGGCACTACGGAGCGGCGCTTACCATCTAGTCGATATGGACGGACAAGCCTTACCTTGGGCATGGAATGCAGAGCACCTCCGCCCATTTTACCAGTAGCTTTTTCCAATGATGTAACCTGGCCATTGCGGCAATCATTTCAAGTCAAGGAAAGTGTCATTTGGCTTTTAATTTTGTCTCCATACTGACGTCACAATACAACAAAAAAGAGGACAAAGCTCCGACCTCAATTGCGACCCATGCAGCCAAAAGAGTTCACTAACTTGTGGACACATTTGGCCGAGGAGGGTAGACAGAGCTCCAACCTAGATTGTGACCCATGCGACCAAAAGACTTCACTAACTTGTGGACACATTTGGCTGAGGAGGGTAGACAGAGCTCCAACGCCAATCGCGACCCATGCGGCCAAGAGAGTTCACTAACTTATGGACACATTTGGCCGAGGAGGGTAGACAGACCTCCAACCTAAATTGTGACCCATGCAGCCAAAAGAGTTCACTAACTTGTGGACACATTTGGCCGATGAGGGTAGACAGAGCTCTAACCTCAATTGTGACCCATGCGGTCAAAAGAGTTCACTAACTTGTGGACACATTTGGCACAGGAAGGTAGACAGAGCTCCAACCTCAATTACAACTAATACGGCCAAAAGAGTTCACTAACTTGTGCACATCGGTATTTGGCTAAGGACGGTAGACAGCCCCAATCTTAATTTTGATTGTCGCACATCAGCTAGTGGCAGTCAAGCCAGTTTAGGCCATACACAATTCAAGTCCAAGAAAATAAAAGACAGAATAATTCGAAGTCAGTCAAAGACAACTACATTCGAATATGCTCAAAAGAGTTAAAAAACAACAGTTCTACATTTCATAAGCTGGGGCTCCCCTTACAGCAAAGACACTGAGGCGCCCCATTGGTACTATAAAAAAAATGATAGTAGTTACATGGACAGATCTCTAGCTACACTCTCCCTGGTGAACCACCGCGCCACTGCCTGCTTCGCCAGCATTACGTGAAGTAGAACCACCGGGGGTGCAGGGAAGACTTGTGGGTGAGGCAGTACCGTCCTGAGGCGTAGAAGGAGGCTTGTCATCGCCATCAGGGGAAGGGGGGGATCCTCTCCTTCAAATACCTCTGCGAGCTGCGGAAGAATCTCTGTGTCGTCCATCTCGGGTATCTCCGCCAACACTTTGACAGGCCTCAAGCATTCGGCATCGACATAGTCCACTCCGGGCACCTTTTCATCCACATATTCCTTCAACGCCTCGACACCCTGGGTGAAGCTGTGAAGAGAGCATCTTCCCAACAACTCCTTGAAGGCCACCGATTTCTGATATAGGCGGGCGGCCCCGGCAGCTATGGATCGGGCTTTCAGGAATGCCTCCTTAAACCTCGTCCCTCGATTTTTGGAAGCTTCAGTGATAGACCCCAACTTGGTAATCCACTCCTTATTCTCCTTCTCCGCCTCCCGATGACGGACTCTCTCTTCACGTAGTGTCTCCACCTTGGCTCAGAGTTGAGCGTTCTCAGCGGCCACAGAAGTGATCTCCCGTTCTTTGGAGCGAAGCTACGCCCTGGCATCCTCCCTCTGCTCCTCAGCCTGATGCAACTTGCGATCCGTCTCGCTCAAGTCCTTCGCCATTTTCTCGACGCGCTGCTTCAGAGTTTCCATGTACACCCCGAGCTGCACCAAAAAAGAAAAAAAGAAAAAAAAAGAAGAATATTAAGCAAGGCAGCAAACCATAAGGCCAACAACAGGCCAAAGAGGCAAGGTCACCAACTTACCAACGCAGCAAGGGTATCGACGCCCGATATCAGGGACGGTGTTGGTAGATCCTGCACCAACTCCCAGCCTCGAGGCAAGATGGCCCCCTTCATTAGCTCGCGAGCGGTGCGGATATCTCCCATGGCCGTATCATCATCAATCAGGGCCCAGTCGGGGCGGAATACCTGCTCGTCCCCCGTCTTCCTCCTGGGCAAGGGGCCGATGAGGGGAATGCGACGAAACTCGCTCATATCCCCCCTTGCCCCAGGTACTCCCTCGGTCTGATGGATGGGGGCGCGAACTGCTGTTGGGAGCGTTGAGGAGTGGCATGCCTATCCCCTCCTGTCCCGATCGATTCCGCAAGCGCAAGGACTGCCTCGGTGGTAGTGACAACGACCCCCTTTCCTGAAAAATCAAGAATGCGATACCGAGGGATTAGGGGCATGGCATAGATACGGGCAGCATCGACCAAAGTGGAATCAGGAGATGTCTTTCGTGATCTTTTTAGCGTTTTCCGCTCCGTGTCCCCCTCACCACTACGCCTATCCGGCGCTGTCTGTCTCTCTTGGTCGCCCTGGGACCTCTTTGCCTCGGCCTCCCGTTCTTTGGCGGCCTCCTTCCTCTGCAGCTCCATCAAGTACTCCTTTGACAACATCACTGCAACATACACAAACAGAATCAACCAAGAGTTAGTAGGTTGATATTAGCACGCACTACATCAAGGAAAATACTCATGCAGCTTGTTCTCATATAAAAATAAGGGGTTTCTAAGGTCGGTGACACGGATGGGAGTCCCCTCTGATTGGGGAACACGCCACAGCAGCTCAGACTCTTGTGGCTGTAGGGGCACATTGGTATTCAGCGTTTTCGAATCCAGTTTTATCCATACGTTCTCCAGCACCACATTCTCGCCCCGGATGTAGAAGAATTTATTCTTCCAAAGTTTGATCGATGTGGGTTTGTCTGCCAAAATGTCACCGAAGTCCGGCTTCTTTGTGAAATAATACCACCCTGACTTGCAATAGTCGTTGAACGTGAACATGGCCTGAAACATGTTCAGCGTTGGCCTCTGCCCCAGATTCATAAAATACACTATGAAAGCTATCATGTTCTTCCACGAGTTCGGCATCAATTGGATCGGGGAAACCTTATAATATTCCAGGATCTCGACCACCAAATGCGGTACCGGTAAGCGGAAACCAGCCTTGAACATCTCGAGGTTCACACAGAGCTCCGACCGACAATTCCAGCAGGCCCTATCCCTTGGGTCAGGCATCCAGATCTCCACATTGGCGGGTATTTGATACTGCTCCTGAAGACTGGCAAATTCGGCCTTCGTTAGCAGGCAGACCTCTTCCCTTGCATCAAATTTCAGAGGGGCATTAGCCTCCTCTCGGGCCTCAAGGATGACCTCAGGCCCTAATTCATGAGTCGAGACCCCTCCCAATAATTCTTGTCGAGACAGGCCAGATGAAGTTCCCGCCCTGCTGATTCTCCGAGACGGACTTCGGTTTCATTCAACGGACTCCTTTGTCCTTAAATCCGTTTCGGCACCACCCTTGGATACCCGATCTGTAGAGGCCCTTTCTGATGATGTGCTTGCAGTAGACCCGCTGCTAAACGAAGTGGAACTATTACTACTACTGGAGGACGACGATCCCACGGTCTCGATATCTACCTCCATATTGGTATCCCTCCCACTACCAACCATTGGCTAAGAACATGTTCAACCAATTTAGGGAAAATAACAATTACTGAAAAAGCAGGCAAACTTTTGCGCTGAGCCAATGACGAAGAGCCAAAGTCGAAGAGCCGATGTCAAAGAGTCGAGCCTTCTGTTTGCAACGTGAGTAATAGTACTCCAGAATGAGGGCCCTCTATACCCCACCACTCCTTTAAATATATAGTCCACCGACGCATACCTTGCTAAAAAACACCACTCCACGTGGCTCTTCACTATAGGAACGTCGAAGCAGTGCATTTATTACCGACGACGCCTCCCGGGTCCGTTAGTCGGGTCCCGCTTTGCGGTATCCATGTTCCCGGTCCAGGCCCTGAACCGGATCCGGTTCCGATTGAAGATGCCAACAGTAAAAAATGGCCCGATGTATATTGTCCGCAGTACCCATAAAGGCCCCTTTACATCGGCATGCAACGGAAGGATAGGTCGCGTGAAAATATCCTGACCACATCAATGAATCGTTTCGAAACGGACCAATGTATATTGGCCGCGCTGCCCACATCGATCCATCAGTTCGGATTTTTGAAGGAGGATATGTCATGTGCCAATCCCGTGACAACATCGGTGAATTTCTTCAAATGGACGGATGTGTACTGGCTGTGGTGCCCACATCGGATCCATCAGTTGGGATTTTCAAAAGAGGATAGGTCACGTGCCAATCCCATGACAACATCGGTGAATTTCTTTAAATGGATCGATGTGTACTGGCCACAGTGCCCACATCGGTCTTGGATTTTCGAAGGAGGATTGGTCACGTGCCAATCCCGTGACCACATCCATGGATTTCTCCAAACAATAGCCGAGGTGTATTGGCCACAGTGCCCACGTCGGATCCATCACTTGGGATTTTTGAAGGAGGATATGTCACGTGCCAATCCCGTGACCACATCGGTAAATTTCTTTAAATAGACCGATGTGTACTGACTGCAGTGCCCACATCGGTCCAGTCACACCGGATCACCACCGCTGCATAAGTCACGTGCCAACTCCCGTGACCACATCGGTGAATTTCTTCAAATGGACCGATGTGTACTGACCGCAGTGCCCACATCAGTCTAGCCACATCGGATCACAACCGCTGCATAAGTCACATGCCAACTCCCGTGACTACATCGGTGAATTTCTTCAAATGGACCGATGTGTACTGACCACAGTGCCCACATCGGTCCAGCCACATCGGATCACCACCACTGCATGGGTCACGTGATATTCCCGTGACCACATCGGAGTAACTTCTTAGTTAGATCGAGGTGTATTGGCCGCGGTGCCCAACTCGATCCAGTCACATCGATCCAGTCACATCGGTCCAGTCACATCGGTCCATTCACATCGGACCAACAACGGTAGAGAGGTCGCGTGACAATCCCGTGATCACCTCGGTAGAAATATGGAAATTAGCCGATGTGTGTTGGCCGCAGTACCCACATCACTACCCTCATCCCCAACTTTGACATTAACGCATCTCGTACACCCCCAAATGTAACATCGGTCTTGGTCTTCCACACAGAGAATAACGTGACAACAACTTATCCATATTGGCAAGAACCTATGCACAGTCGAACCTTACAGATTCAACAGAGCAACGAGGCAAATTATTGGGGGGAATTTCCATCCTTCTTCTTTGCTCAGCCGAACCCTACAGATTCAGCAGGGCAACGAGGCAAGTGTTGGGGATATTTGCCACGCTGTCAATAGAACCACGACACGTAGGACTCAACCAACAAGCCACGTGGATGTTCCTAATTGGATATAAGAAAGCATCTTCACAAGCCAGAACACAGGGGCAAAGGGCAAAAGTGGTATTTAAGGAAAATGCACTATTCACTATAAATAGGGTAAATCCTGAGACTTCAGGTACGAGAACATTTAATACTCATCCTTGGGATTCTCGCTCTGATACCTAGGATGGAAAATCTCTCACTTACTCCACTTAAACTTAAATATTGTGGTGGGCTCAACACTGAGCCCATCAACTGTTCACAAAGCCCTAACTTTGGCATCGGAGTGGACACGGGGCCACAGGCCCGCCTCCTCCCTTTGTCTTTGCTTGTCTTGCAGGTCTAGTCA
This sequence comes from Protea cynaroides, assembly GCA_028583415.1. Classification (NCBI taxonomy): domain Eukaryota; kingdom Viridiplantae; phylum Streptophyta; class Magnoliopsida; order Proteales; family Proteaceae; genus Protea; species Protea cynaroides. The sequence goes on along the minus strand of CM053269.1, from coordinate 36,364,128 downwards.
GCTTGGTGGGCCTCCGAGACGGATCAGGGCCGAAACAGTAAATAATTATTTTTACATCATTATAAATCCAACTGAAAATAAATAAAATAAACAAATCAAATATCCTAGAGGTACACGTAGAAAGGGCACTCACAGGAAGCGTCATGCTCATCCTCCTCTGCTTGCACTTCTAAAGCAGCAACACCTCCATATATTGGAGCATCCACATAATCCTCTACAGTATATCCTGCATCAACATCTAAAAACATGTATATGTACAAGGGTGAGCTCACAACTTAGCTCAGTAAGACAATCAGACAATGCAATACACATCATGCATGAGTAACATTCACATTATGGTCTTGTTTTAAGTTTGCAATGTGCTATAGAAAGGATTGACGACCACTGCACCTCTACATACGAGTGTGTGAATCTACCCAATGGATCAAACACCACTGTCGTCCCACATGCACCCACCATCGAATAGAGATAGAGCTAAAGTGCCCGGATCACACACCACCAAAACTTTCCCTAATGCCCTACCCATACCAACACTAAGCCCCTGTTGGCAAAGGCTTGCAAACTAGACTCGCAACTAACCAATCCTATATGTTATCACAGTAGGCCCTATCCCAGCATAGCTCCCTATGGCATAGAGATAAGGCTAGAGTCTAGTGGCCAGGCCAGAGACCACAGGGCCACTTTCTCCCCCTGATACCCTACTCGCACCAAGCATGCTAAGCCAGAAGCAACACGAAAAGGTGCTAGTATGAGGAATGATCCAAGATCTTAGGCCCTTCCTATTTCACACACCAACAAAAACAATCACATGCCTAACAATCACATCCTAACATAGCGAGTATGCATGAACAATAATATAACTGAAAGTAAAGATGACATGTGAGTATGTACAAACACCAATCCATAGAATCATGATTATTAACAACGTTTTAGTGTTATTAAGTTATTAGGGTTTAGGTCCAATTCCTTTATCTGACGCTTGATTGCTAGCTTGCTCCGCGTCACAGAATCCAAACTCGCTATCACAAGGTCCTACACGATGTTAGGGTTGAATTAGAATTAGTTTATTAGGATTTACATTGGTCGAAAAACCAACTGGATCAAAATATACCCCTCACAGTGCATACCGGTCGCAGGTACCGGTCGCTGCACTGTGGGAAAAGGTGCGACCGGTATGGTCGACCGGTCCCCCACAGACCAGTTCCCGAGAGGTATCGGTCGCAGTACCGGACGCATATGGTGCGACCAGTATGGTCGACCGGTATGCCTCTGGAAGACCACCAATCTGGGTGTTCGCCTTTCGTCTGTCACCCATTATTGGTTCTAGGGCTTCTCCTATGCATTCTAGGCCCGAGCAACGAGTTAGAGTTGTTTCATGTTTCATTCAAGTCCTAGTTTCGTTGATCCTCAGCCTAGAACATGAATCTAGGATTCATCGAATGTATTAGGGTTTGACGATAAATTTAAGGGTTTTAGATCAATATCTCGCCTTGCATGGTATTGATCAATCCATGATTAATCATCTATAATGCTTAACTTAGAGAGAAGTTCAAGCACTTACCATTGGTTCTCAACTATGGTGTTCTTCGTCCAATGGTGGCTCCTCTCTCACCTTTCTTAGCTCCTTCTCCTTCTTCGATCTCTTTCTCCTCTCTAGGGTTTGTGAGAAGCAAATCAATGAGTTCTAAGGAGGTTTAAGGGTCCTTAAGTAGACTAAGATAGAGTTTAGAATGTTTTCCTACGTTAGGAAAGTCCCTAGGCTCGAAATTTGGTAAGCGGGGCCCACGAAGATCCATTTCTAGATCTAATCAGTCTGCCCGTGCAGACATACCGGTCTACCGGTACCATAGACCGGTATGATATCATACTTTTAGGTCCATTTTCGTACCTGATTGTCATCCGCTCATCCCATCTGGCTCGGTGATGATTGAGAGACCAGTTACGACATGAATTAAAGGTCTTAGATCGGGTTCTTGGAGTACGGGTCTTACAGGATGCCATTTCTTACTTTCTCTCACCTCTGTCTGTACCCGAAGCTGTTAGTCTCCTCCCTAGGGAACTCAGCTCTGATACCAATTGTGATTTCCAAGTTAACACTGAGAGGGGGGGTGAATCAGTGACCACTAAAATTCTTTCTCACTCTGTGAAGTCTGTCCAACCAAAAACACACACTGTTGCCAAGAGTTGTCTGTTAATGCTTTACTACCTTGAGCTGCCTGGGATGGTCATTCAAACATTTGCCCTATTAACACATTTTGTGTAGCACACCATGCCACACACTTATAGGTATCCATACCAGAGGCTTGACCTACCAAGTGTGTACATTCAGACCTGCAACTCACGCACTTCAAATGCACAACACAAGCAAACACATCTACATCCACATGACACACTATGTAACGTGGTCACCTATCACACACTGTGATGGCTACTCTATGGGGCAATACCCTAGCTAGGGTTCCATATTGTAAGACCCGTATCGAACTAATCGGTCTTACCACCTTGTATCAGGTCTACCTATCATGGTCGAGCCAAGTGAACCCAGTGCGTGAAGAAACCACAAGAGCAAGTATGAAATATAACTCAAAAACAGTTAAATATGAGTGTGTGGTCGTATGCCTAAAAGGTGTGACCGACCCCACCTCAAAAGTGTCCAACCCATGACTTTTTGGTCGTGGGGTTGCATGTCACACCCCAATTCTGAACCAACCAGAATGGTGTGAGTGAACCGTCATTGAACCAACGGTTCACACCAGGATCTCGTATAGACTGTGTCCACTCATACAAACCAATGCACATAACCACAATCAGAATATAAATAATACAGCGGAAGTCTTTAAATAGAATGAACTGAGTATCTATTGATAAATTAAATAAAAATCCCATTATTCAAATCCAATTATAAAATATAATATCATTACATCTCTTTAAAAGTCAATCGAAAATAACTGAAACAAATAAATAAAATCAATCACAGGTACACGCAGAAAGGGCACTCGCATGAAGAGTCATGCTCGTCCTCTCCTGCGTGCACATCCATAGCAGCATTGCCATCATACACCAGAGCGTTCACGTAGTCATCCACTGTATAACCTGCACCAACATCTAAAAACATGTATATATACAAAGGGTGAGCTCACAACTTAGCTCAGTAAGACAATCAGACAGTTTCACAATATTATGCATGAGTGACAATCATTTTATGTTGTGGTCTGGTTTAAGTTTTCAATGTGCTATAGAAAGGTTTGGTGGCCACCGCACCTCTATACACGAGTGTGTGGCACCTCATGGATCACACCACCATTGGCCCACATCCACCCATTCGTGGAATAGAGATAGAGCTAAGATATCCCCGTACCTCCCTAGATACTCTACCCAAAGCAGTACCTAAGCCCCTACTGGCCAGGGCTTGTAAACTGGGCTCGCAACTAACCAATCCTATATGTCATCAATGTAGGCTCTATCCCAGCACAGCCGTCTACGGCATAGAGATAGAGCTAAGACATCCCCGTACCTCCCCTGATACCCTATCCGCAACTAACCCACTAGGATAGAACAATACGCAGGTAGACCCTATCCCAACATAACTCCCTATGGCATAGAGATAGAGCTAAAGCATCGTGGACAAGCCAGCGTTGACCTCGGAGACCACAGTGCCACATAACCATGGTCAGGCCAACATCAACATCGGAGACCATCGTACCACGACCTTCCCCTGATGCCCCACCCGTACCAAGCATGTTAAGATAGAATACTACAAAAATCACCAGTGTGAGGAATGATCCCAGGCTCCATGCCCCACTCCACACACCAACAAAAACAATCACATGCCTAACAATCACATCCTATCATGCATGAACAATAATAATAACGGAAAGTAAAGGATGGCATGTGAATATGCACAAACATCACATCATATATATTCAAGTTATTAACAATGATTTACTGTCCATTAATTATTAGGGTTTAGGTCAGATTCCCTTACCTGATGCTCGTTTGATAGCTTGCTCCACGTCGCAAGATCCAAACGTGCTATCTCAATGTCCTACAATATTATTAGGGTTTCATTAGAATAGTTTTCTTAGGGTTTTACGTTGGTCAGAAACCAACAAAGTGACAAAAATACACTCACAGAGCTGACCGGTGGCATGTACCAGTCGTAGCTCTGTGGGGAAAACTGGTGACAGGTATGGTCAGCCGGTCCCCACAGACCAGCCCCCCGAAAGGTACCGGTGGCAACATACCGGTCACACAGGGTGCAACCGGTATAGTCGACCGGTATGTCTCTGGAAGACCATACTTTGGGTTTTTCATCCACCGTCGATCATTTTCCATAGATTTCCAGGGTTTCTCCTATCCATTCTAAATCTGAGCTTTGAGTTAGAGTTATCTCCAACTCATTCAAGTCTAGTTTCGATTATCTCCAACTCATTCAAATCTAGTTTCGATGATAATCATCCTAGAACTCGAATCTAGGGTTTGACGGCAAATTAAGGTTTGATGGCCAATTAGGGTTTTAGATCAATACCTACTTTGCATGGTATTGATCCACCCACACAACTATCCTAAAGTCATAGAGTAAGAAGAATGATTAAAACGCTTACCGTCGACTGGCGTAAAGTGAGCGTCGTCGAACGACAATGGCAACACTTCCTTCTTCTTCCTAGCTTCTTCTCCTTTCCAACCTCCTTCTCCTCTCTAGGGTTTGTGAGAGATAATGGAAAGGATTTGAGGAGATTTAGAGGTGTTTATATAGGCTAGGATTAGGGTTTAGTAACCTTATTAGGATTAGGAAGGTCCAAGTATTAGGGTTTAGGAAAGTAGGACCCGCAGAGATCAATTTCCAGATCTCCGTAGTCAGCTGCGCAAAGCTGGCCGGTCGACTAGTACCAAGACCTGTACCAATGACCGGTCAACATAAAATAACACTTATTTGACCGTCTTTGATCCAATTTTGTACCTGTTTGTCATCCGCTCGTCCCGTCTAGCCCGGTGATGATCGGAAGACCTATTACGACATGAAATCAAGGTTTAGACCGGGTTCACGGAGTGCGGGTCTTACAACTCCCCTACCCTTAAAAGAAATTTCGTTCCCGAAATTTGCATGTAGGTTTCACAACTCCCCCACCCTTAAAAGAAATTTCGGCCTCGAAATTTGAATGTACCTTAATCGTCGAAAAGGTTAGGGTACTCCTTCCTCATCGCGCTCTCCTCTTCCCAAGTAATTTCTTCGACATTTTGGCTTCTCCAATGCACCTTCACATAATGGATATCCTTGGTTCGAAGTTGCTGTACCTTTTGGCTTGAGAGCATCACAGGCACCACTTCGAATGTTAAGTCTTCAGTCAAGTCTGGGGGGTCTGCTGTCAAGATGTGCGATGAGTCTCTGACATACTTCTTCAACAATGATACATGGAACACATCATGAACACTTGACATAGATGGTGGTAGAGCCAATTGATATGCTACATCACCCCGTCTGGTCAATATCTCGTATGGTCCCACATACCTGGGGCATAACTTTCCCTTCTTACCAAACCTTTTCAGACCTCGCACCGGTGATATCTTCAAGAATACTTTGTCACCTACTGCAAACTCCAGATCTCGACGTCAATTATCTACATAGCGCTTTTGTTGAACTTGAGCTATCTTTACTCTCTCTTTGATTTGATCAATCACTCGACAAGTTTCTTCAACAAACTTCGGTCCTACAATTCTTCTTTCTCCCACCTCGTTCCACAACAGAGGTGTTCGACACTTTTTCCCATAGAGTGCTTCATATGGAGCCATCTGAATTGTAGCCTGATAGCTGTTGTTATAAGCAAACTCGATAAGCGATAGCTTCTCATCCCAAGCTCCATTGAAATCTAATGCACAAGCTCGGAGCATATCTTCTAAAATTTGAATGGTCCTTTCTGACTGTCCGTTCGTCTGAGGGTGGAAAGCTGGACTAAACTTCAACTTGGTTCCCATAGCTTTCTGTAATCCTCCCCAGAACTTTGATGTAAAACGAGGGTCTCTGTCAGATACTTTACTTTCTGGGACGCCATGAAGTCTGACTTTATTATCAACATATAACTTGGCCAGCTTGTCCATGGTATACTGAGGTCTGACCGCAATGAATCGAGCCGTCTTGGTGAGTCGATCGACTACTACCCAAACTGCATCCACTGACCTTGGTGTCAAAGGTAGGCCCGTGACGAAATCCATTGTAATGCAATCCCACTTCCATGCAGGCTCCGATAGTGGCTGTAGTAAACCTGTGGGTCTTTGCCTTTCTGCTTTAACTTGTTGACAATTCAGACATTGGAACAATTAACGAGCTATATCAGCTTTCATACCCCTCCACCAATACAATCTTCTTAAATCATGGTACATTTTGGTACTTCCTGGGTGTACCGAATATGGAGTGTAATGAGCTTCAATCATAACTCGATCTCTTATATTGCAGTCTTCACTCTCAGGTATACATAACCGTCCACGATACCTGAGTACCTTGTCTGAATCCAAGGTAAAGTCAAGATTTCTCGTACCCTTCTCTAGGTCTTCTTGCACTGTCTTGAGATGTGGATCTTGTAGGATTGCTACCTTGACTTCATCAACTAGATCCGGTGAGATCTTCAAAGCTGCGAACATCATGGTGAACTTATGAATTAAGCCTTGCTCGATTGGATCTTCTGCAGTCTATATTATATACTCTTCATTGCCTTCAATTGAACTTGAGGCTGTGGCACATAATGCAGTATTTGTACTTGGTCCTGCCTCAGGTTTCGATGCCCACTTTCTGCTTAAGGCGTCAGCCAAAACATTTGCTTTACCCGGATGATACTGGATGTCACAATCATAATCTTTTAATAACTTCAGCCATCTCCTCTGTCTCATATTCAGATCCTTTTGAGTGAAAAGATAAGTTAAGCTCTTGTGATCTGACTTAATCTGAAACTTCTCACCGTACAAGTAGTGTCTCCAAGTCTTGATTGCATGTATAACCGCTGCTAACTCCAAATCATGCGTAGGATAGTTCTTCTCATGCTCTTTTAACTGTCTTGATGCGTAAGCAATCACCTATTCTCCTTGCATCAATACACACCCGATACCCAACCCTGAAGCATCCGTATATAAAGTAAACGGTACGCTTGGTTCTGGGATGGTCAAGATAGGTGCAGAGACTAGTATTGACTTCAAAGTCTGAAAGCACTTCTCACACTCATTTATCCATATGAATTTCTCTCCCTTCTTGGTCAATCTGGTGAGTGGAACAACGATCCTGGAGTAATCCTCCACAAATCTTCTATAATAATCAGCCAACCCAAGGAAACTACGAATCTCCGCAACAGATTTTGGTGCTTCCCATCCTACTATAGCAGCTATCTTACTTGGATCAACCTTGATACCGTCTTCAGATACTACATGGCCCAAGAAAGCCACTTCCTTCAGCCAAAACTCGCACTTCTTGAACTTAGCATAAAGCTTCTCCTGTCTCAACTGTTGTAGGGCTGCCCTCAAATGTGTTGTATGAGCCTCCATGTCCTTTGAGTAGACCATTATGTCATCGATGAATACGATGACCGAAGTATCCAACATATCATGAAACACTCGGTTCATCAATTCCATGAACGACACTGGGGCGTTGGTCAACCCGAATGACATAACTAGAAACTCATAATGCCCATACCTCGTCCTGAAAGCAGTCTTCGGAATATCTCCGGCCTTGATCTTCAGTTGGTAATATCCCGATCGGAGATCAATCTTCGAGAAAACCTTTGCACCCTGCAATTGATCGAACAGATCATCGATTCTAGGCGAAGGATACCGATTCTTGATCGTTAACTTGTTCAGCTCACGGTAGTCGATACACAGCCTTACACTTTCGTCTTTCTTCTTGACAAATAATACAGGTGCTCCCCAAGGCGATATGCTATGTCGTATGAAACCCTTATCTAATAATTCTTGTAATTGGGTCTTCAACTCCTTTAACTCGGTAGGGGCCATCCTGTATGGCGCTTTAGACACCGGCGCCGAACTTGGCATAAGGTCTATTACAAACTCTGTAGCCCTGTCCGATGGTAGACCTGGAAGATCCTTTGGAAATACATCTGGAAACTCTCGTACCACATCTATATCTTCCATCTTTTGTGACTCCGCAGTGATGTCGGCTACAGATACTAGATACCCCACTCCCCCCTTCTCCAAGCATCCCTTAGCTTTTAGGGCGGAGAGGATCAACTTCCGCTTCCTAGGTAACTTGGTCCCAGTGACGCTATACTCCTTTCCCTTTTTGTCTGTAAGCACAAGCTTCCTTTCCCCACATAATAGGCTAGCTGAATGATGGCCTAGCCAGTCCATTCCCAAGATGACGTCAAAGTCTGCCATCTCGAGTTTTACCAGATTTGCTTCTAAGTCTCGGCCTTCAATACATACTGTACACGGCCCATAAGATCCAGTCAAAGCCACTTCGACTCCTAGCGGAGAGCGAACTATCAAGCTTGGGGTTGAAAAGGAAATTAAATTGTAAATTTTTTTTTCATAAATTTTTCTGGTCTTTTTATAGTTGACCGGTCGCAACATACCGGTCGCTACTCTGTAGAAAATAAAGCGACCGGTATAGTCGACCGGTCATAATTTACCATCTGACCGAGAGGTACCGGTCGACTATACCAGGGATCACCGATCGACCGGTATGGTAAAAGTGTCGACCGGTATGCCTAGAAAAGCTTTTAAAATCGCAAAAAAGTGAGAAAAATCTCACTTTTTCTCTCCTTCTCTTCTCCGGTGGCATTTCTCCTCTGGCTTCTGAGCTTTTACAGTCCGACCGGTCACCCTAGGAGTGATTTTCTTCCGATCCGGACTCGGCATATCATCTCCAGGTAAGTCTCTTCTCTCTCTATCAAGTTTTTACAAATTTTCCATATCGTCTTTAGTTAGAATTTTAGGTTTTTCTTTGGTTGAGAGATTCTAACCGTAGGAACTCTTTTCCTTCGGCTTAGAAAGGGTTTAGGGACCCCTAAGAGCAAAAGCCCTCAACCAATTTGAGGTTCCACCGAACGGTTTCCATAAAAATCAAATTTTTACAATTTTTAACCTAGGTTTTTCAAAATTTTGAAATTTCTTGATTTTTCCTAAATTCCTGAAATTTCTTGTTGTAATTGCCTGTGTTTGATTTGTTTAAAGAGAGCAGGGGTTACGTAAGTCCTCCTCCCCAAGTTTTTGGGTGAGTTCGAGGCTTTTTCCCAATTTACTGTCATTATGCTGCCAAAATTTTGATAATTTCTAACATTTTTCTTCTTGTTTTCTTTTTGTATTGCAGTTTAAATGGCTCCACGACGTGCTCTTGGCAAGCGTTCTCATGGCTCGGGTGTGAGTGCTCCTCAGCCACCAGCTCCACAACTCAATGAGCAGTGGTTCCGTTCTGAGGAGGCACAAGCCCGGTTCCCATGGTTTGATAGCAAAAACATTGAATCTGGGCGGCGGGTCAACTTGGAGCAGTTGCACAGGTTTGATGTGCAAGCGGCTTTCGACAGGCTTGGGTGGGTGCCTGTCATTACTTACACTGAGACCACTCGCCCCAATCTGGTTAAGCATTTCTATGCCAACCTGGAGCTCCATGGGGATGTCAATGATCCCAATCAGGGTAGGGACTTGCGCATCTCCAGCTACGTTAAGGGAATCCATATCTCCTTTGACACTCATCAGTTGGCTGACCTGTTAGGGGTTCCCAATGACGGAGATCTAGTGTATTGCCCTCCAAAAGTGAAGGGCTATCTGAGCGAGGATCTATGCCGAGAGATAGCAGAGCAGATACTGAATCCGGGGGCTCCTATGAAGGTTGCTAGTCTGAAGCCCCTGGCTCGAGTTTATAGCCGCATCATCCAGCAAAACATTGTGCCCCAGAGCAGCCACTACAGTGAGTTATCTCAGCTCACTCAGTACATCACCTACTGCGTCTGCACAGGGGAGCAGGTCTCTCTCCCTTACCTCATCATTCGGACTATGCATCAGGCGACTCTGGCCGATCAGGCCAGTAACCTTCCCTATGGCCGTCTCATCACCACTCTTCTTCGGCACCTACAAGTGAGCATGAGAGGCGAAGTGGCTGTGGAGGATACCATGACCTCCGACATCGACTGGGATGCCATTCTGAGGATGTAGATGGATAATCTACCTGTTAGTGATGACGAGTTGGAGGCTCGCCCTCACCCACTCAGGAGGGTAGCAGCCGCAGCAGCAGCAGCAGCAGCAGCAGCCAATGCGGCATATGCAGCAGAGGCTGAGAGTAATGATGACGATGATAGGGCAGAGGGTGTACCAGTGCCAGCTCCACAGCCTATACCTGTAGCTCCACCGTCTACATCTACAGTTGGACCGTCTCATCCCCCTCTAGACCCAGTGTTGAGCATGTTCACAGAGATCAGGGACACACAGAGGGTCATCCTAGAGTCTCAGCGAGAGATGGGTCAGGAGTTGGGACGTCTGGCTCGTAGCCTACAGGTGACACAGGACCAGGTACACTGGCTTAGGGTCGCTTACGAGCGAGATTATGACATAGCGGACCCTATTCCTCCTAAGCCCCTACCCCATGATTGTTCCTTTATTTTCTCTCTTTTCTTTCTGGTATATATATGTATCAGGGTAACTGTCCGGCTTGTGGACCGTACCCCGTAGCACTATTTCATTTGATACTCACTTTTCTATTTAATGAAAGTTTTATGGTTCACCCTAACTAGTGCATGTGTAATATTAAATTCCATATTTAATATAGTATATTATGCTCTTTCTTAGTCCGTCTCAGGTATCAAACAATGCTTAGGGTGTGTTTGTATTAAGATTTTTAAATTTTCCTAACTCAGTTCATCGACTTAGTTAAATGCAATATGGTCTGTTGGACAGAGCCCGAGGGCTCTGATACCAAGTTGTCACACCCCAATTCTGAACCAACCAGAATGGTGTGAGTGAACCGTCATTGAACCAACGATTCACACCAAGATCTCGTATAGATCGTGTCCACTCATACAAACCATTGCACCATAATCAGAATATAAATAATACATCAGAATTCTTTAAATAGAATGAACTGAGTATCTATTTATAAATTAAATAAAATATTCCATTATTCAAATCCAATCATAAAATATAATATAATTACATCTCTTTAAAAGTCAACCGAAAATAATTGAAACAAATAAATAAAATCAATCACAGGTACACGCAGAAAGGGCACTCGCATGAAGCGTCATGCTCGTTCTCTCCTGCCTGCACATCCATAGCAGCATTGCCACCATACGCCAGAGCATTCACGTAGTCATCCACTGTATAACCTGCATCAACATCTAAAAACATGTATATATACAAAGGGTGAGCTCACAACTTAGCTCAGTAAGACAATCAGACAGTTTCACAATATTATGCATGAGTAACAATCATTTTATGCTGTGGTCTGGTTTAAGTTTGCAATGTGCTATAGAAAGATTTGGTGGCCACCGCACCTCTATACACGAGTGTGTGGCACCTCATGGATCACACCACCATTGGCCCACATGTATCCATCGTGGAATAAAGATAGAGCTAAGATATCCCTGTACCTCCCCTGATGCTCTACCCATACCAGTACCTAAGCCCCTACAGGCCAGGGCTTGCAAACTGGGCTCGCAACTAACCAATCCTATATGTCATCAATGTAGGCTCTATCCCAGCACAACCATCTACGGCATAGAGATAGAGCTAAGGCATCCCCGTACCTCCCCTGATACCCTATCCGCAACTAACCCACTAGGATAGAACAATATGCAGGTAGACCCTATCCCAACATAACTCCCTACGGCATAGAGATAGAGCTAAAGCATCGTAGACAAGCCAGCGTCGACCTCGGAGACCACAGTGCCACATAACCATGGTCAGACCAACATCAACATCGGAGACCACCGTACCACGACCATTCCCTGATGCCCCACCCGTACCAAGCATGTTAAGATAGAATACTACAAAAATCATCAGTGTGAGGAATGATCCCAGGCTCCATGTCCCACTCCACACACCAACAAAAACAATCACATGCCTAACAATCACATCCTATCATGCATGAACAATAATAATAACGGAAAGTAAAGGATGGCATGTGAATATGCACAAACATCACATCATATATATTCAAGTTATTAACAACGATTTACTGTCCATTAATTATTAGGGTTTACGTCAGATTCCCTTACCTGACGCTCGTTTGATAGCTTGCTCCACGTCGCAAGATCCAAACGTGCTATCACAATGTCCTACAATATTATTAGGGTTTCATTAGAATAGTTTTCTTAGGGTTTCACGTTAGTCAGAAACCAACAAAGTGATAAAAATACACTCACAGAGCTGACCGGTGGCATGTACCGGTCGTAGCTCTGTGGGGAAAATTGGCGATCGGTATGGTCAGCCGGTCCCCACAGACCAGCCCCCCGAAAGGTACCGGTGGCAACATACCGGTCACACAGGGTGCAACCGGTATAGTTGACCGGTATGTCTCTGGAAGACCATACTTTGGGTTTTTCATCCGCCGTCGATCATTCTCCATAGATTTCCAGGGTTTCTCCTATCCATTCCTGAGCTTTGAGTTAGAGTTATCTCCAACTCATTCAAGTCTAGTTTCGATGATAATCATCCTAGAACTTGAATCTAGGGTTTGACGGTAAATTAAGGTTTAATGGTCAATTAGGGTTTTAGATCAATACCTACTTTGCATGGTATTGATCCACCCATACAACTATCCTAAAGTCATAGAGTAAGAATGATTAAAACGCTTAACGTCGACTGGCGTAAAGTGAGCGTCGTCGAACGACAATGGCAACACTTCCTTCTTCTTCCTAGCTTCTTCTCCTTTCCAACCTCCTTCTCCTCTCTAGGGTTTGTGAGAGATAATGGAAAGGATTTGAGGAGGTTTAGAGGTGTTTATATAAGCTAGGATTAGGATTTAGTAACCTTATTAGGATTAGGAAGGTCCAAGTATTAGGGTTTAGGAAAGTAAGACCCACAGAGATCAATTTTTGGATCTCCGTAGTCAGCTGCGCAGAGCTGACCGGTCGACTGGTACCAAGACCGGTACCATCGACCGGTCAACATAAAATAACACTTATTTGACTATCTTTGATCCGATTTTGTACCTGTTTGTCATCCCCTCGTCCCGTCTGGCCCGGTGATGATCGGAAGACCTGTTACGACATGAAATCAAGGTTTAGACCGGGTTCACGGAGTGCGGGTCTTACATTGCATGTTTTAAAAGGTAGGGTCAGAGTATGTCCGACCCTACATGCGACCCTACACCCTAGGGTCTCATGTTTTAAAAACGTAGGGTCGCAGTATGTCCGACCCTACGTCCGACCCTACGAAAATAGCACGAACCGAAAATTAGGAAATCTTCCTAATTCGAAGGGGGTCTTTCCTAAACTCGTTGGGGGTTATTATGGAGGGTTTTTCTCTATAAATAGGATGTCCCTAAGCCTCTTTCACTCCTTTAGAACCCTAATTAAAAGTGAGAGAAAGAGAAAGAGAAGGAAGAGAAGAAGAGAAGGAAACTTGAAGAAGAAGACTAAGGAAGAGGAGGAAGTTCGGAGAAACCTGAATTAAGGTATGAACCTAATTCCCTACCTGAATAAGAAAGCCTAGAATAGTTATGAAGAACATAGGATTAGGAGAAACCCAAATCATCCATCCATGGACAAGTTCCAAGAGAATCCATGGAGAAAATCATTGTGGACAATGGAAAGTGTATCAAAATTGTAGTTTTGAGCTATAAAACAAGTATAGAATGGACCATGATAGTAAGCCAAAGGATCCAAACATGAAGGGATGGACTTTAGAATGAAAGGTCGACTCAGAACATGTGTGGTCGTACGTAGGGTCGAATGATGTCCGACCCTACGAGACCACAGTATCGACCACATGCCCGCGGGAAGTCCCAGGGAGGGTGTAGTCGCACGTAGGGTCGAATGGTATCCGACCCCACGTCCAACCCTACACCCCGGGGTCGCAGAAACTGCTACCCTAGGTGCGACCCTTCCCTGCGACCCTACCCCTGTGCTCGCAGAAACTGCTACCCTAGGTGCTACCCTACCTGCGACCCCTCAGCTACTGTTATTCTAAACATATGGGGATTAATTTTAATTAAAATTTATCGACTTGTTAGGTCTTTCCAGTGATTTAAAAGTGAATTATAAAGCTTGAACGAGGATCTACTAGCAATCAAAATTGAGGGAACAAGACCTAAACTAATTGGTTAATAATAAACTGTTTTCGTTTATTGAGTCCAATACTATAAATGATTTTATGCTTGTATGATTGTAATGTGCATATCACATATCATCCACTATTTCTGTTATTATTGTTCATGCATATTTAATTTCTATTTATTTATAATATGATGTTGATGATGATGCTAGGAATAGGCATGTGAATGTATGTGTGTGGTTGGTGTGCTTGATGCGAGTGAAGCATCAGGGGGAGGACGTGACACTGTGGTTCATCCTGGTCACCAGACTCTATCTCTATCTCTACTCAAGTCTTGTCCACTAACATCGTCGTATCTTCATTACTTTAGCAAAACTATTACGTCGTAGGGCATCAGGGGAGGTGGTCTCGGACCGTGTAGTCTCTGACTCTATCGGGGTGCCTTAGCTCTATCTCTATGGACGTATTGAGGGATTCTGGGGTGAGGCCTTGGATACACTGTTTGACATTAAGATTGGTTAGTTGCGAGCCCAGTTTGCAAGCCCTCGCCAGCAGGGGCTTACATGTTGGTATGGATAGGGCATCAGGGGAAGTGTGATGCGATGCGGTCTTAAGCACTTTAGCTCTATCCCTATTCCATGGTGGGTGCATGTGGGGGCAACAATGGTGTTTGATCCATTGGGCGATTCCACACATTCGTGTATAGAGGTGCGGTGGCCACTTATCCTTTCTATTGCACATTGTAAACTTATGAACCAGTCCAAAGATATGAATTGAATGCATGCATATGTTTATTGCATTGTTTTGTTTACTCACTGAGCTCAAGTTGGAGAGCTGACCCTCGCGTGCACAATTTTTTTTAGTTTCTGATGTTGCAGGTATTACGGTTGAATATTATGTCAAGATGCCAACATATGAACATGTGGCGGCTATGATGAGCAAGCTGTGGAGGACTATTGTGATTCATTAAGCGAGCGTTCCAACTATGGATACGCTTAGTGTTTAACTTTCATATTTGGATATTGAAATATGTATTAAATTATGTTTTGGTTATTTGGAGATAAATGGAATATTAATTATTTATCATGACTAGACCTCAGTTCATTATCTGTAAGACTTCTGCTATTTACTTTATTATCTCTGATTAATGTGGAATGTGTTTTAGTTTAACATGGTGGGGATAGCCTATTCAAGATCCTAGTTGAACCGTTAGTTTATTGAAGGTTCATCACACCATTCTAGTTGGTGCAAAATTGGGATGTGATACGTATTATACCCAATACGCTACTTTAATGCTATGGTTGCACCTACAACCCAGATGTTACATCATCGACCACTTTCTCAGCTACAACTAAGTCCTAAGCAACAACCCTCATTCCTGTCATGCCCCCAACTTGACAGGTTACAATGTGTTTGTCAAAATAGATATTACAAATCATTTCCATATGACATTGGTACAAATAAATAGGGTCTGTATGCATGATTACCTTCCCAGCGTGATCACAGCATGTGTGGTGCTCACCAAATGATCTTCCCAAGCTTCTCAATAGTGATAAGTGAGCTTCTTCAACATATGTGGGAGTTTGTCACTCTCCCAACTCTTCTCACAAAACCCCAGCCACATCAAACTCTCACAACATTCTCACACTCCTCTTTCAAACTTCAGATGGCCATTAATATCCAATAGAGGTGAGTGGAGATGATTTGTACTCACAAGAGAGCTCCAAAACCCTTCTTCCTCTCAAAACCGCCTTACTCTCACCAAAACTCAGTTTTCTTGTTGCAAGTGAATAGTGCTCGAAGAAAGGAGTCGTAGCAATTTGAATCACCCAAATCCGAGATTGGATGGCCGAGATATGGCCATCCAAAGTCCAACCGTTAGGATTATATGAAATGGAATCTTCAGAAGAGCATTCGTGCACCCGCGAGGCACCGTAGCCCCGCTGCGGCTGACACAAGGCACAGTGTCGATTCCCCATTCGTGGAACCTGGAATCTTACTTAATAACCGTCAGATGTGTTAGATAAAAGCAGGACTTACTGTAGGCTATTAGATTAGCCTAATCCCGTTAGATGAATTCGGTGCAAGTAATATCCGTGTGATCTAGATCTTCTCGCCGTCATACATGACATGCGCAACACCATATCCTTAGTCCCAGTTCCATGTGACACGAAGCACGAACTTAAGTTGCGGTTGGCCAATGAAATTTGTTGCGATAGAATCTTGACGGAACGTGTGAGAAGCACTATAGCCTGCCTTGATTTAAGCCTTCGGATTCGAATCTATGATACGTGGCTCAACTCTGGCCCTTAATTTTGAATCCTCTATTTTCTGACGAACCAAATGCCCCTGAGAATGAGTGGTAATACCCTATAAGTTATTTTATTTCTAGCAGGGTGCTAAGGGGAGGTTTCTTTACGGTAAATGATCGAATATCTGATGCACATGCAGGGTAGGCCTTGTTGAGGCTTGCGAGGCGCACGCACTGCTAGGCCCTGCGAGCCTTGCTGGCTTGCAGGAGCCAGCTGCTGCTACTGCTGCGCTGTCCTGCTACTAGCCAGATGTGCTATGCTGTTGTGCGTGCGGCTGGCTCTGCTGTTGTGCGCATGGCATGCCATGGCATGGCTGCCGGTTGCCCTCCTGCCTACTGTGCACCAGCATGTTGCTAGGTGGCTTGCTATGTGTGGCAAGCAACTGCGGCATGGCCTGGTGCCGTGGCTGCTGGCCTCGACTGCGACTGCTGAACTGGCCTGGACTGGCTACCTGGCCACCTCAAGTGGGACCCACCTGGCCACTTTTCTCTCTCCTCCTTTCTTTCTCTTCTTTCTCTCTCCTCTTTCTCTTTCCTCTTTCTCTCTCTTCTTTCTGGCCTTCATTCTCTCTCTTCTGATAGACTCTCTCATCAACTATTGTGCCACATCATCTGTAAGGCCTCACTGGGGCCCAATGCCACAATAGAGGGGCCTCAGACACCTCTCTCTCCTCAGCCTTACTCGGCTAAGGTTACCAACAATGACAACCCACATAATATGTCTGCACCTTACCACATCATCTGTAAGAATCGTGTTCTAAAACCGGGTCTAAATTGTGGTTTTATATGATGACAGGTGTCCCAATCATAGCCGGACCGAAAGGCGAAGTCGGGTGACGAACCACGCAAAATTTCAGGTACGAGAACCACTCAAAATTGGTAAAAACTCATACCGATTTGACTATACCGGTTTAAGTCAATCAGACCGGTATGGTGCAATCGGTATGGTATACCGGTCTGACTATACCGGTCTGAGTCACTGACTCAGACTGGTATGTGTGATCGGTATACTTATTTTCTACGGGAGACGGACTCCAGCGGGTCCCTCACTCCGAATGAAAACTTGGGAAGTTTCCAATCATGGAAAACCTTCCCAAGAACGGCCCTCTTCTATTTATAGAGATGATCACACTCCATTGATCATTCTCAAACCCTAGCCGTCTGGAGAAGAGTTGAGATAAAGCAAGGAGGAAGAGGCTGCCCAGGAAGGAGGTTTCCATTGGAGAAGCTCGCCGCCAACCGATGAACACCGTCGGTAAGTGCTATATACTATTAGTAACATTAGGATATCGGATCGGAGCCGTGAACCGGCGTGACAATCCTAAACTTAGATCTTTCTTCTTTCAAATCTGATCTAGTTTGATACGGTGTTCTAGCCGAAATCAGAAGGCCATTAGGATGCTTGGACCTTAGCGTGGGTTAAGAGAAATCTAGCCGATAACCGACAAGGAAGGGAGATCCGATACCTTGCTCTCGGATCCAAACCACGGACTATACCGGTTGGACACAAGGTCCGGTTGTATGGGCCTGCGGTGTATACCGGAGGCACATACCGGTCTCACATATGTGCAACCGGTATATACCGCAACCGGTATACATACCGGTGGCACATATCGGTCTCACTCCCCTGAGACTGGTACCTACGACCGGTATGGTTTCCGAACCTTGTTTGCTTGGTCAGGCAAGGTTCTGACCAACTGTGACCTTAATAAATTAATTATAACCTATGAATATGATTGTGTAGGACCTGTAGACAACGTGAGAATACCCTGTGACATAGAGCGGGATTTGTTATCACGCGTCAGGTAAGGGACAAGACCCCAAACCCTAATTAATTAAAGAACAGTAAACCTTTGTGAATAAGTTTATGTTTAAAATGATTGCTTGATGTCTGTAAATTTCACATGCCATGTAGTTACTTCTTTTGTTACTATTATCTGTTCATGCATTTCATATGCTAGGATTGTTGGATGTTAGGCATGTGTATGTTTTTAGTTAGTGTGTGGAATGTGAAGGGGAGTGGAACCCTGGATATATCCACAGCTAACACCTTTTCGTATCGCCATCTACCTTAGCAGACTTGGTACGAATAGGCTATCAGAGGGAGGACGTGGGATTCCGGTTCTTCCTGCCCGCCAGACTCAAGCCCTATCTCTATGTCGTAGGGAGCCATGCTGGGGTAAGACCATTGATACTGTATTGACATTTAGGACTGGTTAGAAACGGAACCCACTTGCAAGCCCTTGCCAGTAGGGGTTTAGGTACTGGTACGGTGTGGGGTATCAGGGGGAGGACGTGGGATTATGGTTCTTCCTGCCTCCGAGACTCAAGTCCTATCTCCATACCGGAGTGAGTGATGTGGGGCAATAGCAGTAGTGTGGTAGGTGCCTGACTGTTGGGTGTGCTCACACTCTCGTGCATGGAGGTGCGGTGGCCGCCAAACCTTACCATAGCATATTTACAAGTTATACCTGAACCAATTTGTAATGTTATCTCATGCATTTTGTATGTTGCATTGGTCTTGTAGAGCTAAGTTATGAGCTCACCCGAATATATATATTCCTCTTTTCAGATTTGGATGTAGGGTACACAGTTGGTGACTTCGTGATTGCCCCAGTATACGGTACAATTGCTGCCATTGATACCCAGGCAGTGGAGGACGAGCATGACGCATCATGCGAGTGCTCGTTTTGTGTTTTTCTTTAGAGGGAATTTTATTTTGAATAATACATTGTAATACTTTTATTATTTAAATTTATGAATTGTGGAATAAGTTGAATAATTATTTTAATTTATCACATCGATCTCAGTTCAATTATTTATATTCCGCTGCTATGTATTAATCTCTGATTATGTTAGACTGCTTAGGAATGATTAGTTGACACGGTCTGTTGAGATCCTGGTGTGAACCGTGGTTTAGAGCCGATTCACTCACACTTCTGGTTCAGTCAGAATTGGGGTATGACATCATCTTCCTGTATTCACTCTGTACTGCTCAAACTGGCCAAGGTTCCAATATATATTCTTAATTGATGATACAGGTACTACCGTTGAAGATTATATGAATGCACCGTTATACGAACACATGGCGACTATGGATATGAAAGCTATGGAGGACGAGTATGATTCTTCATGCCAATGTTTCCTATGTATTTTTGAGTAATTTGAGATTTAGAACATGTAGTAGATATTATTTATATTTTGAGTTTATTTGGAGATAACTGATTTAATTAATTACTTATCATGTTAGACTCTCAATTCATTATTAATAAAGACTTCTGCTATTTATTTTATTATCTCTGATTGTGATGTTGAATTTATTTTATCATGTTAGATCTTGGCTTGAACCGTTGGTTCTTATGATGGTTCATCATACTTCTGTTTAGTTCAGAATTGGGGTGTGACAAGTAGATTGTTTAAATTTTGTACTCAATATATGCTAGTTGTAAGGCATGGTCAATCCCTCCTACTGGATTTTATAAAGTTAATATTAATGTAGCTTTGATGATAAGTTTTACAAAGGCAGTATTGGCATCATCTTCAGAGACTCGGAAGCAAACCCTATATATGCTTCCTCCAAAATGTTTTTTGCTCATCTGCTATTTAATGTGAAGCTACTGTTATTGAAATAGCATTGGTGATCACCATCAAAGAGGGATTCGTTAATCTTTAACTAGAATCAAATAATCTTAAAAGTCAGTCAAAATATTGTGGATCCTTCTTCTCAGTGTGAGCTTCTTATTCAGCATATTCGAGACGACATTCTTCATTTGGCTTCGAGTTGTATCAACTGCCATTTTCCCTTTATTCCAAGGGTTGCCAACCTGGTGGCTCATAACTTGGCTCGGAAGGCTAAGTCATTTTTCGGAGATCAATTTATGGCCAAATTCTACTCCCTGGCTCCTTTCCTTATCCAAGAAGGATGCCTTGACTGTAAAACGCTCTTTTGATTATCAATAGATTGATGTTTGTAGGTGATGAATGATGAACTCTTAGCTAGTGGGGATTAAATTGTAAGGCAATTATGAGCTTGTAAAAATTGATATTTTTAGCTTCATATGGGTGTGGAGTAAGCTTGGTGTGTTCAGTTGGTGCTGGATACTGATAGCTTGCTATTTGAACTATAGGCACGTTGGTGCCCTCTTGGTTATATGCTAGGTAAATTGGGTGTAGGTACTCCCTGCTTTGGGTGCAGTTAAAATTGAGTGTTGAGTAAATGCTGAGCCATATGAGGCATTACTTTGTGGACTAGCCATCATACACTATGTTGATAAACTATGTATATCTGTGTTTTAATGTTGTATAGATTGTGTATATTCTATATCTTGTGGAATATGTGGAATAGACTGCAGGATAGGTGTGCACAACAAGTTAGACCTGACAACTATGTGGTAGCAAAGTGGTTGTGCATATGATTATGTATTTGGTTGCACTTGACAGATAAAATTGAATGTTGAGTAAATGCTAAGACTTATGGGGCATTACTTCTTGGACTAGCCATCACACACTGTGTTGATAAACCGCGTATATTTGTGTTGTGATGCTGTGTAGATTGTGTATATTCTATATCTTGTGAAGTGCGTGGAATGGATTGCAGGATAGGTGTGCACAACAAGGTAGATTTAGCCACTCTGTGGTAGCAAGGTGGTTGTGTATATGTATGTGGTTGCACTTCAGTGATAGTGTGGTTGTGATCAATGAGTGAAGTATCAGCTTAGGACAACATTTGTCTTCAAAAAATTTGTCTTTAATGAATTATAGGGGAAGAATTTTTGAAGACACTGATTCAGCCTCCCTCTCAGTGTCAACCTAGATTAACAAAAATCACCTTGGTTCACTTATAAAATATGAGCTGAGTTAATATAGAATTTGCTTATATTCAAACATAACAATAAGGTAATGGTGCAAAATTCTGTTTGGTCAGATAGTTGGTCCCTTGTAGGCTCCTTGTAGCTTGTTGAAGCAGAGGCTAGGAAGAGATCTCGAATTCGAGTCTCCTCTCTTGCATTTGTTTTCCTTCCCTACCCTAGTAACTAGTAATGTAACTTAAAGTAGGACCCATAAAAAAATTTCAAATTTATTGGTGCATATATAGTAGAATTTTTATAATCCCAATTACTTTGGGAGTACAATAGTATGACTATTAAGAGTTCTCAAAATTCTATTGTTATTCTTGGAATGGGAAACTTGAGAATTTTTTTCTAATTTTGATAAGACACAACCTTTCAATGGTTCAAACTACAAGAAATGGAAGAAAATGATCAAATCTACTTGTTCAAGATTAATATTAAGAAGAAAAATAACAAAATTCAAAAGGACGAAGGGGAACTACTCTTGGACATTTCAAACATGAGTAGTGCCGATATCTCATGAAGAAAGATGGTAACAAAGCCAAGATTAATCAAACAAGAGGTAGAAATTTGCAACAACGCATGGTCAACTTTGTTGAAAGATCAGAGGAATGAGTAATGGACACGGATGCTGCCAAACACATTTCTCGGGACAATTGTAAAAATAAATCTACGTCCAGGGCTTCTGAATAAATCCTAATATGCCACACAAGGTCCTTAGAACACAATGGAATGTAAACTATTCAATGAATAAACGTGTACCTATGTGTTGTGAATCCAAACTTTGATCATAAGTCTTCCACAACTCTCGGAGATCTCTTTTGTTCTCTCCGCACATGATAATAATGAGAGAAATAAATCACTTGGACTCTAGGGATTCTAGACCCAATATTTATAATACTTATAACAAACTATTCCTGTATCCAATTCCTCTCCTCCCAGAGGTTCGGGAGGAGAGGCGATGGCCACGTTAGATGGCCGACACTTGGGGCTCGAGTGAATCTGAGTCCTCCATCCGAGTCGACAAGCTGAGCCGACAAGAGACTCTAGACCCAATATTTATAATACTTATAACAAACTATTCCTGTATCTAAATCCTCTCCGCCCAGAGGTTCGGGAGGAGAGGCAGCGGCCCCGTTAGATGGCTGACACTTGGGGCTTGAGTGAATTTGAGCCCTCCATCTGAGTCAACAAGCTGAGCCGACAACGGAGGGTCGGCTAGGAGGGAGGGCTCGGATGCTCGGATTCACCCGAGCCTTAGGTGTCGGTCATCTCACGGGGCCGCCCCCTTTCCTCCCGAACCTCTGGGAGGAGAGGTTGTGGATCCACTATTCCTGGTTCATCCCCTCAGTGAGCCGTGCAAATTTATCTTTAACTTGTGACGAACTAAACCAAACCAATCAAACAGGTAATGCAAACTCTCGCTAATCAACCAGCCCAGTAATTAAATCATTCCAGAATTAAATGACATCTTAATTACAACAATAACTCGTTTTTCAAATTTTCAACAATTAATCATTGTGACCTAGTTTACATGGAAATTTTCCAAACTTTTCATGTCATTCCCGCAAGGGTCAAGTCCTTTAAGTTAACTTCGGAAAGACCCTTCTGCTTAAGGACGAGCTGCATGTGTCGAAGATCCGTCGAAATTTGGTGTTAGCATCTATCCTCAACATAGCAAGGCTGCAACTTTCAATAGAGGCAAATAAAAATATTATACATGTTAAGGTTAAGTATGAAACATATAATGCTTTGAGGTTGAAAAACAATTGAATAGGAAGATCAAAAGGTCGAGGGCCTATAGAGGTCCTGGATATGGAACTCAAAATCTATCTATGTTCTGTGAGAAAAATGGGATTGTACATGAGATCAAAGTCCCTTATCAACACGAGTTAAACGGAGTTACAAGACGGACGAATATAACTTTAAATGAATGATGAAAATTAACAATGCTTATAAGTTAAGGTTTACCACTGAACTTGTGAGGGATCCGTTTACATCTCTAGTTTATGGGAGGGAGTATTTGTTCAGGCCCGGACTGAGCTTTCTGATCTAATAATGTCAATCAGCCTATATACTTATATTGGGCTAGGGTTTGCTGGCCTCAAGGCCTTTAGGGCATTAGAAAGCCAAAATTATGTGTCAGGCTACAATACCCCCTCCAACCTAATTAACAATAAACAAGGTCTCTATCTGCTCTTTGAATACGGGTGGGTTCTACATATACCAACCCAACCCAACCCAACCCAACCCAATAGACACTGGAATAATACCAACAAGCTGTGGTCCATGCTAGAACCTTTTGCAACATTCATGGGTGGAGCACAGCTGTAGCTTATTAGGCAAAAGGAGCCCTTTCAAAGGGCGAAATCACCTAATAACAAACCTAACAAACATCCCAAGGAGGAAATTACAAAGGGCGAGGGAGGGGCCACATTATATTGTGTGTACCAAACACAATCCTAATCCATTTAAGGTTAATATAGCCAAATGCGGAGTCAACAAGGGGAGATTAGATGGGCTCTTTCTTACCCACTCCCCAAATATTTGACCTCTAGGATATTCTTATAATTCTTAATTGGTTCTAGATAGTGCTCTACTATCATGTGGGCCCTGTTATTCACATCGATATGAGCTGTGTTGATCCATGCATGAGACTCAAAATCCTGGCTCCTACCATCTAAAGGTTCTCCCACAACTGCAACTGAAGTGAGACAGACTACCTAACTATCAAAGGACACCCTCAGGCCTCATTTTCTTGTTTAAATTGATGAAATCCACCCAATACATAATTGAAGCAGTAGGCCCATAGTATGAGTGGTTGAAGTGCCATGAAAATAAATTGCATACCATTGCAGGTAGGGTTCCAAATTTTGATTCTCCTCCTCATTGAGAAAGCCTAAAATCTGGCGCAGAAGCAACTTAGCAGATAGGGAGGATGATAATTTGATGGTGGCCAGTAGAACATATCTCTTCAAGTAGAGCTTTGGGTCCCCTTTCTATTAAATTAGATGCAGAAAACAATCTATCAATGACAGGTATACAACAAGATATGGCTATCAGAAGTTCCCATGCATATTGGTCTTGGTTCACTGGACACTGAAACTCAATTTTTGAGTGGGGCTTCTGTCTCTTTCTAGGATAGGTTAAGAGAATGTCCAAGCACCATGCACACGAGTGCTATTGAATGGATCCAGACTAGTAATCTTCAAACATGCACCAAACAGTGATATTCCCCCTCTTTCTCTTTCTCCCTCTTTCTCTCTCTTTGTCGGTCATTTACATCTCTTGCTGTTTTCAATTATTAAACTTCAACTAATGATTCAGAAAAGATATCTTTGAATTTGGATCACTGCATCTATACGTACTTTCTATGGGATTTCATCACGATTGATGTGGTGTGGAAATCTTTAGAATGAAAAACCCATTAAATATGAATAGTGATGAAATCCCAAGAGAAATACAAACATTTGCAGATGAATTATTTTCGGTATCTTTCACTTTGCAAAATGTTTCTTAAAATGTTATTACCGTTAATATACACTAAATGCTTATGATTTGATAGGACAATATAGGAAAAGAAGGCGGCCAGGTTCGATCAAGCCTACGCCAAGACAAATTAAGGGAAAAAATGATTGTCCCACCCTGTCTTAAATTGACAAATCTCATCTCTTGTTGGATACTCTGCATACACTCTCATTGGTCCCCCACTGTTGCAAGAGCCATGCAGCCTAGCAGCGATGGCAGGGGCCATGCATGGCACTATGGCAGCTATCCCCCTCCCGAATAATATATACAACATAAATAAATAGTTTGAGTATAATTTTCTATTTATTACACTCATTTTTGTTGCTAGCTCTATAGCCACTACATTCAAATTTTTACGATACTGAAAATGGCTTCTAGGGATTGAATGTAGAAGAAAAAAAAAACCGACTTGAAATAACCTTCTCAGTTTCATTTAAGCCATCCTTTTGGTGGGTAATGTAATTGTATTTTCACAACTTGTGGAATAACTTATTCTCTTTAGTATATTTTATATTTATGTTTATGAAATATTTATAATAAATTATTTATAAGAATAAATTATGAATCATAAATAATAACCATTTAATACCATTAGAAAAAAAAATATATTATCAAAATAATGACACCTTTTAACCTATTTGTAGATTTTAGATCATATCAATGTATTTTAAATATAAATAAATATCAAACAACTATATATGCCATAATGTAAAATATAATTAATTATATAATACAAACCAAAGAGAACCTTAATTGATCATAATTATCTCTGAGAATTTATTAAAAAGCCCCCAAATGTCTTGATAGATGTAGAGTTTGATGATAGAATGGAACTAGAGACTAAATAATCTAGGGAAGAATAAAAAATAGAATTTCATATGACAAAAATAATATGAAATGTCACCTACACCTCAAAAAGATCATAACTTCAAATCTCAATTAATTATTTTAACTCCTTGCCAAGTTTTGTTCCATGAATGAACTTTACTATTCGAAAACAAAATTAGTATCAACAAAAAAAAAAAAAAAAAAAAAAGAGAAAAGAAACAACAAAATAAGAATTTTGTAACAGATTGTCACACATTTAAAATATTGATCTCACATTCAATGATTGGATTGAATGAATCCTTGATAATCTCCAGCAATCAATCAATCTCTCTCTCTCTCTCTCTCTCATTAACTTCTCCAAAATTAAATGGCTCTCTCTTTTCTTCCCCACTTGCAAATTGGAAGTATTCAAAGGACAAAGAAATAAAAATGACCTGGAGCCTAGCTACAAGTGATGAGAAAAAGACATGAATGTTTTCATATGACTAGTGGAACCGTGAAGAATTGCATGGCAACTTCCAGCCGACTAAAAACATAAAAACAAATTATGTAGCTGATCGACCCCTTGAACTGACCTCTCAGCAACATATATTCATACTCTCTCTCCTCATTTGGGTCCCTGATCTATTGCTTTCCCATGGGCAGTACGATGATTTGGACCCACCATCCAAAAGATTTATGTGATCGACAAGAAAAAAAAGTAGGAGTAGATCTTACCCATTTATCTTTTCTTACTTCAGCCGAGTGATTTTCTAACTTGATAAGGATATAGATGGAGCAAATATCCTTTAGTGTATTGGCATACATATATGTTTGTATTTTTAGTTATTAAAATATGGTTTTCCTCTTTGATATCCATCTGATGTCAAAACCCATTGATCATCTGTTGGAAAAAAAGTCAAAAGGGTTTTTCTAAATGAAATAAGTTTAAAAAGATTTAAATTTAAAATTTCTTTTTTTATTTTAGTTGTAAAAATTTGATTTTCATTCTAAACAGGAATTTTGTTTTTTGGTTTTGAATTGGCATTTTCAATATAGGACCTTTTATTCTCACATTGTTTAAGGATTGTGGAGGAGAAGTTTGTATTTGTAGGGAGTGTCGTCTATCTATTGAGCTCCAAAAAAAAAGCAATGCTCGGTTGACTCACACACACGCGCCCGGGAGTCGGATCGGACCGTGACCTGCGACGGGGACCTGGACTCGGGTGCGGGCGTGGGCCGCAAGCTGTGGGTATGGGTATGGGTATGGGTATGGGTTTTTGTCGGATTAGGACACACCCCTACCCGGATACCTTTTCGAAAAGGGTTTATGTATAGAGATACATCTCTGCACATAAAAGGGTGTCATCTGGACCATTGATCTCAAGATTTGAGATCTGGATCAATCTGAACGGTTCATCTGGAGGGTCACACTTCATCCAATGGACACTTCCAAGTGGTCCCTGGGCCCTATAAATAGAGCCCGACCCCATTCTTCAAAATCACTCGAAATCAATACGATTTCTCTCTCTCTTCCTATCCAACTCTCTCTCTTCCTATTCTGTTTAATCAGAGAGTCAAGATTTGTTGTTCTGTCAAAGGAGTTGATCTTAGTCGTCGGGTCTGCATATACCTGACAGTGTGTGCACGCTGGGTGGGTATCCTATATAAGGGTTGTTTTATCTTGGAGGCAGATTTGTAAGAGACCTACTGTACCAATAGAGAACAAATACTGTCTTAAAGAAAGTATACCAACACGACTCAACCCTCATTTTAAAGCTTCGATTTTCTGCTTATAAGGTACACATTGTTACATTCATTTTATATATTTCGATTTACTATATTATATATTATATATAGGTATACATTGTATACATATATATATTTATGTATATATATATATATATATATATATATATATATATATATATATATATATATATATATATATATATATATTGTTGATACATATGTAACTGTTATTTCATGATTAATTAGATAATTATTACTGTTTCATATAGTTCTAGTCTGTACAATATATAACTATTGCTCTATTATAGCTTTATAGACAACAACACCACAGCACAAATTGAATCCCTCCATATTTTCTAAGTTTTCATAATACCCCTTATTTATGAAGCTAGTTTTCATAATATCCCTTCTTACATACGACGCCTAATGTGCATCCCCCAAAAGGAATCGATGTCAAAGGCTTTTGATAGAAACCGGTGCCAAGGAGCCAGACTCATTATTGTATGCCCTCCACCATTTTGTAATCTATTGATTTTCAGAGTTTAATTTATCACTTGACAAACTTTTTGTAGAGCTGCATGTTTATGGGACTTTGAGATCTATCTATCCATAAATTTTAGACCATCTAACCTACCACATTGTAGAACATCTAACCTTCCACATTCCCCCCCCCCCCAAAAAAAAAAAAAAAAAAAAAAAAAAACCTCCCACATTGTAGAAGTTGACTCACTACCATGTCTTAGTCATATAGCCACGATCCATCTTCTTCTTCTTGTTATTATTATTTTATTTTTTTTTATTTTTTTAGAAAGTAAAAGGGAATCACCATATATAAACTAGATGGTACAAAAAAATAATAAAAAAGCAAAAAAGAAAAACCAAATTTAAAGCGTAAGATCAAATTTTAAAAAAGAGTAAAAGAAACTCAGATCAACGCAGCTATGTCTTTATATTAACAAAACAATAAAATAAACATCAAATTTAAAAAATAAAATTAATTAAAAAAACTCAACTCAACTCAACTTATCTTCGCTGTATCCTAACAAAACAAGATTGGCTACATGAAACTTGTTATGCAAAAGGAGTTTTCGAATAAACTTTTAAGATTTATATCTTCATATGGCAAAATGGGATTGTGTTGAAATTTATTTAATGAATAAATGATGACGTAGGCAACGCACAAATAAAATCTGTACCGTGCTAGAGGTGCCTGAACCATGGCTGTAAAGGATAAATTCTGAAAAATATTATCTAATATAAATCCTTAAATCAATAAAGAACTAAAATGCAAAGGAAAATAGCAATAAACAGGCCTGTCAGATTAAACAAGGAAGATAATTTGATTTATGATAATCAAACGTAGATAATGTAATATAAAGAAATATTGCCAAGGATATTCAATATTTTTATGCACAATACTTTGATCAATGATAACATATTTGCCCTACAATATACAAATAACAGATACCCCATCAAGCAAATAAGCACTTAACAACTAGGAAAAAAAAAAAGATTATGAATTTATTTATTTCTTGTTGTTGCCAGCTGTGAAAAAGACTGTTTTGGAAGATTTTACACTCTGAGAAGTGATGTAAGGAGGAAAATTCCAAATTAAGCTCCATGTTTGTTATTACCAGCTATGAATGAGTAGGTTTGGAAGATTTAGTTTACTAATGGAGGAAACTTAATTTCAAAACTCTGTATATAAGAACCCAAATGAGAATGTTTCAAGGATGTGAACAGATAATCGAAAATCTGAATACGATTGTTTGAAGTCGAAATGGTTTTTTCTGAAATTCTAAAAACTGACTGAACAGTGGCATAAATTGAAGACACTTATTTAAATTCAAATCAGATGGCTCTGGGGCGTGACACGTATATAATTCCAAATTTTATTCATGAAGAGTCCAAAGTAGTAAGTAGTACAAAATTTAATCCCTTGCCAAGTTGTTTTCATGAATGAATATTATTCAATGCCCTCCCTGCAGATCAGTTCCAGGTGAGAAATATTACGGTCCCATATGTTATCTCATTGGGCTGTTTTGTTAATTTACTACTCCTGAGGTCAGTGTCTTCTTCTTCTTCTTCTTCTTCTTCTTCTTTTTTTTTAAATAAAATCTCTACTTATCTAATAATAATAATTATTATAATTTTACTATTAAAAATAAAATTAATGTCAGATCTCATATTCAATGATTGATTTATATAGATCTTGATAATATCCAGCAATCAATCTCGCTCCATGACTAGGGTTAGCTTCTTCAAAATTGTCCTTTTCTCCATCTTTTCCCCTTGGAAATTGGAAGTAATCAAAGGACAAAGCAATCAAAATGACTTAAGAGGCTACAAGTGATGAGAGAAAGACATAAATTTTTGCTTATGATCGAGATGTCGTGGAATTGTGAAGAATCGCACAACTTCCAGTCGATTAAAAACATTAAAACAAAATATGTAGCTGACCCTTCGAAGTGACTTCTCTGCAACTCTCTCTCTCTCTCTCTTTCTCTCTCTCTCATTTGGGGCCTGATCTATTGATTCCCAATGCGCAGTACGATGACTTGGATCCACCATCCAAAAAATTTATACGATCAAGAAGAAAAAAGTAGAAGTAGATCTTACCAATTAATTATCTTTTCTTAGTTCACTTGATTAATATTCTAACTTGAAAAGGGTATAGACGAAGAAAATACATTCCAGTGTTTTGGCATGCAGCTTTGTGTTTTTAGCTATTAATGTATGTTCATCCACCATCTTGTAATCCCCAGATTTTTAGAATTTTATTTTATCACATGACAAATTCGTTGTGGGGTTATGTAAGAGGGACTTTGAGATCTATCTATTCATAAATTTTGAACCATCTGATCTACTACATAGTAGAAATTGATTGATGACCACAAGTGATTTTTTTTTTATTTTTTTTAAGAAATTAAGCAAAATGGAATTACCATAAACTAGTTGGTACAAAGAAATAATAGACAAATATGAAACAAAAACCAAAGTATAAAATCAAATTAAAAAACAAAAAGAGTAAAAAACTCAAAATCAAGTAATTACCTCTGTTTTCACCCAAAAAAAAAAAAAAAAAAAAAAAAAAAGAAGAAGAAGAAGATGGTAATTACCTCTTTACTCTAACAAAACAGGATTTACTAACCCCCAAGGGCAGTTCTGTTGGTAAAAGACCAACACTTCAAAGAGGTCATGAATTCAACTTTCCTTTGGGGTCTATCTATACACAAAAAAAAAAAAAAAAAAAAAAAAAAAAAAAAAAAAAAAAAAAAAGAATTGACTACATGAAGCTTAATAAGCAAATTATGTTTTAAAATATTTTTTTAAAGATTTTTATCTTCATATGAAAAAAATATAATTGTATTAAAATTCATTTAATGGATAGATAATGATATGGACAATACACACAAACAAAATGTGAACTGTGACAAAGGTTCTATATAAACAATTCTTTAACCTTGGCTGTAAAGGAAATTTTTTTGGAAGATGTTATCTAATATAAACCCTTAAGGCACTAAAGAACTAAAATGAAAGGAAAATATAGCAATAATTTTTTTTTTTAAGACCAATAAACAATAAACAGGTCCGTTAGATTAAATATGGAAGATAAGTTGGTGTATGATAGGTAAGCATAGATAATGTAATATTGCCAAGGATAAGGAAGTTAGTTTGATAAACATAGAACGAGTACACAATAGTGATAGAAATTAGTGCAACTGTATATATGATAGTCATGATATGACGAGAGAGTACTTGACAAAACCCAACACTGTGGCTCATTAATTCCTTGGTTGGAAAGCCGTGTCATCAACGGGGATGATAAGCTGGCCCATTTCTTCTTTGTGGTTTCATGATCCTTGTTGGACCGGTGGATTCTTCTACTATATTGATACCCTATCTCCCAAATTAGGAAAAAAAATTGATCAAGTACTAACAAGTAGGGGTGTCAATTTTGGGACCGCATCGTGTTTCTCAAGCCGGATCGATAAATTAAAAATCACACCGAGTCGGGTCGTTTAATAAACGTGTTGGTCTTAGGACCAGACCAAGTAATAATAGGTCGCTCACGATGCAGGGGTGCAATATGACGGTCGCTTGACCGGACTGACCAATTAAAGCCCGAGTTGGTATAAACAGACTAAAAATCGATTAAAAACATATATAAGTTTCTTCTTTTATTTTTTCTACCTACTTTTCCCACCTATTTTCCCACCTACTTGTAAACATTGGACTTGCAAACCCTAGTAAATGAGATTGCAATGGGCCTTTTGATATCCTAGCCTCCAAAGTGATATGATTTTAACAGATAATGTTAAGAGACTCTTATTGCCTCATGTAAATATTCTTTAAAATGCATATTTTGATCTTTTTATTTTTATTTTATTTATTTTATTTATTTTTACCATTATCTATATATATTCTTCATTTATAAGTAAGGACAAATCAATGGATTGGATTTACAATAAAATAGATCGATTATAACTGAACATAAAACTGAATAGCATAACCGAACATAAAATCAAATAAGATAATCGATTATGGACATTAATAGACCGATTGAATCGATTAACATAAGATCGATTAGGGACCCAGACCGACCGGATCAAATATAAACAAATCAATGTCTCGCAAATCAAGAACGATTAGTTAAACATGTCAATCACAATGCAAGGTATTAAATTAGTGGGAGCCTGTTAGGTCCGGCCGAGATAAACCGAGACCAACCGATTGACACCCCCACTAACTAGGGTAGTTAAACTATTATATGTTAACTAGGTCATTTTCTTTTATAATAAAAAAAATAATCAAGTACTAGTTTTAGGTTCTATTTGATATGGTTTATATTTATATTTATTAGTTATTTATGAGAATAAATTATGAGTCATAAATAATAACTGTTTAATACCATTAGACATAGAGAAAGTAATAATAGATTATCACAATAATGATAAACACCTTCTACATATTTGTACATTTTAGATTATATCAATTTATTTTAAATATAAATAAGTACCATAAATCATACCGAACAACTATATATATCGCAATGTATTATATAATTAATTTTATAATATATATCAAAGAGAGCATAAAAGGTTAAATTATTATATGTTAATTATTTTATTTTCTTTTATAATAATAAAAAATAGGTCATTCTTGGAAAAAAATTTTGGACATGAAATAGACTTACGCCAATGCACCCTTTTTGGGTTAGACATAAGTTGAAATTGGTAACCTATTTCAATCATATAGATCAAAATTTGTAAAGATTCTCACCTTTTTAACAATTATATTCTTAAAATACATTTGATGTTTTGATATGTCAAAGCATAACATTGACACAGAGAAATATTATTTTTTCAAAGATAACCCCATTACTGAGATGATGACATATATGGAGCATTTCAACTGAATTTTGAGTACTAAGTGTTGGAAATGTGTTGTTATTGTTGGTAACTTGACTGAGATAACAGTATAAATGAGCATACAATCCGAGAAATGAGGAGATAGAGTATCAGTGCAAAAGAGAGAGTGTTTGTACAGTGACAGAGATGAAGCAACCTAGTGTGTATGTTCTACAATGTTCTACAACCCCCATAGGATGTTTGGGAAGGCTTGAAGTGAATTGGCAATGATTCTAAGTTGATCTAGTTAGATGGTAGAAGCTATGTATAACTTTGTGGAGGAGAGAGAAAATATGATGATGTGAAGGAGAGAGAAAGTGGCTAGGCCCCACTGAGATCCCTGTTGAGGTGGCTAATGCTTGATTTCATAAAAGAAAGAAGAAAAGAGACAAGAGAGAGAATGAAGAAAAAGAATGAAGAAAGAGAAAGAAGAGAGAGAAATAGGAGAGAGAAAATATGTGGGAAGGACCCACTGTGTTGAGGTGGCATGCCACCATGGTAGCCAGCTTGGCCCAAGGCCGCGGCACCACAGCAGCAGCCAGCCCATGCACCATGGCACACAGCCATGGCCATGCCGCATGCCATGGGCAGCACAGCAAGTAACAGGCCACCCAGGCAGCATAGCAGCAGCCATGCCCAGCAGGGCCAAGCCACAAGCAAGCCGCAACAGCCAAGGCTGCCAGCAGCAAGGCTCGCAGCCTCAGTGCGCGCATGCCCTGGCTTCCCAGCAGCACGCACGCCACCCTCTCGAGGAATTGCTAGGAGAGGGAGTGACCTCTCTGCCAATGCAACTCTGATGTGATACTACAGGTTACAGAGGGTATTATGTCATTTGTTGAGGGCATTTTGGGAAAATCAAAAAGAAAAGAATATCCAAATAGATGGCTTGGATTGAATATCACCTCAGAGATGCTGATCGGATGGCCGAAAATAATTCACGCTCGAGTGCTTCTCGGCGACGGAAAAAGATACCCTCGCAAAGAATCTGATTGCCTGAATGCAAGTTTAAAGCATGGTTTGCAAAGCATGAAGGACATTCCGTGATTTGATGTGGCTCACAAGCGGTACAGCGACGTATATGATTTAGATCCAACGGCGATCAATTGCGCCGATTTAAGCTAACGCGATCTTTCAGATCCAACGTCTATAAATGAATCCCGCCACTTTTCAAAGATCCAACGGTCTCCGTAAAAGATACTCTGCACACCAATGAGAAATCGACAACATCCTCTGACCGGTCAGCGCTGGCAATGTTTTAGTGCAGCGCGGGTATGGTGTAGCATCAACGTGATCCCGATCCGACGGTAGAAATTAATCTTGATTGGGCTTGACCCGATGAAGCCGATCGAACGGCCATCGTCTCATCCGCCTTTTTCAGATGATCGAATGGTCGTGATTGGAGATCCTCTAATCCCCGATGAGAACTCGACATGCGCTCTGATGTATCAGTGGGCAGCATTTCTATGTAGCGCGGGCGCATGGTAAGCCTCTAAAAAGATGTTCTTTGAAATGATATTATTGGCCGAAACTGTAATGGCCATATCTCGGCCGTTTGATCTCCAAATCAAACGATCCAAAGACCTTCGACCTCCATTTCGAATGCTCTATCATCTGAAAGCAAAAACTAGAGTTAGTGTAGAAAAAAAGAATTGAGAAGAAGAGAAAAGAAGAGATAGAAGGTGGTTTTTGGTGGGTTTTTGCTAGTGTGTAAGTTTGTAATCATCTACCAACCTCTCTCCTGCTCAATAATGGAGTCTTGATTGTTTTTGAAAGGTTGGTAAAGCGTTTATTGTATATCTATGGTGATTGTCTGCTTGTGGAGAAGATGAGAGAAAACAAGTAAGGGTTTGGTGTGGAAATGGCTTCTTGGAAGGTGTTGGTGAGATTGTATTGATTCTATCATCTTCACCAACCTTCAAAGCATGTGTTAGGGCTTTATTGAGGAGCATTGACGAATCATAGTGGTGGTAAGTCATTGACGGAGCTAGGTTGAGCCAAAAATCATGAAGGAGAGAAGAAAAGGGGGAAAAAGGGAGAAGAAGAGTGAAAATAGGGTTTATGTTTGTTTCTTGCTTGTGGGTATGCATTCAATCACTCACCGACCTCTTTTTTGCTTATCAATGGTATATTAAGGAGTAATGAGAGGTTGGTGGAGTTTCTATTGATCATTTATGATGGTTGTTTACTTGTGAGTGGAAAAAGAGATGGTTGTGAGCAATGGCTTGCTTGAAGAGATGAGTTCTCCCAATATTGGGAGTTGTGAGAGATTCTACTGAGCCGTTAGAAGTGTCAGTCATCTCTGGATGCCTGGAAGCTATGGTTTTGAGATTCTCTAACTCTTTACTTATTCATTCCTTCCACTATATGTATGCTAGCTATAGGTGATTATGTTGAATGCCTAGTTAGTGGGGAGAAATTATAGGGCATCATTATAAGCCCAAAAGTGTTACTACTTGCTTCCCATGGGTGCGGTTTAAGCGTAGTGTGTGCAGCGTGTGTTGAACACTTATAGTTTGACTACTAGCATTGTTATGCCCTTTCAGTTTTATGCTGGAAAAATACAGGGTTCACATCCTTGTCTTTACAAGACTAAAAGTAGAGTATTGAGTATATACGGAGCCCGTAGGGCATTACTCTGTGGACTAGCCATCACACACTGTGTTAGTGAACCACGTATATCTTTGTGTTGTGGAAGTTGTGTATGTGTTTATTATGTATATTGTGAAATGCATGGAATGTCTGCAGGATGGGTGTGTACAACATGGTAGACCTGGCCACTTTGTGTAACGAAGAAGTTGTGCATACGATTATGTGTGTAGTAATGATTCAGTGATTGTGTGATTGTAATCAGTGAGGGAAGTATCAGCTCAAGATAGCGTCTGTCTTCAAAGGATCATCGAAATTTTTTTTGAAGACATTGATTCACCCCCCTCTCAGTGTCAACTTGTGATCAACACTAAGGCCCTTTGTTTTTTGCTTCCGCATATATATATATATATATATATATTCCAAACCACTTCAAAACTTATTGGATCTATAAAAAAAATAATAATAATTGGACTCAAGCAATTGTAGATTGTCCCACTAAAAAAAAAAAACCCCCACATAGATACCAATAGGTAATGGGAAAAAAATGTCGATAGTACTCTAGTATAGCAGTGCTGATGTTGACCATTGAAAATGCATAAGTCGCATATCTCGATGCACTCTTAATGATGAGGATCAACTACTGGACTACACTTCTATCCACACTGATACAAACCATCCTAGTTTGGATCCACATCCTCTCCTCCCAGAGGTTCGGGAGGAGAGGGGACGCCCCCGTTGGATGGCCGACACGTGGGGCTCGGGTAAATTCGGGCTGATAGGGGATGTCGGTTCTGATGGAGGGCTCCGTTCCACGTGTCGGCCATCTAATAGAAACATCCCCTTCCTCCTGAACCTCTGAGGGGAGAGGATGTGAATCCTTCCTAGTCCCAAGTAATGGGATTCACATCCTTTCCTCCCAGAGAATTGGGAAGAGGGGTGATGCCTCCGTTGGATGGTCGACATATAGGGTTTGGATGAATCCGAACCCTCCTTCCAAGCCGACATCGAGCATCAGGAGGAGGGGGATGTCCCCTTTAGATGGCAGATATGTGGGGCTCGAGTGAATCCGAACCCTTCATTCCAACAAATTAACACCTCTTGTCAGTTTAGTTTGTCGACTTGATGGAGACTCAGATGGAAACTAGATTATCCACCCCGCGGCGATTCTCAGGGTGGAGAAGATTTGAATCCCAAGGGACGTGCTTCTTGCTCCTTCATTAATTGAAGGACCCACCTGACAAATGCATGAAATTAATGGACATCAATCATTGATAAATATGCTGTCATTTGGGAAGTCCACATTGGCATGGATCTGAACTTTTCAGATGCATCAACACCTGGCATCTAAACACTCATAAATGCAGCCGGTGCTAATGGTTGGTCTTCCATCTAGCACTTACACTCTTATCAATTTTTTGAGACGAATGTATTAAGAACATATCAATTTTTTGAGACGAATGTATTAAGAACAGTCTTGTACTTTTGGGGTTTAAAATTTCTATTTATATATAATATAATCACATAAAAATGTATTTGTGAGATAACTTCTTTATTAGAATATAAAATCAGTGACTGATTTCTCTACAATAAACGTAACTCATCTGTTAGGTGAATCATATAAAATCATTGTATTATATTATCTTTTTTTTTTTTATCAAAAAAAAAATCTCTTATTTCCCTTTACTATTCTTCTTATGCTGTGTTGTTAAACACCATCGTAGTTATTATTCCAATTAATCTCCCTACAATCCAAATGCAGCCACTGCTAATGGTATTTTCATAAATATACTAGTAAACATGAAGAATGGTAAGTTCTTACCAGGCACACGTGGTGGATAAACTTCCAACAAAGCTTTGTCGAAGCTGTCAGTATCAGTTAGGTTTGTCCTGGCTTTGTGAAAACGAGGTTTGAGGGGATCCGATGAATGGAGCTTTACAACATTTACCGAAAGAAACCCTTGCCCCTCATCACTTCTTAAATCGTTCGTGGGGGACCTGGGGTACAAAGGGAAAAAAAAAAGCAATAATATTATTCAGATCATTCTTATTTGTTCCGATGAATTAATAGTCAATAGTTAACAATCTAGTCTAATAAAGTTCTTAGAATAATATCTAAGCTATTGGATTCATCAATCATTAATGCTTGTTTGCTCTTGACATTCCTTCAAGCAATCAATTGTTTTTAGCTATTACATAAGAATCTTTGATATATCTATCTCATCATCTTCTTCCTCATTTTCCTTGGGTGAGTCCGGTTGTCTGGGTATGTGTTTAATTTTTATTGTTCATGCCATAAGGCCAGCCTGGTAACTGCTAGCGGTTTGGAAACCGAATCTAGTCCATTATCAACAGATAGACCAAGCCCAATAAGGGATCAAAACTGGACCAAACCGATAGCTATGTATTGCAAGTTTTGTTCTCAGACTGATATCTTATTGGGTTGTACCTATCAACTTTGAAACCAAAACCGGACCAAATTGGGCCATTGACACCCCAAATGAATGATGATTCGTAATCTCATTTAGTTTCCCTCACTACCAACCAATGATAGAGGGATCGGATTGACTTGGCAATCTAGATCGGGATCATTCCGTGCGACAACCGAGTTACAAAGGATTGCAATTTGCAAGGGCCAATCGTATATGGCAAGGCAAAAAATCATGAAAGACTACCGATACTAGACTGATTCCAATCCCAATCAGAATTGATTGGGGCCAATCCGATGTCCAACTTTGTGGTTTAAAATGAGAATAATTCACCTGTATGTAATTGTATACTTCTTCATCCCATCACCGTTCATATCGAGTGGATCCCACACTCTAGAGGTGGGCCCCACACTACATTGACGGTGATGGAATACCGAATAGACTATGTACCTATAGGTGATCCAAACTCGTCTAAAACGCCTTTCTATCAACTCCATCACCATAGATTCTTCAAGTCCGATAAATAGCCTCGCACTCTCACCTAAACATCCACTTCACTATCCTTGCAAACCCAGGGCAGAAACCGAAAGCCCACTTCATCATATATACCTGTGAAGGTGGGTAATTTGCTAACTATTCCAATCAACTTCTCTTACATTTCCTTCGGACCTTATATTCCCTTGCAAACCCAGAATGGCTAATGACATTAGCATGGAAAACAGAAATAAGGCAGTCGTGGAAGAGCTTTACGGGGCGTTGAAGAGCGTCGACACCACAACCGTGGCTAGACTCGTGGCCACTGATCTGGAATGGTGGTTCCATGGACCTCCTCGCTGCCAATACATGATGAGAGTCCTGACTGGTGATTGTATTTCCACCGAGTTCAGCTTCCAACCTCGGAATGTAACAGGCATTGACGACCGAGTGATAGTGGAAGGATGGGAAGGAGTTCTAGTGTACTGGGTTCACGTTTGGACACTTCATGATGGACTGATCACTCAATTCAGAGAGTACTTCAACACATGGCTTACTGTGAAGGACGTAAGACCTTCTTCTTCTTCTTCTTCTTCTTCTTCTCCTCCTTCAAGTAGTCCGTGGTGCGAGGTTGAGGTTGTCAAGCATGATGGTTCGACGACCCTCTGGCAGAGTCAGGTTGGGGACCAGCAGAATCGGTCTTTACCTGGTCTCGTACTAGCTATCTGAGTCATCTTAGCTGGAACCATCGGAGTGTCTCATCATTTGGACCCTACATGTCATGTACCAGATGAATCATTGATGATTTGAAACGGAAGACAGTGCTACTTGTTTTCTCTTATTTGTGATTTGTAATTTGCATGTAACTGATCTAGCTTGTGAATTGGGAAATCGTCTTCTACTAGGCCCGTCTTCTACTAGGCCTTTTTTTTTCTTTTTTTTTTTTTTTTGATTAAAAACAGCAAAGGAGCATATGAATGGAAAAAAGATTGTACAAGTATAACATCTAGGCTTACCTAGACAAAACAAAAAATAACCACATGAAGTTTGCTCACCCACCTTCGGTATTGCCAGTAGAAGACGATCAAACTCACTGTTCACAAAAGCAAGGTAGCCATCTCATCAAAAAGAGCAATTTGATTTTGGCGAATGCTTTGCCAGCAAGTCCGTTACCTCCCCCAAACCCAAAAAAAAAAATATATATATATATATATATATATATATATATATATATATATATATATATATATATATATATATATATATATATATATATATGTTGTCTTTCCACGAAATAGATGTCTTTAACTTTTTATTTATAGGCCATCAGAATGTAATCCATCCAGTTTAAACAATTAAGCTTGTGACCCTTATTTTTCCCAAAAGTGTAACCCTCTTTCATTACAACAACGATTAAGAAAGCAGGAGCAAAAATGTCAAACAAATTTTCTATGATAACCTTTATGTTGGTTTTATCTCGCTGTAACCAACCCTGTTACAACTAGACATTGTCACAGGGGTTATGTCATGATCTTCTCATCCCTTTAAAAACCAAAACTACCCTCTATTGGATCCATGATTAGGATGTCTGGTAAAATTTAGACCAACCCTTTTATTTTCTTGTTATGGTGTGATAACTAACCTATAGTGAGTCGGGGCAGATGGTTTTTCAGTTCACTTTACGAGAATGTGTTGGGATATTATTGATGTGGATGTATGCAAAGCAATAACGAGGTTCTTCATGGCTGGAGTGACCACCGAAGGTATTAACAAAAAATTCATTTCTTTAATTCCTAAGGTTGATAATTTTGTATCGTTGAGTCAGTTCCGCTCCAACATGTGTGGGCAATTTTATTATTAAAATTATCCCAAAATTATGGCATTGAGGTTGTGCTTTATCAGTGGCAAATTCATATCCGAGGAGCAAGGCGTTTTTATTAAGGGAAGGCTGATACATGATAATATTTGTATATTGTCTAAATTAATTTCTTTGATGATGACGAAAGTGAGAGGTGGAAATCTGGCCCTAAAGCTTGATGTTCGGAAAGCTTATGATACCTTGGATTGAAATTTCCTATTTGAGGTGATGAGATGGTTTGGGTTTTCAAAGGTTTTGATCACCCGGGTGCACTAGTTGTTATGTTCGGCTTGTATCTCTGTTCTTTTCAATGGGGGTCTGACGGGATTCTTTGGGGTTGAACGAGGGTTACGTCAAGGAGATCCTCTCTCCCCATTACTGTTTCTCTTTGTGGAGGAAGTGATGTGTAGGAATTTGAGGCGGTTTAAGGAGTTGGATCGGATTAATCCTTTCTCTAGTAACCAGAATGTTGAGGTGCCAATCCATTTGTTGTTTGCTGATGATTTTCAATTTCATGTCATCCGACATAAGAAGTGTTAGAGCCTTGAGGTGTTTTCTTGAAAAGTATCAAGCCTTTGTGAGGCAGCATATTAACCTTATGAAGACTAATATCTACTTCAGTAGGATCGTCCAAGTTCTACAACGTACATTGTCACCGATATTGGGTTTCTCTAAATGTTCTTTCCCAACGAAGTATCTTAGGGTGAAAATTTTCTCTGGTTGGGTGAAAAGAGATTATTTAATGCCACTACTAGATAGATTTCGAAAGTGGTTCTCCGAATGGAATGGTGGGCTATTGTTTACGGTGGCGAGGGACAATGAAAACCAATAAAAGGAATGAATGAAGTACGAGAGCTAGAACTTTAGAATCGTAGTTAGACGAAGAAAAATGTCTAAAATAGGCACATGCAGGTTGGGCTGACACCTCTGCTATCGGGGAGATGAGTACGCACAAATTAATCTGTATCTATGGTGAGGGTGAGATCGGAGAATGATATTGCAAAGTAGATCCGAAAGAGTGGGTTCAATCAGTTATGTCATACCCCAATTTTGGCCTAACCAAAATGGTGTGATGAACTGCCAATAAACCAACGGTTCACCCAGGATCTCGTATAGGCCGTGCCCATTTGATTAAACCAGATACAACCACAACCATAATCAGAGTAAATAAACAATAGCGGAAGTCTTTAATATTAATGAACTGAGTATCTAACAGTGATAACGTAATTAATTATCCAATTATCTCCAAATGACTCAAGACATAAAATAAATTAAAGTAATAATTACATGTTCTGATAACCCAACAACTAAATCTAACCGAAAACACATGAGTTGCGCACTCGCACGACGAATCATGCGACTCCACCATAGCTTCCACATCCATCGCAGCAACATGTTCGTACATTGGTGCATTCATATAATCTTCCACGGTAGGACCTGCATCATCAACTAAAAATATTCGACGTCGAAAGGGTGAGCACACATCATGGCTCAGTGAGCAAACAAAACAATGCAACAAACATATGCATGCATTCAATTCATATCTTTGGTCTGGTTTATAAGTTTACAATATGCTATAGAAAGGTTTAGTGGTCTACGTGTTGTGAGTTTATAAGTTTACAATATGCTATAGAAAGTTTTAGTGGCCGCCGCACCTCTATACACGAGTGTGTGAATCCGCCCAATGGATCAAACACCATTGTCGTCCCCCATGCACCCATCATCGAATAGAGATAGAACTAAAGTGTTCGGATCAAACACCGCATAACACTTCTCCTGATGCCCTACCCATACCAACACGTAAACCCTTATTGGCAAGGGCTTACAAATAGGGCTCACAACTAACCAATCCGAATGCCAAACAATGTATCCAAGGCCTCACCCCATCATCCCTCAATACGTCCATAGAGATAGAGCTAAGGCCCCCCGGCAAAGTCAGAGACTACATGATCCGAGACCACCTCCCCTGATGTCCTACGACGTAATAGTTCTGCTAAGGTAATGGCGATACGACAATGTTAGTGGGCAAGACTTGAGTAGAGATAGAGCTAGAATTTGGTGACCAGGATGAACCACAATGTCACGTCCTCCCCCTGATGCTCCACTCGCATCAAGCACACTAACCACACGTATACATTCACATGCCTAATCCTAACACATCATCATCATCATTATCATGTTATAAATAAACAGAATTAAATATGCATGAGCAGTAATAGCAGAAATATTGGATGACATGTGAAATGCACATTACAAGCATACAATCATAGAATCATTCATGGCATTGGACTCAATAAATAAAACAGCTTGTTATTAGCCAATTAGTTTATGTCTTGTTCCCTCACCTTTGGTCGATGGTTGTTCCTTGTCCAAGCTTTGTAAATCAATTTTAGACCACTTGGAAACCTAACAAATTTATAGATTCTAAATTAGAGTTTATTTCCATCAATTATAGTGTTCAAATGTCCCATCTGGAATCATTCAGACTTCCAGAAGCTGAGTGGTTGCAGGTGTGGCTGCACCTGTGGTCTTAGTTTCTGCGACCACAGGGTGTGGGGTCGATACGTGTGGTCGCATATCATGCGACCACACATTCGACCACACCCTCCTTGGAAATTTCTCGAGGGCATGTGGTCGATCATATGTGCCTCGTGTGGTCGATCAAACTACGACCACACGAGTGATGGTCGACTTTTTCACTCTCAATTCAATTCCTTCGTGTTTTGATTCCTTGGCTTATCATCATGATCCTTCCTATGATTATTCTATGGATTAAAATTCATATTTTTTTACATAATCCATCGTCCTAATAGATTTCCTCCATGGATCTATTAGAATTTATCCATGATTTTATGATTGGGATCTCACTTTGAATCACTATCCCCTTCATGATCTATTCTAGGCATTCAACTAATGTGGGGGATGTTTTCATACCTTAAACTTGTTGATGAATCAAAGTTCTCTTTCAAATTCCTTCTCTTAGTCTTCCTCTTCAATTCTCCTTCACTTCCTCCTCCTCTCTTTTTCTCTCTTTTAGTTTGAGTTCTAAAAGAATGAAAGAGACTAAAGGACGTCCTTTATATAGAGAAAAACCTCCATATAGAGTCCTACTTTGATTAGAAAAGAGCCCCCCCATATTAGGAAGGTTTCCTAATCACGGAGTTAGTTTGACATCGTGTGGTCGCACGTGGGGTCACAGATTCCGTCAACCACACGTCCAAAAACTACGACCACATGTCCCAGACTCTAGTGGTCTCATTATTCTAAGGTGTGGTCGACCCCAATTGTTTAGGTATGCGACCACACACTCTTAATTAGATGATTTTGGGTTCAATTTCATACCTAGCCTTGTGGTTTCTTCACGCACTTGGTCCGCTTGGCCCGACCATGATAGAAAGACCTGATACAAGGTGGTAAGACCGGTTAGTACAATATGGGTCTTACAACTCCCCCCTCTTATTATAAATTTCATCCTCGAAATTTGCACATACCTTCCGAGTCGAAAAGGTGAGGTTATTGCTTTCGCATAACATTCTCTTCTTCCCATGTGATCTCTTCTACATTTTGGCTCCTCCAAGTAACCTTAACATAATAAATGTAATGGTTGCGTAGACGTTGAACCTTCCGACTGATAATTTTGATTGGTGCTACTTCGAATGTCAAATCATCAGTTAGACCCGGTGGATCCGCTGTTAACACATATGTTGGATCTTTGACGTACTTCTTCTGTAATGAGATATGAAATACATCATGCACACTTGACATAGATGGGGGTAGTGCTAACTGATACGCCACTTTTCCACGTTTAGCTAGAATCTCATATGGCCAGACATATCTTGGACTTAGCTTTCCTTTCTGTCCGAACCGTTTCAAGCCTCGCATAGGTGATATTTTCAAGAATACCTTATCACCTACGACGAATTCAAGGTCTCGACGTCGATTATCTACATACTGTTTCTGATGGTTCTGAGCTGTTCTAACTCTTTCCTTAATTATGTCGACTACTTTGCAAGTTTCGACCACAAATTCAGGGCCCACAGTTCTTCGCTCTCCGACTTCGTTCCAAAACAAAGGAATTCGACACTTTCTACCATAC
Organism: Protea cynaroides; assembly: GCA_028583415.1. NCBI lineage: Eukaryota > Viridiplantae > Streptophyta > Magnoliopsida > Proteales > Proteaceae > Protea > Protea cynaroides. The sequence continues at coordinate 36,319,821 of CM053269.1, read as the reverse complement.
AGTGCTTCATAGGGTGACATCTGTATAGTAGCCTGATAGCTGTTGTTATAGGCGAACTCGATCAATGGTAGTTTCTCATCCCATGATCCTTTGAAATCGATGACACAAGCTCGAAGCATGTCTTCTAAAATCTGAATGGTACGCTCCGACTGTCTGTCTGTCTGAGGATGGAATGCAGTACTAAACTTCAACGTTGTACCCATAGCCTTCTGTAATCCTTCCCAAAACATTGAGATAAAGCGTGGGTCTCTGTCGGACACGATGCTTTCAAGTACACCATGCAATCTGACAATATTATCCACATATAGCTTGGCTAACCTCTCTAGGGTATACTGAGGTTGTATAGCTATGAAACAAGCTGTCTTAGTCAAATGATCCACAATCACCCCAGACCGCGTCAACTACTTGGGGAGTCAATGGTAACCCGGTGACAAAGTCCATAGTGATGCAGTCTCATTTCCATGCTAGTTTTGGCAGTGGCTGCAATAATCCTACAGGTCTTTGTCTTTCAGCCTTTACCCTCTGATAATTTCAGCATTGAGACACAAATTTAGCTACATCTGCTTTCATTCCCCTCCACCAATAGAGTTTCTTTAAATCATGGTATATCTTCGTACTTTCAGGGTGTACCGAATACATAGTGGTGTGGACTTTTTTCATAAGTCTTTGCCTAATATCCAAGTCTTCACTTTCAGGAACATATACTTTCCCTTTATATCTTAACACCTTTTCAAGGTCCAAAGTGAAATCAGGAGTAGTCCTACCTTTTTCGAGATCTTCTTGCACTGTCCTCAGATAGGGGTCTAATTGAATAGCTGTTTTTACTTCGTCTATCAGATCAGGTACAATCTTCAATGTGGTAAACATATTTGGTTGGTTGATCCATCCGGTGTATCTATCACGAACTGCTCATTACCATAGTTGAATACTTTTCCTGTAACACACATTGCCGCATTCGTGTTAATTTCTCCCTGAGATTTTGTCATTGCTTTTCTGCTTAGCGCATCAACAACTACATTAGCCTTCCTTGGATGATACTGGATATCGCAATCATAATCTTTTAGCAACTCCAGCCATCCCCTCTGTCGCATGTTCAATTCCTTTTGATTGAAAAGATAAGTAAGACCCTTATGATTTGATTTAATCTGAAATTTCTCACCATACAAATAGTGTCTCCATATCTTGACAGCATGTACTACTGCTGCTAATTTCAAGTCATGAGTGGGATAGTTCTTCTCATGTGTCTTTAGTTGTCTTGAGGCATACATAACTACTTGTTCTCCTTGCATAAATACACATCCTAAACCTAACCCAGACGCATCAGTGTACAAGGTAAATGATTGTCCTGGGATAGGAATAGTCAAGATGGGAGTTGATATCAATCTAGCCTTCAATGTTTGAAAACACTCTTCACATTTATCGGTCCAAACAAACTTTTCCCCTTTCTTTGTCAGACTGGTGAGAGGTACGACAATTCTAGAGTAATCTTCCACGAATCATCGGTAATACCTTGCTAAACCTAGGAAACTTCTAATTTCTGCAACATTCTTAGGTGCTTCCCATTTTACAATGGCTTCAATCTTGCTAGGATCCACTTTAATTCCTTCAACGGATACAACATGGCCTAAGAAAGCGACTTCATTTAGCCAAAACTCACACTTTGTAAATTTGGCGTAAAGCTTCTCTTTTCTTAGTCGTTGCAGAGCGGCTCTTAGATTTTTGACAAGTTTTCTGTCCTTGGAGTAGACTAGTATGTCATCAATAAATACAATGACTGACGTATCCAACATATCATGGAATACCCGATTCATGAGTTCCATAAAAGTTGCGGGTGCATTAGTCAATCCAAAAGACATGACTAAAAATTCATAATGTCCATATCTTGTTCTGAATGCTGTCTTCGGAATATCACCTTCCTTAATCTTCAATTGATGGTATCCTGACCGAAGATCAATTTTGGAGAACACTTTGGCACCTTGCAACTGATCGAACAAGTCATCGATCTGAGACAACAGGTCCCGATTCTTGATTGTAAGCTTATTCAATTCTCGATAATCTATACACACTCGAATGCTACCATCCTTCTTTTTCATGAACAATATTGGCGCTCCCCATGGTGATATATTGGGTTTGATATAACCCTTGTCCAGTAATTCCTGTAATTGTACCTTCAGTTCCTTCAGTTTAGTAGGAGCCATTCGATATGGTGTTTTAAATACTGGTGCAGCTCCGGGTATAAGATCTATAACGAACTCTGTCGCTCGGTCGGGTGGTAGCCCTGGTAATTCCTCAGGAAATACATCCAAAAATTCACGCACAACTTCAATATCTTTTATTCGTGGTGCTTTGGTGAGATCGACCACGGATACTAGATACCCAATTCCTCTTTTCTCGAGGCATTTTCTAGCCTTTAATACAGAGAGAATGAGTTTTCATTTACGGGAAAGTTTGGTTCCTGCAAAACTAAACTCTGCTCCTTCCTTGTCTTTAAATGTCAATTTCTTTTCTGTACATAATAGGTTTACAGAGTGCCGAGCTAGCCAATCCATTCCCAAGATAACGTCAGAGTCTGCCATCTCAAGTTGAATTAAGGTTGCATCCAAAATCTTCTCGTTGATAAGAATTGAACATGGTCCATAACCTTTTTCTAGTTCCACTTCTAATCTCATAGGTGAACATATAAGAAATTTGTAGTCTAAAGGTCTGAGGGATAGATTTAGCTTCTTTCCAAATGACACAGATATAAAAGAATGAATAGCTCCAGAGTCAAAGAGTACTTTGGCGGATAAGCCATTAATAGGTACGATACCTGTGATTTAATTTAATTTAGTCTACATGCTTACACAAGATAGTACAAAATAAACAGTTCAGGTCATACCTGTGACCACATCAGGCGATGCTGCAGCATCCTTAGATGTAACTGCATAAACCTTTCCTTGCTGTAACTGCTTCCTTAGCTTAGGACATTCCCTTGAATAATGTCCTATTTGATTATAGTTAAAGCATTTAACTCCATCACTACTTTGCTTCTGTTGAGGTTGGGCTGTCGAAGTAGTCTTGGCTGCAGCATTGAAGCCTTGAGTACGGAAGGGTTTAAATGTCTTTGTGTTCCCTCCGTTATATGAATTTCCATTAGGCCTTTTAATACCTCTATTCTGAGCAAAATAACTTTCACTCTGGCTTGATTTCATTACTCGAGCAGTCTGTACTGCTTCATTATAAATCTTCTTTTTCAATCCCAATACATGCTCACAAATGCTTCCCCTAAGTCCCATAACGAACCTTCGGGTTTTGGTATTTTCCTCCTACATGCTAGAGGGAGCGAAGAAAAACAGCTCTTCGTAACACTGCTGATACGCATCTACAGTCATCTATCCCTGATACAGACTCAGAAACTCTTTTTCCATCACATGTCTGAAACTTCTGGAAAAATACTTCTCGAAGAAAGATTCTTTATAGATATCCTAGGTCAATTGGGCGTGCTTCGTTAACAGATAACATCGAGTAGACTTTCACTAATGGTGTGCATCGCCCTTCAGCATAAATGTGGCACATAGCACTTTTTCTCTTCATTTACAGTCATCATCATGAAGTTCCTTTCTATCTCGTCGATCCAGTGGGCTGACCACAAAGGATCCGATGGCTTACCATTGAATTTCTTAGGCTTCATCTTCAGGAAACGCTTGATCAGTCGAGAATGGTCCAACTGATACTGAGCATATGCTCCATATATAGGCTGTTGATATTGGTAATTGCCTTGGTTGTATCCGCCTTGAGGTACTTCAGGGTTTTGTACTTGAGCTTGTATAAATGGTGTTTGAGGTGCTTGGGGTACCATGTTGTTCATAGTCAATGCTTGGGGCACGGTGTTGTTACCCCCTGGTACCGTACTAGCTTGTCTTACCGGTAAAGGTGTAGTGTTTGCAGCTGGGAAAGCCATTCCCATAGCAGCTTGCATGTTGGCTTGTACTTGCTGTATTTGCTACAATTGTTGTGTTAAATTCATCACCGCGGTAGCCAAATTTATAGGTGGGGTTGACAAGTTTGTGGGGTTGGCTTGGTCGTTGACTCCTGGCGGTACCATATTCTAGTTCTCTTGTTCCTCAAGGTTTTCATGGCCATTTTCCTCCATAGATGGTGGTGGAGGTGGAATTGGGTTACATCCTCTCCGTGTTATTCTTCACCCAGTCATTTCCTGTTTTCGGCGGTGGTAGTGTCTGAAAGTCAAGGAACTTATGAGGCAATCATAATATACGTCAATTTCATGTCAATATCCAAATAAACAAGGCAAAATTTCAATATTTAAAGTCATTCAGTCAAACAGAGCATTTTTCATCGTGGGGGTCGATGGTGGGCTCGCACTATATGCGACCACAGGGTTGCGACCTCATGAACCCTGGCAGCTTACCGAGAGCCTGTGGTCGATCGTGGGGTCGCACTTTTGGTCGAATTTTGTGACCACACGATCCCAAATCAGGTGTTTAAACCTGATTTTGAGCCATTTTCTTTTTTTTTTTTCACTTTTGTCTTCTACTATTCACAACTCAACTCGTCACCACTGAGTTGCTACAGTGTCAACTGTACAAATTTAGTGATTCTTTCATCGATCTACGACCTACATTCTGTTCCTTCAGGTATGTTCCCTACTCTTTCTCCTTTTTAAGCTTTCATACCTAAGTTTTGCTCCATTTATAGGATTTTCTTCAAATTAATATTTTTCTGACCATAAAAATTTGATTTTTATTGGGGGTTATTGCTATTGGCCACCCAATGGATGAAAGCCCTCAAGAAAATTCAAGTTTCATCGGTTAGTTTAATAAAAACTTGAAAATTCTCATTTTTGACCTAAATTTTGGGGTTTTACCTCAATTGTCAAAATTTCTTCAAATTCGACCTACCTAGTTTAAATTTCTGATTATATGAGCCTTGCAGGATGGTTTGGGACCTATGTAAGTGCTCCTGCCCAAATGTTTGGGTGAAAAGTGAGGCTTTTGGCTAATCACACCGTCATAATGCCAAAATTTTAAATTTTTACTATATTTGATATGTTGCTTGTTGGTCTATGCCCTTGCAGACAACATGGCTCGCACTAAAGTCCCCAGAGTTCATGATCCCCGTCACTTCAGGTCTATTGAAATAGAGGTACAGTATTCCTGGTACGAGCGTAAGAAGGTGGAAGGGGGTCGTTGTGTCAACTCGGCCAACCTAGCCCTATTCGATGTGGAGGGAGCATTCGGTGATATGGGCTAGCTCCCTGTGATTCTATATGAGGGTTGCACCTGTCCTGAGTTGGTAAAACAGTTTTACTGTAATTTACAAGTGGAGTGTGACCCAGAGGACATAAGTAGGGGTAGAGAGCTCAGGATCACCAGTTTAGTTAAAGGGGTGGAGATCTCATTTAACTGCCAGGAGTTGACTGATATCCTAGGTATCTCAAATAATGGACCCTTGGTATACTGCGCACCCAAGGAACCCCAGTTCCTGTAAGTGAGAATGCGCGTAGAAATTGACACCCAGATTCTTTGGGACGACCGCTGGCAGATGAAGGCAATCAACTTACGGTCGGAGCCCCGAGTGTATTGTAAGATCATTTAGCACAAACCTGATTCCCCAGAGTGGACACTATCAGAAGGTTTCGTAGTTGATCTAATACATTCTATACTACATTTGCACTAGGCAACCTGTCTGCCTTCCCTATATCATTATCAGGACCATGCACCGTGGCATGACGCCTGGTCTAGTGGGTACCCTATGGGCGTTTGATCACCACTCTACTCACTCGCCTGCAGGTAGACTTGGTCAATGAGAGGATTCAAGAGGACACTTTTTCGATTGACCTTGACTGGGAGGCCATCTACAGGATGGGGATGCGAGATGTGCAGGTCAGTGACGAGGAGAAAAAAACTATTGTGCGTCCCCGTACTTGAGTAGAGGTAGTAGATGTAGAGGCGGCAGCAGCAGCAACAGAGGTCCACGAGAGCGATGATGAGGAGGATGATGATCGAATGTTCATGGACATGGATGTTATACCTCCTCCATCACCACAACATTCCATTGGAGCTAGCCCTTCTCGGGCTCCCACTCAGTTGTATCACACCCCAATTCCACACTATTCAGAATGGTGTGATGAACCGCTAATAAACCAACGGTTCAATCAGGATCTCTAATGGGCTGTGTCCATTAAAAATAAAAACCATACACATCCATCACCATAATTAGAATAAATACACAATAGCGGAAGTCTTATAGTAAATGAATCGAGAAATCTAACTGTGATAACCATAATAAAATATCAAGTTATTGTTGTATCAACTGAGACATAAATAAATAAGGTATCAATTACATTCCTTTAATAATTCAAATGAAAACCTAATCGAATACGCATGAGTTGCACTTGCATGAAGAGTCATGCGTATCCACTAAGTATTCGGCTTCTATTGCAGCAACACGTGCATACACCAGAGCACTCATATAATCTTCGACCGTAGTACCTGCATCATCAACTAAAAATATTCGACGTCGAGTGGGTGAGCACACATCATGGCTCAGTGAGCAAACAAAACAATGCAACAAATATATGCATGCATTCAATTCATATCTTTGGTCTGGTATATAAGTTTGCAATGTGCTATAGAAAGGATAGGTGGCCAAAGGTTACGTTTATTGACGCCGCACCTCTATACACGAGTGTGTGAAGCCGCCCAAAGGCAACATTTATTGTCGTCCCATATACACCCACCATGGACAATGTACATGCAAATGTTACGTTTATTGTTATACCAGTTGCCCATACCAACACGTAATCCCCTACTGGCGAGGGCTCGTAAACTGGGCTCGCAACTAACTAATCATAATGCCAATCAGTGTATCCAAGGCCTCACCCAAGCATCCCTCAATACGTCCATAGAGATGGGGCTAAGGCCCCCCGGCAAAGTCAGAGACTATATGGTCCGAGACCACCTCCCCTCATACCCTACGACGTAATAGTTCTGCTAAGGTAATGGCAATACGACGATGTCAGTGGACAAGACTTGAGTTAGAAATAGAGCTAGAGTGCTGAGGCGCGGCCTATGACACCCGCTTGATAATCGTTCGCATCAAGCACACCAACCACACACATACATCCACATGCCTATTCCTATCATCATCATCATCATCATGTTATAAACAATAATTTAAATATGCATGAACAGTAATAATAGAAATATTGGATGACATGTTGAATGCACATAACAAGCATACACGCATAGAATCAATCATGGCATTGGACTCAAGAATAAAATAGTTTATTATTAACCAATTAGTTTAGGTCTTGTTCCCTCACCTTTTCTTGATCGTACATCCTCTTTCAAGATTTAAGAATCAACTAAATATCAATATTATATCACTAGAAAACCTAATCAAGTCGATAGAATTTAATTAGAATTAATTATGATTTTTAAAAGCATGCTATTAACTGGGGGTCGATGCCTGGGTCGGACCTTCCATCGGCCCTGGGTGCGACCACCCACAGTCTGGACTTCCTGAACACTGGGGGTCGATTGTTAGGGTCTGGTAGGGTCCATTTCCATCGACCCCCCGTGCGACCCCCCGTGGGTTTAGTCAAATTTTCATCCTATAGTCCATTCCTTCGTGTTTGGGTCCTATGGCTTGCTTCCACAATCCATTACATACATGTTCTATGGCTTAGAACCATAGTTTATTCACCTACATAGTTTTTATGATCTCCCCCATGGTTTTCCATGAAAACCTAACCATGGATGGATGATTTGGGTTTCTCCTAGATCATTCCCTCTTCACTATCTACTCTAAGGTCTGTAGAACTACATGGAGATAGTATCCATACCTGAGAATTAGGCTTGTTTCTCTTAAGCCTTCTCTTTGATCTTCTTCTCCACTTTCCTTCTCTTCTCTTTCTCTTCTCCTTCTCTTCTCTTTCTCTCAATCCAATTAGGGTTCTAAAAGGAGTGAAAGAGGGTTAGGGACGTCCTATTTATTGAGTAAAAACTTCCAAAATAAGTCCCATTGAGATTAGGAAGGAATCCCATTGAAATTTAGAAAGTTCCTAATTCATGGTTTCTGTCGGCAGACTGGGGGTCAATGAAGGGGTCGGAGATCCCGTCGACCCCTGGTTCCAAAATGTCCAACCCCTGGTTAAAAACTCAGGGTTTGACTTTTATACTGGGGGGGTCCGACCCTGCCTTGCTGGGTATGCGACCCTACCCCTTATTTTAGTGTTTTTGGGTCAGTTTAATACCTGTGATCGCGATCTCCCTCACGTACTTGATCCATTTGGTTCAACCATGATGGGTAAAACTGGTTCAAGGTGGTAAGACCGGGTTAGTTCGATACGGGTCTTACAACTCCCCCTACTTATAAAAATTTTGTCCTGGGAACTGTACATACCTTCCGAGTCAAATAAATGAGGATATTGCTTTCGCATAGCATTCTCTTCTTCCCATGTAATTTCTTCCATATCTCTACTTCTCCAGGTGACCTTAACATAATAGATATCACGGTTGCATAGTCGTTGAACCTTTCGGCTGGTGATTTAAGTTGGTGCTACTTCAAATGTCAAATCATCAGTCAAATCAGGTAGATCTACTGTCAAAACGTGCGTTGGATCCTTGACATACTTCTTCAATAAGGAAATATGAAATACGTCATGCACACTTGACATAGATGGTGGTAGTGCTAACTGGTACGTCACTTTTCCACGCTTAGTTAGAATCTCATATGGCTCGACATATCTTGGACTTAATTTCCCTTTCTGTCCGAACCGTTTCAATCCTCGCATAGGCGATACTTTTAAGAATACTTTATCACCCACGACGAATTCAAGGTCTCGGCGTCGGGTATCTGCATATTACTTCTGACGATTTTGAGCTGTTCTCACTCTTTCTTTGATAATGTCGACCACTCGACAAGTCTCTTCAACAAATTCTGGTCCAACAATACTATGTTCCCCAACTTCATTCCAAAACAAAGGAGTTCGACACTTTCTGCCATACAGTGCTTCATAGGGTGACATCTGTATAATAGCCTGATAGCTATTGTTATAAGCGAACTCAATCAGTGGTAACTTTTCATCCCCTGATCCTTTAAAATCAATTACACATGCTCGAAACATATCTTCTAGAATCTGAATTGTACGCTCTGACTGTTCGTCTGTCTGCAGATGAAATGTGGTACTAAACTTCAATGTTGTACCCATAGCCTTTTGCAATCCTTCCTAAAACTTTGAAGTAAATTGTGGATCTCTATCGGACACAATGCTTTCAGGTACACCGTGTAATCGCACAATGTTATCCACATACAGCTTAGTTAACCTCTCCAGTGTATACTGAGGTCGTATAGGTATAAAGCGAGCTGTTTTAGTCAAGCGGTCTACAATCACCCAAACCGCTTCAACTACTCGAGGAGTCAATGATAGTCCTGTGACGAAGTCCATAGTGATGCAGTCTCATTTCCATGCTGGTTTCGGTAACGGCTGTAACAGTCCTGCCGGTCTTTGTCGTTCATCCTTTACTTTTTGATAATTTAGGCATTAAAACACGAACTTAGCTACATCTACTTTCATTCCTCTCCACCAATATAATTTCTTTAGGTCATGATACATTTTTGTACTTCTAGGATGTATCGAATAAATGGTGGTATGAGATTCTTTCATCAATCGGTGTCTAATGTCCAAGCTTTCTGTTTCGGGTACACATATTCTTCCTTTGTATTTCAGTACCTTTTCTTCGTCCAAGGTGAACTCAGGGTTAGTCCTACCTTTTTCGATGTCCTCTTGTACCGTTCTTAGGTAAGAGTCTGATTTGATAGCTGTCTTTACTTCATCAATTATATCCGGTATAATCTTCAATGTGGCGAACATGTTTGAAAACCGATGAGTAAACCCTTGGTTGGCTGATCCACCTGGTGCATCTATCACAAACTGCTCATTACCGTGCTTGAATACCTTTCTGGTAGTACACATTGCGGTAGTTGTGCTAACCTCCCCCTGAGATTTTATCATTGCCTTTCTACTCAACGCATCGGCTACTACATTAGCTTTCCCCGGATGACACTGGATATCACAGTCATAGTCTTTCAATAGTTCCAGCCATCTTCTTTATCTCATATTCAGCTCCTTCTAATTAAATAGATAAGTAAGACTTTTATGGTTTGATTTAATCTGAAACTTTTTCCCGTACAGATAATGTCTCCATATTTTGACAGCATGTACTACTGCCGCTAATTCCAAATCATGAGTCGGATAGTTCTTCTCATGTGTCTTCAATTGTCTTGAGGCATAAGCAATTACTTGTTCTCCTTGCATAAGTACACATCCTAATCCCAGTCCTGACGCATCGGTGTACAAGATAAATGGTTGTCCTGGAATCGGGATGGTCAAGATTGGAGCTGATATCAATCTAGCCTTCAAGGTTTGGAAACTCTTCTTGCATTTATCTGTCCAAACAAACTTCTCGCCCTTCTTAGTCAAACTGGTAAGAGGTACGGCAATTCGGGAATAGTTTTCCACAAATCGTTGATAATACCCAGCTAGACCCAGAAAACTTCTAATTTCTGCAACGCTCTTCGGTGCTTCCCACTTTACGATAGCCTCGATTTTACTGGGATCCACTTTAATTCCTTCAGCGGATACTACATGGCCTAGAAATGCGACTTCCTTTAGCCAAAACTCACACTTTGAAAATTTTGCGTAGAGCTTCTCCTTCTATAGTCGCTGCAGAGCGACATTTAGATTCTTAATATGAGTTTCCTCGTCCTTGGAGTAGACCAATATATCATCAATGAATACAATAACCGATGTATCCAACATGTCGTGGAAAACCTAGTACATAAGTTTAATAAAAGTTGCTGGTGCGTTTGTCAATCCAAAAGACATAACCAAGAATTCATAATGTCCATATCTGGTCCTGAATGCTGTCTTAGGAATATCACCGTCCTTAATCTTCAGCTGATGATAGCCTGACCGAAGATCGATCTTGGAGAACACTTTGGCACCTTGCAACTGATCGAATAGGTCATCGATCCGAGGCAATGGATATAGATTCTTGATTGTCAGTTTATTCAGTTTTGGGTAGTCTATACACAATCGAACGCTACCGTCCTTCTTCTTCACGAATAATACTGGCACTCCCCATGGTGATATGCTAGGGCGAATGTAACCCTTGTCCAGTAGTTCTTGTAGTTGTACTTTCAATTACTTCAGTTCAGTAGGAGCCATTCGATAAGGTGCTTTCGATACTGGTGCGGCTCCAAGTATAAGATCTATAACAAACTCTGTAGCTCGATCGGGTGGTAATCCTGGTAATTCTTCAGGAAATACGTCTGGATAGTCCCGCATGACATCAATATCTTCCATTCGTGGTGCTTCCTTGGTAAGGTCGACCATAGATACTAAATACCCGACTGCTCCTTTCTCAAGGCACTTCTTAGCCTTTAGCGCAGAGAGTATGAACTTTCGTTTATGGGGAAGTTTGGTTCTCGAAAAACTAAACTCTACTTCTTCCTTGTCTTTAAATGTCAGCTTCTTTTTGGCACACAATAGGTTTACAGAATGCCGAACTAACCAGTCCATTCCCAAGATGACGTCAAAGTCTGCCATCTCAAATTGGATCAAGGTTGCATCCAAGGTCTTTTCGTCAATAAGAACTGGACATGGTCCATAACCTTTTTCTAACTCCACTTCTAATCCCATAGGTGATCGTACAAGTAGTTTGCAGTCTAAGGATTTAAGGGGTAGATTTAACTTCTTTCCAAATGTCACAGATATAAAGGAATGAGTAGCTCCTGAATCAAAGAGTACTCTGGCGGGAATGCCATTAATAGGTACGATACCTGTAAATTATTTTGGTTTAGTCTACAAGCTCATACAATGTAATACAACTAACTAAAAATTTAAGTCATACCTGTGACCACATCAGGCGATGCGGTAGCATCCTCAGATGTAACCGCGTAAACTCATCCTTGATGTAGCTGTTTCTTGGCCTTAGGACATTCCCTTGCTATATGTCCCACTTGGTTACAGTTATAACATTTTATCCCTTCAGTAATTGGCTTTTGTTGCTGTTGAGCTATAGGAGTAGTCTTGGTTGCAGCGGTAAAGCCTTGAGCACGGAAGGGTTTAAATGTCTTGTTATTCCCTCCGTTATAAGAATTTCCAACTGGCCTTTTTATACCTCTGTTTTGCATGAAATAACTCTCCTTCTGGTTCGAGATTCTATAACTCGAGCAATTTGTGCCGCTTCATTATAGATTTTCTTTTCATGTCCCAAAACATGCTTGCGGATGCTTACCCTGAATCCCATGATGAACCTTCGGGTCTTGGTGTTTTCCTCCTGCATACTGGTGGGTGCAAAGAAGAATAGCTCTTCATAACGCTATTGATATCCTTCCACGGTCATCTGCCCCTGATATAAACTCAGGAACCCTCTTTCCATAGAATCTCTGAAACTTCTCGGAAAGTACTTCTCAAAGAACGCCTCTTTATAAATATCCCAAGTCAGTTGGGCGTGCTTTGTAAGTAAATATGTCCTGGTAGACCTCCACCATTGATGTGCATTTCCTTTCAGCATAAAGGTGGCACACAACACTTTTTCTTCTTCATTTAATGTCATCATCATAAAGTTTCTTTTCATTTCGTCAACCCAGTGTGCCGGCCATAAAGGATCTGCTGGCTTGCCGTTAAATTCTCTGGGCTTCAGTTTCAGAAAATGCTCCACCAGTTTGGAGTGGTCTAGTTGCTACGGAACATATGCTCCATACATAGGTGGTTGGTATTGATATCCACCTGGAGCTATCTCAGGATTTTGTACTTGAGCCTGCATGATAGGAGTTTGAGGTGCATGGGGTACTGTGTTACTCCCCCCTGGTGCTGTGCTTTCCTGTCCTGCTGGCATTGGAGGTGTCTGTGCAGCTGGAAGAGTTATGCCTATGGCAGCTTGTATAATAGCTTATGCCTGTTGCATTTGCTGCAGCTGTTGGGCCAAATTCATTACGACTGTGGCCAAGTCTGTAGGTGGAGCTGGCAGATTTGTCGGATTTGTCTGCCCATTTATGATAGATGGTGCCGTGTTCGTGTTCCCCTGTGTTTTTGGGTGTGTCTAGCTATTCTCCCCCACAGGTGGTGGTGGTGGAATAGAGTTACGGCTCTGTCTGGTTACTCTGCATCCTGCCATTAATTAATCTGATAGTGGGATTGCCTAAAAATCATTGAACACGAGAGACAATCATTAAATACTTCATTCTCATATTTTAAAACCATTAACAATTGCAAATTTCAAAATTTTCAGATCATTCTGTCAAAAATGCTGTGTTTTCACTGCAGGGTCGATGGTGGGGGTCGATGGGTGTCCGACCCTCAGTATGCGACCTTGGGAAATCACCCATTCTTCCCGAGAGTCAGGGTCGATGGAGGGGTCAGAGGATGTCCGACCCAGGGTGCGACCCCTGGTTCTCTGTCAGATTTCCGAGAGTCGAGAGTCGATGCGGGGGTCGATGGGTGGGTCGATTATTTTAATAGAATTTTCCAACCCCCGGACTAAAAATCAGATTTTTAAGTTCCGATTCAAAGTCCATTTCCCATTCTTTCTTCTCAGTTTCGACTCGTCTCGTCCCTCTGAGTTGCTACAGTGACAACTCCGATCCGTTGTTGGTTTTCACTTCTTGTTTCGTCGTCTACACCTCCGCTACAGGTATGTCTTCTACTTTTTCATGTTTTTAGGTTTCCTTACCTAGATTTTTGCTCGTATATCTCGTATTTTTCAAATTAAACTTTTTCCAACCGTAAAAATTCGATTTTTATTGGGGGCTTTTGTTGTTGGTGACTTGAGGAATGAAAGCCCTTAAAAATATTTGAGTTTCATCGGTTGGTTATCAAGAAACTCAAAATTTACTCTTTTTGCCCTAATATTGTTGAGATTTCAAATTTCTTGAAATTTCTTCCAATTCAATCTCATTAGTTAAAATTTTCAACTGTATGAGTCTCACATGATAGCTTAGGATTTATGTAAGTCCTCCTGCCCACGTGTATGGGTGAAAAGTGAGGCTTTTGACCCATTTACGTCGTTATTATGTCGAAATTTCAGACTTTTCCTCTCTACTAAGCCATTATTTGTTTTTCATTCTTATTTGCAGATACTATGGCTCGTACCAAGGTACCCAGGGTTCGCGACCGTCTTCGCTTCCGTTCCAATGAAGCCGAGATGCAGTATGCCCACTACGCTCGCAAGAAAGTAGAGGGAGGCCGCAAAGTGGAATTGGCTAGCTTGGCCTTATTCAATGTGGAGGGGCCTTTGGCGATATGGGATGGCTCCCTGTCATCACCTATGACGCCTGTACCCGTCCTGACTTGGTACGTCAGTTTTATTGTAATCTCGAAGTGGTGGGGGATTACAACGATGTTGAGAGAGGTGGTGAGCTTCGGATCACCAGCTACGTCGAGGGGGTTAATGTTTCATTCGATTATCGGTAGCTGGCCGACTTGTTGGGCATTTTCTATGATGGCCCCTTGGTGTTCTGTGCTCCTGGAGAGCCCCAGTTCTTTTCATTACAGATGAGGGCTGAGATAAACCGTCAGCTCATCAGACCTGATTGCTGGGAGATGAAAGTGAGTTATCTACGTTCAGATCCACGGGTATAATGCAAGATCATTCAGCATAATCTGATACCGCAGAGTGGTCATTACGAGAGGGTCTCCCAGTTGACCCAGTATCCGCTGTACTGCATATGCACTAGGCAGCCCGTCTGCCTTCCCTATATCATCATGTGGACGATGATCAGTGCTACGTTGCCCAGTCACACTGGAAACCTTCCTTATGGACGCATGATCACTACCTTGCTTACCTGCCTGGGGGTTGATTTGTTGGATGAGAAGATTCAGGAGAAATCCTTCTCATTGCCTCTGGATTAGGAGGCTATTTGCAAGATGGGTATGCGAGATGCCCAAGTCAGCGATGAGGAGAGGAACGCGATGGTGCGCCCTCGCACTCGAGTGGAGATGGCTGACGCTGAGGCAGCAGCAGCAGCCGCTGGAGTAGGGGTTCATGGGGATGATGACGATTGACTATACATGGATGTAGATTTCATACCTCCTCCATCACCTACTCATACTACAGGAGCTGGTCCGTCTTCTTCAGCTGGTCCTTCGCATGCAGTTGGTCCTTTGTATGCTCCTTCTAGTGACATGATGGGGATCTTGCACCAGATTTGAGAGGCTCAGCGTATGTCTGACTTGAGGATGGGAGAGCTTCTAGAGGCTCAGCGCTTGTCCGATCAGCGGGTGGGAGAGCTTCTGGTTGCTCAGCGCGTATCGACCAACGGGTGGGAGAGCTTCTAGCTGCTCAGCACATGTCGGATCAACGGGTGGGAGAGCTTAGGGATGCTCAGCGTGTGACTAACCAGAGGGTGGCTGATCTCACAGCTAGTCTCCAGACGACCCAGACTCAGATAGCTTGGTTGACTAAAGTCTACGCTGAGGACTATGATAGAGACCGTGAGGCACCGCCTCCCCATCACCTCCAGCTTCTTGATGTATTTCTTTTATCTTTCTTTTTGTACTTCAGAGTAACTGTCCGGACTGTGGACTATACTCTGCTTTAATCATATATATATATATATATATATATATATATATATAAATGTTTGTTCTTTCTTTGGTTGTATAAAAAAAATTGTTTCTCATTTAATATATGCATTATTCTCTTTCAGTTTTGTCTCAAACAACACAGATGCTTATAGAGTGTTATTATTACATCTTTTAAATTTTTATCCTATCTCAGTTCACGACTTTTTGTGGAAGTATACGGGTTTCATAGACAAGGCCTAAGATGCTCTGATACCAAGTTGTCACACCCCAATTTCGCATTATTCAGAATGGTGTGATGAAGCGCTAATAAACCAACGGTTCAACCATGATCTCTAATAGGCTGTGTCCATTAAAAATAAAAACCATACACATCCACAACCATAATTAGAATAAATACACAATAGCGGAAGTCTTATAGTAAATGAACCGAGAAATCTAACTGTGATAACCATAATAAAATATCAAGTTATTGTTGTATCAACTGAGACATAAATAAATAAGGTATCAATTACATCCCTTTAATAATTCAAATGAAAACCTAATCGAATACGCGTGAGTTGCACTCGCATGAAGAATCATGCGTATCCACTAAGTCTTCGGCTTCCATTGCAGCAATACACACGTACACCGGAGCACTCATATAATCTTTGACCATAGTACCTGCATCATCAACTAAAAATATTCGACATCGAGAGGGTGAGCACACATCATGGCTCAGTGAGCAAACAAAACAATGCAACAAATATATGCATGCATTCAATTCATATCTTTGGTCTGGTATATAATTTTGCAATGTGCTATAGAAAGGATAGGTGGCCAAAGGTTACGTTTATTGACGCCGCACCTCTATACACGAGTATGTGAAGCCTCCCAAAGGTAACATTTATTGTCGTCCCACATGCACCCACCATGGACAATGTACATGCAAAGGTTACGTTTATTGTTATACCAGTTGCCCATACCAACACATAAGCCCCTACTGGTGAGGGCTCGTAAACTGGGCTCGCAACTAACTAATCCTAATGCCAATCAGTGTATCCAAGGCCTCACCCCAGCATCCCTCAATACGTCCATAGAGATAGGGCTAAGGCCCCCCGACAAAGTCAGAGACTATATGGTCCGAGACCACCTCCCCTCATACCCTACAACGTAATAGTTCTGCTAAGGTAATGGCAATACGACGATGTCAGTGGACAAGACTTGAGTTAGAAATAGACCTAGAGTGCTGAGGCCCAGCCTATGACACCCGCTTGATACTCGCTCGCATCAAGCACACCAACCACACACATACATCTACATGCCTATTCCTATCATCATCATCATTTTATAAACAATAATTTAAATATGCATGAACAGTAATAATATAAATATTGGATGACATTTTGAATGCACATAACAAGCATACATGCATAGAATCAATCATGGCATTGGACTCAAGAATAAAATAGTTTATTATTAATTAATAAGTTTAGGTCTTGTTCCCTCACCTTTTCTTGATCGTAGATCCTCTTTCAAGCTTTAAGAATCAACTAAATATCAATATTATATCACTAGAAAACCTAATAAAGTCGATAGAATTTAATTAGAATTAATTCTGATTTTTGAAAGCATGGTGTTAACTGGGGGTCGATGTCAGGGTCGGACCTTCCATCGACCCTGGGTGCGACCACCCACAGTTTGGACTTCCCGAACACTGGGGGTCGATTGTTAGGGTCTGGTAGGGTCGATTGGCCATCGACCCCCCATGCGATCCCCCGTGGGTTTAGTCGAATTTTCATCCTACAGTCCATTCCTTCGTGTTTGGGTCCTATGGCTTGCTTCCACAATCCATTACATACATGTTTTATGGCTTAGAACCATAGTTTATTCACCTACTTGGTTTTTATGATCTCCCCCATGGTTTTCCATGAAAACCTAACCATGGATGGATGATTTGGGTTTCTCCTAGATCATTCCCTCTTCACTATTTACTCTAAGGTCTGTAGAACTACATGGAGATAATATCCATACCTGATAATTAGGCTTGTTTCTTTTTAAGCCTTCTCTTTGATCTTCTTCTCCACTTTCCTTCTCTTCTCTTTCTCTTCTCCTTCTCTTCTCTTTCTCTCAATCCATTTAGGGTTCTAAAAGGAGTGAAAGAGGCTTAGGGACGTCCTATTTATAGAGTAGAAACTCCCAAAATAAGTTCCATTGAGATTAGGAAGGAATCCCATTGAAATTTGAAAAGTTCCTAATTCACGGTTTCTGTCGGCAAACTGGGTGTCGATGAGGGGGTCGGAGATCCCGTCGACCCCTGGTTCCAAAATGTCCGACCCCCGGTTAAAAACTCAGGGTCTGACTTTTATACTAGGGGGTTCGACCTTGCCTTGCTGGGTATGCGACCCTACCCCTTATTTTAGTATTTTTGGGTCAGTTTAATACCTGGGATCGCGATCTCCCTCACGTAGTTGATCCATTTGGCTCGACCATGATGGGTAGACCTAGTTCAAGGTGGTATGACCGGGTTAGTTCGATACGGGTCTTACAAGATGGTCCTTCGCACCCACCACCAGATGACGTGATGGGGCTGCTGCGTGAGATTCGAGAGGCCCAGCGTGCTACTGATCAGCGGGTAGCAGATCTGGCAGCTAGTCTCCAGGTGACCCAGACTCAGATAGTCTGACTTACGAGAGTATATGTTGAGGATTATGATCAAGATCATGAAGCACCTCCTCCTCCAGCACCCCCAGCTCCATGATGTCTTTAATTCTTTTTACTTTATACTATAGAGTAACTGTCCGGATTGTGGACCGTACTCTGATTCGGATATATGTTAGTTTTATTCTCGTTTGATAAATAAATATAACTTGTTTCTTATTTTCATAGGTGCATTATTCTTTTTCTTAGTTTATGTCTCATACAACATAAGTGACAACACATGTGCTTATGGTGTGTTCTTATTAAAGCATTTAAGTTTATCCTAACTCAGTTCACGAACTCTTGTGAAAGTATACAGGTTTGATAGACAGAGCTTGAGTGCTTTGATACCAAGTTGTCACACCCCAATTCTGGTCTAACCAAAATGGTGTGATGAACCGCCAATAAACCAACGGTTCACCCAGGATCTTGTATAGGCCGTGCCCATTTGAATAAACCAAATACAACCACAACCATAATCAGAGTAAATAAACAATAACGGAAGTCTTTAATATTAATGAACTGAGTATCTAACAGTCATAACGTAATTAATTATCCAATTATCTCCAAATACTCAAGACATAAAATAAAATAAAGTAGTCAATTACATGTTCTGATAACCCAACAACTAAATCTAATAAAAAACACATGAGTTACACTCGCACGACGAATCATGCGACTCCACCATAGCTTCCACATCCATCGTAGCAGCATTTTCGTACATTGGTGCATTCATATAATCTTCCACGGTAGGATCTGCATCATCAACTAAAAATATTCGACGTCGAAAGGGTGAGCACACATCATGGCTCAGTGAGTAAACAAAAGAATGCAACAAACATATGCATACATTCAATTCATATCTTTGGTCTGATTTATAAGTTTGCAATATGCTATAGAAATATTTGGTAGCCGCCGCACCTCTATACATGAGTGTGTAAATCCGTCCAATGGATCAAACCCCATTGCCTTCTCACATGCACCCATCATGGAATAGAGATAGTGCTAAAGTGTCAGGATCAAACATCGCATAACACTTCCCCTGATGCCCTACCCGTACCAACACGTAAGCCCCTATTGGCGATGGCTTGCAAACTGGGCTCGCAACTAACCAATCCTAATGCCAAACAGTGTATCTAAGTCCTCACCCCATCATCCCTCAATACGTCCATAGAGATTGAGCTAAGGCCCCTCGATAGAGTCAGAGACTACACGATCCGAGACCACCTCCCCTGATGCCCCACGACGTAATAGTTCTACTAAGGTAATGGCGATACGACGATGTTAGTGGACAAGACTTGAGTAGAGATAGAGCTAGAGTCTGGTGACCAGGATGAACCACAATGTCACGTCCTCCCCCTGATGCTCCACTCGCATCAAGCACACTAACCACACGTATACATTCACATGCCTAATCCTAACATCATCATCATCATCATGTTATAAATAAACATAATTAAATATGCATGAGCAGTAATAGCAGAAATATTGGATGACATGTGAAATGCACATTACAAGCATACATGCATAGAATCATTTATGACATTGGACTCAATAAGTAAAATAGATTGTTATTAGCCAATTAGTTTAGGTCTTGTTCCCTCACCTTTGGTCGATGGTTGTTCCTCGTCCAAGCTTTGTAAATCACTTTTAGACCACTTGAAAACCTAACAAATTTATAGATTCTAAATTAGAGTTTATTTTCATCAATTATAGTGTTCAAATGTCCCATCTGGAATCATTCAGACTTCCAGAAGCTGAGTGGTGGCAGGTGTGGTGGCTGCACATGTGGTCTCAGATTTTGTGACCACAGGGTGTGAGGTCGATACCTGTGGTCGCATATCATGCGACCACACATGCGACCACACCGTCCCTGGAACTTTCTCGAGGGCATGTGGTCAATCATATATGCCTCGTGTGGTCGATCAAATTGCGACCACACGAGTGATGGTCGATTTTTTCACTCTCAACTTAATTCCTTCATGTTTTGATTCCTTGGCTTATCATCATGATCCTTCATATGATTGTTCTATGGCTTAAAATTCATATTTTTACATAATCCATTATCCTAATAGATTTCCTCCATGGATCTCTTAGAATTTGTCCATGGTTTTATGATTGTGATCTCACTTTGAATCACTATCTCCTCCATGATTTTTTCTAGACATTCAACTGATGTGGGGGATGTTTTCATACCTTAAACTTGTTGAAGAATCAGAGTTCTCTATGAAATTCCTTCTCTTAGTCTTCCTCTTTAATTCTCCTTTTCTTCCTCCTCCTCTCTTTCTCTCTCTTTTAGCTTGAGTTCTAAAAGAATAAAAGGGGCTAAAGGACGTCCTTTATTTAGAGAAAAACCTCCATATGGAGTCCTACTTTGATTAGGAAAGAACCCCCTCTCCCCCCAAGATTAGGAAGGTTTCCTAATCACGGAGTCAGTTTGACATCGTGTGGTCGCACGTGGGGTCGCAGAACCCGTCGACCACACGTCCAAAAACTGCGACCATACGTCCCAAACTCCAGTGGTCTCATTATTCTGATGTGTGGTCGACCCCACCTGTTTAGGTATGCGACCACACGCTCCTAATTAGATGATTTTGGGTTCAATTTCATACCTTGTCTTGTGGTTTTTTCACGCACTTAGTCCGTTTGGCCCGACCATGATAGGAAGACCTGATACAAGGTGGTAAGACCGGTTAATACGATACGAGTCTTACAAGTTATGTCCAATGTATTGATCCATAATTTCTCAACGTATTATTAACCTTCATCTCTTATGAAGTTGGTGGAGTAATGGATGTGAAAATTTCTATAGATGGGGGTCTCGGGAAGGGGACGAGTTGCTTAGTTGTTTGTACAGGGATGGAAAAAAAATCTAGAATTGGGTTTCTCAGAATATTCATTGCGTTATAGGGGATGGGTCATCGGTAGACTTTTGGTGGGAGGTGTAGTTGGGAGACAAATCTATTGCGGAGGCGTTCAGATTAGGGATAAGGTGTTTTAAAAATTTAAATGCTACTGTGGCAGATTTTATTTATGATGGGGTTTGCGTTTTCCCACAGGTTTCTTCAGTTTTTATGGAGGGAATTTCTGCTAAAGCAAAAGTGATTGAGATTCTCCCAGGGATTTCTGATTCTCGTTTTTTGGTCTTTGTCCACGTCAGGGAGATTCACGGTTGCCTCGCCTGGAGGGTATATGTGAGCATGATTCTCCCTCGCCTTGGTGAACCATTATTTGGAGCAAATCTTTCCACCCAAGGGTTTATAAGTTTGCATGGCGATGGATTAATTCGGCTCTGCCCTCGAGTGACAAGATTAAGAAACGGTGTATCTATTTGTTTCTCAATGTTTTTTTTTTTTTATGTAAGAAGGATGAAGAATCGTTATCTCATGTCTTCCTTCAGTGTGAGTTGGCTATAGGTTGTTGGAGCAGGTTTGTAGCTTCTTTTAAGTTTCATGGCCAGGTTTTCTTAATAAGGAGTGACTTTTCTCGTGATGGAGGCGGAGGAAAAGGGTGGTAAGGATGAAGGAGATGTGGATGACTGATTTGTTTGTGGTGGCTCGTAATAATTAGTTGGTTCGTAATCGGTCTTGCTTTGATAACAACAAATGCATGGTGAGTAGTGTATTGCAACTAATTGCAAGAGATATTAAGGATGCATCAGTCTCTTGGTCGTGCATTGTTTCATCTATGGTGGATTGGGAGATAGCGCAAAAATATCATCTGTGTACAAGGGTTGGAAAGGTGCGGACAATGATTTACTTCAATGAGTCAAGTCGGTGGGGGTTGGCTGAAGCTACACTCGGATGGATGTTTGCTAGGAAACCGGGTCGATCTAGAGCAGGTGGAATCATTAGAACCTATTCTGGTGCTATTAATACTCGGGTTTCAACAAACCAATCGGCAGAGTTAAGAGCTGTTTTTATTGGTATTCGGCAGGCGATGGAGCTCGGTATAATGAAGCTTTGGATCGAGGTAAATGCAACATGGTAGAAGCTCTCTTAAATATGACGCTACCATGGCGATGCAAACGTAATTGGATGTGTTTTAAGACAATACATGGAACCTATTCAGTGGTGGATTACCCATTGTTACTGCGAAACGAACATTGTTGAGGATACATTAGCTCAGTTTGGTGCATGATCACAGCTATCTACTTATTGGGATGTTTGTCCTCAAGTTGTTTCTAGGGATGCATGTTTGTTAGGATTCTAGTCAACGTCCCAAATTTCGTCTCTCATGAATGTAGGTGGTCTCCTATCTGGTAATGACTATGTCATAGGTGGAAGGGGATCCCTACCTTTGTAATCTTTTTCTTTCTTTAACCCTTCTTTTTATAAAATTTCTGATCTATAGCTAAAAGTACCGACCAATGAAGTGTCATAAATAATCTAGGCAACCTCAAGATGTTCTTGTATGGTAAAAAAAGAAATAATAAGTATGACCTTTTGTTGATTCCACTTCATTGGATTGGTGGCCCCTTGCTTGTTGAAGCAAGGGTTGGAAGGAGGTTTACAATTCGAATATTTTCTCTTGCATCTATTCTTTTTCCCACCCCAATAATGTAACTTAGAAATAGAATACATAAAAAAAAAAAAAAAGAATCGAGAGATTTAATTAAAGCTTTAGTGAGTCTGATTGTGGAATTAGTTGAATAACTCATCTTTTAATTCAGAAAGTTGGTCAAGTAAATGAGAAAGAAAAATCAGGGTAATAATAATTTATTTGGCTTGGCCACATATGCACATTTATTTGGAGAAGGGAGCTTTGTAATACATTTAATTAGGGTAAGGATTCCTCACGCAGCCATTGTGGGGAGAATTTGCATCTCCAACCCCACACCAATCAGCGCGTAAAAATCAGTATCTTCAATTTGGGGTCCAAAAAGATAAGGATGAGATAAATGTCAAGTAGAGAATGTGGGAAAGAATCTCTACATTGGCGGTGTGGGAATATATTCCTAATTTTTGAATTTGTTATATTCACATTCATTAGAGAACACACTTAGGCACTTCTAGTGAGTTTTTCTACTAATGTTGACCTTAAGAAAGGTGTGAAATGTTGAATCTCATCAAACACTAGGAAAGTGGATAGGTAGTGTTGGATAATATCTTAGTGGGCTTGATTAATTAATAAGCCCATTGAATAGTGGGAGTCCATGTGACTAAGTTGACCATTTCGGTCTGATTGGTCATAAGACAGAAATATGCAATACTATTCAGTATAAGACTGATTAGGGTTTGTGGTAGTATTATAAATACTAGGTCATGAGTCCCTGCAGTCCTAATTGTTTTTACTCTCTCTCTCTCTCTTTTTCTCTCTCTCTCCCCCTACCAATAAGCATTGAGAAGCAAATGGAATTCCCTCTGTGGGCTGTGGAAGACTGTGATTAAAGTTACTAGTTAAGCGGTAGAAATCAGTCTCCAAGCACATGTATGTCTTTACCATTATGGGTTCCATTATATCTTTATTGTATTCTAGATCTATTTATGAATAATTAGGATTGGAATGAAAACCCTATGAATAGAAAAAGTCTAACAGATACAATTTTGAGAACTTGGATAGATGGAGAGACCTCAATGGTAAATGAAATCATATAAGGTCTAAAGTTCCCCTCATATGTGAACCCTTACACATGGAACATGTAGTTCTCATTTCTCAATTCATATATAACATCATCTATATATGGTCCCACATTTATCATCACAAATGTATTATCAAGGTATTATTAATGGTGGCTCTACTACCATATCAATTATTGGAGACCCACATGGTTTAGTTGAGTTGAGAGCCTAATTTGACTCCGTCTCTCTTTTTCTTTGCAAAAATGAGCATGATTTAACAAAAAGAGAGATCATTCTTGGAAAAAGAACATAATTAATACTATAATATATACTAAAGAGAACATAAATGGTTAAATTATTATATTTTAATTATGTCATTTTCTTTTATAATAATAAAAAATAGATCATTCTTGGAAAAAGATTTTGGACATGAAATACACTTTAGCCCATGCATCTGCCAATGTACCTTTTTTGGGTTAGACATAAATTGAATTTGGTAATCTATTTCAATCACATAGATCAAGATTTGTAAAGATTCTCACCTCTTAACAATTATATTCTTAAAATACATTTGATGTTTTGATATGTCAAAGCATAATATTGGCAGAGAGAAATATTCTTTTTTTAATGATAACCCCATTACTGAGATGATGACATATTTGGAGCATTTCAACTGAATTTTGAGTACTAAGACCCTTTGTTTTTTTGCTTCTCCTATGTATATGGGAAGCCTTTTTGGAAAATTGGGTTTTTTTTTACTACGATTTATATATAAACTAAAAAAAATTCCAAAATATTTTGTTCAATTCAGAACTTATTGGATCTTTAAAAAAAAATTAATTGGACCCAAGTTATTATAGATTGTCCCATTAAAAAAAAAAAAAAAACACCACATAGGTATCAAAAGAGGATTTACATTGTCTTCTCCTAGTGATTTTGGGAGAACATGATAATTTAGTTCGAATGATCGAGGTGACTCACTGATGAATTCAAGACCCAGGTTTTAACCGACACCCCTTGTTTACTTGGCTTGTTGGCTGAATGTCGACTTGAACTTGACTCTCAGTTTCACCGAGAACCATGTATTGATCATTCAGACTGAATTATCGCTGTAACCACTGAAAAAACAGGATACCAAACCAATAAGTAATGGGTAAAAAAATGTCAGTATTACATCAATAGAACAGTACTGATGTTGACCATTGAAAAAACATGAGTCGCATATCTCCATACATTCTTAATCATGAGGATCAATACTACTACACTACACTGATACAAACCATCCTAATCCCAATTCCAGGTAATGTGCTTCTTGCTCCTTAATTAACTGAAGGACCAACCTGACAAATGGATGAAATTAATGGACATCAATCATTGATATATATATATATATATATATATATATATATATATATATATATATATATATATATAGCATGCATCTGAACTTTCAGGTACATCAACACCTGAACTTTCAGGTACATCAACACCTGGCACCTAAACACTCATAAATGCAGCCGGTGCTAGTGGTTGGTCTTCCATCTAGCACTTGACACTATCAATTTTTTGAGACGAATGTATTAAGAACAGGCTTGTACTTTTGGGGTTTAAATTTTTTATTTATATATAATATAATATCATAAAAATGTATTTGAAAGAGAACTTCTTTATTAGAATATAAAATCAGTGACTGATCTCTCTCCAATAAACGTAACACATCTATATCACGTAGGTGAATCATGTAAAGTCATTGTAATATATCAACTTTTATTTCTCTTTACTATTCTTCTTGTGCTGTGTTGTTAAACACAGAGTAGTTATTATTCCAATTAATCCCCCTATAATCCAAATGCAGCCATTGCTAATGGTATTTTCATAAATATATTAGTAACATGAAGAATGAGAAGTTCATACCAGGCACACGTGGAGGATAAACTTCCAACAAAGCTTTGTCAAGCTGTCAGTATCAGTTAGGTTTGTCCTGGCTTTGTGAAAACGAGGTTTGAGGGGATACAATGAAGGGAGCTTACAACATTTACCGAAAGAATTGAAACCCTTGCCCTCATCACTTCTTAAATCGTTTGTTGGGGAAGCAATAGTATTATTCAGATCATTCTTATTTGTTTCGATGAATTAATAGTCAATAGTTAACAATCTAGTCTAATGAAATTCTTAGAATAATATCTAAATTATTGAATTCATCAATCATTAATGCTTGTTTGCCCTTGACATTCCTTCAAGCAATCAATTTTTTTTGCTATTGCATAAGAATCTTCGATACATCTATCTCATCATCTTCTTCCTCGTTTTTCCTCGATGAGTCAGCCGGTTGTCTAGGTGTGTGTTTAATTTTTATTGTTCGTGCCATAAGACCAGCCTGGTAACTGCTAACGGTTTGAAAACCGAACCTAGTCCAATACCAACCGATAGACCAAACCCAATACGAGATCGAAATAGGACCAGACTGATAGCTATCTATTGCAAGTTGGGATTCTCAGACTGATATCTTATTGGGTTGTATCTATCAAGTTCGAAACCAAAACTGGACCAAACTAGGCCATTGACACTCCCAAATGAATGATGATTCACAATCTCATTTAGTTTCCCTCACTACCAACCAATGACTGAGGGATTGGACTGAACTGGTGATCTAGATCAGGATAAATTCCGTGCAACAACCGAGTTACAAAGCATAGCAATTTGCAAGGGCCAACCGTATATGGCAAGGCAAAATCATGAAAGAGTACCAATACTAGACTGATTCCAATCCAGATCAGAATTGACTGGGCCAATCCAATGTCCAACTTTGTGGTCTAAAACACTTTTTTATGGAAATTATTCCCCTCATGTCCTCATGTTGACACGAGGAATATCCAGTGGCGCCTGTCAACTACTGTGATGTCTTGATATACACGCACAATGGATGACGGCCATTGGATATTCCTCATGTCCCCTTTCTATCAACTCCATCACCATGGATTCTCCAATCTCCTCTTACAAATAGCCTCGCCCTCTCACCTAAACATCTACTTCACCATCCTTGCAAACCCAAGGCAGAAAACGAAAGCCCACTTCATCATATATACATGTGAAAGTGGGTATTTGCTACTGATAAATATTTAGTGATTCTCACAATCTTAGTGATCTTAGTGATTGATTCATATAATCTTAGTAACTCACGTAATCTCAATGATTCACGCAATCTCAGTTATTTACTTAATCACAATGATTCACACAATCTTACCAACAATAATTGGCGGAAGATTGTGATATCCCATATGACAACCAACATCAGGATTTGAATTTTGAATCTCTGTATAACTGTAAATTAAAGATTTGTTAATGATTTCTCTCCTAAAATAAAAGGAGTTGTTGTTGTCCCAAACCGGATTGGTCCTTAGCTCGCTTGTGACTCCTGCAAAAAGGGAGAGAGGACATTGTAGTGATGGTCGAGTGGATGCACCCTTTGGCCACTCCGATGCCTAAGTCAGTTTGAAGGACAAACAGTATGGGACATGTAAAAAGGACTGTCCCTTTAAATTAAAGGGATTCGGATAACTAGCTTGCTTTGAGCTCAAATGCTAGAAAAAATGTCTGTGTCTTTACTTGAATATGCTTCCTCTATTTATAGGTTGGGAGTGACCTGGATGTGGGAGCTAAACATGTCCCCTATAGCGACAGAATGTCCTCCTTAGAGCATGATTTACGTCCATTGATTTGGAGATCAGACGATCTTCTATTGAGGTATCCAGATTGTAGGATTTCTCATTTAGGATTCCGTTGATTTTCTCTTGGCTGATATCTGGGGGGAGTTAGATCTCTGTACTCATTAAAATGGGTCCCACTCGTACGTTATTATACAACTATCATGTTATGTGTGGACTTCTACGACGGGGTTTTCTTTTGGAGAACTACTGAGATCACTATATTAGAGAGCCCATCAAGGCCCCCCATAATACCGAGGTGTCTAGGCCTCCATGTTGGTATGATGTTGGTGCTTCTACCTTGGCGAGGCTCCGAGGTCCTTACGTCCGCATGGCTTCGAGGACCCTATGGCTGTGAGGCTCTGAGGCCTTCATGACGGTGACATTCCGAGGCCTTTATGATAGCGAGGCTCCGAAGCTTTTCACTATTTTCATTGGTGACTCCGTTTCAACATGAACTTCTTTTGTTTTATACTTGCAAGGTTGATTATGAAAACGAGGGCCTTCCCCCAAGGGCTTGGGCCCTAATATACAAGTCTCGAAACTTGATTGGGGGAGACATATTCTCCCTATCAGATGTCTCTTGCTCTCGCCTGCTTCTCGAAGATGGGGAGAACAATATATCTTTTCGTTATTTGTCCGAGGCTCATGAGGCTACCTCTTGAGAAATCGTAATGGTTACCTTTTGAGCGAGATTTTCAAATTTTTAGTCGTGGGTCCCACCACTTACCTTGTTTTCCCCCGATCGACCTGTCACGTCATAAACGTGGCTATTGGAGAGCGAGTAGGGTGCGTCCATGTGGACTTTTACTTTTATGATGCGACGGTTACAACCCATTATGACCTACGTTTGGATTTTTTATCCAAACGTATAGTCCTTATATACTGTTCATCCTCTCTACCATCTTCCTTCTGCTTTCTTCTTCTATCTTCTTTAGTTTTTCTGGCTATTTTTTCTTCGTTTATCTCCGCCCAGCACTTTGTTGATACTTATCACCCATAAGTAAGTATGGGTAGGTTTAGGAAACCCAGCAGTAGGGAAGATACTAACCCTGAAGAGGAAGCTCAGGGCTCAGACGCAGCAAGGCAACGTGGCCAGGTTTCCACTTCCGTTGCCATCCCTCTTGTCATTCTCGAGGAAGGACAGGGTTGTCATAATGAGGTACAGAGGCCTAGGGCTATTCAAGCTACCCAGATACAGGCAGAAAACCCTAGCCCCCAACAGTCTTCTAGAGTCCCTTGCAGCACTAACTATGCTGCCGGTAAGATAGCAAGTCGAATGACTTAGGATCGCCTAGATGCCATTAGAGAGCTTTACAAGGTCCCTGAAAGCTTCGTCTTCATGCTACTGGAACCGGAGGATCGGATGTGTACTCCTCATAATGACGCCATTGTGGTGTACGAAGAGATGTTCCAGTTAGGGTTTCGACTTCCTCCTCCCCCCTTTTACTTCGAGCTGTTGGATAGCTATAAACTGGCGCTTCAGTAAATCACCCCTAATGGATGACATGAGATTACTAGTTTCTTAGCTCGCTCGAGGGTGGGCGGTTTGCCTTCTGATGTTGCCCTCTTCAAGAAATTTATCCGTCTTGTCTCCGAGACACCCATTGCTAGGGAAGGTTGGTACTACTTCCAACGCCGGGGTAATTCGTCTTATATTTCAGCTAAAGATGTCATCACCTCGCATCACAATTGGAAGTTCAACTTCTTTTTTGTCTCTTGGGATCCATTACCCAGGGACTCCTAGCCTCGCAATATCTGATCCAAAACTATTTTGTCCTTGGTCAACACTATCCCCCTAATTAGCCAGGACTTGAATGAGTTTTTCGATGCAATCTGTGTCGTTCCTCCCTCGACTGTAGAACAGCTGACTGACCTCTCATTCCTCTAGAATGCTGGGCTGGGTAAGCCCTATTTTTATAACTAACTATATTTGCTTGTGTTATTCAGTATTTGACATTTCTTTTTTTGATTGGCGGTAGACATCGGGTTGGAGGATCTTTCTGCGATCCTGATGGCTGAGAGCTCACCGAGAAAAACCAATGTTCATGAGGCCGAAGTTCTCGGTGGTCCTCAAGAAGGGGTGGCCGAGGCCTTCGAGCCTATTGAGGCAGTTGGGGTTTCTTCCACCTTGTGGCCTTTTCTTCCTGGCAAGCGGTAACCACAGCTGAGGTTGGTGTCGAGGCGCAGGAGGTGGAACATAAAGAGGGCATGGAGCTTTATAATCATGAAAAGAGGAAGCAACGTCATGAGGAGAGGTCCGAGAGGAAGAAGAAGAAAAAAAAATCTTTTCGGACAGAGGGGAGTCCCGAGGTGTATTTCTTTTCGTCCTCTTATTTTTCTTTGATAACTTGGTCTTAATTTCATATTTTCTGTATAGCTGTTGGCGGTGCTCTAGATCAATCTTCAGAGTTTACTCATCTTGAGAACATAGAGGATGATGTGACACCTTTCGTGCCCGAGGTCAACGTATCCATTCGTCAATCAGCCCTCCGAGCACCCGCTGTGGCAGAAAAGCTCATTGGAGCTATGAGGGTCCCTGTGGAAGAGACAAACTACGCCAAGATGTCACTCGACAAGGCCTTCCACCTCAAGGGTTGCCATTACATCGAGGTAATTACTGTTGGTGTGGCTTTTTTTCCTTAGGCATTTTCTGTGTCATGACTTCTTTTTTGCTTGCAGACTGGTCATTTCTTACATCGAGCTCAGGAAGCTTTTGTCGACCTCGAGGCAAGGCTAGACTTGGCTCTCCAATAATTATCCAACGTCGAGACTCATCGGGATGAAGCCTATGCTCTAGCCAAAGAGTATCAAGAGGAAAATCTGAAGTCTCAGGGTCGGACAAAGGACCTTGAGGAGGAAGTCAAGAAGTTGAAG
The DNA here is from genome assembly GCA_028583415.1 of Protea cynaroides. Lineage (NCBI taxonomy): Eukaryota > Viridiplantae > Streptophyta > Magnoliopsida > Proteales > Proteaceae > Protea > Protea cynaroides. The sequence goes on along the minus strand of CM053269.1, from coordinate 36,289,408 downwards.
GTGGACCTTGCCGAGGCTGAGAATGAGAAGACCACACTTCGATAGGAGCGGGATGATGCTGAGGATAAAGCGAGGGAGGACCGAAGTTCATACGAGGGTCTGAAGGAGACTCGCATGGGTCTTGAGGAGGAAGTTTGAAATGCCAAGGCCACTGTTGAAGCAACAGAGAAAATTATCTAGGATGAACATTGTTCACAGTGCTGCTTTGGTAAAGCTCGAGGCTGCTTTCGAGGTCAGAGTTCGGAAGGCAGGGAGGAAAGCCTTGGAAGATTTCAAGACTGGGATGGAATACAAGAAGACTGTGATGGAGTCTTTGCTCAAGTTGGTGATGCCGATGTTGACTGAGACCCGTGACTTTGTTTGTGCCACATATCCCCATTTCGACCCCTTGCCAGTTAGTGCTTTCAAGAAGCTTCTTTGAGTAGTTGCTTCTTCGAGGGCCTCCCCACTCCTGTCACTCCCTTCTTCTTCTGATCTGCTTGCCTCTCTGCCTCTGGAGGTTACAATTGAAAATCAACCTACCTCTGTCCCTCCTGAGTCGAAACCTCAACCTGGCCAAGTTAAAGAGACCTCTCCTGTAGAAGTTCCAGTTCTTCCCTCAGAGCAAGTTCCCCCTATGGCCGAGCCGTGAAGAAGAAAATTGAAGTTTCGAAAGATCATTTTCAAGAGATTGTTGTTCTTTTTTTTAATGTATAAATTTTTTTTCGATGTATAAGCTTTTCCCTATTAGTAAACAAGCTTTTTCTTCACTCTTGTGATTTTTGTTCTCTGAGATTGACACTTGAAGTCAGAATATACTATCCTTACTTAGACTTAGGATACTTATCCACCCTCCGAGCTTCCAGGACCTTGGGGTAGCCTAGGGTGTCAAAGATATATTCTCTTCCAATCGATGTTCGCATCAACAGAGTCAAATTTTCATGATTTGACGCCTTGAATTGGTGCTGAAGTCAATAATTTATCCTTAGGATAATTATCCACCCTCCGAGCTTCGAGGGCCTTGGGGCAGCCGAGGGTGTCGAAGATAGTCTCTTTCGATCAAGGTTCGCATCGACAGAGTCGACCCTCCGTGCTTCGGTGCCTCGAACTGGTGCTGAAGCCAATATTTTATCCTTAGGATAATTATCCACCCTCTGAGCTTCGAGGCCCTTGGGGCAACCGAGGGTGTCAAAGATAGTCTCTTCCGATCGAGGTATACGTCGACAGAGTTGACCCTTCGTGCTTTGGCACCTAGAGCTGGTGCAAAAGCCAATACTTTATCCTTAGGATAATTATCTACCCTCCGAGCTTCGAGGCCCTTGGGGCAGTCGAGGGCGTCGAAGATAGTCTCTTTCGATCGAGGTTCGCGTCTACAGAGTCGACCCTCCGTGCTGCAATGCCTTGAACTGGTACTGAAGCCAATACTTTATCCTTAGGATAATTATAACTAGTGCTGATGCCAAAGTTATATCCTCTTAGGATAATTATCTACCCTCCGAGCTTCCAGGCCCTTGGGGTAGCCGAGGGTGTCGAAGATATTTTCTATATGCTAAGTACACCATATTTCTTGTAACCAAGCATCTTTATTGATTTTTACTTGATTTACATTACTTTACGAATAAAACTTTCATAAATTCGATACATGCCAAGTCCTTGGGACGGTTTCGCCGTCTATTCTTTGTAGGGGTTATGCCCCTATCCTCGTCGTCTTTATCACTTTATATGGTCCTTCTTAGTTCGGAGCCAACTTTCCTTGTCTAGTTGGTTTCGAGGTCGAAGCCTTCCTTAGAACTAGGTCGCCTACTTGGAACAACTTCTCCTTCACTTTCTTGTTGTAGTGATTGACTATCCGAGCCTGGTATGCGATGTTCTTTAGGTGGGCTGCCTCCCTTACCTCTTCTAGGATGTCAAGGCCTATCAACATATTTTTTTGATTTTTCTCTTTATCAAAGTTTGCTGTACGAAATGACCTGTGGATGACCTTGACAGGTATAACAGCTTCTGACCCATGACTAAGCATGAAAGGTGTTCCTGTTGTGGGTGTTCTGCTTGTTGTCTTGTACGACCAGACAATGCTCGGGACTTCTTTCAACTATTTTTTTCTTTCCTCTATCAATTTTTCCTTTAATCCACTTAGGATTTCTTGGTCTATCACTTCTTCTTGTGCGATCCTCTTCTTTAGAACCTTGAGGATGGTTCTGTTGGTGATCTCGACCTATCCATTTGATTTTGGATGGTGCAGTTGGGTGACCTGTATTGTTTACAGAAGCTTCAAATTTTTTTTAAATCGAACTGCTTTCTGTTGTCTGTAACCACTGCCTGTGGTATCCAGTATCGATAAACCATAGAAAGTTTGAGGAATTCTATTACTTTTGAGGTATAATCTTGGGCATCGGCTCCACTTCTATCTACTTGGTGAAGTAATCGATGGCCACAATCAAGAATTTATTCTACTTCAACCTTGTAGGGAATGGCCCTAGGATGTCCATCCCCCATTTGGCAAAGGGGATCGGGCTCGCTATCGACTGCAATGGTGCGGCTGGCTGGTGCTAGATTTTGGCATGTCTTTGACATTGTATGCACTTCTTCACATATTCCTCGCATTGTTTCACTATGCTGTAAAAGTAATAGCCATGTCTAATTTGCTTTTGTGTCAGTATTCATCCTACCTGATAACTGCTATAAAATCCTTCGTGCACGTCTTCAATGGCTCCTCTTGCCTCAGATGATCATAGGCATCTTAGCAGAGGTAGGGAGAAGGTCTTCTTGTACAGTACATCCTCGTATATGACATACCACTTTAATCTAGTCTGTATTTTTCTTGCTTCCTTGCAGTCATCCGGGAGCATCCCATTTTTCAAGACGTCCATGATCGGATCCATTCAGCATGACTCGTCAGTGATCATATTGACATCGGTCTCAGGAGCGATGCTTGGTTTGTCAAGCTAGCTGAAGTATACTGGGTTATCGGTCACCACTGAATTGTTACCTAATAGTTTGGACAGTTCATCTGCCTTAGTGTTGTCTTCCCGATCGATGCTCTGGATTTTGAAGCCTCGAAATGTCGCCATTAGTTCTCTGACTTTTCTGAGGTAGGCGTGCATTTTTTCCACCTTCGCTTCATAATCACCAATTACTTGTTTGACCACAACTTGAGAGTCACTATGGCGGAGATGTGTGTGACCATAAGACACCTTACCAATTGGAGTCTTGCGATCAACGCCTCATACTCAGCTTCATTGTTGGTGATAGGGAGTCCAAATTTAATCACGCTTCTGATTTTAAAACCCTCTAGGCTGATTAACACCATTCCTACCCCAGCTTGATTCTCGTTGCTTGCTCCATCTACAAATAGTGTCCAGGGTGGTGAATTTGGTTCTGGAGTAGGGGTCAGAGGCCATATTTGTATGGCCATGTTGGGGTCTTTAGGGTCATCCACCAATGTACTTTCGATCAAGAAATTAGCTAAGTCTTGGGCCTTAATCGCTGTCCTCGGTTTGTAGTGAAGGTTAAACTCCCCGAGCTCTACTGCCTAGTTGATTATCCGCCCTGACATGTCATTCTTTGCGAAGATCTTCTTCAGAGGCTTTGTTCTTAAATCCTCAATAGTATGAGCCTGGAAGTAGGGTCGCAACTTCCTTGCAGCGGTTACCAGTGCCAGTATGTTTTTCTATGGCCTAGTATTAGGTCTCGACGTCCAGTAACATTTTACTTATGTAGTATATTGGCCGCTACATCTTTTCGACCTCTTTGACTAACACGACACTAACTACCACTGAGGAGACAGCTAAGTAGAGTTGGAGCTCGTCCTCTGTTTTAGCTTTAATACGTACTGGTGGGGTTGAGAGGTATTTTCTTAACTCCCTAAATGCTTGTTGGCATTCTGGAGTCCACTCGAATTTTTTATTACCTTTGAGTATTTAAAAGAATGGCATGCATCGATCCGCCGACCTCGACATGAATCATCTGAGGGCGACGATCCTCCCTGTCAATTCTTGCACTTGCTTTATATTCTTGGGTGGCTTCATGTCTTACAGGGCCTCTATCTTTACGGGGTTAGCTTATATCCCTCGCTGGGATACCATGAATCCAAGGAATTTTCCCGAATGTGCCCCAACAGCGTATTTGTTCAGGTTTAGCTTCATGTTGTGCCTTCATAGAACCTTGAAGGCCTCACGGAGGTCATTAATGTGTGTTCTTGCTTTCAGGCTCTTTACTAAAAAATCATCAACATGCACCTCCATGTTTCTCTCTATCTGATCTTTGAATATTTTGTTTACCAAACGCTGGTAGGTGGCTCCAACATTTTTTAGGCTGAAGGGCATGACTTTATAGCAATACGTCCCTTGGCTCGTGATGAAGCTCATACTTTCTTCGTCTTCCTTACTCATAGGGATTTGGTTATATCCTGAGTAAGCATCCATGAAGGAGAGTAATTCATGTCCTGATGTTGCATCTATCAATTGATTTATCCGAGGCAAGGGGTAGCAATCTTTAGGGCACGCTTTATTAAGGTCAGTAAAATCAATACAAATCCTCTACCTATCCCTGATTTAGGCACAATTACAATATTAGACAACCACTCTAGGTATTTAACTTCCTTGATAAACCCAGCCTGAAGGAGTTTTTCAACCTCCTTGTTTATTATTTCTTATCAATCTAGTACAAAGTTCCTCTTTTTCTGCCTCACAGGGTGATGTTGGGGGTCGATGGCTTGATGGTGCTCCATGAGTTTTCTGTCAATGTCAGGCATGTCTACTATCGACCAGGCAAACACATTGGCATTTTTCCTGATGAAGGAAATAAGCTCGTCTCGCATCTCCCCTTACAAGGTGTGAGGACAATGGAAAATGATCCTCCTCCTCGGGATAAATAATGTATTAATGAAAATCAATGTTTTGTTGGAGTCGTTACCTAGATTAAGGTCTATGACCTCTAAGAATGTAGCCTCATCAAAAGGTAAGACTTCTATTGACTCATGACCCAATGTATTAATTCTTTGGTCTGCAAGAGATCGGGTAAGTATTCAAGGTATGGTTATAGGAAGGTGTTAGGCACCCAAACTGCCCAATCAATATTGACCTCCTATACTATCCTTAGACTCTAATTCTGATTGTGCTTGATTAACTAAATGATTAGGGTTCAATGGGGATTTCCTAAACCAATTTGCTAAGTTCTACTAACTTATGGTTCAGCTACTCATGTTCCGAAGCAAATAAACAAGCAATCTAATGTATAATGCTATACAATGAACCGGACCAACGATGGTTCGGTGTTGGACTGAATCTGAGATGTCCATCTCAAACTGCCTACGTATTCCAATACTGAAAATCAAGTCCAAAACTACCTTTCTCTTCTAGTATTTCTAGGGTTGCCTATCCCTATTGTTTCCATTTTTTGATTTACCAGGGTTGCCTATGTCACTCCCCAATTCTGGTCTAACTAGAATGGTGTGATGAACCGCCAATAAACCAAGGGTTCACCTAGGATCTTGTATAGGTCGTACCCACCATATCAAACCACACACACATTCTACATTAATAATCAGAGGTAATAAACAAATAAGCGAAAGTCTTACAGATAATGAACTGAGAGTTTAAAAATGATAAATAAGTATTTAATCCAATTATCTCCAAACCACAAGACATAAAAATAAATAATCAATTACATATCTGATGTTTAAATTATAACTAAACTTAAGCAAAAACACATTGGTTGCACTCGCATGATGAATCATGCGCATCTTCTTCAGCTTCTACGTCCATCGCAGCAACGTGTCCATACGTCGGTGCATTCATATATTCTTCAACAGTAGGACCTGCGTCATCAACTAAAAATATTCGACATCGAAAGGGTGAGCACACATCACAGCAAACAAAACAAAGCAACAAACATATGCATGCATTCAATTCACATCTTTGGTCTGGTTTATAAGTTTGCAATATGCTATAGAAAGGTTTAGTGGCCGCCGCACCTCTATACACGAGTGTGTGTATCCGCCCAATGGATCAAATACCATTTTCGTCCCACATGCACCCACCATGGAATAGAGATTGAGCTAAATTGTCCAGATCAAATACCGTAAATACTTTCTCTGATGCCCTACCCATACCAATACGTAAGCCCCTATTGGCGAGGGCTTGCAAACTGGGCTCGCAACTAACAAATCCTAATGCCTTATAGTGTATCCAAGGCCTCACCCCAGCATCCCTCAATACATCCATAGAGATAGAGCTAAGGTCCCTCGGCAGAGTCAGAGACCACACGGTCCGAGACCATCCCCCTGATGCTTTATGACGAAATAGTTCTGCTAAGGTAATGACGATACGACGATGTTAGTGGCAAGACTTGAGTAGAGATAGAGCTAGAGTCTGGTGACGAGGTCGAAGACCACCATGCCACGTCTTTCCCCTGATGCTCCACTTGCATCCAACACACCAACCACACACATACATTCACATTCCTATTCCTAGCATCGTCATCATCATTATGTTATAAATAAACGAAATTAAATATGCATGAACAGTAATAGCAGGAATATTGGATGACATGTGAGAAGCACATTACAAGCATATAAGTATAGAATCAATCATGACATTGGACTCAAATAAAATAAACAGTTTGTTATTAACCAATTAGTGTAGGTTTTGTTCCCTCACCTGTTAGTAATACTCGTTGTCCTTCCAAGCCTTGAAATTCTCTTTGAATTGATTTAAAAACCTAAAAGTTATATGAATTTAAGTTAGGGTTCATATGTGACATGTTATAGTAGTCGAAAATCAAAACAGAGCACTGATAGGTGTCTGATTAGTCCTATGGTCTCATGCTGTATCGACCTTACTGTCTACGGTCGATACCCTACGGTTGCATATGGTGCGACCGTGGCTGTGACCATATGATTTCTGAAATCTTCCCGAATGCCTATGGTCAATCCTTTGATCATACTGGTCATGCTATGGTCAACCGTAGTTGCGACCTTGAGATTTCTGGTCACAGTCTATAGACAATTCAAGTTCTTCTTGGGTTAATTCTTCTGATCTTCAATGGGATTTATTCTGAAGTTATCCTATGGCCATCATTAGAAGTTTCTTATCAACCCTAATCATCAAATTCACTCCTCATGGTTCTCCTTGGGATTTTATCAAAGAAATCACATAGATTATAATAGGTTGATATTGCCTATCTTCCACAGAAGTCTTATTCCTTAGAGTTTACATTTTCAGAGATTTGTTTCATACCTTTGTCTGTGATAGAGAGCCAATCTCTTCTCAACAAATTCTTCTCCTTAGCTTTTTCTTCTTCTCCTTCTCTTCCTTCTCTTCCTTCTCTTTCTCTAGGGTTTACTAATGTTGTAAAAGAGTGAAAAAGGGCTGAGGGACGTCCTTTATATAGAGAAAAACTCTCCATATAAAGTCCTCTTTCAATTAGAAAAGTAGTCCCTTAGTTTAGGAAAGTTTCCAAAACTCAGAGTCTGATCTGGTTCTCATGGTCGATCATATGGCCACATAAACTGTTGACTGTAGGGTCAAAATCATCGATCGTGGGGTTTTGGATTTGAGATTTTTGGTTCCCTTCCTTACGGTCGACCATACCTACTCAGGCATGCGACCTTATGTATGTTTTTAGTGTTTTTAACTCGATTCTCATACTTGGTTTGTGATTTATCTTCACACGCTCGGTCCACTTGGTCCAGGAATGATGGGAAGACCTAACATGACACGGTTAGACTAAGTTAGTGGAGTGCGGGTCTTACAGCCTATCCCTATTAGGTTACCAGGGTTGCCTATCCCTATTATTTTCATTTTTAGGTTTACCAGGGTTACCTATCCGTATTAGGTTTGCCAAGGTTGCCTATACCTATTAGGTTTACCAGGGTTGTCTATCCCTATTATTTCATTTTTTAGGTATACCAGGATTGCCTATCCCTATAGTTCAATTTGTTTAGGGTTTCTAGGGTGTCCTGTCCCTTTTGTTCAACTCTTTTCATTTTAGGGATCTCTTACCCTAATTATTGTATTCTTTTCATTTTAGGATTTTCACTTTCCCTAATTGCTGTGTTCTTTAAAATTTATGCAAGTGTATCACCAAACATAGTATTGTAAGCATCCAAATATGGCAGTACACATGTAGCAAATAAAGCATGTGAGAATCAATCAAAGCATGTGAGAATTAATCAAAGCATCTAAGAATCAATCAAAGCATGTGAGAATCAATCAAAGCATGTGAGTCAATCAAAGCATGTGAGTCAATCAAAGCATGTGAGTCAATGTATCAAAATAGATTTTAGATTTATGGTCTAAATTCAATTCATCGATCATCAATAATGTGACCAAGATCATATTTGATCGACTACTTAGACTTAATGTAATTGATCATCATCAATGTGATCAAGATCAGATTTGATCGACGGTTTAGATTAATTTAAGATCTTAAGTCAATAGTTTAGATTATATCAACATCAGTAAATCAGACTTTAATGGCTCAGATTAAACACATCAACATCATAATTCAATCAAAATCATGGGCTCAGATTAACACATCAAAATATCAAGATCAACCTCTCGGATCAACATATCAAAATATCATGATTAATGGCTCAGATCAACACACTAAAATTATCATGATCGATGGCTTACAAGTAATATCATCACATGATCAAAATTAGTTTAACATCCAATGGCTCAAATTAAATTTAACTTCACATTACATCATCAGATTAAAATCAATGGCTCGGATTAAATTCACATCACATCATCATCAAAATAGATTCATGTGATCAGTGGGATTAGAGATTCAAATCAGGTGGAATCAGATCAGTGGGAATGTCGAGGGTATTCAGTAGGTGTAGAGTAAAGTGATCAGATGTGTAATGGTGTAGGTGGAAATAAAAGGTAAAGTGCACAGAGGGTGATGGGGTAATCGGAGATGTATGAGATGATGTTATAAATGGTGACCAGTGAGGGAATCAGGGAGTTACAGTGGTGGTGTTTTCTGTTAGTGGTGGTAGCAAAGGTGAACAGGTGGCGGTAGTTAATGAGTGTATTGCAACAGATTGGTGGTTAGGTGGCAGCATGGTGATAAGGTAGATGATAGTTGGTGAGGATGGTGCGGGCCACGACTAATGGCGGCATGGTTGGGGTTTCAACAAGGTGATGGTGCATGTGGGTGCATTCGGTGGAAGTGTTGACTATAATGGAGGTGCATATGGTGGTAGGGTAATAAAAGGCAAATGGATTAAGGTAAGCAGATTGGGTTTGGGATGACAGGTGGATTAGCAAGGGATTGGCAGGTGGCATGGTGGTGTGGAAGATACGTTTGGATCTTGGATTTTACGAGAATAAGGGTATCAATGGAGACTGCGGTAGATTAGTCGATGGCTGGGTAATGGTGATGGTTTAATGGAGGTTTGGCATATGATCGTGAGGTGATGGGGTGAGGATGAAGATGGAGAGATGGTGGAAGTTGGGAATCGATGTAGTGGTTCAGGTAAGTCGGTTTAAGGTGTGTGCAGGTCTGGGTTGGGTGGCTCAATCGGTTAGAGTGAAGTGAGGAAAGGCAATCGGTTTGGGTGGTTCCAGGTGTTGGGGTGCTACAGATTGTAGCTAGCGGTTGGGATTAAAGGTGTCGACTGATGATCAAAGGAGGTGATCAAATGGTGTGATGAAGTTGCGATGAAGGTGAGGGTAAAGGGTTACAGAGGTTTCGATAATGGCCGGCCGCTATGGATGATGGTAGATCGATACAACCAAGATTGAAGGTAATGTTGAGGTAAGTTCTTACCTCTCTTCTCTCCTGTTCCTTCTCTTCTCTTTCTCGATTTTCTGCTGCTGCTTCTTCTTCTTCCTCTTTTTCCCTTCTGCACCCGGCCAGTCCTTCTTTTTCTCTCAAATCTCTCTCATGATTTTTTCCTTTCTTTTCTCTAGATTTCTTCGATCAGTTACCCCTAGCGCTCTCTTTTGGTCTCTTTGCTCTCTATCTCTCATCTCTCCCTGCTCCCTCTTTTGTCCAGTCGAGAAGAAGATCTTTTTTCCTCTGTCCTTTCAATCTTTCTTTCCTTTTCTTCTTTTATCAGATCCCTCTCAATCTCTCAATATTTCTCAGATTCTCTCTTCTAGGTCTGGATCTTTCCCTAGGATCTAATTTTCTCTCTATCTTCCTCATTTTTCTTTCCTTAATCTCTCAACTCTTCCTTTACTTCTCTCAACCAACTGATCCCCTTTGATTCTTTCTATTTTTATTTCTTTCTTTTCTTTATTTTTTTTCTTTCCAACTTCTTCTCTCAGCTTTCTCTCTTCTAAGCCGATTTGAATCTCTCTTAACGATCTTTCTATCTTCAGCTTCTTTCCAATCTTCTTCTTTCAGTCTCTTGCTTAAACCGCCAGCCTTTCCTTTCCTTTAATTTCCATACTCCCTACACATGTCATGAAGCCTAGCCGTCCTCTCCTTCCTGAATTAAATCCCACCGAACAGCATCTTCTTTGGAAACCCGAGACCAATCCCTTAGATATAAAATATACTATATATACAACATATATAGCACATAATATATGAAATATATATCATATAATGTATAACACATGTATATATAGTATAATTATACTATAATTATATAAATAATTTACATATTATACATGCACATGTAAGCACAAGCTGGATTGGTTGGACTAGACTAGGATGATCAAGTTGATTGGGTTAGGCCAACACTAACTTGGATTGACTGGGTCAAGCTGGATTGAGTTGAGACTGGCTTATCTTTCTCTTTTATCATTTCATGGGTCCTTTCAGATTGCAACTTTGCATGGAATCCTCCGGCGACCTTTGCTCCAGATTTTTCACGTCCACTTTGAAGATGACTGAAAATAGAACCCCTTGACACTTGAATCATCAAATTTGGACATAGGACAGCCAAGATATAAAAAAGGAAATTTTATCGATAATTTTGTATGAAAGCTTGCATGGGACCCACAGGTGGCCTCTGCCTAGGATTCTTCATGTTCACTTTGTATAGTACTGAAAATGGAACACAATGACACTGGAATAATCTGATTTGGACATAGGACAACCAAGATATGATAATTTGAAGTTTAAATAATTAAACTTATGATAATTTGTACAAAAGCCCTTGAAATATTTATGATAATTTCAGAAACTTCCCTTGTACGTATCATCCGACTAAAATAGCCATATCTCCTTCGTTTGATATTGGATTTGAATGATTCTGGTATCATTTTAAAGGTAATTCCGTGACTTATGTATCCATGTAGGTTGTAGCCCATGCCGTTGCTATGGGACCATCCAAAATTACCTCGAGGTCGTAGTAAAAAAATCTAAACTTTCACTCATCTCTCTTCCTTTGTTGTCCACACACCAGTAGGACTTTGTTCAGCTGGGATAGTAAAAATGGGGTGCTTACACAAGGTTACTCTGATCTGAAAGGTACGATTAGGTTGGTCCTCTGATATCAAAATCTGGATCAGCCCTTCCGCAAGGGTTCCTCGGTGAAGAGGTATTTTTTCAGGATCTAGATTGTCTCTGAGATCTTCTAGGATAATAGATTGGACCGAGGCCTTTCCTTTCTTCTTTTTTATTTCTTCCCCTTATGTGAGGTATGAGGCCCCTGGTATTCATCCCAGTTTAATGTCATAGCACTGCCGCGAGATTCTTTGGTCACCTTGGCATTCTCTAGTCCCGTGGTTAGTGGGGAATTTAATCACCTAATAATATGTAGACAAGCAGCTTCGGAGGCGATGTAGAGACGGTGGTCTGAGGACCACATTATAACTGGCTCAGAGGTCGACTACCCGAAACTCTACATTGATAACTTTTTGAGCTGGTTTCTTCCCGATCATGAAGGGTAAGCGAATCCCTCCCTTTATGGAGACTGAGTCTCTGGTGAATCCTGTTAGGGTGTGGATGGCCGGTCCTAGCATCTCATCGCTGAAATTCATCCTCTGGAATGTATGACAGTACAGGATATTGGCCGCACTCCCTGTTTCTATCATTATTCGACCGACATGAAAATCTGAGACGACCGCTGTGATCACCAGGGCATTTTCATGTGGTGATACGACATTTATCAGGTTCTCGTCATCGAAAATCATTAGATCCCCTATTCTTGATTTTTTTCGAGAAAACTTAATGTCATTCAATTCCCTGGAGTAAGCTTTAGCCGACCTCGCCAAGGTATTACCGGTTGCGGATCTGCCAGTGATTACATATGATTCGGGTATGACCAATTATACTTTTTGGACCGGTCTAGAGAGGTCCTACGCAGTAACATGTTCGGGGAGTTGTAAGGACAAATGTCCACCCATGCTGAATGGACGAATAAATGAATTGGAGTCGCCACCTAGATTAAGGTCTAGGACCTAAAATGTAGCCTCATCCTAAGATAAGACTTCTATTGACTCATGACCCAACATATCGGCTTTGGTCCAACAAAGAACGGGTAAGCGTTCAAAGTACAGTTTGGGAAGGTGTTAGGCACCCAAAGCTGCCCGATCCGAAAATCGGCCTCCTATATGATTCTACTTTCCTTAGACTTTATGGTTCTGACTGTTCATGGTCATTGGATGATGACTAGGGCTCATGGGGGATCCTATGCCAAGTTTCTAAGTTCTTCTAGCTTAAGTTCAGCCAAACATGTTCTCAAAGTAAGAAAACAAATAAAATAATATTCAATGAGCCAAACCAAAGATGGTTCGGTGATGGACTGAATCTGAGATGTCCAAAACATCTCAAATTGCCTACGTATTTTAATCCTGGAAATCAAGTCCAAAAACGTAGTTCGAGACAGAAAGTAATTAAGATTTATGGATGTGGATTATGATTAAGCTTTCTTAGATTCAATTTATTCAAGTTGAAGTTTATGCTTGATGATGATTGAGATTGAATCTAGAGATAGCCTAAATGGATTGAAGTGAACGAGGATATGGATACGGATATGGATATGGGGGACCTAAGGATACTAAGATGGGGTACCGTACTTGGAGAGTCCTCCAAGTTGCCTACGTATTCCAGAGGTCCTGGAAATCAGGTACAACGTAGTTCGTTTCATGGGTTGTACTCTCAGGGAGTAAGGTGTGGCTCTTAGGGAGTAGAGTGTAAGATAGTCTCGCAAGACTAAGGTGCGTACTCGCAAGCACGACTTCAAGATGGAGCCTCGCAAGGCTAAGGGGGGTGCGTGCTCACAAGCACGACTTCAAGATAGAGCCTCACAAGTCTAAGGGTGCGTACCCGCAAGTATGACTTCATGATAAAGCCTCGCGGAGGTGCATGCTCGCAAGCACGACTTCAAGATAGAGCCTCGCAAGGCTAAGGGTGCGTACCCACAAGTACGACTTCATGATAAAGCCTCGCAAGGCTAAGGGAGGTGCATGCTCGCAAGCATGACTTCAAGATAGAGCCTCGCAAGGCTAAGGGTGCGTACTCGCAAGCACGACTTCGGGATTGAGCCATGCAAGGCTAAGGGTGCGTACTCGCAAGTACGACTTCATGAGAGAGCCTCGCAAGGCTAAGGGGGCGTACTCGCAAGCACGACTTCGGGGTTGAGCCTCGCAAGGCTAAGGGTGCGTACACGCAAGTACGGCTTCAAGATAGAGCCTCGCAAGGCTAAGAGTGCGTACTCGCAAGTATGTCTTCGGGATTGAGCATGCGTACTCTCAGGGAGTAGAATATGTATGTGTGACTTAGGGAGTCAGATTTGTACTCTCAGGGAGTAAGGTTGTACTCTCAGGGAGTAAGGTTTGTACTCTCAGGGAGTAGGGTTTGTACTCTCAGGGAGTAGGGTTTGTACTCTCAGGGAGTAAGGTTTGTACTCTCAGGGAGTGAGGTTTGTACTCTCAGGGAGTAAGGATTGTACTCTCCGGGAGTAAGGTTTGTACTCTCAGGGAGTAAGGTTTTATACTCTCAGGGAGTAAGGTTTGTACTCTGAGGGAGTAAGGTTTGTACTCTCAGGGAGTAGGGTTTGTACTCTCAGGGAGTAAGGTTTGTACTCTCAGGGAGTAGGGTTTGTACTTTCAGGGAGTTGGATTGTACTCTCAAGGAGTGATGTTTGTACTCTCAGGGAGTAAGGTTTGCACTCTCAGGGAGTAATGTTTGTACTTTTAGGGAGTAAGGTGTGGCTCTCAGGGAGTCAGATTTGTACTCTCAGGGAGTAGGGTTGTACTCTCAGCGAGTAATGCTTGTACTCTCAGGGAGTGGGGTTGTACTCTCAGGGAGTGATGTATATGGGCACATTGATTGATGTGTGGAACCGTATCTGGGAGTTTTCCAGACTACCTACGTATCTCAGGGTATTGACCTGAGAATCAGGATCCGCGTAGTTCGAAATGACACTGTTCATTGGGTGACCCACTTGGGTCAGAATATGGGTGGTCCAGCCGGACCGAATGATAATCTTATATGATCTGTGGTTGGATTCAGATTACACCTATCTAGATTCTGCATCCTAGGGGAAATGAACTGAGGGGTAGGGATCGTCCTAAACTACCCTTGTCACTTACAACCCTGATTTTGGAATTGTTGGGCTAGACTTCATGATTCTTGATTAAGAATTTTATCATTGTTCCATTATTACCCTTCCCATGAATGTGGGTGCCTACATGCACATCCCCACACCTAGGAGTGTCTTCTATCAGTGTACATGCACGGCAGTTCGACTAGGGTGTAGCGAAAAGTAAGTTCTTGCCGACATAAACATCATTCAAGCATAGCATACAGCAGCAGATCAACATTGCAGTGTGCACAAAGCTAACATTGTAAGCATTCCAAACATGGTAGTGCATAATATGACAGGGTAATCAAGGGAACATGATAGATGCATGGATATAACAACATAGACAATATCAGATCCTCAATCTACAGGTTATATCTCTTCAAAAAAATGATGATCATGATCAACACTTATATTTCATCAAAGCAGCCAAGATCAACGGCTCAGATCTCATCAAATAGCTAAAATCATGATCAATGACTCATATCTCATCAAAATAGCTATGATCTATGGCTTAGATCTCCTATCATGATTAGACTAAGAAATCAATACCTCAGATTCGTCTAAATCAATTATGATCCAGATTCAACAATCTACATCTCTCAAAATACCCACGATGACAATCCAACGGTTCAAATTACTCAAGATCATAATCTAACCGTTCAGATTCATAAAAAAAATAATCATGATCAAGATTTAACGGTTTAGATTTACTAAAATCACTTACGATGACAATCCAACGGTTCAAATCGCTTAAGATCATAATCCAACCATTCAGATTCTTTTAAATCATTTCCAAATATGATCTAACGGTCCAGATTTCTCATCATGATAATCCAACCGCTCAGATTGATTAAAAACACTCGTGGTCAATATCCAATGGTTCAAATCACTCAAAATTACTCACAATGAAAATCCAACGGTTCAAATCATTCTAGATCATAATCCAACCATTCAGATTGATTAACATCACTTCCAAAGATCATCTAACGGTTCGAATTAATTAAAATCACTTCAAAATTTTAGATCAGTGGCTATGATCAAATCATTAAAATTCTAATCATATGGTCATGATCAATTCTCAAAAAATTTAGATCACGTGGCTGGATCAACCATATTAAAATTTCGATCAAATGGTCAGACCAATCACATTAAATCCCATCAAATGGTCGGACCAACATATTAAAATTCCCATCATATGGTCGGACCAATCACATTAAAATTCCCGTTATATGGTCGGACCAATTACATAAAATCATGGTTGGATCAATGGTTTGATTGCCATCCATATAAAATTCCGAGATCACATTACAATATTAAGATCAGTGGTTCTCAATAAACATGATCAATGATTCAATAAACATTGAATAGTCATGATTAGTGGTCTGATTTCACACATCGATACCATGAAATTAAAATCCAATAAGGCTCAGTTGCATCAAAATCTCAATATCATAATTCAGATCAATAAGGAGAGAGAATTGGTAGCAATGGATTTCGGCCAGGTATCTGTAGGGCTGCAAAATCGATTATTTTATGGTAGATGTTGTGCATGGGAGTGTAGCATGGATGTGAGATGGAGGTGTTGATAAGTAACGGTTGTGGGGATCAGGGTCTGTTATGGGAACAAGTTGGAATAAGATCTGGGGGGTTTTAGTGTGTGGCTGGACAGGTGTGCAAGGTGGACAGCCAAGTGGTGGCCATCTTGCATGTACAAGTGTTGGGTGGGTTGGGTTAGAAAGATAAAGTGGTGGCCTTAAGAAATTGGAGGCTGCTACAAGTTATGGTTGTGGGGATCAGGGTCTGGTTATGGGGTTTGTAGCAGAGGCAGATGAGGAGGTGGTTGTGTAGTACTGCAGAGGGATAGTAGCATGGGTGGGGTATCGCGGGTATGATAAAAAAAACAGAAACAAAAAGAAAGGGAGAGCTTACGTGAGTGCAGCACACCTCCTCCTCTTGTTGCTCCCTTCTTCTTCCTCCTTAGCTCTTTTATTTTTTCCTCAATGTTCTCTTCTTCCTCTATCCTCCAGCTTCCTCTCCCTTCCTCTTTTCTCTCGGGTTCCACTCTCTATCAGCCTCCCTTTTCTCTTCTCGGGTCTCACTCTCCCTCCTCCTTTTCTTTTTCTTTTTTTCTGGTTCACCTCTCTCAGCCAACCTCCTCCTCCTCCTCCCTCTTCTTTTTTTTTTTTTTTTTTTCGGAGTCCACTCTCTATCAACCCCTCTTCCTTGGTTTGGTGGTTTGGGGGGTTTTTATAGGAAGAAACCCCCCCACACCGATGGCTACAGTTGGAGCCAGATCAGGTGGGGCGGGACTCAAGAAGAATGGGCGGTGGAGTGGTGGTGTTCTTGCGGCTGGGTTCATGGCATAGGTTGATGGGGTAGGTGGACGGCGGAGTGATTTGAGGAATCAAATGGGAGAATCGGCGACTGATGAGCAGACGGTTATTCAGCAGTTTGGTGGAGGGATTTCAGGAAACGGCTGGGACCTGGGGTATGGGATAGGAACAGGTGAGCGGCGGTGAGCATGGGTTCAATCTGATGGAGGGATTTGGGGAAACGGCTGAGGGATTTGGGGAATCAGATGGGAGCAGGTGAGAGAAACGGCTGGAGATGGCTGATTGGGCTCGTGATGGCTGAGGGATTTGGTGGAGGAATTTCAGGTCGGTTGAGGTGGGATAAGCGATGGCATGGCGGTGAGGGGTGCTGTTCGATGAAGGAGGTGGTGGCAGTATGGTTCTGTCGCTCCTCATCCTGTTCTGTTTTTTTTTTTTTTTTTTTGCTCGTGTCTCTTTCTCTTTTTTTCTCTCTCTCTTCCTTCCTCTCTCTCTCTCTCTCTCTCTCTCTCCTCTCTCTCTCTCTCCCTCTCTCTCTCTCTCTTTGACCGAACATATATATAATATATATATGTTCGGTTTTCTCCTTCTTCTCTCTTCCCATTCTCTCTCTTCCTCTTCCTCTCTCTCTCCTTCTCCCTTATCGGGTTCTTCCTTTTATTCGGATTCATGGCCGAATATATATATATATATATATATATATATATATATATAATATAACATAAAGCATATATTATATAATATATAAATGCATATATATATATATAACAAGTACATACACGTGGGCTGACCCGACTCAACCTGGGTCGGTCTGGGTTGGGTCAGGCTGGACTGATTGGGTTTGACGGGGTTGGACTAAATTGGGCTTTAGCTAGTTGGGCTGAGTAAGTATGGACGGGATCGAATTCTCTCTCTATTATGGATCCTCTCAGCTTGCAATTCCGCATGAAAAATTTCGACGGTTTCTGTCTCCCATTTTCCACGTTCACTTTGAAGAGGACGGACAAAGGAGCACACTGGTGCTCGAATTACCTGATTCGGATGTCAGATGGACAAAATATGAAGAATTGAAGCTTTGATGATAATTCGGCTAGCAACTTTGCATGGGACCCGCAGGCGGCTTCTGTCCAAAATTCTTTACGTCCGCTTCGAAGAGGACGGAGAATGGAGCACAGTGACACTAAAATTGTTTCATTCAGACTTCGGATGATGAAGATATGAAGAATTGGAGTTTTGACGATAATTTAATCGGCAACTTTGCATGGGACCCGCTGGTGGCTTCTGCCCAAAATTCTTTACGTCCATTTTGAAGAGGACAGAAAATGGAGCACAGTGACGCTTGAATCATCGGATTTGGATGTCAGATGATCAAGATATGGTCGAATGAAATCCGATCGATTTAAATCACGATAAATTGCCCAATAAATCCTTAATTTATGATAATTTACAGAAAGGCCCTTGAATTTAATAAGCCAATTTCAATCCGACTAAAATCGCGACATCTTCTTCGTTTGATATCAGAATTGGTATCATTTCGAAGGTATTTTCATGATCTTGCTGTAGGGCCCGCCAAAATCAGCTTTGAAATCACCGCTTAGCGTCCAAACCTTGAATTGACCCGCAACCCTTCTGAATATGCCCACCAAGCCTCTTGTAGATTGGGGACACTCTGGCTCAGCCCAGAACACCATAGAGAGCACAGAGGAAATGATCGACTATTGGTTTGAGAGAGTTTCACTCGCCACCCCTGTACTTTCCAAATTTTCATCCCCCTCCGCTCTCTTACTGCCTATATACCAATAAAGTTCTGTTTGGCTGGGGATGGCAAAAATGTGGTGCTTACAGATACCCCTCTTTACCCGAGATTGTATCAATTGAGGGTAAAGACAAAGAGAACCGCATTTTTGCCACTCATAACGGAGAGAGACGAAACCTTCTTGAACATGTGGGCCATCTGTACCTCAACACTGAATAACCACTTTTGACAAACTTGGGCACATGCTTTATTATCACCATTTGGAGAAGGCATACCAGTGGACCTCCCTTAGAAAAAAATTATCTTCAGCAAGTTCTTTATGCCAACACTCCCTCGATGCATTATCCACCATGGCCATTCTGTCTAACGAGTAGAAGTTCTTAAACACTTACTGGAATGACTTAGAGAAAATCCTGATTCACAACAGAATTGGTAGGGGAATCATTGGAACTTTCTTACCTTATAGACACATTGAAAACCTTAGTGAGTTGTGCATGAAATGCACATATGTATGACCTTGTCTGAGCCTAAGTCTCTAAATCCAAAGATAAGTGACAGAAGACAAAGGCCTAAAGTGGCTGATATGAAGCTATCCAGATGGATTTCCCATCAGGAGGATCTTTTGGTTGTTTATGTGGAATGGTCGATCCCTCCGAAGAGATACCATTTTATGGGCTTGAGAATGAAGGGCTCTTTGGAACCTTTAGACGCCGTTGAATGTAATGAACGACAGATAAGAGTTCTAGCTAGATTATCATTACAATTTTTTTGGAATGACACACCCACTAGGGTTGATATCAAAAGATATGAAAGATGGGCTCGTTATGCGACTCTTGGGAAATCCATTGGATAGATGAACGGATGAAAGAGTCCAGCCAGAAAGCAGGAAGTTCTTCCTTTAATAATGACAAGATGATGGAACCAAACCTGAGTAGCAGGTTGTAATAGCCTCTTTAGAGAATCCAGCCCAAACCTGCCGCGAAGTTCATCCAAAATGGTCGACTTTTATGACCAACTGCACCCTCCTATATTTTTTTTTTTGGAGGGTGAAGAGGTCAAACATGATACCGCTTCAACTGATCGAGGTTGGTCAGATTGTAGCTCTTCACCGTCCAGATCTATCAATCGAATTGGTTTTCCTGGTAAATTTCCTTCACTATGAATGGCCCGCTCCAGTTCGGACGAAACTTAGCCCTAGGGTCATGGATATGCGCTCTTTGTTCCTTTAATACAAGATCTCCTAATGTCAAGTGACGAAATCTAACCTTCTTGTTGAAAGTGACGACCATTCTCTGTTGGTATTTCTTTGCATTATCAACTGCTTTCATCCTCCTTTCGTCAATGAAACTCAACTCTTCATAACGGGATCGAATCCATTCAGCCTCAGGGATTTGGGAATCCATTAGGATCCTCAAGGATGGTACTTGCATTTCTACCGGGAGTACTGCCTCCATACCATATACCAGAGAATATGGTGTGACTCCAGTAGAGGTCCTTATAGGAGTTCTGTAAGCCCATAGTGCATATGGTAACTTATCCGCCCAGTCAGTGTGTGACTCTGGCATTTTCTAGAGGATGACCTTGATGTTCTTGTTAGCGGCCTCTACTGCTCCATTAGTTTGTGGCCGGTAAGGGGAAGAACGGTGCCTTTGGATACTGAAATTCTCGCACAATTCTTGTACCTTTCCTCTGAAATGTTGACCCTGATCTGAGATTAGAGCGTGAGGCATCCCATGTCGACAGATGATATGCTCTTGAAGAAACTTGGCTACCTTATTGGCGGTGAGGCGTATGATTGAGCCTCCACCCACTTGGTAAAGTAGTCGATGGCTACTAAAATGAACTCATGCCCAGTTGACGCCTTTGGGTGAATCTTTTCGATCACATCTATACCCCAAGTTGAAAATGGCCAGGGCGAACTGAGAGTGTGTAATTCTGTAGGTGGTATATGTATCAGATTGACAAAGATTTGGCATTTGTGACACTTCTTCACAAACTCCGCGCAGTCTACATCCTTTGTATTCCAATAATATCTCATTCTTAGAACCTTCTTTGCAAGCATCCAGGCATCCAGTATGAGGCCCACAGACTCCTTGATGTATCTACTCAATGAGGGTTTATGCTTGCTCTTCGTCGACAAAGTCCAATTATATCCCATCATAGGATCTCTTATGAATGATACCTTCATAAAAGATAAACTACATAGCATATCATCTTAATGACTTCTTTTCTCTTGTTGTTGCTTCTGCAGGGTATATGCCTTCTCCATTGAAGTCTACTATGAGTGCAAGCCAAGGTCTACCATCAACTGTCAGTGCATTGACTTCTACATATGCTGGTTGTCTTCTTCTTTCGATCACCAAGGGCCTTGTGCATTCGACAGGATCATCACCGATCATTGAAGCCAAAGTGGCCAATGCATCGGCGTATTATTTTTTTTTGTGTCCCTTGGAGAATAGTCGAACTCGATCTTTGTAAACTCTTGAGCCAAATTGATTGTATACTGCTGATACGGTATCAATTTTTCATCTTGGGTTTTTTTTTTTTTTTTTCCTTCAATCCCTTCTGACTTGGTAGACAATGATGGACAAGTTCTCACAAACCTTCAACTTCTTGATGTTGATCACGAGGGCTGCTCTAAGTCCCGTGATGCAAGCTCCGTACTCCGCAGTATTGCTTGTACACTTGAATTCTAATCAAAGCAAGAATGACACGAACTCCCCTTTTGGATCTATTAGTCATACCCCAACTCCACACCTTCTATGGTTAACTGTGTCATCGACTAGGATATCTACCTTTGGCAATAAAAAATCATCATTAGGACTAGCCTTGTTCAAATTCTTGTAATCAACACATACTCTCAATCAGCCATCCTTCTTATGCACAGTAACTTCATTGGCCAACCATTCTGGGTATTTTGATACTTCCAAGAATCTGACATTGAACTGCTTCTTGACATCTTACTCAGTTTTTAAAGTCTGGTCAGGTTTCAACCAACTCAACTTCTGTTTATGCATCTTTACCTTAGGGATCAAGGGTATCTTGTGCTATACCACTTCTGGGTTTATGCTTGTCATATCTTCATAAGACCATGTAAATTCCTCTTGGAATCCCTTTAATAATTTTGTCAAATGGGTTATCTCCTCTTCTGTCAAGGTTATACCAATCTTGATCTCTTGTAATCGATCCCCCGTGCCGAGATTGATCATCTTGAAATCCTCGCCGACAGGTTGGGCTTTCTTCTCTTCCGAGGCTTTGATGGATTGTAAAATTTTAGGATATGGTTCATTATTCTTATCATCATCAAAGTTAGAGTTAGAAAACGAGAGATTGGGAGAAGTAGACATAACAAAATTAAAAAAAAAATTTATTAACGCTTGGAAACAACGGTACATAAGAGGAGGTTCCAAATGGAACAGAGTCAACATTATCAAAAGATTCAACCTATTTAAGGAATCGTAGACTTCGGGCCCAGACATGGCCATACTATAGTGATTACATGACAAACTCTTCTGGTAAACAAAACATAAAAAAACTTCAATTTGGGGATCATTCCATTGACAGGGAGTATGAATTGTTGTGGATCAGGATCTCCATCTTGGTCTTCCCCAGTGAGCATTAGAACTTAGTCCTCGTCGAACAGATTGTCGATGTCGATCGCCTTTGTTTCTGACTTTTGTTCCTTGCTCAGCCTTCGAATCTTGATTTCTTCCATCTCTATCTAGCCAATGGTGCAGTCAAAGAAAAACTCAAAAATCGGGTTCTTATCTTTGGAGGTTTCTATCCAGCCATGGTTCAGAGAAACCACATAAATGCAATGTCCTCTCATTCTTTGACAAAGTTCCCATTGAGTGTATTCAAGCATGTAGTGATCTGTTCATCCTCATCTATGCTGGCAACTGTGCTTGATAGACCGGTTCATCTGTCCTCATACGGTTGCCATCTTCTATGACTCTTGTCTGCTGCCTTTGTTGGACCTTTCCTCTTAAGCTTTCAAAATGCATCATTTTCTCTCCTCTGCTTCTCCTCTATCAGTTCAGATCTTGGTTGGTAGGGGCATACCCCAATCCAAACCTGAGGGATTTGATTCTGTGATTGTCATGATGTTGCTGTTGACTTGGAATCCTCTGAGATTGATATCTTGGGCTGCATTCCCTTCTGATCCCTTATCATTCTGTACCATGATCACCTTGTACTGAGAGATTTTTGGAAAAAATACCCCATGCTCATGCCGCACTTCTGGGATTGAGACCCTGTTCATTTTGTCACTAAATGTGACGCTTCCCTCAATTTCAACTTGGCCTGTCTCAGTAGGAACCCATGCCTCCCTTCATTCTATAAAATTGACTGTGTGACAGGAAAGGGGAGGACCATTTGCCATTGATTTCTGTCTGGCTCGGATCTCAATTTCTCCTGCATCTATCAGGTCTTGTATAGCATGCCTCAGAGCATTACAATTTTCAGTGTGGTGACCATGTTGATTGTGATATTTGCAGAATAGATCCATTCAAAACTTCAGTGGAAGTGGACATGGCAGAGGATGAGGTGTGAGTACTTTCAATTTTTCAGCCTGTACCAATACTTTCAGAGCCCTATTTTTAGTCATGCCCAACTCTGTAAACTGCCTTCTATTTTCCAAACTCAGCAGAGCAGGGGTGTGGTTCTGATCCCTTGAGATCGACGGATTAGCATTAATGTTGGTAGTTTGTGCCACTGGCCGATTCCCTAATCCACTAAAAGGGAATGTTCTTTGGCGGATTATCTGATCATTCCACGCCTTCATAGCTTTTAGTAATTCCTCTGATCTATTCAGTCTATCTCTAGAAAAACCATCCTCCTCTCTTGGCTTTTGGATTATGGGGGCTCTTTGAATGACCAAAGGTTTCTGATACATAATCTCCTCTGTGTCTTCCAATGCGGGTTCTGAGAAACACTGTAGCACAACTTGCTTAGAGGTACTCAATCCTTGTGGGTGTACCAAATTCATTCTCTCAATGGTTGACGCTTGGGCTTGCAATTGCATCTGTAGGTTCTGAATCATGGGAACCATCACTTCTATGATGTCAACTATCCTCTCAATTCTGGCATCTGTAGCTCTTGGAATCTGATTTGGTCCGTCACCCATTGCTTCAACTGGTATGGACAAGGTAGGGCCAATAGATTCAGGTGGAAACACTATAGACAACTTCACAATGATGGAATCACTGACCGACAGAGTAGAAATGGTTATGGTTTAGGTTAACCTCTAAGTAGATATCGGGACAGGCCAAAGTTGACAAGTGTTAAGACTCTTGGGATGGAGACAGGACAGAAAGGAATTAACATGCACAAACAAAACTGACTCGACCATACAAATGTTAGCTCTCTTATGAAACCCCTTAAACAAACATTATCTGCACCAATTTAGTTGCTTTGAATGACCATGTGATCGGATTTGAGCCTCTTAACCCAAAATGGGTCATTGGGGTGACAAGGCCCAACCACTTGGTTTATCAAAACAAAGAAATTGAAACGAATATGCTCATCGTAAACTTTCATAAGGGATAAGTTAGCAAAAGACGGTTCATGACTGAACAAACTGGTAAACTCCCATTCGATCATAATATCCATGCCATGATAGAGATTTTCTGATCGTTTTTAAGACTTGATGTATCAACAATGAAAAGTTCCACAAATTGAATCCTCAAGTGTGAATCCAAACATGTTGATAGATCGAGAATCAAAACGGGCAGAACTTCGATGTCGTAGGCATAGATGTCGTAATTGAGTTGGAATTTACATATTCAGTTCAGGGATGAACCAAAACTAACATGCATGTGGCCCACTCTGGGTTAGGACCGACAAAGGCTACCTTGATGAGGAGGAGTGGACCTATTCCCGTCTACACGGTGAATCATGGGCCCCTCGATTCCTTTTGATATACCATTTTGCAAAATGTCAAATGACCTAGAGAAGTATAATGCCTCCCCGGGTGGACCCAAGAAACAAACGTCAGAGGCTCTCCACAGTCGAGACATTTTACAAGGTACGTGTCAAGGTTGTGCTTTTCACCTAGTGGGCGATCCCATATGCATGAGGACCCGGGTCGGCTAATAGCACGACGTGTGACTGAACCCAAACCCCCCAAAACAATATGTACAATCATAAATATAGTAGTCCTAGATCTAGCATCCAATGTCAGTCAATCAATGTAAGGAAGGTGAATCAGGAGTCTGAACGTGGAATCCCCAGTGGAGTCGCCATTGTGAGGACAAATGTCCACCCACACTGAATGGACGAATAAATGAATTGGAGTCGCCACCTAGATTATGGTCTAGGACCTAAAATGTAGCATCATCCTAAGATAAGACTTCTATTGACTCATGACCCAACATATCGGCTTTGGTCCAACAGAGAACGGGTAAGCGTTCAAAGTACAGTTTGGGAAGGTGTTAGGCACCCAAAGCTACCCGATCCGAAAATCGGCCTCCTATATGATTCTACTTTCCTTGGACTCTATGGTTTTGACTGTTCATGGTCAATGGATGATGACTAGGGCTCATGGGGGATCCTATGCCAAGTTTCTAAGTTCTTCTAGCTTAAGTTCATCCAAACATGTTCTCAAAGTAAGAAAACAAATAAAATAATATACAATGAACCGAACCAAAGATGGTTCGGTGATGGACTGAATCTGAGATGTCCAAAACATCTCAAATTGTCTACGTATTCTAATCCTGGAAATCAAGTCCAAAAACGTAGTTAGAGACAAAAAGTTATTAAGATTTATGGATGTGGATTATGATTAAGATTTTTTAGATTCAATTTATTCAAGTTAAAGTTTATGCTTGATGATGATTGAGATTGAATCTAGAGATAGCCTAAATGGATCAAAGTGAACGAGGATATGGATACGGATATGGATATGGGGGACCTAAGGATACTAAGATGGGGTACCGTACTTGGAGAGTCCTCCAAGTTGCCTACGTATTCCAGAGGTCCAGGAAATCAGGTACAACGTTGTTCGTTTCATGGGTTGTACTCTCAGGGAGTAAGGTGTGGCTCTCAGGGAGTAGAGTGTAAGATAGTCTCGCAAGACTAAGGTGCGTACTCGCAAGCACGACTTCAAGATGGAGCCTCGCAAGGTTAAGGGGGGTGCGTGCTCGCAAACACGACTTCAAGATAGAGCCTCACAAGGCTAAGGGTGCGTACCCGCAAGTACGACTTCAGGATAAAGCCTCGCAAGGCTAAGGGAGGTGCATGCTCGCAAGCACGACTTCAAGATAGAGCCTCGCATGGCTAAGGGTGCATACCCGCAAGTACGACTTCATGATAAAGCCTCGCAAGGCTAAGGGAGGTGCATGCTCACAAGCATGACTTCAAGATAGAGCCTCGCGAGGCTAAGGGTGTGTACTCGCAAGCACGACTTCGGGATTGAGCCTCGCAAGGCTAAGGGTGCGTACTCGAAAGTACGACTTCATGATAGAGCCTTGCAAGACTAAGGGTGCGTATTCGCAAAGCGGGCCGGGGTTGACCGGGTTGAGCCTCGCAAGGCAGGCGGCCAAGGGCTCGCAAGGCTAAGGGTGCGCATCGCAAGTACGGCTTCGGGATTGAGCATGCGTACTCTCAGGGAGTAGAATATGTATGTGTGACTCAGGGAGTCAGATTTGTACTCTCAGGGAGTAAGGTTGTACTCTCAGGGAGTAAGGTTTGTACTCTCTGGGAGTAGGGTTTGTACTCTCAGGGAGTAGGGTTTGAACTCTCAGGGAGTAAGGTTTGTACTCTCAGGGAGTGAGGTTTGTACTCTCAGGGAGTAATGATTGTACTCTCCGGAAATAAGGTTTGTACTCTCAGGGAGTAAGGTTTTATACTCTCAGGGAGTAAGGTTTGTACTCTCAGGGAGTAAGGTTTGTACTCTCAGGGAGTAGGGTTTGTACACTCAGGGAGTAAGTTTGTACTCTCAGGGAGTAGGGTTTGTACTCTCAGGGAGTTGGATTGTACTCACAAGGATTGATGTTTGTACTCTCAAGGAGTAAGGTTTGTACTCTCAGGGAGTAATGTTTGTACTCTTAGGGAGTAAGGTGTAGCTCTCAAGGAGTCAGATTTGTACTCTCAGGGAGTAGGGTTGTACTCTCAGGGAGTAATGCTTGTACTCTCAGGGAGTAAGGTTTGTACTCTCAGGGAGTGGGGTTGTACTCTCAGGGAGTGATGTATGTGGGCACATTGATTGATGTTGGAACCGTATCTGGGAGTTTCGCAGACTACCTATGTATCTCAGGGTATTGACCTGAGAATCAGGATCTGCGTAGTTCGAAATGGCACTGTTCATTGGGTGACCCACTTGGGTCAGAATATGGGCGGTCCAGCCAGACCGAATGATAATCCTAGATGATTTGTGGTTGGATTCACATTACACCTATCTAGATTCTGCATCCTAGGAGAAATGAACTGAGGGGTAGGGATCGTCCTAAACTACCCTTGTCACTTACAACCCTGATTTTGGAATTGTTGGGCTAGACTTCATGATTCTTGATTAAGAATTTTATCATTGTTCTATTATTACCCTTCCCATGAATGTGGGTGCCTACATGCACATCCCCACACCTAGGAGTGTCTTCTATCAGTGTACATGCACGGCAATTCAACTAGGGTGTAGCGAAAAGTAAGTTCTTGCCGACATAAACATCATTTAAGCATAGTATACAGCAGCAGATCAACATGGCAGTGTGCACAAAGCAAACATTGTAAGCATTCCAAACATGGTAGTGCATAATATGATAGCGTAATCAAGGGAACATGATAGATGCATGGATATAACAATATAGACAATATCAGATCCTCAATCTAACGGTTTTATCTCTTCAAAAAAATGATGATCATGATTAACACTTAGATTTCATCAAAGCAACCAAGATCAACGGCTCAGATCTCATCAAATAGCTATAATCATGATCAATGATTCATATCTCATCAAAATAGCTATGATCTATGGCTTATATCTCCTATCATGATCAGACTAAGAAATCAATAGCTCAGATTCGTCTAAATCAATTATGATCCAGATTCAACAGTCTACATCTCTCAAAATACCCACGATGACAATCCAACGGTTCAAATTACTCAAGATCATAATCTAACCGTTCAGATTCATAAAAAAAATAATCATGATCAAGATTTAATGGTTTAGATTTACTAAAATCACTTACGATGACAATCCAACGGTTCAAATCGCTTAAGATCATAATCCAACCATTCAGATTCATTTAAATCATTTCCAAAGATGATCTAACGGCCCAGATTGCTCATCATGATAATCCAACCGCTCAGATTGATTAAAAACCCTCATGGTCAAAATCCAATGGTTCAAATCACTCAAAATTACTCACAATGAAAATCCAACGGTTCAAATCATTCAAGATCATAATCCAACCATTCAGATTGATTAACATCACTTCCAAAGATCATCTAACGGTTCGAATTAATTAAAATCACATCAAAATTTTAGATCAGTGGCTATGATCAAATCATTAAAATTCTAATCATATGATCATGATCAATTTTCAAAAAATTTAGATCACGTGGGTGGATCAACCATATTAAAATTTCGATCAAATGGTCGGACCAATCACATTAAATCCCATCAAATGGTCGGACCAACATATTAAAATTCCTATCATATGGTCGGACCAATCACATTAAAATTCCCGTTATATGGTCGGACCAATTACATAAAATCATGGTTGGATCAATGGTTTGATTGTCATCCATATAAAATTCCAAGATCACATTACAATATTAAGATCAGTGGTTCTCAATAAACATGATCAATGATTCAATAAACATTGAATAGTCATGATTAGTGGTCTGATTTCACACATCGATACCATGAAATTAAAATCCAATAAGGCTCAGTTGCATCAAAATCTCAATATCATAATTCAGATCAATAAGGAGAGAGAATTGGTAGCAATGGATTTCGGCCAGGTATCTGTAGGGCTGCAGAATCGATTATGTTATGGTGGATAGTTGTGCATGGGAGTGTAGCATGGATGTGAGATGGAGGTGTTGACAAGTAACGGTTGTGGGGATCAGGGTCTGTTATGGGAACAAGTTGGAATAAGATCTGGGGGGTTTTAGTGTGTGGCTGGACAGGTGTACAAGGTGGACAGCCAAGTGGTGGCCATCTTGCTTGTACAAGTGTTGGGTGGATTGGGTTAGAAAGATAAAGTGGTGGCTTTAAGAAATTGGAGGCTGCTACAAGTTATGGTTGTGGGGATCAGGGTCTGGTTATGGGGTTTGTAGCAGAGGCAGATGAGGAGGTGGTTGTGTAGTACTGCAGAGGGATAGTAGCATGGGTGGGGTATCGCGGGTATGATAAAAAAAACAGAAACAAAAAGAAAGGGAGAGCTTACGTGAGTGCAGCACACCTCCTCCTCTTGTTGCTCCCTTCTTCTTCCTCCTTAGCTCTTCTATTTTTTCCTCAATGTTCTCTTCTTCCTCTATCCTCCAGCTTCCTCTCCCTTCCTCTTTTCTCTCGGGTTCCACTCTCTATCAGCCTCCCTTTTCTCTTCTCGGGTCTCCCTCTCCCTCCTCCTCTTTTTTTTTTTCTTTTTTTCTGGTTCACCTCTCTCAGCCAACCTCCTCCTTCTCTTCCCTCTTCTTTTCTTTTTTTTTTTTTTTTTCGGAGTCCACTCTCTATCAGCCCCTCTTCCTCGGTTTGGTGGTTTGGGGGGTTTTTATGGGAAGAAACCCCCCCACACCGATGGCTACAGTTGGAGCCAGATCAGGTGGGGCGGGACTCAAGAAGAATGGGCGGTGGAGTGGTGGTGTTCTTGCGGCTGGGTTCATGGCATAGGTTGATAGGGTAGGTGGACGGCGGAGTGATTTGAGGAATCAAATGGGAGAGTCGGCGACTGATGAGCAGACGGTTAGTCAGCAGTTTGGTGGAGGGATTTCAGGAAACGGCTGGGACCAGAGGTATGGGATAGGAACAGGTGAGCGGCGGTGAGCATGGGTTCAATATGATGGAGGGATTTGGGGAAACGGCTGAGGGATTTGGGGAATCAGATGGGAGCAGGTGAGAGAAATGGCTGGAGATGGCTGATTGGGCTCGTGATGGCTGAGGGATTTGGCGGAGGAATTTCAGGTCGGTTGAGGTGGGATAGGCGATGGCATGGCGGTGAGGGGTGTTGTTCGATGAAGGAGGAGGTGGCAGTATGGTTCTGCCGCTCCTCCTCCTGTTCTGTTTTTTTTATTTTTTTGCTCGTGTCTCTTTCTCTCTTTCTCCCTCTCTCTCTCTTCCTTCCTCTCTCTCTCTCTCTCTCTCTCTCTCTTCCTCTCTCTCTCTCCCTCTCTCTCTCTTCCTCTCTCTCTCTCTCTTCCTCTCTCTCTCTCTCTCTCTCTCTTCCTCTCTCTCTCTCCCTCTCTCTCTCTCTCTTTGACCGAACATATATATAATATATATATATTCGGTTTTCTCCTTCTTCTCTCTTCCTATTCTCTCTCTCTTCCTCTTCCTCTCTCTCTCCTTTTCCCTTATCGGGTTCTTCCTTTTATTCGGATTCATGGCCGAATATATATATATATATACATATATATATATATATATATATATATATATATATATATAAAATATAATATAATATAATAATATAATATATAAATAAATAAATAAATAAATATATATATATATATAATATAACATAAAGCATATATTATATAACATATAAATGCATATATATATAACAAGTACATACACATAGGCTGACCCGACTCGACCTGGGCCGGTCTGGGTTGGGTCAGGCTGGACTGGTTTAGTTTGACGGGATTGGGCTAAATTGGGCTTGAGCTGGTTGGGCTGAGTAAGTATGGACTGGATCGATTTCTCTCTCTATTATGGATCCTCTTAGCTTGCAATTCCGCATGAAAAATTTCGACAGCTTCTGTCTCCGATTTTCCACGTTCACTTTGAAGAGGACGGACAAAGGAGCACACTGGTGCTCGAATTACCTGATTCGGATGTCAGATGGACACAATATGAAGAATTGAAGCTTTGACGATAATTCGACTAGCAACTTTGCATGGGCCTGCAGGCGGCTTCTGCCCAAAATTCTTTACGTTCGCTTTGAAGAGGATGGAGAATGGAGCACAGTGACACTTAAATTGTCTGATTTGGACTTCGGATGATGAAGATATGAAGAATTGGAGTTTTGACGATAATCCAATCGGCAACTTTGCATGGGACCCGCTGGTGGCTTCTGCCCAAAATTCTTTACGTCCATTTTGAAGAGGACAGAAAATGGAGCACAGTGACGCTTGAATCATCGGATTTGGATGTCAGACGATCAAGATATGGTTGAATGAAATCCGATCGATTTAAATCACGATAAATTGCCCAATAAATCCTTAATTTATGATAATTTACAGAAAGACCCTTGGATTTAATAAGCCAATTTTAATCCGACTAAAATTGCGATATTTTCTTCGTTTGATATCAGAATTGAGTGATTCTGGTATCATTTCGAAGGTATTTTCATGACCTTGCTATAGGGCCCGCCAAAATAAGCTTTGAAATCACCGCTTAGCGTCCAAATCTTGAATTGACCCGCAATCCTTCTGAATATGCCCACCAAGCCTCTTGTAGATTGAGGACACTCTGGCTCAGCCCAGAACACCATAGAGAGCACAGAGGAAATGATCGACTATTGGTTTGAGAGAGTTTCACTCGCCTCCCCTGTACTTTCCAAATTCTTCTGGAAACACATCAGGGAACCTGGATGTCTTCCAATTTCGGTGTTTCAGCGGTCACATCTACCACTGACACAAGATATCCTACTCCTCCTTTCTTTAAGCACCTCTTTGCTTTTAAGGCTGAGAGTATGAGCTTCCTCTTTCTTGGCAACTTAACCCCTTTGAACTGAAACTCATTCCCATCGCTGTCCTTGAGCATCAACTTCTTCTCAGCACATAGCAGGTTTGCTGAGTGTTTAGCTAACCAATCCATCCCCAGAATAACATCAAAATCTGACATCTCCAGTTGGACTAAATTGGCTTCAAGTTCTCGTCCCTCAATACACACTGGGCAAGGTCCATAATAGTCTTCTAATACCACCTCGATCCCCATTGGTGACCGAACTAGCAGACTTGGTTGTAAGGTCTTGATGGGATGTCCTAGCCCCTTTCCCGAAGGATACTGAGACAAATGAATGAGTGGCCCCAGAGTCAAACAGGACTCTTGCAGGTATCCCTGCTATATTTACTGTTCCTGAGGTTGTAAAATTTTCTTTTTAGCTTTAAAAATGCAACAAGTAATGCAACAATTTAGGAGGAAGTGTAAAATAATACCTGTAACCACATCTGGTGATGCGGTTCCTCCTCAGTAGTAACGGCATATACCTTGCCCAACTGTTGCTCCTTCTTGGGTTGCGGGCATGATCTGGCATAGTGCCCCACCTGTTGACAGTTGTAGCACTTGACGTTAGGGGCCGGCCCCGTTGCTTGTGAGGCCATTGCAGGAGCCGATTTGGGAGGTATGGTACTAGCTTGCGGCCTAAATGGACGGTATGGCCTGTTGCCTCGTCCGCCTCCACCTTGGAACTCGGTATTCGGCCTCTTCAAACCTCGGTTCTGAGCCATAAAGTTGTCCCTCTGACTTGACTCAATGACACGAGCCACCTGCACAGCTTCATTGTAAATGACCAAACCTCGACCGATAACATGTTCTCTGATCGTGCCTCGTAGTCCCACGGTAAAACGGTGAGTCTTAGTCTCTTCCTCTTGCATGCTGGTGGGAGCGCTCCTCATTTCACCAACTTACACAGTCATAGGGTCGAAAAACCCCCTGTTCAAAAAGTTTTTGATATCGATTTGTACAATCCAAATACCTTTGGAGTTTCTTGGCAAGGTACTGGACTTTCGGGGAGAAAAACCCCTTTTTGCCCATACCGGTCGGAGGATACCGCTGGGAGGTACCGGTCGCGGGATAGAGCAACCGGTATACCTCTCAGTAGGTACCGGTCGCGGGGTACCGCTGGGAGGTACCGGTCGCGGGATAGCGCAACCGGTATACCTCTCAGTAGGTACCGGTCGCGGGGTACCGCTGGGAGGTACCGGTCGCGGGATAGCGCTACCGGTATACCAAAAGACAGAAAAATCTCTTTAAAATCGTGATTTTTCTTGTCTTTTCCTCATTTCCTCTTTCGTTAGACTCCGGTGGCGATTTCTCTCCGCTTCTCCGAGTTGCTACAGTGCATCCGGAGTCCTTAGGATCGGTTTTCACTCTTGCAAGAGTCTCCACGTCGACTAAAAAGGTAAGCTTCTTCTCTCTTTCTCTCTTTAGATGATTTTACATCGTCTTTTTACCCAAAACTTAATTTTCTCTCAAATTGAGGAATTCCAACCGTGGAAAACTCTTTTCGTTGCTTAGGAAAGGTTCTTGGGGTCCCTCTGAGTGAAACCCCACAACCTATTTGGAGTTCCATCGGTTGGTTTGCAAGAAATCAACAAAAAATTGATTTTAACCTAGGTTTTGGGAAAAATTTCGATTTTTCTTGAAATTGTTTGATTTCCCCAAATCTTTCACCTGGTATGCATGAGTTTGGTTTGATGGAAGAAAGTGGGGGTTACATAAGTCCTCCTCCCCAAACTTTTGGGTGAGTTCGAGGCT
Source organism: Protea cynaroides (assembly GCA_028583415.1). Classification (NCBI taxonomy): domain Eukaryota; kingdom Viridiplantae; phylum Streptophyta; class Magnoliopsida; order Proteales; family Proteaceae; genus Protea; species Protea cynaroides. The sequence goes on along the minus strand of CM053269.1, from coordinate 36,256,205 downwards.
TTTACACCAATTACAGTCGTTACTCTGCCGAAATTTTCTCAAAATTTTAACACTAACCGTTACGTTTCCTTGATTTCACAGGTTATATAATTTCCACACTCCAAGGAGACGTTCCATCAAACACAATGAGCAGCACGCCTTCCCCAGCCACCTCGTATAACAAGAGGTATTTTTGTTCGGCGACGGCCGCTTCACGGTTTGATTGGTTTCAGTCCAAAAACATAGAATCCGGCCGGTACGTCAACCTGGAGCATCTCCATCGCTTTGATGTAGCTTCGGCTTTTGGGATTTTGGGGTGGTTACCCGTCATTCAGTATCGAGAACGCACCCGCCCAAATCTGGTAAAGCTATTTTTCTCCAACCTAGAGGTGGAAGGAGATGTGGATGACTGGGACAATGCTAGAAGTCTACGCATCACAAGCTATGTGGAAGGGGTGGTAATCTCCTTCAACATAGCAGAGCTAGCCGTTCTTCTAGGGGTTCCAGACGATGGGGACCTTGTTTACTGTGCCCCCAGGGTCAAAGGGTACCTTGATGAGTACACCAGGGCTATGATAGCCGCACAGATATTAATACCAGGACGGGTTATGTCGGCCTCAAATCTTCATCCCTTACCTCGCCTATATTGCTGGATCATTCAGCATAATATCGTCCCTCAGAGTGGGCATTATGGAGAGGTATCTCAGTTGACCCAGTTCATTACCTACAGTGTGGCCTCCAGGTACCGGGTTTGTCTGCCCTACCTGATCATGCGGGTTATGATCACTGCGGCGATGCCTGATGTGTCAGGTAACCTTCCATATGGTAGGTTGATTACGACACTTCTACAGCGTTCAGGTGTCAGTATGTAGGGAGAGGCACCTAGGGAGGTGACCATGAACTCAGATATTGATGCTGAGGCCATCTACAAGATGTAGATGGACGACCTAGAGCTCAGTGATGAGGAGTTACAGGCTCGTCCCCTCCTGCCCAGAAACCATGCGGCCCTTGCCGCAGAAGCAGCAGATGTCGCCGAGATGGGGGACGATGAGGACACCCACATGGAGGACATCCCAGTACCCGCACCTCAGCATTCACCAGCAGCAGAGTCTTCCAGGCCGTCTGCCCCCAGTACATCTAGGTCTGATCCCATTCCTGAACCAGCGGGGTACCCGTCGACTACGGTACCACCACGTCCTTCTACAAACCCTACGGTTGCTGGCACTTCTAGACCCGCTCCAGTTCCTAGATCAGCTAGGCGCATGCCAGGGAGTTGGGGCGCCGGCACGCAGCCTTACGGGTCACTCGGGACCAGGTCCACACGGCTCAGGGAGGTATACGAACGAGACTATGATATAACAGACCCGATCCCATCCAGGCCCGCTACTCCACCATAGCCCGATTAGATTTTTGCTTGATGTTCACGTATTTTATTTTGTTAATAGAGTAACTGTCCGACCTGTGGACCGTACTTTATAGTTTACTTGTAATTGAAGACAATTTTTAGGAAATGGTTAATTTGTTTTTTTTTTCTTCAATTCCTTCAGTAATTATTTTTGTTCTTCCATTAATAGTGTATTATGCATCTTTCTTAAGTCTCAAACAACAAGCAAGCTTATGGTGCGTTTTTATTAAAATTTTTAACTTTCCTAACTCAGCTCATTGGACACAGATGGCTGTAGAATGATTAGCTGGATGAGCCTAGGGCTCTGATACCAAGTTGTCACACCCCAATTTCGGCTGAACCAGAAGTGTGAGTGAACCGGTACTAAACCACGGTTCACACCAGGATCTCGAAAGACCGTGTCAACCAATCATCCCTGAGCAAACTAACAAAATCCAGAGTAATACTAGCAGCGGAAATAATTATAACAATGAGCTGAACTAAATGATAAATTAAAATAATTAATCCAATTATTCCATCATCCATCAGAATTTAAATAATATTTTTATTACAAAGCTTTAACTGAAAATAACCAAATCAAAGAGGAAAGACACAGAAGGAGCACTCGCATAACGCATCATGCTCGTCCTCCACACTCTGTGTCTCCAGGGCAGCCATCGTACTGTAGGCTGGGGCGGTCACGAAGTCCTCCACCGTATACCCTCCATCCAAATCTGAAAAGAGATATATATATATCGGGGTGAGCTACAACACAGCTCAGTAAAGCACAAGACCAATGCAACATCCACATGCATGAGTTAACATTACAATTTGGGCCAGGTATAACTTGCAATTGTGCTATGGTAAGGTTTGGCGGCCACCGCACCTCCATGCACGAGAGTGTGAGCACACCCAACAGTCAGGCACCTACCACACTATTTATGTTGTCCCACATCACTCACTCCGGTATAGAGATAGAACTCGAGTCTGGCGGGCAGGAAGAACCACAATCCCACGTCCTCCTCCTGATACCCCATACCGTACCAATACCTAAACCCCTATTGGCAAGGGCTTGCAAGTGGGTTCCATTTCTAACCAGTTCTAGATGTCAATATAAGTAGGCTCCACCCTAGTACAGTCGTCTACGGCATAGGGATAGAGCTAGAGCGTGCAGGCCAGGCTGGAGACCACATTACCTCACCTCCCCCTGATACCCTACCCGCAACAAGCATACCAAGATGGAACTATACCCAAGTAGGCCCTATCCCAACATCACTCCCTATGGCATAGGGATAGAGCTAAAGCGTCATGGCCAGGTCAACGTCGACGTCGGAGATCACCATGCCACATCACTGTGGCCAGATCAACGTCAACATCGGAGACCACCTGCCATAACCTCCCCCTGATACCCCACCCATACCAAGCATGCTAAGATAAGGTACTACTAAAAGGTGTCGGGGTGAGGAATGATCCCAGGCCCCTGGCCCTTCCCATTCCATACTCCAACTAAAACAAACACATGTCTAACATCCATCACACCTAGCATATGAAATGCATGAATAGATAAAGCAAATAGAAATTACACTACATGACATGTGATATGCACAATCCATCAAACAAAGCATACAAATTTATACAGAAAGTAAAGAGCTCTCTAAAGTTTATTAATAATTCTTTAATTTAAGTTTCGGGTCTTGTCCCTTACCTGACGTGTGGTATCAATCCTTTTTGGGGTCAGAGGTTTCACATACAAGTCCTACACAATCATATTTACATGTTAATTTCCATTTATTAGAGTTTTAGAAGCCAAACCAGGCTTTCCCAAACAAACAGGGCTCGGAACACATACCGGTCTCGCACATACCGGTCGCAGGATAGTGCAACCGGTATGGTGAGACCGGTATACATACCGGATGCACACATACCGGTCTCACTCAGATCTGACTGAGTGCGACCGGTATGGTACCAGCGGTATGCATACCGGATGCACACATACCGGTCTCACTCAGATCTGGCTGAGTGCGACCGGTATGGTGCCAGCGGTATACACCGCGGCCCATACCGCTGGACTCGCCCAAGGGTATACCCTACGGCGTGATTCCGAGAGCGAGGTGTCCACGGGTAGCTCCCTAAGGTCTCACCTATCCTCTGCTAGGGTCCGATCCCTGTAAAGTCCTACGGATCGCGACTAGAACGCCGCATAGCGACCCAGATCCGAAAAGAGACAAGAAAAGGTATCTAGGGCATAAATCATCAGATCCACCCTACGGGTAGATCCCAAGGGTTTCCCTTATCAATTGCTAAGGTCCATTATCTGAAGGGTCCTACGGATCTTGGCTAGAATGTCAAAAACCAACCAGATCTAAAAGAAAGGCGAAAGGAACCTAAGCATTTTCCATCAGATCTCACGCCGCTTCGCGGCTCCGATCCGATAATCAACACTATCGGAAAGAAAGAGCACTTTACCGGTAGCGGTTGTCAGTTGGCGGCGTGTTCCTCCACCGGCAGCTCCTTCCTGGGCGGCGTCTTCCTCCTTGAACCTCCTCCACTCCTTCTCCGAACGGATGGATTTACAAAGAGGTTCACGGAGTGTCTCCCCCTCTATTAATAGAGGGAGGCCGTCCAAGGCACGCTCCCCCCTCATATGGAAACTTAAAGTTTCCATTTTTGAGAGAAACACAAGCTGGAGACGAACTCCAGCCGCTTCGAACTATACCGGTCTCGCACATACCGGTCACAGGATAGTGCAACCGGTATGGTGAGACCGGTATGCCATACCGCTGGCCCATACCGGTCGCAGGATAGTGCGACCGGTATGGTGAGACCGGTATGCACTTAACCGTTTTTACACCTTTTTCGTACCTGAAATTGAATGGTTCTTCACCCGGCTTCTTGCGTGGTCTCTTACCCGGCTTCACTTTCTGGTCCGGTTATGATTGGGGCACCTGTCATCGCATAAAATCATGGTTAGACCGGGTTTTAGAGCACGGTTCTTACACTACTTCTCCCAAAACTCTAATAATGCTTTTGCTTTCGGTCCTCCTCGCTCGTAAGTAGGCTAGGGGCATGTTCTCATCATAGCACTAGATCCAGAGGCCCTTCTCAAGGTCTCCTTCAATCGTGGTTGAGGACTTTGTTCGTCTTCCATTTTGCTTTCCTATTTTTCCAGACTGTAAAGCACCTTTCTCGTGTACAGCTTGAGTCACTCAACACTATGATATTACCACTCGCCATTTACCACTCTGTGGACGTTCGGCCAATCACAATGATTGGCACTGCCGGGAGAGTCAGGGCCCTCCCCTTCCCTAGGGCAGCTCTTTCAGGGCAACTTTGATCATGTACGTAGCCCCTATAGTGGGTCGTATTGGGGATGGCATACTTCCTGCCCTACCATCTTCCATGTCGTCATTATCTTTTTGCCCTTTGTTTTTCTTGGCCTTGGTCTGGCAGTCGTCAGGGACCTCCAAGGTTGCCCCAGGCTGTGCTGTTTTTTTTACTATTCACATACTTTTTGAGCTTGTCATTTCGGATCAACTCCTCGATGGCGTCCTGTAGGTGTTGGCACTCGTTAGTTGTGTGCCCATGCTCGTTGTGGAAGGCACAAAACACCTCGAATTTCTTTTCTGAGACTCGATATTCATCTTGCCTAGCTTCCAAAATGTGGTTTGGACTTTTCCACCATAAATATTTTGACTGGGGTCTTTCGGAGGGGGTGATAGTCCTTGTATGATGGAAGCTTGGGCCTTCTGTCCCAGCGGTCTTCTCCTTTTTTTGCTTTTTGGAGGGCTCCCCCTTAAAGTTTGGATTCCTCAGTTTTTCTCTCGCTTCTTTTCTGAGGGAGGGAGTGGAGGCTTCTCTATTGCCTTGTCCTTCTTGGTGGCTAGGTTGGCCGTAGCATACTTCTCACTCCGTGCCTATAATTTTGTTAGTATGAGGGCTGGCTTCTTGGCTAGGGAAAAGATTAGGTTTTTGATCTCTGATTCCACTTTCGAGGGTGGTCTTGTGGACTAAGTCCTCGAGGCCCTGAACCTATAGGGCCTCGAGGTTGAACCTGTCGAGGTAAGCACTGAGGGTCTCACTTTCCTCTTTGACACAATGCCTCAAGTTATAGGATGTTTTCTTCTGGCTCCGTCGACTTTGGAAGTAACTCAGGAAGCTAGAGGTAAGTTCTTCGAAGGAGTTTATCGTCTTATGTGGTAGGTTTCTATACCAAAGTCATCCTACTCCTTTGAGAGTTGCAGGGAACACCCAACAGACTATCTCCTCCTGATAAGCATGCACTGCCATCTGCGCTATGTAGGAGTCGTGGTGGTGCTCTAGGTCAGTGGTTCCATTGTAGGCCTCGATGGTTGGCATTGTGAAACCTCGTGGGAGGCGAGTCCTCATGATGTGCTCAAACAGAGCACTTTCCATAGAATATACATGTCGAGGGGGGTTCGGTTGACCTTCCTCCATTCTTTGTAGACAAGCCCTCAAGTCTTGGAGCTCTTCTTCCACATTCCCCTAGATCTAGTGAGGTTGAGCCTCGACCGTAGCCCTTTGTAACTTGGCCGCATCTAATCTTACCAAGACATCTTCTCACTGTAGTTGTGGCCCTAATTGTTTTGAAGCTGAAACTCTGCTCACGCTGCAGTGAACACTTATGACCAAGGTGCTAGAGAAGGACGCTTGACTTGCAGCCTGTGATCTCCCTAGTAAGCCTCCTGCAGTTCTCTTGGATTGATGGCTTACCAATCCTTGAGCCCGAGGAGTTTGTACCCCTTGGGCATCTAACTGGGCAGCTCCTGTGGGTGGAGGTATCTTCCTGATGTTGCGTGGCTCCTGTCGCCCCCGATGCTCAGGAGGGCCTTAGTTCCTTTCTCGTTGCCTCACTCCATGGACAGACTGGGCATTTGTCATTGCTAGCTGATCCAGTAGTCGTTTGGTTAGGAGCTCGAGTTGGTGGGCAATATTATCGAATTGTTCCCTTGTCACATACTGAAGAGAATCTGGAGAAGAAACTTCTGGCTCGGGGCCTAGGTTGTCGACGGTCGGGATGCGGGGTTTGTTTGCTCTAGGGATGCTCTCTGGAGGAGGTATGCCCCGTGGAGGGTTAGCCCTTGGAAGAATGTTCCTTCCGGCATTGTTGTTGATAGATGGTTGGTTGTTCATTCTTTTTCGAGATCTGGTTTCAATCCATGACATTCACTAGGCCAGATACGCAAGCTTCTACACCTTTCCCACAGACAACGCTAAACTGTTGTCATCCCAAACCAGATTGGTCCTTAGCTCGCTTATGATTCCTGCAAAAAGGGAGAGGGGACACCGTAGTGATGGTCGGGTAGAGGCACCCTTTGGCCACTCCGATGCCTAAGTCAGTTTGAGGGACAAACAGTATGGGATAGGTAAGAAGGACTGTCTCTTTGAATTAAGGAGATTCGGATAACTAGCTTGCTCTGAGCTCGAATGCTAGAAAAAATGTTTGTGTTTTTACTTGAATATGCTTCTTCTATTTAGAGGTTGGGAGTGACCTGGATGTGAGAGTTAGACATGTCCCCTATCACGACAAAATATCCTCTTTAGAGCATGATTTACGTCCATTGATTTGGAGATCAGACGATCTTCTATTGAGGTATCCAGATTGTAGGATTTCTCTTTCAGGATTCCGTTGATTTTCTCTTGGCGGATATTTGGGGGGAGTTTGATCTCTGTACTCATTAAAATGGGCCCCACTCGTACATTATTATACAACTATCATGTTATGCATGGACTTGTACGGCGGGGTTTGCTTTTGGAGAGCTGCCGAGATCACTATACTAGAGAGCCCATCAAGGCCCCCCATAATACCAAGGTGTCGAGGTGTCGAGGCCTCCATGTTGGTGTGATGTTGGTGCTTCTACCCTGGTGAGGCTTTGAGGTCCTTACATCCGCGAGGCTTTGAGGGCCCTATGGCCGTGAGGCTCCGAGGCCTTCATGATGGTGACATTCTGAGGCCTTTATGATAGCGAGGCTCCGAAGCTTTTCACTATTCTCATTGGTGATTCCGTTTCAACAGGAACTGCTTTTGTCTTATACTTGCAAGGTTGATTATGGGAATGAGGGCCTTCCCCCAAGGGCTAGGGCCCTAATATACATGTCTCCAAACTTGATTGGGGGCATGTATCAGGAGTAAATCAATTCATCTATATCCTGAAAAGTCTATAAATATAAGATCTCTCATAAGATAAAATTATCTGAGAGAGTTTATTCAATTTCAAATTCTTTATGGTATCAGAGCGAGTGTTGACACACGTCAAACAAATCATAAAAATATCAACTCCTTTTATCTCCACTGCAGATTTGACGCAATCTTCCCTTTCTTCTCGTTTTAGCCAAGCAATCTCCATCAAGCTAGAACAACACAACTATCTATTATGGCAATCTCAAATTCTGCTATTGGTACGTGGTCACAAACTAATGGGTATCTCAATGGAACCCTACCCTGCCCTCCTCTCTTCATAACACTGGAGACCTCTGCTACCTCCAATGTTAATACCCCAGTGACTACTCCGACCCCTACCTTGGTTGAGAAACCTGCTCATACTTTATGGCTTTGTCAAGATCAACTCTTACTAGGTTGGCTGCTCTCCTCCTTGTCAGAGTTTGTTCTTGGCCAAGTTATTAATTGCATAACCTCTGCTGATCTACACAAAAGCTTGGAAAATCTCTTTGTTAGTCACTCGCGATCAAGGATAATGCAATTTCGTCTGCAACTACAGACAGAAAAGAAGAAAGCCCTCTCTGTCAATTTATATTTTTAGAAAATGAAGTCGATAGCTGACAACTTGGCTGCTGTGAACAATCCAGTATCGGATGCTAATATTTTTTTGCACATCCTTGCTAGCCTATGATCTGACTGGGATGCTTTCATCACTACTATCTCCATCAGGTCTAATTCCATCTCATGGCCGATTTATACGGCATGCTTCTCAGTCATGAGATGCGCTCAGAGCAACAAGTGCAATTATCCTCTCTCCCAGAAGCTAATGTGGTGACTTCAAACCCCAATCCATGGTTTCGGCCCACTCGTGGTCATTCCTCTGACCATTGTTTTTCCAATAGAGGTCGTGAACGAGGTCGAGGCAGGCATACCTCATCCTACAACCAGCACTCTTCAAACCATAACAAACCTCAATGTCAAGTTTGTGGTCGTTTTGGCTACATTACATTATCTTGTTATCACATATTTGATTATGCCTATCAAGCACCAATTACTCAACCTGTAGCAAACATGACAGTAGTAAATCTTCCTCATATTGATGTCTGGTATCGCGACTCTGGTGCAATGGATCACATTACAATAGATATGAACAATCTCTCAGTGCAGACTGATTATCATGGACCTGGTCAGGTTCAAGTTGGCAACAGACAAGGTTTGCATATAACTCACACTGGTTACTCAAAATTATTTTCTACAAGCCGTTTACTTAATTTGAATAATATTCTTTGTGTTTCTTCTATTTCTAAAAATTTACTCAGTGTCTCAAAGTTTACAAATGGTAATGATGTGGTGTTTGAATTTCATCCAACTTTCTGCAATGTCAGGGATCAATCCTCGGGGAAGGTCCTTCTCAGCGGCCAACTTGATGGTGGCCTGTACCGTCTCAATAATACTTTCATAGACATATGGCATCAATGGTTAGGGCATCCCTCTCCACATATCACCAAGAAAATTGTCTCCTTGAATAAATTGGCAATAGAAGGCAGTAATAAAGTCTCGTTTTGTTCCTCTTGCCCATTAGGCAAATCTCACAAACTCCCATTTTATGCTTCTAATTCTATTTCATTCGACCCCTTATATTTAATTCGTTCTGATGTATGGGGACTATTTCCTATCTCTTCTTATAATGGTAATCAGTTTTCTGTCATTTTTATAGACAATTATAGCAAATATTTGTTGGTTCTTTCCCATGGTACACAAATCTGATGTTTATAATATTTTTTAATTATTTAAACGGTAAGTAGAAAAGTTTTTTGATCAACCAATCAAAGCTATGCAGACGGATTGGGGTGGTGAATACCGCAAAGTTTCTAAATTTTTGGAAACAGATGGCATTCTTCATCGTCTCTCTTGTCCTCACACCCATGAACAAGGTGGTCGTGCTAAAAGGAAGCGCAAACATATTGTTGAAACTGGATTGACCATGTTACATAATGCTAAGGTTCCTCTATCTTACTGGGATGATGCTTTTACTTCTGTTATCTTTCTCATAAACAGGATGCCCACAACAAAGCCATCTCCATGGAAGATTCTTTTCAAATCCAAACCGGATTACACTTTGCTAAAGGTTTATGGTTGTACTTGCTATCCATTGTTGAGACCTTACAATATCAACAAATTACAACCAAGATCACTCCCTTGTGTTTTCATTGGTTACAGTCCCAAGCATAGAGGGTATAAATGTCTTCACCATCCAAGTGGTCAAATCTACATATTGAGAAATATATTATTCAATGAACAAGAATTTCCTCTTGCTACGACTACCAACATTTGTCCTGATAATCAGCCTAAAAGGCTACTGTCCACAACCTCAACCCTCATCCTTACCCCACCACTTTTTAATGTTGTGGTTGCTCATGACTCACCAATAGCTCCATTACCGCAACCTCATGCTGCCATTTCCCAAGCTCAAACCAACCTCTAAGAGGAACATTCCCAATCGCCACAACGGCACAACAGTCGGGTTTGAAAGCCCAAAGCCTTTCCTGACCATGTCACATTTGTAGCAGCTCGCCATCTCCTACCGAGTACCAATTATGATGAGGTGGAACCATCATGTTTTACTGAAGCAAATAAAGTTTTACATTGGCGGGATGCAATGTAGCATGAGTTTAGTGCCTTGCTTCAAAATGGTACCTAGACACTAGAACATTTACCCCCTCAGAAAAATGTCATTGGGTGTAAATGGGTTTTTCGGATTAAACGAAAACCTGATGGTACAGTGGATTGTTATAAAGCCCGTTTAGGGCCCGTTTGATAAAACTTCTGCTTCTAGATTCTGGATTCTGGTTCAAATTTGGATTCTACTCCAAGCTACTCTAGGATTATTTTGGAGTAGAAACTTGTTTGATAACGAAATTCTGAAATGGATTTTAGAGCATCTTTGGATTAGAAACATGTTTGATAACACACTATCCCTCCAATCGAAGTCTAGAAAAACAGTCGTAGTAGTGGTGTTGGTGGTGATGGTGGAGGCGGCGGCGGTGGTGGTGTTGGTAGTGGTAAAGGTGGCGGCGACGGTGGTGGTGGTGGTGGCGGTGGTGGTGGTTGTGGTGGTGGTGGTGGTGGTTGTGGTGGTGGTGGTTGTGGTGGGTGGTGGGTGGTGGGCGGTGGTGTTGGTAGTGGTATTGGTGGTGGTGGTAGAGGTAGCGGCGGTGGTGGCGGTAGTGGTGGTGGTGGTGGTGGTTGTGGTGGTGGTGGTGGTGGTGATTTTGGTGGTGGTGGTGGTGGTGGGCGGTGGTGTTGGTGGTGGTGGTAGAGGCGGCGGTGGTGTTGGTGGTGGTGGTAGAGGTGGCGGCGACGGTGGTGGTGGTGGTGGTGGTGGTGGTGGAGGCGACGGTGGTGGTGGTGGTGGTGGTGGTAGAGGTGGCGACGGTGGTGGTGTGGTGGTGGTGGTGGTGGCGGTAGTGGTGGTTGTGGTGGTGGTGGTGGTGGTGGTGGTTGTGGTGGTGGTGGTGGTGATTGTGGTAGTGGTGGTGGTGGTGGGTGGTGGGCGGTGGTGGTGGAGGCGGCGGTGGTGGTGGTGTTGGTGGTGGTGGTAGAGGTGGTGGCGGCGGTGGTGGTAGAGGTGGTGGCGGCGGTGGTGGTGGTGGTGGTGGTGGGCGGTGGTGGGCGGTGGCGTTGGTGGTGGTGGTGGAGGCGACGGAGGTGGTGGTGGTGGTGGTGGTTGTGGTGGTGGTGGTAGAGGTGGCGGCGACGGTGGTGGTGGCGGTGGTGGTGGTTGTGGTGGTGGTGGTAGAGGTGGCGGCGACGGTGGTGGTGGCGGTGGTGGTGGTTGTGGTGGTGGTGGTGGTGGTGGTGGTTGTGTTGGTGGTGGTGGTGGTGGTCAAGTGATAGTCATGTGAGTGTCGACTCTTTTTTTTCTCTTAAAAAGTTGATCCAACAGCTTGGAGCAAGTATTTATGACTCCAAAATTTTGGATTCTGGAGTCATTCTGAATCCGGTTCACTCTGTGGGAGTTGGAATCTAACTGGACTTATCAAACGCGCTTCTACTCCAAAATGGCTCCCTGGGAGCCAGAATCCATAGAATCCAGAAGCAGAAGTTTTATCAAACGGGCCCTTAGTGACCAATGGCTTCAATCAGAATGAGGGCCTGGACTATGGTGAGACATTCAGTCCAGTGGTCAAACCTGCTACAATACGTACAGTCTTGACACTTGCACTATCAAAGGGCTGGCTTATTAACCAATTGAATGTACACAATGCATTTCTCCATGGTTTCTTGGAAGAAGAAGTCTACATGGCTTAGCCACCTGGATTCACCAACTCTACTTCACCACAAAAAGTTTATTGCCTTCATCGAGCCCTATATGTTCTCAGATAAGCCCTACGGGCTTGGTTCTCACAACTTAGTCATGGTCTGCATACAATGGGTTTTGAGAGCACAAAATCTGATCCTTCACTATTTCTTAGCTTACAAAAGGATATCACATCATCTTACTAGTTTATGTGGATGATAGTATCATCACCGAAAACGATCTTACCACTCACAAAACTTATTCATTAGCTCAATTCACTGTTCAAATTTTGTGATTTAGGCCCCTTGCATTATTTTTTAGGGGTTGAGGTCTACATAGACACTAATCACTAATGGTCTATTTCTCAGCCAACAGAAATATATTCGAGACTTGCTTGTACGGGCCAAGATGGATGGTGCTAAAGGGATTTCCACACCTGTTGTAACCAATGTAAAACTTACTAAATCGGGCAGTACTCCCTTTGTCAATGTCACATATTATAGGAGCATTATTGGCGCCTTACAATATGCAACTCTTACCAAGCTAGAAATTGAATTTGCTGTCAATAAGGGCTGCCAATTTATTCACAATCCAACTGAGGATCATTGGTCTGCTGTTAAGAGAGTCCTACGCTACCTAAAGCATTCAATATCATTTGGTATGCATTTGCGTTGTGCCTCATCCCTATCTTTGCAAGTTTATTCCGATGTTGATTGGGCGGGCTGTCCAAATGACCTTCGCTCCACTAGTGGCTATTTTATCAATGTGGTCCAAATCTTATCTCATGGAGTTCTAAAAAGCAGACAAATGTTTCTCGTTCAAGCACTGAGTCAGAATATCGAGCCCTAGCCAATGCAACTACTGAACTAACTTGGTTGCAACATCTCCTGGCCGAACTCAACCTTTGTCACTCTCCAAGACCAGTTCTATGGTGTGATAACCTAGGGGCAACTTACCTCTCTGTCAATCCCAAGTTTCACACACGAACAAAACATGTTGCTCTTGATTTCCATTTTGTACTGGAAAAAGTTATTGCCAAGGCGATTGAAGTTTGGTTGTTATCTACAAATGATCAATTGGCCGATATTCTTACAAAGCCCTTATCGACTCAGTGATTCTCTTTCCTACGTGGCAAGCTCACAGTGCACACAACCCCGGTTCGCTTGAGAGGGGGTGATAAGAATCTTAATGATTCTCACAATCTTAGTGATTTCAATGATTGATTTATATAATCTCAATGATTCACATAATTTCAGTAATTCACGCAATCTCAGTGATTCACTCAATCACAATGATTCACACAATTTTACCAACAATAGCTGGCGGAAGATTATGATATCCCATATGACAACCAACACCAAGATTTGAATTTTGAATATCTTTTGTATCATTGTAAATTAAAGATTTGTTAATGATTTTTCTCTTAAAATAAAAGGAGTAGCTTGCAGAAGACTGTGATATCTTACATGACAACCAAAACCAGGATTTGAATCTCTTTTGTACCAGTGTAAATTAAAGATTTGTTAATGATTTCTCTTTTAAAATAAAAGGAGTAAATTAATTCATCTCTATCCTAAAAAGTCTATAAATACAAGACCTCTCATAAGTTAAAATTATGTGGGAGAGTTTATTCAATCTCAAATTCTTTAGCTACCTATTCCACTCAACTTCTCTTACCTTTCCCTTAGACCATCTATTTCCTTGCAAACCCATAAAGGTTAATGACATTAACATGGAGGCTCTAGTGCTGGAACCGCTGGAAAACAGAAATAAGGCTATTGTGGAAAAGCTTTACAGGGCGTTGAAGAGCGTCGACACCATAACCGTTGCTAGACTCGTGGCCACTGATCTGGAATGGTGGTTCCATGGTCCTCCTCGCTGCCAACACATGATGAGAGTCCTCACTGGTGATTGTATTTCCACCGAGTTCAGCTTCCAACCTCGGAATGTAACAGGCATTCACGACCGAGTGATAGTGGAAGGATGGGAAGGTGTTCAGGTGTATTGGGTTCACGTTTGGACACTTCACGATGGACTGATCACTCAATTGAGAGAGTACTTCAACACATGGCTTACTGTGAAGGACGTAAGTCCTTCTTCTCCTCCTTCAAGTAGTCCGAAGTGCGAGGTTGAGGTTGTCAAGCATGATGGTTCGACGACGCTCTGGCAGAGTCAGGTTGGGGATCAGCAGAATCGGTCTTTACCTGGTCTCGTACTAGCTATCTGAGTCATCTTAGCTGGAACCATTGTAGTGTCTCACCATTTGGACCCTACATGTCATGTACGAGATGAATCATTGGTGACTTGAAACGAAGGACTGTGCTACTTGTTTTTTCTTATTTGTGATTTGTAATTTGCATGTAACTGATCTAGCTTGTGAATTGTGGGAAATCGTTTTCTATGTGGGTCCGCATCCCCTCCTTTCAGTGATTTGAGAGGACAACGGCAACTTCATCTGGATGGCCGACACGTGATTCTCGGTGAATCTGAGATCCACGTTCAAGCTGACACCCAGCCGACAAGTAAAGCTGACAAGGGGTGTTTGCTCGAATGTGGATCTCGGATTCATTTGAGAGCCACGTATCAATAGTCCAGAGGAGATTACCGCATCCCCCCAGAACCATTGGAAGGAGACCATGTGAATCCTTTCTACTAGGTTTTTTTTTTTTTTTTGGGGGTTAAAAACAGCAAAAAACATATGAATGGAAAAAAGATTGTTAGATTATAACATCTAGGCTTACCCAGACAAAACAAAAGAATAACCACATGAAGCTTGCTCACCCACGTTCGATATTGCCATTAGAAGACAATCAAACTCAACGTTCACAAAAGCAAGGTAGCCATCCCAACAAAAAAGAGTGATTTGATTTTGGCGAATGCTTAGCCAGCAAGTCCGTTACCTGATTCACCTCACAGAAACAATGCGTTATCTACTTACCCAAATATATATATATATATATATATATATATATATATATATATATATATATATATATATATATATATATATATATATATACACACGTTGTCTTCCACGAAATAGATGTCTTTCACCTTTTATTTATAGGTCATCAGAATGTAATCTATCCGGTTTAAACAATTAAACTTGTGACCCTTATTTTTCCTAACGTATAACCCTCTTTTATTACAACAACGATTAAGAAAGTAGGAGCAAAAATGTCAAACAAATTTTCTATGACAACGTTTATTTTAGTTGTCTCGTTGTAACCAACCCTGTTACAATTAGACATTGTCACAGGGGTTTATGTCATTAGATCTTCTCATCCCTTTAAAAACCAAAACTACCCTCTATTGGATGCATGATTAGGATGTCTGGTAAAATTTAGACCAACCCTCTTATTTTCTTGTTATGGTGTGATTACTGACCTATGGTGAGTCGGGGCAGATGGTTTTTCAGTTCACTTTTCTAGAGTGTGTTGGGATATTATTGATGTGGATGTGTGCAGAGCAATCACGAGGTTCTTCATGGATGGAGTGACCACCGAAGGTATTAACAAAAAATTTATTTCTTTAATTCCTAAGGTTGATAATTTTGTATCGTTGAGTCAATTCCGCCCCCACATGCGTGGGCAATTTTATTATTAAAATTATCCCAAAATTATGGCATTGAGGTTGTGCTTTATCAGTGGCAAATTTATATCTGAGGAGCAAGGCGTTTTTATTAAGTAAAGACTGATACATGATAATATTTGTATATCGTGTAAATTAATTTCTTTGATGATGAGGAAAGTGAGAGGTGGAAATCTGACTTTAAAGCTTGATGTTCAAAAAGCTTATGATACTTTGGATTGAAATTTTCTATCTGAGGTGATGAGATGGTTTGGGTTTTCAGAGGTTTTGATCACCCGGGTGCACTAGTTGTTATGTTCGGGTCATATCTCAGTTCTTCTCAATGGGAGTCCGATGGGATTCTTTGGGGTTGAACGAGGGTTACGTCAAGGAGATCCTCTTTCCCATTACTATTTCTCTTTGCGGAGGAAGTGATGTGTAGGAATTTGAGGCGGTTTAAGGAGTTAGATCGGATTAATCCTCTCCCTAGTAACCAGAATGTTGAGGTTCCAACCCATTTGTTGTTTGCTGATGATATTTTCATTTTCATATCCTCTGACATAAGAAGTGTCAGAGCCTTGAGATGTTTTCTTGATAAGTATCAAGCCTTTGTGAGGCAGCATAATAACCTTATGAAGACTAATATCTACATCGGTAGGTCGCCCTACTTCTACAACGTAGATTGTCACCGATATTGGGTTTCTCTAAACGTTCTTTCCGGACGAAGTATCTTGGGGTGGAAAATTTCTCTAGTCGGGTGAAAAGAGATTATTTAATGCTGCTACTGGATGGATTTCAAAAGTGGTTCTCTGAATGGAATGGTCGGCTATTGTCTACGGTGGCGAGGGCAGAGGGCAGAGTTGGTTCAATTATTAGCCTTCATCTCTTATCAAGAAGGTGGAGCAATGGATGTGAAACTTCATATGGAGTGGGAAACCTGAGACAAGAAAACGGTGGCTATTAAATGGAGTATGATGAGTTGTCCCAAGAGGGAGGGAGGGAGGGGGGGGGGGTTGGCTGAAGCTACACTCGGATGGATGTTTGGCTGGAAATCCAGGTCGATCTGGAGCAGGTCGAATCATTAGAACCTATTCGGGTGCCATGGTGAAGGTATATGCAATTAATACTCGGGTTTCAACAAACCATTTGGCAGAGTTTAGAGCTGTTTTTATTTGTATTCGGCAGGCGATGGAGCTCAGTATAACGAAACTTTGGATCGAGGTAAATGCAACATGGTAGAAGCTCTCCTAAATATGACGCTACCATGGCGATGCATGCATAATTGGATGTGTTTTAAGAAAATACATGGAACCCATTCAGTGGTGGATTACCCATTGTTACTGCTAAACGAACGTTGTTGAGGATACATTAGCTCAGTTTGGTGCTTGATCACAGCTATCTAGTTATTGGGATGTGTCCTCAAGTTGTTTCTAGGGATGCATGTTTGTTGGGATTCTAGTGAACGTCCCAAATTTCGTCTCTCATGAATGTAGTGGTCTCCTATCTGCTAATCATGACTATGTCATAGGTGGAAGGGGATCCCAACCTTTTTAGTCTTTTTCCTTTCTTTAACCCTTCTTTTTATAAAATTTCTGATCTATAACTAAAAATACTGACCAATGAAGTATTTTGTCCTAAATAATCTAATTCAGAAGACAACCTAAAGATGTCTTGTATGGTAAAAAAAGAAATAATAAGTATGACCCTTCGTCGGATCCACTTGATTGAATATGGTTGACCTCTTGCTTGTTGAAGCAAGGGAACAAGTAAGGGTTGGGAGGATGTCTTTAATTCGAGTCTCCTCTCTTGTATCTATTCTTTTTCCCACCCCAATAATATAACTTAGAAGTAGGATTCATTAAAAAAAAAAACAAAAAACAAAAAAGAAGAAAGAGAATCGAGAGATTTAAAGCTTTGGTGAGTCCTGATTGTGGAATTGATTGAACAACTCGTCTTTTAATTCTGCAAGTTGGCCAAGTAAATGAGAAAGAAAAATCAGAGTGATAATAATTTATTTGGCTTGGCCACATATACACATTTATTTGGAGAAGAGAGCTTTGTAATAACTTTTAGGGTAAGGGTTCTTCACGCAGCCATTGTGGGGAGAATTTGCATCTCCAACCCCACACCAATCAACGTGTAAAAATCAGTATCCTCAATTTGGGGTCCAAAAAGATAGGGATGAAATAAATGTCAAGTAGAGAATGTGGGAAAGAATCTCTACATTGGCGGTGTGGGAATATATTCCTGATTTTTTTAATTTCTTGTATTCGCATCATTAGAGAACACACTTAAGCACTTGTAGTGAGTTTTTCTACTGAATGTTGACCCTAAGGAAGGTGTGAAATGATGAATCTCATCAAGTCTTGGATAATATCCTAGTGGGTTTGATTAATTAACAGGTCCATTGAATAGTGAGAGTCCATGTGACTAATTCGGTCTGATTGGTCATAATACAGAAATAGGCAACACTATTCAGTATAAAACTAATTAGGGTTTGTGATAGTATTATAAATACTAGGTCTTGAGTCTCTGCAGTCCTAATTGTTTTCTCCTCTCTCTCTCTCTCTCTCCACCCACCCATAAGCATTGAGAAGCAAATGGAATTCCCTCTCTTGGCTGTGAAAGACTGTGATTAAAGCTACTAGTTAAGCAGTCGAAATCAATCTTCAAACACATGTATATCTTTACCATTATGAGTTCCATTATATCTTTATTGTATTCTAGATCTATGTATGAATAATTAGGATTGAAAAGAAAATCCTATGAATAGAAAAAGTCTAACAGATACAGTTTTGAGTACTTAAATAGATGGAGAGACATCAATGGTAAATGAAATCATATAAGGTCCAAAGTTGATAAACTCCCCTCATGTGTGACCACTTACACATGGAACATGTAGTTCTCATTTTTCAATTCATCTATAACATCATCTATATATGGTCCCACATTTATCATCATAAATGAATTATCAAGGTATTATTGATGGTGGCTCTACTACCATATCAATTATTGGAGACCCACATGGTTTAGTTGAGGCGGATGCCTAATTTGACTCCATCTCTTTTTTCTTTTCAAAAATGAGCATGACTCGTGTTATCATGTTTTAGATGTTGCTAGTGTGAACAGGAAGATAGAGAACCATGGAGAGAAGGGCTCTGTATGAAAGAGAAAAACCATAGAGATACCTTTTTATCAAGGAAGTAGCTCTCCTCACAAAGACAAAGAAAAGAGAAAAACCATATAGATATATACCTTTTGTCAACGAAGTAGCTCTCCTCACAAAGACAATGAAAGCTCTCGGCCACATACATGCATAAAGAGATGTAGGCACGGAAAGAACATTTTATATTCTATGAACGATAAGAGTAATTGGAGCTACACTAGTACATCATTTTCACCTCTCTCCTACCATGTTCCTCTACTAATTGACCCCTAACGTCCATACCCATTGATGGCCACAAGAGATGGTGTTACGTACCAAAGAATCTGTCCACACAAAGACAAAGAAAAGAGAAAAACCATATAGATATACACCTTTTGTCGAGGAAGTAGCTCTCCTCACAAAGAGAATGAAAGCTCTCGGCCACATACATGCATAAAGAGATGTAGGCACGGAAATAACATTTTATATTCTATGAACGATAAGAGTAATTGGAGCTACACTAGTACATCATTTCCACCTCTCTCCTACCATGTTCCTCTACTAATTGACCCCTAACGTCCATACCCATTGGTGGCCACAAGAGATGGTGTTACGTACCAAAGAATCTGTTCTCTTTTATATATATATATATATATATATATATATATATATATATATATATATATATATATAGGGGGATCTTTTATTAGACATTATTGTACTTAGGGTTTCATTAAAATCCATTCCAATTTATACAAGAACTCTAGAACACAATGAGAAGTCATAATCTATGAATCATAAAGGCATACATATCTGTGAAAAAATCAATTCTCTTACACTCCAAAATGCTCTAATCTTTAATCGAAATCCATCGGTTACATTCTTCCACAGCTTCCAGAGGATATCCTTATGTCTCTTTCTATTGAATGTAGAGAGAACTTGACTAACAGTGCTGTGAGGACTCTAACTCAGTATTTATAAAATATTGTTGTAACTCTAAAACCCTTCCCACAATAGAATTAGGGTTACCAACCTATCTTATACCATATGACGAGCTAAATCAAATTGGTTTTATCGTATCAATCAGACTCCCACTGAATAACTGGTTTAGATAATTAATTATGCCCACATATAAATTTAACAATCTCCCACTTGGACTATATTAATTATAAAATCATCATCAAATAGTATGGCCATAGAATCCAACACACTAAACCGTCACAAACTTCAATTCATCTATCAAGCTTACCAATGCGAGCAACAACGGATAATATACCTCAATATATGGTGTACAACCTTCTATCAGCCACAACAGAGGTTTACCTAATACATGGATCGCCTGAGATAATGCATGAAAATAAATTCTCATGCGAGTCTAATTTTGATTAAAAAACCTTAATCAAAATTTCTCGAAACCTTTATGGGCAATAAAACATGGTATTTAAATAATCCAAAAATATAATACCATACTTTAGCTAGACATCGTCTTTATTCTTTTGGCTAAATCCTATCATCTTTGGCTAAATAATGTCTTATATTTTCTGGTTAAATACCGCCTTGTACTATTTGGTCAAATATTGTCTCAGTAACCATGACTGAATATTACCTTGTTACAATGACTGAATATCGCCTAAATTCTTTGACAGGTCAAACAGATAACCATATGAGCAAAATAGCAATAATGTAAATGTTAAATCAAATAAAACCATAGTTACAATACTATGCCCATCAAACCATGAGTAATACAATCAAACACAGACAAACAATGTCAGAACATAAACATAAATAGTCTTTCACTGATTAAGCATACTAAGAGACTCCTACTGATTCTCAAATTTTTTGCCACTCAAACGTCTAATAAAATTAATTGTTTTCAACTATGGACAATTTTACTTAGTCCCAAAACCTTTTTTTTTTCCAACATTGTCTGATTTTACAATCATAGATTAATTCATCATAAATTATCTCCTTAATTAATTCTTTGTTACATGTGTAGCTTTTTTAATTGTTCACATTCTGCCATATGAGTCACATTATATCATGTATCACTGGTTTGAACCTATGGGGCTGCTCAAGCCCTTTAGAAAATCTATCAGTCCTCACAAATTGTTGTCCATAGATAATAATTCTTTATTTATCAAGTCTCAATATTATTCAACAATATCTAGGTCCTTCCTTTAAGCAAATAGAGTTAAACTCATTCAAGTTCTACTTCTATACTTTCCTCCCTTTCTAGAAATATTAAAATTTCCCTTTGGATATCTCTCAGACAATCTTTTATAATAAATTCCATCTAAATGCTATTACACACGACATCAAAGAAAGAACACCACATAGACAAAGAACATTTCTCAAAAGAATACATCTAGGTAAGTGCTTAAACCTTCCTCTACGTTAAGCGTTCTAGAATGGTTAGTCATGATTGGATCAATACCATGCAAGGCGAGGTATTGATCTAAACCATATTTTGTCGTCAAACCCTAATCCAGTCAGTAAACCCTAGATTCAAGTTCTAGGTTGAAGATCATCAAAACTAGGACTTGAATGGAGTTGAAAACAACTCTAACTCGGTGCTCAGACCTAGAATGTATAGGAGAAACCCTAGGATCAATAGGGGGTGACCGACGAAAGACGAAAACCAAGTGTATGATCTTCCAGAGACATACTGGTCGACCATACCGGTTGCACCCTATGCGACCGGTACCTGTGACTGGTATCTCCCAGAGACTGGTCTGTGGGGACCGATCGACCATACCAGTAGCACCTTTCCCCACAGTGCCGCGGTCGGTACATGCGATCGGCTTGCTCTGTGAGGAGTGTTTTTGACCCAGTTGGTTTTTGGCCAACGTAAACCTTAAGAAAAACTATTCTAACTCAACCTTAACATCGTGTAGGACCTTGTGATAGCAAGTTTGGATTCATGATGCAGAGCAAGCTATCAATCAAGTGTCAGGTAAGGGAATCGGACCTAAACCCTAATAATTTAATAACAATAAAATATTATTAATAATTATGATTCTATGGACTGATGTTTGTGCATACTCGCATGTCATCTTTAATTTTGGTTATTATATTGTTCATGCCTACTCGCTATGCTAGGATGTGACTGTTAGGCATGTGATTGTTTTCGTTGGTGTGTGGAATTGAAAGGGCCTGGGATCTGAGATCATTCCTCACACTAGCACCTTTTCGTATTGTTCTGTCATAGCATGCTTATTGCGGGTAGGGTATCAGGGGGAGGAAGTGGCACTGTGGTCTCAGGCCTGGTCAATAGACTCTAGCTCTATCTCTAAGCCATAGGGAGCTGTGCTGGGATAGGGCCTACTATGATGACATGTATGATTGGTTAGTTGCGAGCCCAGTTTGCAAGCCCTCGCCAATAGGGGCTTACGTGTTGGTATGGATAGGGTATCAGGGAAAGTGTTGGCGGTGTTTGATCCGGACGCTTTAGCTCTATCTTTATTCCATGGTGGGTGCATGTGGGACGACAGTGGTATTTGATCCATTAGGCGACTTCACACACTCGTGTATAGAGGTGCGGTGGTCATCAATCCTTTCTATAGCATATTGTAAACTTAAAATCAGACCATAATATGAATGTTACTCATGTATATGTTTGTTGCATTGTCTGATTGTCTTACTGAGCTAAGTTGTGAGCTCACCCTGTATATATATATATACATATTTTTAGATGTTGATGCACGTTATACTGTGGAGGACTACATGGATGCCTCGGCGTATGGAGGTGTTGCTGCTTTAGAAGTGCAAGCAGGAGAGGACGAGCATGATGCTTCATTCGAGTTCCCTTTCTGCGTGTACCTCTAGGATGTTGATTTAATTTATGTTTATTTATTTTCAGTTGGGGATACAATTGATGTAAGGATAATTATTTACGTTTTGGTGTGGAGAATAATTGGATATTTTATTTAAATTATCAATAGAGTACTCAGTTCATTTAATTTAAGACTTTCGTTGTATTTTATTATATTCTGATTATGGTTATGTGCAATGGTTTGTATGAGTGGACATGGTGTTATTGAGATCCTGGTGTGAACTGTTGGTTCAGTGACGGTTCACTCACACTTCTGGTTCAGTCAAAATTGGAGTGTGACTATTTGGTATCATAGCTCTTAGGCTCTGTCCAACAGACCATATTTGCACTTAACTAAGTCGATGAACTGAGATAGGAAGAATTTAAAAGTATTAATAAAAACACACCCTAAGCACTTGTTTGATGCCTGAGACTAAATATGAAAGAGCATAATATATTATATTAAATGTAGAATTAATAAAATGACATGCTCTAGTGAGGAAACCATAGTGACAAGCAGAATGATCATAAATTTCTATAACAGGTAAGAAAAAAATTATATAATCATAAAATATTCAAAGGGTGAAAAGTTAATTGTGCCACAGGGTACAGTCCACAAGCTGGACGGTTACCCTGTTATATAAAAACCATGCTATGAGGAAGAGAAAATAAAAGATCTATCATAGGGATGGGGTCATAGGAGGAATAGGGTCAGTGATGTCATAGTCACGCTCATAAGCTACCCTGAGCCAGTGTACCTGCTCCTGCGTGACTCTGAGGCTGCGAGAAAGGCACCCTAGGTCACAGCTCATCTCACGCTGGGCATCCCAAATCTCCGTAAACATACCCATCATGGTATTGGGAGGAGGATGGGATGGTCCCGCTGCAGGTGTGGGTTGTGGTGCTGGTGCTAGAATGTCCTCCATCTGATCATCATCACCATCATCCCCTGTCTCTTCTGCCATCATCCCCTGTCTCTTCTGCATGAGCCGCATTGGCTGCTGCTGCCGCTGCTGCTACCCTCCTAAGCGGACGAGGACGAGCCTCTAACTCCTTGTCACTAATGGACAGATTATCCATCCTCATCCGAACAATGGCATCCCAGTCAATGTTTGAGGTCATAGTGTCCTCGACTGCAATCTCGTCCCTCATGTCCACCCGTAAGCATCGCAAAAGAGTAGTGATAAGCCGGCCATAAGGAAGGTTACTGATCTGATTGGGCAGAGTAGCTTGACGCATGGTCCTGATAATAATGTAAGGAAGACAAACCTGCTCCCTAGTGCAGACACAGTAAGTCAAGTACTGGGTGAGCTGAGACAACTCACTTTAGTGGCTGCTCTGAGGAACAATGTCGTGCTGGATGATGCGACAATATACCTGAGGAACAGGTCTCAAGCTAGCAGCTTTCATGGGCGCTCCTGGGTTAAGGAATTGCTCTGAAACCTCCTAGCGTAGATCATCAGTAAAGAAACCCTTCATCTTGGGGGCGCAGTAAACTAATTCACCATCCTTTGGAATCCCCAAAAGATCAGCAAGCTGGTGAGTGTCAAAGGATATGGGAACACCTTTGACAAAGCAGGTTATGCAGAGGTCCCTGCCACGGCTGAAGTCGTTAACCTTTCCCTCGACCTCCAGGTTGGCATAGAAATGTTTGACTAGGTTGGGACGAATAGTCACTGTGTAAGTAATGACTGGTAACCACCCAAGATCACCGAATGCCGCTTCAATGTCAAATGGTTGTAGCTGCTCCAAGTTTACACATCGCCCTGACTCAATGTTCTTCTCTTCAAACCAGGAAAACCACTATGGCCTGCACAGTGGGTTGCTGAGATGGAGAAAAACTTTTGTTTGATGACTTGCACGAAGGATGAGAAGGTGCTATTTGCTACGCACATGCTCAAGGAAGATGCTAATGCCTGGTGGAATTCTACCCGGACATACTTGGAGACAAGATACACTCAGATCACATGGGAAATATTCATGGGAGCTTTCTTTGATAAGTACATACCGAAGAGCTTTCGTGATCAAATGGAGAAGGAATTTATAAACCTGCAACAATCCCAGTCGATTGTTGATGCGTACCAACAGTGGTATGAAGAGTTGTTTTTCTTCGCCCCAAGCATGCAAGATGAGGAAACCAAGACCCACAGATTCACCATGGGATTGCGAGGAAGTATTAGAGAGCATGTCTTGGGTTTGGAGAAGAAAGTGTATAACGAGGTTGTACAGATTGCTAGGTAATTGAATTAAGCCAAAGAGACAGCTTCTTTGCTCAAAACAGGGGACTGATGAGGCCTGCTACTGAGACTTCGGGTGGAGGGAATACTAGACCATTCCGCCCATACAGAGCTCAATCTGTTGTGGTGCCAGAAAGGAATACTATTGCAGCACCACAGTTACAGTTAGTTGGACAAAACCTAAATGTCAAATGTTTCAATTGTCAACAATTGGGTCATTATGCAAAGACCTGTACTCTACATAAGAAGCAACTGCCACAACAAGGAAAGATATTCGCAGTCACCACTGAGGAGGCAGTCGTATCACCTGATGTGGTTACTGGAACTGTAAATATAGCTAGTGTACCCGCCAGAGTACTCTTTGACTCTGGGGCCACGCACTCCTTTGTTTCTATGTCTTTTGGGAAGCGAATGGAGTTACCTATCAAGTATTTAACCCCAAGCTTGATAGTTCGCTCTCCGTTGGGAGTAGAAGTGGCATTGAATGAATGCTATGGGCCGTGTATAGTTAGTATTGAGGGCCGAAACCTAAAAGCAAATTTGGTTCAACTTGAGATGGCAGACTTTGACGTCATCTTGGGAATGGATTGGCTAGGCCATCATTCAGTTAGCTTATTATGTGGCGAAAGAAAACTTGTGTTTAAAGATGAAAAGGGAAAGGAGTTTAGGTTCACTGGAACCAAGTTACCAAGGAAACGGAAGCTGATCCTCTCTACCCTAAAAGCTAAGAGATTCTTATAGAAGGGAGGAGTGGGGTACTTAGTATCTGTGGTTGACATCACTGCAGAGGTGCCAAAGATGAAAGATCTAGATGTGGTACGAGAGTTTCCATATGTATTTCCAGAAGATCTATCAGGTCTACCTCTAGACAGGGCTACAGAGTTCGTGACAGACCTCATGCCAGGGTCTGCGCTGGTGTCTAAGGCACTGTACAGGATAGCCCCTACAGAATTAAAGGAGTTGAAGACCCAGTTACAAGAACTACTAGATAAGGGTTTCATACGACCAAGCATATCGCCATGGGGAGCACCTGTATTATTCGTAAAGAAGAAGGATGGTAGTGTACGGCTATGTATCAAATACCGAGAGCTGAACAAGTTAACCATAAAAAATCGATACCCATTGCCAAGGATCAATGATCTGTTCGATCAGTTGCAAGGTGCAAAGGTTTTCTCGAAGATTGATCTTAGATCAGGGTATCACCAGTTAAAGATCAAGGCAGGAGATATTCCAAAGACTGCTTTCAGGACAAGGTATGGGCATTGTGAGTTCTTAGTTATGTCGTTCGGGTTGACTAACGCCCCAGCATCGTTCATGGAACTGATGAACCGAGTGTTTCATGACATGTTAAACACTTCGGTCATCGTATTCATCGATGACATCTTGGTCTACTCGAAGGACAGGGAAGCTCATGCAACACATTTGAGAGCAGCCCAACAACGGCTGAGAAGGGAGAAGCTTTACGCCAAGTTCAAAAAGTATAAATTTTGGCTGAAGGAAGTGGCCTTCTTGGGTCACGTAGTATCTGCAGACAGCATCAAGGTAGATCCAAGCAAGATCATAGCTATAGTAGGATGGGATGCACCGAAATCAGTTGCAGAGATTCATAGTTTTCTTGGATTGGCTGGTTACTACAGAAGATTCGTGGAAGACTACTCAAGAATCGCAGTTCCACTTACCAGACTAAACAAGAAAGGAGAAAAGTTCATATGGACAGATGAGTGTGAGAAGTGCTTTCAGCCTTTGAAGTCAAGACTAGTCTCTGCACCTATCTTGACCATCCCAGCACTAGGCTTGCTGTTTACCCTTTATAAGGATGCCTCAGGGTTGGGTCTTGGATGTGTGTTGATGCAAGGAGAACAGGTGATTGCCTACGCATCAAGACAGTTGAAAGAGCATGAGAAGAACTATCCTACACATGATCTGGAGTTTGCAGCAGTCATTCATGCAATCAAGACTTGGAGGCACTACCTTTATGGTGAAAAGTTTCAGATTAAGTCGGATCATAAGAGTTTAACTTACCTTTTTACTCAGAAGGACCTGAATATGAGACAGAGGAGATGGTTGGAGCTATTAAAAGATTATGATTGTGACATCCAGTATCATCCGTGTAAGACCCGCACGCCACGAATCTGGTATAACCTTACATTTCGTGTCGTGACCAGTATACATATCATGGTCGAGCCAAGTGGACCAAGTGCATGAAGAAACCTAAGACCCAATATGAAATTTAACTCAAAAACAGTCAAAATGAGGGTAGGGTCTCATGCCTAAACAGGTAGGGTCGACCCCACCTCAATAGAAGTCCAACCCATGACTTTTTGGTCGTGGGGTCGCATGGGTCTCGGATTATGCGACCTTACATCCGACCCTACCTGCGACCCTAACCCTAGGGTCTCACGTTTTAAAAAACATAGGGTCTCAGTACATCCGACCCTAGGAAAACAGCACGAACCGAAAATTAAGAAACTTTCTTAATTCCAAGGGGATCTTTCCTAAACTCAATGAGACTTATTTTGGAGGGTTTTTCTCTATAAATAGGACGTCCCTTAGCCTCTTTCACTCCTTTTAGAACCCTAATTCAAAATGAGAGAAAGAGAAAAAAAGGAAGATAAGGAGAATTGAAGAAGAAGACTAAGGAGGAAGAAATTCAGAGAAAACTTTGAATCTCAGCAAACCGAAGGTATGAACCTAATTCCTTACCTGAATAAGAGATTCTAGAATAGTTATGAAGAACATAGGATTAGGAGAAACCCAAATCATCCATCAAGAGATTCCATGGAGGAAATCATTATGGACTATGAATAGTGTATAACTTATAGTTTTGAGCCATAGAATAATCATAGAATGGACCATGAAAGTAAGTCAAAGGATCCAAACATGAAAGAATGGACTTTAGAATGAAAGGTCGACTCATAATACGTGTGGTCGCACGTAGGGTCGAATGATATCCGACCCTACAAGACCACAGGATCGACCCCATGCCCTCGGTAAGTTCCAAGGTGGGTGTGGTCGCACATAGGGTTGATTGGTATCCGACCCCACGTCCGACCCTACCCCTAGGGTCACAGAAACTACTACCCTAGGTGCGACCCTACCCTGCAACCCTATGATTTCAGCTAGTTCAAATTATTAGAATTAATTCTAATTAAAATCTATCGACTTGTCAGGTCTTTCTAGTGATTTTAAAGCTGATTCATAAAGCTTGAATGGGGATCTACTAGCAACCAAAGGTGAAGGAACAAGACCTAAACTAATTAGTTAATAATAAACTATTTTATTTATTGAGTCCAACGCCATGAATGATTCTACGCTTGTTTGAGTATAATGTGCATTTATCATGTCATCCAATATTCCTGCTAATACTGTTCATGCATATTTAATTTCGTTTCATGATGATGATGGTGATGTTAGGAATAGGCATGTGAATGTTTGTGTGTGGTTAGTGTACTTGATGCGAGTGGGGCATCAGGGGGAGGACGTGACACTGTGGTTCATCCTGGTCACCAGACTCTAGCTCTATCTCTACTCAAGTCTAGTCCACTGACATCGTCGTATCACCATTACCTTAGCAGAGCAATTATGTCGTAGGGCATCAAGGGAGGTGGTCTCGGACTGTGTAGTCTCTGACTCTACCGGGGGGCCTTAGCTCTATCTCTATGGACATATTGAGGGATGCTGGGGTGAGGCCTTGGATACACTGTTTGACATTAGGATTGGTTAGTTGCGAGCCCAGTTTGCAAGCCCTCGCCAATAGGGGCTTACATGTTGGTATGGGAGCATGTGGTACTTTAATGTCGATACCCATTGGGTACACTATTTCCATGGTGGGTGCATGTGGGATGGCAATGCCGATATTCATTGGGCGGCTTCACACACTCGTGTATAGAGGTGAGGCGGCCTCCGAACCTTTCTATTGCACATTGCAAACTTATGAACCAGACCAAAGATATGAATTGAATGCATGCATATGTTTGTTGCATTGTTTTGTTTACTCACTGAGCTCAAGTTGGAGAGCTGACCCTCGCGTGTGCAATTTTTTTTAGTTTCTGATGTTGCAGGTATTACGGTTGAAGATTATGTCAACATGCCAACATATGAACATGTGGCGGCTATGATGAGCAAGCTGTGGAGGACTGTTATGATTCGTTAAGCGAGCGTTTCACTGTGGATACGCTTAGAGTTTAATTTTCGTATTTGGATATTTGTAATATGTATTAAATTATGTTTTGGTTACTTGGAGATAAATAAAATATTAATTATTTATCATGACAAGACCTCAGTTCATTATCTGTAAGACTTCTGCTGTTTACTTTATTATCTTTGATTAATGTGGAATGTGTTTTGGTTTAACAAAAATGGGGATAGCCTATACGAGATCCTGATTGAACCATTGGTTTATTGACGGTTCATCACACCATTCTGGTTGGTGCAGAATTGGGTTGTGGCTGATGCCTTAAGCAGAAAGTGGGCATTGTAACTTGAGGCAGGACCCAGTACAAACGCTGCACTGTGTGCTGCAGTCTCAGGCTCAGTAGAGAATGATAAAGAGTATATATTAGAGACTGTAAGAGATCCAGTGGAACAGGGTTTAATTCATAAGTTCACATTGATGTTCGTAGCCTTAAAGATCTCATCGGATCTAATAGATGAGGTCAAAGTAGCAATCCTACAGGATCCACACCTTAAGACTGTGCAAGAAGATCTAGAGAAGGTTAAAAGCAAGCCTGACTTTACCTTGGATTCAGACAAGGTACTCAGGTATTGTGGACGATTATGTATACCTGAGAGAGAGAACTCAAATATCAGAGATAGAGTTATGATAGAAGCTCATTACACCCCATATTCGGTACATCCAGGAAGCACCAAGATGTACCATGATTTAAGAAGATTATATTGGTGGAGGGGTATGAAAGCGGATGTGGCTCGATTCGTGTTCCAATGTCTAAATTGACAGCAAGTTAAAGCAGAAAGGCAGAGACCCGCAGGTTTGCTACAACCACTACTAGAGCCAACATGGAAGTGCGATTGTATCATAATGGATTTCATCACTGGCCTACCCTTGACACCAAGGTCAGTGGATGCAGTATGGGTTATAGTCGATCGACTTACCAAGACAGCTCGATTCATCACTGTCAGACCTCAGTATACCATGGAGAAGCTGGCCAAGCTATATGTGGATAATATAGTCAGACTTCAAGGCGTCCCAGAAAGTATAGTATCTGACAGAGATCCTCGTTTTACATCAAAGTTCTGGGAAGGATTACAGAAAGCCATGAAAACCAAGTTGAAGTTTAGCACAACTTTTCATCCTCAAACAGACGGGCAGTCAAAAAGAACTATTCAAATCTTAGAGGATATGCTCCGAGCGTGTGCCCTAGATTTTAAAGGAGCTTGTGTAAGACCCGTATCGAACTAACCGGTCTTACCACCTTGTATCAGGTCTTCCTATCATGGTCGGGCCAAGTGGACCAAGTGCATGAAGAAACCACAAGACCAGGTATGAAATTTAACCCAAAAACAGTCAATTATGAGCGTGTGGTCACGTACCTAAACAGATGTGATCGACCACACCTCAAAATAGTGCAACCACAAGAATTTTGGTCGTGTGGTCGTATGTTTCAGAGAGTGTGGTCGACGGATTATGTGATACCACCTCCGACCACACAAATACCAGATAGAACCGAATTTAGGAAACCTTCCTAATCTGAAGGGGGTTCTTTCCTAAACTCAGTAGGGCTTATTATGGAGGGTTTTCCTCTATAAATAGGACATCCCTTAGCCTCTTTCACCTTTAAAACTCAAACTGAAAGTGGGAGAAAGAGAAGAGAAGAAAGAGAAGGAGAATTAAGAAGGAAGACTAAGGAGGAAGAAAATTCAGAGAAAACTCTGAATCTTCAACAAGCTTAAGGTATGAAACATTTCCCATGTTAAATTGAGAGCCTATAATAGTTCATGAAAGAGATAGGATTTAGGTGAAACCCAAATCATCAATCCATGGATAAATTCCAAGAGAATCCATGGGAGGAAATTATGTGGACAAGGGATTCTATATAAAATATTATTCTAAGCCATAGAACAATCATAGGAAGGACCATAATGATAAGCCAAGGAATCTAAGCATGTAAGAATTGGAGTTGAGAGTAAAAGGTCGATCACCACACATGTGGTCGCACGTGTGGTCGCATAATGTGCGACCACACGAGACACACATGTCCGACCACATGCCCTCGGGAAGTTTCCAGGGAGGGTGTGGTCGCATGTGTGGTCGCAGGATATGCCTGCGACCACACCTTGCGACCCCACGCCCTGTGGTCGCAGAAACTGAGACCACAGGTGCTGCGACACCTACAACCCCTCATTTATGTTAGTCTAAATTCATGGGAATTAATTTTAATTAAAATCTATAAATTTTTTAGGTTTCCAGGTGGTTTAAGAGTGAATTACAAAGCTTGAACGAGGATCTACTATCAATCAAAGGTGAGGGAACAAGACCTAAACTAATTGGCAAATAATAAACTGTTTTTATTTATTGAGTCCAATGCCATAAATGATTCTATGCTTGTATGTGTGTATTGTGCATTTCACATGTCATCCAATATTCTTGTTATTACTACTCATGCATATTTAATTCAGTTTATTTATAACATGATGATGATGATGATGATGCTAGGAATAGACATGTGAATGTATGTGTGTAGTTAGTGTGCTTGATGCGAGTGGAGCATCAGGGGGAGGACGTGACATTGTGGTTCATCCTGGTCACTAGACTCAAGCTCTATCTCTACTCAAGTCTTGTCCACTGACATCGTCGTATCGCCATTACCTTAGCAGAACTATTACGTCGTAGGGCATCAGGGGAGGTGGTCTCGGACCGTGTAGTTTCTGACTCTGTCGGGGGGCCTTAGCTCTATCTCTATGGACGTATTGAGGGATACTGGGGTGAGGCCTTGGATATACTGTTTGACATTAGGACTGGTTAGTTGCGAGCCCAGTTTGCAAGCCCTCACCAATAGGGGCTTACGTGTTGGTATGAGTAAGGCATCAGGGGAAGTGTCATGTGGTGTTTGATCCAAACACTTTAGCTCTATCTCTATTCCATGATGGGTGCATGTGGGATGACAATGGTGTTTGATCCATTGGGTGGCTTCACACACTCGTGTATAGAGGTGCGGCGGCTACCTTTCCTTTCTATTGCACATTGCAAACTTATGAACCAGACCAAAGATATGAATTGAATGCATGCATATGTTTGTTGCATTATTTTGTTTGCTCAGTGAGCCATGATTTGTGCTCACCCTTTCGACGTCGAATATTTTTAGTTGATGATGCAGGTCCTATTGTAGATGATTATGTAAATGCTCTAGTGTGCGTCTTTGATTAGATATATTTGTTATTCAGAAGATGTAATTGATTAAACTATTTTATTTTATGTCTTCAGTTAATTAAGATAATTGGATACTTTATTTATGATATCACTGTTAGATACTCAGTTCATTAATATTAAATACTTTCGCTATTGTTTATTTACTCTGATTATGGTTGTGGATGTATATGGTTTAAGCAAAAGGACACAGCCTATTCGAGATCCTGGTCAAACCGTTGGATCATAGACGGTTAATCACACCATTCTGGTTGGTGCAGAATTGGGGTGTGAAAACTTGTATCAGAGATCTCAGACTCTGTCTATTAAACTTGTATACTTCCACAAAATTTTGTGAACTGAGTTAGGATAAAATTTAAAAGCTTTAATAAGAACACACCATAAACATCTGTGTTGTATGAGACAAAAATTAAGAAAGAGAATAATGTACTCTTAAGATGAGAAACAAGTTTCTTGTACACATCGAATAAAATATATATATATATATATATATATATATATACAATCCAGACAGTTACTTTGTAGTACAAGTAATAGAAAAGAATGCATCATGTAGCTGGGGGTGCTGGAGGGGGAGGTGCCTCACTATCTCCATCATAATCCTCAGCATACACCCTTGTAGGCCAGGCTACCTAAGTCTGGGTCACCTGGAGACTAGCTGTCAGATCGGTCACCCGCTGATCAGTAGCACGCTGGGCCTCCCGAATCTCACACAGCAGCCCCATCACGACATTTGGTGGTGGGTGCGAAGGACCAGCTGAGTGGGAAGGAACCCGAGAAGGGCCAGCTCCAGTAGTATGCTGTGGTGAGGGAGGACTTATGGCGTCTACATATCCATGTACATACGATCATCATCCTCAGCATCACCCCCATGGACCTCTGCTGTTGCTGCTGCTGCCGCCTCTGCGTCTGCTATCTCTACCCGAGTACGGGGACGCACCATAGCGTTCCTCTCCTTGTCACTGACCTGCGCATCACGCATCCCCATCTTGTAGATGGCCTCCCAATCAAGGTCAGTTGAGAAGGTGTCCTCATGAATCCTCTCATCAACTAAGTCGTCATGCAGGCGAGTGAGCAGGGTAGTGATCAAACGCCCATAGGGCAGGTTGTTCATCTGACCAAGCGTCGCAGCACGGATCATCGTCTTGATGATAATGTATGGAAGGCAGATGGGTTGCCTAGTGCAGATGCGTATAAGACCCGTGTCAATCTAACCCGGTCTTACCACCTTGAACCAGGTTTACCCATTATGGTCGAGTCAAATGGACCAAGGGCGTGAAGGAGATCGAGATCCCAGGTATCAAATCGACCCAAAAACACTTAAAATAGGGGAAGGGTCGCATACCCAACTAAGCAGGGTCGGACCTCCCAAAATAGAAAGTCAGACCCTCAGTTTTGAAGGGAGGGTCGGACAGCTTAAGACCCTAGGGTCGACGGGATCATCGACCCTCCCATCGACCCTCGGATTCAGCCGAATATAGAAATTAGGAAATTTCTATATTTTTCGATTGGGATTCTTTCCTAATCTCAATGGGACTTATTTAGGATGTTCCTACTCTATTTAAAGGACGTTCCTAAGCCTCTTTCACTCCTTTCACAACCCTAATTGAATTGAGAGAAAGAGAGGAGAAGGAAAAGAGAAAGAAGAAAGGCAAGGAAGAGAACTTAGCAAAAAGGAGAAGAATTTAAGAGAAAAAGTAATCTTCTCAGGTATGGATACTAATTTCATGAGTTTCTACAGACCTTAGGTTAGTTATTGTTGAGAGTGTGATCTCGGATAAACCCAAACCATCGATCTATGGTTAGGTTTCCATGGAAAACCATAGAAGAATGCATGAAAGCTATCTAGGTGAGTTATACATGGTTTCAGACCATGGAATGTATGTAGAATGGAATGTAGGAGCAAGCCATAGGATTCCAAACACGAAGAATGGATTAAAAGAGGGAATTGGACCAAAGTGCACAGAGGGTCGCACCGAGGGTCGATGACCATCCGACCCTAGGTGTTCCTGACCATCGACCCTCATTGTTCGAGAAGTTCAGAGTTAAGGGAGGGTCGCACCCAGGGTCGATCCTGACTCCGACCCTACCTCCGACCCTCAGTTAACAGAGTAGTTTTTAAATTCTGAATAAATTCTAATTAAATTCTATCGACTTTGTTAGGTCTTCTAGCAATATAATAACACTGTAAAGGTGATTCTAAAGCTTGGAAAAGTATCTGTTAGCAAGCTAAGGTGAGGAACCAGAACTCCAAACTAAATTGGATAATAACAAACTGTTTTTTATTTCTTGAGTCCTATGCCATGCTTGATTCTATGCGAATATGTTTATAATGTGCATACAGCATGCCATCCAATATTTCTATTACTTGTTCATGCATATTTACTTTATTGTTTATAACATGATGATGATGATGATGATAGGAATAGGCATGTGCTTGTATGTGTGTGGTTGATGTACTTGATGCGAGCGAGTATCAGGGGAGGTGTGATGAGAACGTCAATAAACGTTAACCTTTGGCGGGTCTCAACATTTTAGCTCTATCTCTAACTTAAGTCTTGTGCATTAGCATCGTCGTATCGCCATTACTTTAGCAGAACTATTATGTTGTAGAGTATCAGGGGAGGTGGTCTCGGTCCTTGTAGTCTCTGACTCTACCGGGGAGCCTTAGCTCTATCTCTATGGACATTCTGAGGGATGCTGGGGTGAGGCCTTGGATACACTTTTTGGCATTAGGATTGGTTAGTTGCAAGCCCAGTTTGCAACCCTCGCTAACAGGGGCTTACGTGTTGGTATGGCACTATATAACAATAAACGTAACCTTTGTTATATAATGTTCATGATTGGGTGCATGTGAGTTGACGATAAACGTGATCTTCGGGTAACATCACACACTCGTGTATAGAGGCGGGGTCAATAAACGCGATCTTTGGCTACCCAAACCTTTCTATTGCATACTGCAAACTTATATACCAGACCAAAGATATAAATTGATTTTTGCATGCATATGTATTGTTGCATTGTTTTGGCTACTCACTGAGCCGTGATGTGTGCTCACCCCTCGACGTCGAATATTTTTAGTTGATGATGCAGGTTATACCGTTGA
The DNA here is from genome assembly GCA_028583415.1 of Protea cynaroides. Lineage (NCBI taxonomy): Eukaryota > Viridiplantae > Streptophyta > Magnoliopsida > Proteales > Proteaceae > Protea > Protea cynaroides. The sequence goes on along the minus strand of CM053269.1, from coordinate 36,221,111 downwards.
AGACTATGTGAATGCGTCTGCGTACGGGAATGTGGCAGCGATGGAAGCTGAAGCTGAAGTGGATACACACGACTCCTCTTGCGAGTGCAACTCGTGTGTATTTGATTAGATATTTTATAGATTTCTTTATTGGATTTATTAAGGCATGTATTTGGTATTTAAATATTTATGTCTCAGTTGAAAACAGAATAATTTGCTATTAAATTAATGATATCATCTTAGTTTCTCAGTTCATGTTATTATAAGACTTCCGCTATTGTGTATTTACTCTGATCATGATTACGGATGTGTGTAAGTTTAGATAACGCGGGGATAGCCTATTTGATATCCTGATTGAACCGTTGGTTTGCTAGCGGTTCATCACACCATTCTGAATAGTACAGAATTGGGGTGTGACAACTTGGTATCAGACCATCTCAGGCCTTGTCCGCTGAACTAGCATACATTCAAGACAATAGTGAACTGAGAAAGGATAAATTAAAAGCTTTAATACAAACACACTGTAAGCACAAGTGATGATTGAGACCAAATTTAAAAAGAGAATAATGCATCTATTAAAGAGAAAACAAGTTACATACAATGAGTGAGAGAAACAAAACGTATCTACATAACTAAAGCAGAGTACAGTCCACAACCCGGACAGTTACTCTGTAGTACAAGAAATAAATACAATCATGAAGCTGGAGGTGAAGGAGGAGGCGGGGCCTCACGATCTCGGTCATAGTCCTCCGCATAGACCCTAGTCAACCAAGCCACCTGGGTCTGGGTCGTCTGGAGACTAGCTGCAAGATCGGCTACCCTCCTATCAGTCGCCCGCTGGATCGATAACAGCTCATCTACCCTCATACATTGAGCGTCTAGCAACTCCTCCATCCTCAGATCAGATCTGCGCTGAGCCTCCCTGACCTCCTGCAGCATCTCCATCATATCAGGAGGTGGGCGTGAAGGGCCAGCCACATAAGAAGGACCAGTCTCAAGTACAGGATCCACCGCAGAAGAAGTACCAACACCAACCGCATGAGTAGGTGAAGGCGGTGGTATCGCGTCAACATCCATATATATGCGGTCGTCATCGTCGATGGGATCCACATGAGCTCTAGCAGCGGCAGCAGCAGCCTCAGCATCAGCCATCTCGATACGAGTGTGAGGGCGCACCATCGCGTTCCTCTCCTCATCACTAACCAGGGCATCCCGCATACCCATCTTGTAGATTTCCTCCCAATCTAGAGGCGACGAGAAGGTCTTCTCCTGGATCTTCTTATCTACCAGGTCAACCCCCAGACGGGTCAGTAGCACTGTAATCATGCGTCCATAGGGTAGATTACCCCTATGACCGGACAATGTAGCACTAATCATTATCCACATGATGATGTATGGAAGGCAGACCGACTGTCTGGTGCAGATACTGTATATCAGAAACTGGGTCAGCTGAGAAACTGGGCTGTCTGGTGCGACTCAACGTCATTGTAATTCCCCACCACCTGGAGATTACAATAGAACTGGTGCACCAAATCCGGACATGTGCACGCATCGTAGGTGATGACAGGAAGCCACCCCATGTCACCAAAGGCTCCCTCTACGTTGAACACGGCTAACTCAGCCAAGTACACCATACGACCACCCTCAACCTTCTTACGGGCATAGTCAGCATACCGTGCCTCGGCTTCATTGGAACGGAAGCGAAGGGGTCACGAACTCTGGGTACCTTGGTACGAGCCATGGTATCTGCAAAATAAGAAAGAAAAGGAAAACAAAGAGTTAATAGGATAAAAATCCGAAACTTGATTTAATAATGACGTAAGTTGACCATAAAGCCCCATTTCTCACCATACAAGTGGGCATAAGGACTTACGTAGGTTTAAACATATCCTACAACCCACATGCAGTAGGAAATTTTAACTGACGATGTCCAATTTAAAGAAATTCAAGAAAAATCGAAAATGTCGACAAATTAGGGCAAAAAGAGAAAAATTCAAGTTTCTCGATAACCAACCGATGAAACTCAAAAAATTTTGAAGGATTTCGTTCCTCGAGACACCAATAACAAAAGCCCCCAATAAAAATTGAATTTTTACGGTTGAAAAAAGTTTAATTTGGAAAAAACAAGTTAAACGTGCAAAAACCTAGAAATGAAAACCTAGAAACAGGTAAGAATAGGAAGACATACTTGTAGTGATGACGTGGACGTCAAAACCCGGAGTCAAACCGATCAAAAATGGTAGAGTAGCACTGTAGCAACTCAGAGAGGAGAGACGAGTCGAAACGGAAGAGGAATAGTGAGAAATGACCCAAAATCGGACCTCAAAAATCTGATTTTTGGTCCAAGGGTCGGACAATTCCACTAGCACAATCGACCCTCGAATCGACCCTCCCATCGACCCTCGGCTCTTGGGAATCTGACAAAAAAATAAGGGTCGGAACTGAGGGTCGGACACCCATCGACCCTCGCATCGACCCTCAGCTCTCAGGAAGAACAGGTTATTCCTAGGGTCGGATACCAAGGGTCGGACATACCATCGACCCTCACCATCGATCCTGCATAGAAAAGACAGTATTTTTTTTTATAAAATGAGCTAGAATTGGGAATTGATTATCGATTAGCGTGCCTACATGAAATATGAATGACTTCTCACCTATTTTGACAATTTTCAGGAACCACCAATCACGAAAGGAATCATGTCTGGACGTAGAGTAACCCGACAGACCCGAAATGCAGTCCCACCACCACCACCCGTGGAGGAGACTAGTCAAGAAAATAACTATGCACCGGGTAATCCAGAACCGGCAAACCCTACAAATTTGCCACCTCCACCACGAGCTAACAACCGTGGTGATGAACTTGGCACAACAGCTGCGGCGAGATGCAACACGCGAGGCTCGGATGCAAGGTTGCCATGGGAATTATGTTTCAAGCCACTCGGGCTGCACCCATGCACACGGGACAAGCCGGTGCAGCACCGACGGGTAACCACCCAGCTCATCGGACACCTCCACAACCCTGCTGCACGGATTCCCGGTGTAGGTTCCAGAAGCGGCTCAGGGGTGATTACCAGTATCTACACCATATGTTTGGGGCAAACCCCCAAAACCAGTTGGACCACTCCCGACTAGTGGAGAGATTTTTGAAGATGAAACCCAAAGAATTCAACGGCAAACCATCTGATCCGTTGTGGCCAGCCCACTGGATAGACGAGATGGAGAAAAATTTCCTCATGATGACTATCACAGAGGAAGAGAAAGTACTATGCGCCACCTTCATGCTCAAGGGCGACGCACATCAATGGTAGAAATCCACGAAGGCATATTTACTGACCAAGCACGCCCTACTGACATGGGCTATATATAAAGAAGCCTTCTTTGAGAAATATTTTCCACGGAGCTTGGAGATTCGATGGAGAAGGAGTTCCCCGAGCCTATATCAGGGGCAGATGACTATGGACTCATATCAACAGCGCTACGAAGAGCTGTTTTTCTTTGCACCGGCTAGCACGCAAGAAGAAGATACCAAAACCCGTAGGTTCGTCACGGGACTGAGAGGAAGCATCAGGGAACATGTTCTGGGCTTAGAAAAGAGAATTTATAATGAAGCTGTCCAGATCGCTCGAGTTATAGAATCGAGCCAGAAGGAGAGTTACTTTACTCAGAACAGAGGCATCAAAAGGCCAGTCGGAAATTCTTACAACGGAGGCAATAACAAGCCATATAAGCCTTTCCGTCCTCAGAATTTTACTGCTGCAAACAAGACTACTCCAGTAGCTCAAGCTCAGCCAAAGCCAAATTCTGAAGTCCTGAAGTGTTTTAACTTCAACCAGCCGGGACATATGGCAAGGGAGTGCCCTAAGCCCAAGAAGCAATTCCATCAGGGACGTGTATATATTGTTACGTCCGAGGATGCGGCCGCATCACCCGATGTCGTCACAGGTATGACTGAAACTTTTAAAGTTATAATTACATTGAATGAGCATGTAGACTAAGTAAAGATAAATCACAGGTATTGTACCTATAAATGGCGTACTCGCCAGAGTACTCTTCGATTCCGGAGCTACTCATTCATTTATATCTGTGTCATTTGGAAAGAAGACGAAATTATCCATCAAAACATTAGACTACAAATTACTTGTACGATCACCGATGGGGTTAGAAGTGGAACTAGAGAAAGGTTATAGACCATGTCCAGTTCTCATTGGAGAGAAGACTTTAGATGCAATCTTGATACAACTTGAGATGGCAGACTTTGATGTCATCTTGGGAATGGACTGGTTAGCTCGGCATTCTAAAAATCTATTATGCGCCGAAAAGTAGCTAATGTTCAAAGACAAAGAAGGAGCAGAATTTAGTTTCTCGGGAACCAAACTTCCCCGGAGGTGCAAGCTCATACTTTCAGCACTAAAGGCTAAGAAGTTCCTTGAGAAGGGGGCAATCGGGTTTTTAGTATCCGTGGTCGACCTAACCAAGGACGCGCCACGAATGGAAGATATTGATATCGTGCGGGACTATCCTGACGTATTTCCAGAGGAACTACCCGGATTACCACCCGATCGAGCCACGAAGTTTGTGATAGACCTTATACCTGGAGCCGCACCCGTATCAAAAGCACCCTATAGAATGGCTCCTACGGAACTGAAGGAACTGAAAGTGCAACTACAAGAACTACTGGACAAGGGTTATATTCGACCCAGTATATCTCCATGGGGTGCACCGGTGTTGTTCGTAAAGAAGAAGGATGGTAGCGTTCGATTATGCATCGACTATCGGGAGTTGAATAAACTGACAATCAAGAATCGATATCCACTACCTCGGATCGATGACTTATTCGATCAGTTACAAGGAGCAAGAGTATTTTCTAAGATTGATCTTCGATCGGGCTATCATCAGTTGAAGATTAAAGAAGGTGATATTCCAAAGACAGCATTCAGGACCAGATATGGACATTATGAATTTTTGGTTATGTCTTTCGGATTAACTAATGCACCGGCAACGTTCATGGAACTTATGAACCGAGTCTTCCACGATATGTTGGATAGGTCGGTTATAGTATTTATTGATGACATATTGGTATATTCCAAGGACAAGGAAACTCATATCAAGAACCTAAACGCAGCCCTACGGCATTTAAGGAAAGAGAAGCTATATGCCAAATTTTCAAAGTGCGAGTTTTGGCTAAGTGAAGTCGCATTCCTAGGCCATGTAGTATCCGCTGAAGGAATCAAAGTGGACCCCAACAAGATCGAGGCTATTGTAAAGTGGGAAGCACCAAAGAGCGTTTCGGAAATCAGAAGTTTTCTGGGTCTAGCTGGTTATTATCGGAGATTGGTAGAAGACTATTCTCGGATTGCCGTACCTCTCACCAGTTTAACTAAGAAAGGTGAAAAGTTTGTATGGACCGATAAATGTGAGAAGAGTTTCCAAACACTGAAGACCAGATTGATATCTGCCCCAATTTTGACTATTCTTGTTCCAGGATAGACATTTAGTTTATACACTGATGCGTTGGGATTGGGATTAGGATGTGTGCTTATGGAAGGAGAGCAAGTAATTGCTTATGCTTCAAGACAGTTAAAGGTACATGAGAAAAATTATCCCATTCATGATCTAGAGCTAGCGGCAGTAGTACATGCTGTCAAGATATGGAGACATTACCTATACGGAGAGAAATTTCAGATTAAGTCAGACCATAAAAGTCTTACTTATTTATTTAATCAGAAGGAGTTGAATATGAGACAACGAAGATGGCTGGAACTATTGAAAGACTATGATTGTGATATCCAGTATCATCCGGGAAAAGCGAACGTAGTAGTGGATGCATTAAGTAGAAAAGCAATGATAAAATCTCAAGGTGAAGTTAGCACGACCGCAGCAATGTGCACCACTAGAATAGTATTCAATCATGGCAACGAGCAGTATGTGATAGATACAACGGATGAATCAGCCAACCAAGGGTTTATTCATCGGTTTTTGAATATGTTCGTGGCATTGAAGATTATACCGGATATAGTGGACGAAGTGAAGACAGCTATCAAAGCAGATCCTTATCTGAGAATAGTACAAGAAGATATTGAGAAAGGTAGGACTAACCCTGAGTTCACCTTGGATGACGAGAAAGTACTAAAATACAAAGGAAGAATATGTGTACCCGAAACAGAAAGTATGGACATTAGACACCGACTGATGAAAGAAGCCCATACCACCATCTATTCGATACATCCTGGAAGTTCAAAAATGTATCATGATCTGAAGAAACTATATTGTTGGAGGGGAATGAAAGCAGATGTAGCCAAGTTCGTGTCTCAATGCCTAAATTGTCAGAAAGTAAAGGCCGAACGACAAAGACCCGCAGAACTGTTACAGCCATTACCGGAACCAGCATGGAAATGGGACTGTATCACTATGGACTTCGTCACGGGACTACCATTGACTCCTCGAGTAGTTGACGCAGTTTGGGTGATTGTGGACCGTCTGACTAAAACAGCTCGCTTCATACCTATACGACCTCAGTATACACTGGAAAGGTTAGCGAAGCTGTATGTGGATAACATTGTTCGATTACATGGTGTTCCAGAAAGCATTGTGTCCGATAGAGATCCACAATTTACTTCCGAATTTTGGGAAGGATTGCAAAAGGCTATGGGTACAACGCTAAAGTTTAGTACTGCATTCAAGCCACAGACAGATGGACAATCGGAGCGTACAATTCAGATCCTAGAAGATATGCTACGAGCATGTGTAATTGATTTCAAGGGATGATGGGATGAAAGATTACCACTGATCGAGTTCGCTTATAACAATAGCTATCAGGCTACTATACAGATGTCACCTTATGAAGCACTGTATGGCAGGAAGTGTCGAACTCTCTTGTTTTGGAATGAAGTTGGAGAACGTAGTATGGTTGGACCGGAATTTGTGGAAGAGACTTGCCAAGTGGTCGACATCATCAAGAAAAGAGTGAGAACAGCTCAGAACCGTCAGAAGCAATATGCCGATACTCGACGAAGAGATCTAGAGTTCGCTGTAGGTGATAAAGTATTTTTGAAGGTATCGCCCATGCGAGGATTGAAGAGGTTCGGACAGAAAGGGAAACTAAGTCCAAGATATGTCGGGCCATATGAAATTCTAGCTAAGCGTGGAAAAGTAGCTTATCAGTTAGCACTACCACCATCTATGTCAAGTGTGCATGATGTATTTCACGTTTCCTTATTGAAGAAGTATGTCAAGAATCCAACCCATGTTTTGACAGTATATTTGCCGGAATTGACTGATGATTTGACATTTGAAGTAACACCAACAGAAATCACTAGTCGAAAGGTTCAACGTCTACGCAACAGAGATATCTACTATGTTAAGATCACATGGAAAAGTAGAGACATGGAAGAGGTTACATGAGAAGAAGAAAATGCAATGCGAAAGCAATACCCTCACTTATTTGATTCAGAAGGTACATACAATTTCGAGGACAAAATTTTTATAAGTTGGGGGGAGTTGTAAGACCCGTGTCAATCTAACCCGGTCTTACCACCTTGAACCAGGTTTACCCATTATGGTCGAGTCAAATGGACCAAGGGCGTGAAGGAGATCGAGATCCCAGGTATCAAATCGACCCAAAAACACTTAAAATAGGGGAAGGGTCGCATACCCAGCTAAGCAGGGTCGGACCACCCAAAACAGAAAGTCAGACCCTCAGTTTTGAAGGGAGGGTCGGACAGCTTAAGACCCTAGGGTCGACGGGATCATCGACCCTCCCATCGACCCTCGGATTCAGCCGAATATAGAAATTAGAAAATTTCTATATTTTTCTATTGGGATTCTTTCCTAATCTCAATGGGACTTATTTAGGATGTTCCTACTCTATTTAAAGGACGTCCCTAAGCCTCTTTCACTCCTTTCACAACCCTAATTAAATTGAGAGAAAGAGAGGAGAAGGAAAAGAGGAAGAAGAAAGGCAAGGAAGAGAACTTAGCAAAAAGGAGAAGAATTTAAGAGAAAAAGTAATCTTCTCAGGTATGGATACTAATTTCATGAGTTTCTACAGACCTTAGGTTAGTTATTGTTAAGAGTGTGATCTCGGAGAAACCCAAACCATCGATCTCTGGTTAGGTTTCCATGGAAAACCATAGAAGAATGCATGAAAGCTATCTAGGTGAGTTATACATGGTTTCAGACCATGGAATGTATGTAGAATGGAATGTAGGAGCAAGCCATAGGACTCTAAACACGAAGAATGGATTAAAAGAGGGAATTAGACCAAAGTGCACAAAGGGTCGCACCGAGGGTCGATGACCATCCGACCCTAGGTGTTCCTGACCATCGACCCTCAGTGTTCGAGAAGTTCAGAGTTAAGGGAGGATCGCACCCAGGGTCGATCCTGACTCCGACCCTACCTCTGACCCTCAGTTAACAGAGTAGTTTTTAAATTCTGAATAAATTCTAATTAAATTCTATCGACTTTGTTAGGTTTTCTAGCAATATAATAACACTGTAAAGGTGATTCTAAAGCTTGGAAAAGTATCTGTTAGCAAGCTAAGGTGAGGAACCAGAACTCCAAACTAAATTGGATAATAACAAACTGTTTTCTATTTCTTGAGTCCTATGCCATGCTTGATTCTATGCGAATATGTTTGTAATGTGCATACAGCATGCCATCCAATATTTTTATTACTTGTTCATGCATATTTACTTTATTGTTTATAACATGATGATGATGATGATGACAGGAATAGGCATGTGCTTGTATGTGTGTGGTTGATGTACTTGATGCGAGCGAGTATCAGGGGAGGTGTGATGAGAACGTCAATAAACGTTAACCTGTGGCGGGTCTCAGCATTTTAGCTCTATCTCTAACTCAAGTTTTGTGCATTAGCATCGTCGTATCGCCATTACTTTAGCAGAACTATTATGTCGTAGAGTATCAAGGGAGGTGGTCTCGGTCCTTGTAGTCTCTGACTCTACCGGGGAGCCTTAGCTCTATCTCTATGGACATTCTGAGGGATGCTGGGGTGAGGCCTTGGATACACTTTTTGGCATTTAGATTGGTTAGTTGCGAGCCCAGTTTGCAGCCCTCGCTAACAGGGGCTTACGTGTTGGTATGGCACTATATAGCAATAAACGTAACCTTTGTTATATAATGTTCATGATTGGGTGCATGTGAGTTGACGATAAACGTGATCTTCGGGTAACGTCACACACTCGTGTATAGAGGCGGGGTCAATAAACGCGACCTTTGGCTACCTAAACCTTTCTATTGCATACTGCAAACTTATATACCAGACCAAAGATATAAATTTATTTTTGCATGCATATGTATTGTTGCATTGTTTTGGCTACTCACTGAGCCGTGATGTGTGCTCACCCCTCGACGTCGAATATTTTTAGTTGATGATGCAGGTTATACCGTTGAAGACTATGTGAATGCGTCTGCGTACGGGAACGTGGCAGCGATGGAAGCTGAAGCTAAAGTGGATACACACGACTCCTCTTGCGAGTGCAACTCATGTGTATTTGATTAGATATTTTATAGGTTTCTTTATTGGATTTATTAAGACATGTATTTGGTATTTAAATATTTATGTCTCAGTTGAAAACAGAATAATTTGCTATTAAATTAATGATATCATCTTAGTTTCTCAGTTCATGTTATTATAAGACTTCCGCTATTGTGTATTTACTCTGATTATGATTACGGATGTGTGTAAGTTTAGATAACGCGGGGATAGCCTATTTGAGATCTTGGTTGAACCGTTGGTTTGCTAGCGGTTCATCACACCATTCTGAACAGTGCGGAATTGGGGTGTGACATACAGTATAGGAGATACTGGGTCAACTGGGAAACCTTCTCATAGTGCCCACTCTAAGAAATCAGGTTGTGCTGAATAATCTTGCAGTACACCCGAGGTTTCAACCGTAGGTTGATTGCCTTCATCTCCTAGCGATCATCCCTAAGAAGCTGGCGATCAATCTCTACACGCATCATCAAAGATAGGAACTGGGGTTCCTTAGGTGCACAGTATACTAAAGGGCTATCGTTTGATATACCTAGGAGATTAGCCAACTCCTGACAGTTAAAGGAGATCTCTACCCCTTTAACATAACTAGTGATCCTGAGCTCCCTACCCCTGTCTGTATCATTTGAATCACCCACTACCTGAAGATTGCAATAAAACTGCTTCACCAGTGTAGGACAGGTGCAACCCTCATACAAGATCATAGGGAGCCAACCCATATCACCAAAGGCACCCTCCACATTAAACAAGGCTAAATTAGCCAGGTTTACACAATGACCCCATTCCACCTTTTTACGCTCATAATGAGCATACTGAGTCTTTGCTTCATTGGACCGAAAGCGAAGAGGATCAGAAACTCTGAGGACCTTGGTACGAGCCATGCTATCTGCAAAGACACAGACCAACAAGCAAGATATTAGTTATAGAGAAAAACTCAAAATTTTGGCATTATAACGGCATGATTTGGCCAAAAACCTCACTTTTCACCCAAACTGTTGGGCAAGAGGACTTACATATGTTCCAACCCATCCTGCAAGGCTCATACAGTTGGAAATTTAAACTAAGAAGATCGAATTTGAAGAAATTTCAACAATTTGGAAAAATCCCAAAAATTAGGTCAAAAAATGGAAAATTTCAAGTTTCTCAAAAACGAACCGATGAAACTCAAATTTTCTTGAGGGCTTTCGTCCATTGGGTGGCCAATAGCAAAAGCCCCAAATAAAAATCAAATTTTTACGATTAGAAAAAATTTTAATTTGAAGAAAACGCTATAAATGGAGAAAAACCTAGTTTTGAAAGCTTAAAAATGAGGACCAGTAGAGAACATACCTGAAGGAACGGAGCGGAGGTCGTGAATGGAAGAAAGAATCACCAAACACGAGTGGTCGACATTGTAGCAACTCAGTGGAAGCGAGTTGAGTTGAAAGCAAAAGAGAAAGTGGGAAATGACTCCAAAAATCAGGTTTAAAAACCTGATTTGGGGTCGTGTGGTCTCAAAATTCGACCAAATATGCGACCACACGATCGACCCCACGATCGACCACAGGCTCTCGGTAAGCTGACAGACTTCGTGTGGTTAGACCCTGTGGTCACACATATTGCGACCACACGATCGACCACAGACTCTTGATGAGCTGACAGGGTTTTGTGAGGTCACATACCCTGTGGTCGGACATATTGCGACCCCACCATCGACCACACGATGGGAAATATAGTATTTTGACTGAATGACTTGGATATTTGAAATTTTACAATGATTAATTGGAGTTTGACATGGGAATAACGTATATTATGATTGCCTCACATGTTCTATGATTTTTCAGACACTACCACCACCGAAAACAGGAAATGGCTGGTTGAAGAGTAACCAGACGAAGACGTAATCCAATTCCACCACCACCACCTGTGGAGGAAGATAGCCATGAAAATCCTGAATGACAAGAGAATTAGAATGTAGCACCACCAGGAGCCAATGACCAGGCTAATCCTACAAACTTGCCAGCCCCACCTACAGATTTGGCTACAGCAGTAATGAACCTAGCATAACAGTTGCAGCAAATACAGCAAGTACAAGCCAATATGAAAGCTACTATGGGAATGATTTTTGCAGCAGTACATACTACACCTATACCAGCCAGACAAACTAGCACCGTACCAGGGGGTAGCAACATGGTACCTCAAGCACCTCAAACGCCAATTGTACAAGCTCCAGTACAAAACCCTGAGGTAGCCCAAGACAGTTACCAGTATCAACCACCTATATATGGAGTCTATGCTCAGTATCAAATGGATCATTCTCGACTGATCGAGCGTTTTCTGAAAATGAAGCCTAAGGAATATAATGGCAAGCTAGCGGATCCTTTGTGGCCAGCTTATTGGTTCGACGAGATGGAAAGGAATTTCATGATGATGACTGTTAATGAGGAAGAAAAAGTATTGTGTGCCACATTTATGCTGAAAGGCGATGCACACCACTGGTGGAAGTCTACTCGGAGTTATCTGTTAACCAAGCATGCCCAATTTACCTGGGCTATCTATAAAGAGGCATTCTTCGAGAAATATTTTCCTAGATGTTTCAGAGAAGCTATGGAAAGGGAGTTCCTGAGTTTGTATCAGGGACAAATGACTGTGGATGCATATCAATAGCGTTATGAAGAACTTTTTTTCTTTGCTCCCTCTAGCATGCAGGAGGAAAATACTAAAACCCGAAGGTTCGTATGGGACTTAGGGGAAGCATTCAGGAGCATGTTTTGGGGCTAGAAAAGAAAGTTTATAATGAAGTCGTACAGATTGCTCGAGTATTCGAATCGAGCCAGAGGGAGAGCTACTTTGCTCAGAATAGAGGTATCAAAAGGCCAAATGGAAATTCATATAATGGAGGGAACACAAAGACATTTAAACCCTTCCGTACTCAAGGCTTTAATGCTGTAGCCAAGACTACTCCAACAGTCCAACCTCAACAGAAGCAAAATAGTGAAGGAGTAAAATGCTATAACTGTAATCAAATGGGACATTATTCAAGGGAGTGTCCTAAGCCCAGGAAGCAGCTACAGCAAGGAAAGGTTTATTCAGTTACATCTGAGGATGTTGCCGCATCGCTTGATGTGGTCACAGATATGACCTGAACCTTTCATTTTGTATTACCTTGTGTGAGCATGTAGACTAAATTAAAACAAATCACAGGTATGGTACCTATAATGGCATACCCGCCAAAGTGCTCTTTGATTCTGGAGATACTCATTCTTTGATATCTGTGTCATTTGGAAAGAAGTTAAATATATCCCTCAGATCTTTAGACTATAAATTTCTTGTACGATCGCCTTTGGGATTAGAAGTGGAATTAGAAAAAGGATATGGACCATGTCCAGTTCTTATCGGCGAGAAGATTTTGGATGCAACCTTGATTCAATTCGAGATGGCAGACTTTGACGTTATGTTGGGAATGGACTGGTTAGCTCGGCATTCTGCAAACCTATTATGTGTAGAAAAGAAACTGACATTTAAAGACAAGGGAGGAGCGGAGTTTAGTTTTACGGGAACCAAACTTTCCCATAAACGAAAACTCATCCTCTCTGCATTAAAGGCTAGAAAATGCCTCGAGAAAGGAGGAGTTGGGTATCTAGTATCCGTGGTCGATCTCATCAAAGAAGTACCACGAATGGAAGATATTGATGTTGTGTGTGACTTTCCAGATGTATTTCCTGAGGAACTACCAGGACTACCACCCGATCGAGAGACAGAGTTCGTTATAGATCTTATACCCAGAGCCGCACTAGTATCTAAAGCACCCTATCAAATGGCTCCTACTGAACTGAAGGAACTGAAGGTACAGTTACAGGAATTATTGGACAAGGGTTATATCAAACTCAGTATATCACCATGGGGAGTGCCAGTATTGTTTGTGAAGAAGAAGGACGGTAGTATTCGACTGTGTATAGACTATCGGGAATTGAATAAGCTTACAATCAAGAATCGGTACCCATTGCCTCGGATCGATGACTTGTTTAATCAGTTGCAAGGTGCCAAGGTGTTCTCCAAGATTGATTTTCAGTCAGGATACTATCAACTGAAGATTAAGGAAGGCGATATTCTAAAGACAGCATTTAGAACAAGATATGGACATTATGAATTTGTAGTCATGTCTTTTGGATTGACTAACGCACCCGCAACTTTTATGGAACTCATGAATCGAATATTCCATGATATGTTGGATACGTCAGTCATTGTGTTTATTGACGATATATTGGTCTACTCCAAGGACAAGGAAACTCATGTCATGAATCTAAGAGCCGCTTTGCAACGACTAAGAAAAGAGAAGCTTTACGCTAAATTTATAAAGTATGAGTTTTGGCTAAATGAAGTTGCTTTCTTAGGCCATGTTGTATCCACTGAAGGAATTAAAGTGGATCTTAGCAAGATTGAAACCATTGTGAAGTGGGAAGCACCTAAGACTGTTGCAGAAATTAGAAGTTCCTTAGGTCTAGTTGGGTATTACCGACGATTTGTGGAAGATTACTCTAGAATCGCCGTACATCTCACCAGTTTAACTAAGAAAGAAAAAAAGTTTGTTTAAACCAACAAATGTGAAGAAGGTTTTCAAATATTGAAAGCTAGATTGATATCTGCTCCCATCTTAACTATTCCTATTATAGGACAACCATTTACCTTGTACACTGATGCGTCTGGATTGGGTTTAGGATGTGTGCTTATGCAAGGAGAACAGGTAGTTGTGTATGCTTCAAGACAACTAAAGATACATGAGAAGAACTATCCCACTTATGACTTGGAATTAGCAGCAGTAGTACATGTTGTTAAGATATGGAAACATTATTTGTATGGAGAGAAATTTTAGATTAAATCAGATCATAAGAGACTCACTTATCTTTTAATCAGAAGGAGTTGAACATGAGACAAAGAAGATGGCTGAAACTATTAAAGAATTATGATTGCGATATCCAGTATCATCCAGGAAAGGCTAATGTAGTTGCTGATACGCTAAGCAGAAAAACAATGATAAAATCCCAAGGAGAAGTTAACACGACTGCAGGAATGTGTGTTACAGGAAAAGTATTTAACCATGGTAATGAGTAGTTCGTGATAGATACACTGGACGGATCAACCAACCAAGGGTTTATTCATCGGTTTTCAAATATGTTCGCAACATTGAAGATTGTACCTGATATATTAGATGAAGTGAAGGCCGTTATTAGATCAGACCCTTATCTGAGAACGGTACAAAAAGTCATCGAAAAAGGTAGGATTATTCCTGAGTTCACCTTGGACGTTGAAAAGGTACTAAAATACAAAGAAAGAATATGTGTTTCTGAAACTAAAGACGTAGATATTAGACACAGACTAATGAAGGAAGCTCACACCACCGCTTATTCGGTACATCCTGAAAATAGGAAGATGTATCACGATCTGAAAAAAAAATTATATTGGTGGAGAGGAATGAAAGCAGATGTAGCTGAATTTGTGTCTCAATGCCTAAGTTGTCAGAGGGTAAAGGCTAAAAGGCAAAGACCTGTAGGATTGTTGCAGCCACTGCCAGAACCAGCATGAAATGGGACTGCATCACTATGGACTTCATCACCGGGTTACCATGGACTCCCCGAGTAGTTGACGCGGTCTGGGTGATTGTAGATCGTCTGACTAAGATAGCTCGCTTTATAGCTATACGACCTCAGTATACCCTAGAGAGGTTAGCCAAGCTATATGTGGATAATATTGTCAGATTACATGGTGTACCTGAAAGCATTGGGTCCGATAGAGACCCACGCTTTACTTCAAAGTTTTGGGAAGGATTACAGAAGGCTATGGGTACAACTTTGAAGTTTAGTACTGCATTCCATCCTCAAACAGACGGATAGTCGAAGTGTACCATTCATATTTTAGAAGACATGCTTCGAGCCTGTGTAATTGATTTCAAGGGATCATGGGATGAGAAACTACCATTGATCGAGTTCGCCTATAACAACAGCAATCAGGCTACTATACAGATGTCACCCTATGAAGCACTGTATGGTAGGAAGTGTCGAACTCCTTTGTTTTGGAATGAAGTTGGTGAACGGAGTATCATTGGACCAAAATTTGTTGAAGAGACTTGTTCAGTAGTCGACATTATCAAGGAAAGAGTTAGAACAGCTCAGAATCATCAGAAACAATATGCAGATACTTGATGTCGAGACCTTGAATTCATTGTAGGTGATAAGGTATTCTTGAAAGTATCACCTATGCGAGGCTTAAAACGATTCGGACAGAAAGGGAAGCTAAGTCCAAGAAATGTTAGGCCATATGAGATTCTCGCTAAAAGTGGAAAAGTGGCGTATTAGTTAGCACTACCTCCATTTATGTCAAGTGTGCATGATGTATTTCATATCTCATTATTGAAGAAGTATGTCAGAGATCCAACAAACGTTATAATAGCGGATCCACCGGGTCTAACTGATTATTTGACATTCGAAGTAGCACCAACTGAAATCAGAAGCCGAAAGGTTCAACATATAAGCAACCGTGACATTTATTATGTTAAAGTTACTTGGAGGAGTCAAGATATAGAAGAGATCAAATGGAAAGAAGAGAATGCTATGCGAAAGCAATATCCTCACATTTTCGACTCGGAAGGTATGTGCAAATTTTGAGGATGAAATTTCTAATAAGAGGGGGGAGTTGTAAGATCCGTATCGAACTAACCGATCTTACCACCTTGTATCAGGTCTTCCTATCATGGTCGGGCCAAGTGGACCAAGTGCATAAAGAAACCACAAGACCAGGTATGAAATCTAACCCAAAAACAATCAATTATGAGCGTGTGGTCGCATACCTAAACAGGTGATCGACCACACCTCAAAATAGTGCAACCACGGGAATTTTGGTCGTGTAGTCGCATGTTTCAGAGGGTGTGGTCGACGGGTTCTGCGACCCCACCTCCGGCCACATGGATTCCAGACAGAATTCCAGACAGAAACGAATTTAGGAAACCTTCCTAATCCGAAGGGGATTCTTTCCTAAACTCAGTAAGGCTTATTATGAAGGGTTTTCCTCTATAAATAGGAGGTCCCTTAGCCTCTTTCACCTTTAGAACTCAAACTGAAAGTGGGAGAAAGAGAAGAGAAGAAAGTGAAGGAGAATTGAAGAGGAAGACTAAGGAGGAAGAAAATTCAGAGAAAACTCTAAATCTTCAACAAGCTTAAGGTATGAAAACATTCTCCATGTTAAATTGAGAGCCTATAATAGTTCATGAAAGAGATAGGATTTAGGTGAAACCCAAATCATCAATCCATGGATAAATTCCAAGAGAATCCATGGGAGAAAATTATGTAGACAAGGGATTCTGTATAAAATACTAGTTCTAAGCTATAGAACAATCATAGGAAGGACCATAATGATAAGCCAAGGAATCTGAGCATAAAAGAATTGGAGTTAAGAGAGAAAGGTCGACCATCACACGTGTGGTCGGACGTATGGTCGCATGATGTGCGACCACACGAGACACACATGTCCGACCACATGCCCTCGGGAAGTTTCCAGGGAGGGTGTGCTCACACGTGCGGTCGCAGGATATGCAACCACACCTTGCGACCCCACGCCCTGTGGTCGTAGAAACTGAGACCACAGGTGCTGCCACACCTGCGACCCCTCAGTTTCTATTAGTCTAAATTCATGAAAATTAATTCTAATTAAAAATATGTACATTTGTTAGGTTTTTAAGTGGTTTAAGAGTGAATTACAAAGCTTGAACGAGGATCTACTATCAATCAAAGGTGAGGAAACAAGACCTAAACTAATTGGCTAATAATAAACTATTTTTATTTATTGAGTCCAATGTCATGAATGATTCTATGCTTATATGCGTGTATTGTGTACTTCACATGTCATCCAATATTCCTGTTATTACTGCTCATGCATATTTAATTCAGTTTATTTATAACATGATGATGATGATGATGTTAGGAATTGGCATGTGAATGTATGTGTGTAGTTAGTGTGCTTGATACGAGTGGAGCATTAGGGGGAAGACGTGACACTGTGGTTCATCCTGGTCACCAGATTCTAGCTCTATCTCTACTCAAGTCTTGTCCACTGACATCGTTGTATCGCCATTACCTTAGCAGAACTAGGTTGTAGGGCATCAAGGGAGCTGGTCTCGAATCGTGTAGTCTCTGACTCTGCAGGGGGGCCTTAGCTCTATCTATATAGACGTATTGAGGGATACTGGGGTGAGGCCTTGGATACACTGTTTGACATTAGGACTGGTTAGTTGCGAGCCTAGTTTACAAGCCCTCGCCAATAGGGACTTACGTATTGGTATGGGTAGGGCATCAGGGGAAGTGTCATGCGGTGTTCGATCCGGGCACTTTAGTTCTATCTCTATTCCATGATGGGTGCATGTGGAACGGAAATGGTGTTTGATCCATTGGGTACCTTCACACACTCGTGTATAGAGGTGCGGCGGCCACCTATCCTTTCTATTGTACATTGCAAACTTATGAATCAGACCAAAGATATGAATTGAATGCATGCATATGTTCGTTGCATTGTTTTGTTTGCTCACTGAGCCATGATGTGTGCTCACCCTTTCGATGTCAAATATTTTTAGTTGATGATGCAGGTCCTACTGTAGAAGATTATGTGAATGCTCCAGTGTACGGACATGTTGCGGCGATGGATATGGAAGCTATAATGCTGTCGCATGATTCGCCATGGGAGTGCAACTCATGCGTCTTTGATTAGATATATTTGTTATTCAGAAGATGTAATTGATTAAATTATTTTATTTTATGTCTTCAGTTAATTAAGATAATTGGATACTTTATTTATGATATCACTGTTAGATACTCAGTTCATTAATATTAAAGACTTCCGCTATTGTTTATATACTCTGATTATGATTGTGGATGTGTATGATTTAAGCAAAAGGACACAGTCTATTCGAGATCATGGTCAAACCGTTGGATCATAGACGGTTCATCACACCATTCTGGTTGGTGCAGAATTGGGGTGTGACAGCTTGGGACAAAAAGCTATCGCTTATCAAGTTTGCTTATAACAATAGTTACCAGGCTACGATCCAAATTGCTCCATATGAGGCACCTTATGGGAAGAAATGTCGTACACCTCTGTTATGGAATGAGGTGGGAGAGAGAAGGATTGTAGGACCGGAGTTCGTCGAAGAAACTTGTCGAGTGATTGATCAAATTAAGGAAAGAGTGAAGACAATTCAAGTTCGACAAAAGCACTATGCAGATAACCGACGTCGAGATCTGGAGTTTGCAATGGGTGATATGGTGTTCTTGAAGATATCACCTTTGTGAGGTCTAAAACGGTTTGGTAAGAAGGGAAAACTATGCCCCAGGTAAGTGGGACCATATGAGATTTTGACCAGACGTGACAATGTAGCATATCAAGTGGATCTACCACCATCCATGTCAAGCGTTCATGATGTGTTCCATGTTTCTTTATTAAAGAAGTATGTCAGGGATCCATTACACATCTTGACAGCAGACCCACCAGACTTGACAGAGGACTTGACATTTGAAGTCGTACCTGTGATGCTCACAAACCGAAAGGTACAACATCTCTGAAGCAAAGATATTCATTATGTGAAAGTGCTTTGAAAAAGCCAAGATGTAGAAGAAATCACTTGGAAGGAAGAGAACGTGATGTGAAATGAATAGCCTAACCTTTTTGACGACCAAGGTACGTACAAATTTCGAGGCCAAAATTTATTTTAAGGGTAGGGGAGTTGTGAAACCTACATGCAAATTTCTGGGACAAAATTTCTTTTAAGGGTGGGGGAGTTATAAGACCCGCACTCCATGAACTCGATCTAAACCTTTAATTCATGTCGTAACAGGTCTTCCAACCATCACCGGGCCAGACGGGACGAAATAGTTTTTATTACCTTCATTTGAAATTCATTTCAAATAAAATAAAAATCTTAGACATAATGACAACCAGGTATGAAAACGGACCCATGTATGATAAATATTTCATACCGGTCGATGGTACCGGTCAACCGGTATAGCCTGCGCAGGCAGACCACTTAGATCAGAAAATGGATCTCTACGGGTCCCACTTTTCAAATTTCGAACCGAAGAACTTTCCTAATGTTAGGGGGCTTCCTAAACTCAATCCTAGTCTATATAAGGACCCCTAAACCTCCTAAAATCCCTTTCATTGATCCTCACAAACCCTAGAGAGGAGAAAGAGATTGAAGAAGGAGAAGAGCTAAGGAAGGAGAGGGAAGAGCCGCCATTGCCGTTGGACGAAAAACACATTACCGCGAACCAACGGTAAGTGCTTAAACCTTCCTCTACGTTAAGCGTTCTAGATTGGTTAGTCATGATTGGATCAATACCTCGCCTTCAATACCATGCAAGGCGAAGTATTGATCTAAACCATATTTTACCGTCAAACCCTAATCCAATCAGTAAACCCTAAATTCAAGTTCTATGTTGAATATCATCGAAACTAGGACTTGAATGGAGTTGAAAACAACTCTAACTTAGTGCTCAGACCTAGAATGTATAGGAGAAACCCTAGGATCAATAGGGGGTGACCGACGAAAGATGAGAACCAAGTGTATGGTCTTCCGGAGACATACCGGTTAACCATACCGGTCGCACCCTATGCGACCGGTACCTGCGACCGGTATCTCCCGGAGACTAGTCTATGGGGACCGATCGACCATACCGGTCGCACATTTCCCCACAGTGCCGCGGTCGATACCTGCAACCGTACCCGCGACTGGTTTGCTCTGTGAGGAGTGTTTTTGACCCAGTTGGTTTTTCGACCAACGTAAACCCTAAGAAAAACTATTCTAACTCAACCCTAACATCTTGTAGGACCTTGTGATAGCAAGTTTGGATTCTGTAACGCGGAGCAAGCTATCAATCAAGCGTCAGGAAAGGGAATCGGACCTAAACCCTAATAATTTAATAACAATAAAACATTGTTATTAATTATGATTCTATGGACTGATGTTTGTGCATACTCGCATGTCATCTTTACTTTCGATTATTATATTGTTCATGCATACTCGCTATGCTAGGATGTGACTGTTAGGCATGTGATTATTTTCATTGACGTATGGAATGGAAATGGCCTGGGGTCTGGGATCATACCTCACGCTAGCACTTTTTTGTATCGTTCTGTCTTAGCATGCTTAGTGCGGGTAGGGTATCAGGGGGAGGAAGTGGCATTGTGGTTTTCGACCTGGCCACTAGACTCTAGCTCTATCTCTAGGTAGGGAGCTGTGCTGGGATATGGCCTATTGTGATGACATATAGGATTAGTTACGAACCCAGTTTGTAAGCCCTCACCAATAGGGGCTTACGTGTTGGTATGGGTAGGGTACCAGGGGAAGTGTTGGCGGTGTTTGATCCAGACGCTTTAGCTCTATCTCTATTCTATGGTGAGTGCATGTGGGATGACGGTGGTGTTTGATCCATTGGGTGGCTTCACACACTCGTGTATAGAGGTGCGTGGCCGCCAATCATTTCTATAGCAAATTGCAAACTTAAAACCAGACCATAATGTGAATGTTACTCATGTATATGTTTGTTGCATTGTCTGATTGTCTTACTGAGCTAAGTTTTGAGCTCACCCTGTATATATATATATATATATATATATATATATATATATATATATATATATATATATATATATATATATATATATATATATATATATATATGTTTTTAGATGTTGATGCAGGTTATACTGTGGAGGACTACATGGATGCCCCAGCGTATGGAGGTGCTGCTGCTTTAGAAGTGCAAGCAGGAGAGGACGAGCATGACATTTCATGCGAGTGTCCTTTCTGCGTGTACCTCTAGGATGTTGATTTAATTTATGTTTATTTATTCTCAGTTAGAGATACAATTGATGTAAGGACAATTATTTACATTTTGGTGTGGAGAATAATTAGATATTTTATTTAAATTATCAATAGAGTACTCAGTTCATTTAATTTAAGACTTTCTCTGTATTTTATTATATTCTAATTATGGTTATGTGCAATGATTTGTATGAGTGGACACGGTCTTATTGAGATCCTGATGTGAACCGTTGGTTCAGTGATGGTTCACTCACACTTCTGGTTCAGTCGGAATTGGGGTGTGACATCACCTTTGGGTGGACAGTGCTGCTCTTTGCTGCATTCATAAAAGTAGGAGTTTATGTTAGTGTCACTTTTGGGTAAGCACTGTACTTCCTTGTTGGAGTTTGTAAATGGACAAATATTAGATTTAAACATATTATAATAAAACCAAATTACCACTTTGGTGGTCACACCAGAATCCTTACATAATAGTAACAAACCCTAGCTTGAACAGACTTAGACAATGTCACATTTGGATGAACACTGTCAAACTGAAGCATGTACAGAGTACAGACACTTAAATTTGAACATATCATAATAAAACAAGGTTGCCACTTTGGTGGTCACACCAAGTTTCATCATGATATGAACAAATCCTAACTTGCAGCACTTGTGAGATATCATGAATGTTTAAAATACAACTTTACAAGTCTAATCATTTATATAACCATGCACAATAACTCAACAATCAATTTGATATAGTAAATTCAAGAAAAATCAGTATAAAAACTACAAATTGGATCCCCATAAGGCATTTTTCTATAATAAAATATTTTCCAATGTATTTAAATGTACCAAAATATATACCAGCATAAAAATGGAGTCTAATGGAATAAACCAGAGGTCAATCTGACCTTTCAAGCTCCCAAAATCACGATTAAATTTAGTTTTATTGAAAATAGTAGCCAAACAGACCCTTAACAACCCTTTCAGGGTCGGTTCAGTGGGCTCAGATTGAGTCGGTTTGCCCAGGATCAGCTTTGGCATACCCTATGCATGGTTTTTTTTAAGTGTAATAAATATACTTTGGTCCAGACCATAAACCAAATGGTCTAACGTAAACCAAACCGAGGTTCAATTAATTGGTTCAACCAATGGGTCATTTGGTCTGACCAACCTGGTCTTTCGGGTCAAAATATCAGGGTTTTGGGTCAAATAATCTGATCAAATATAAAGGGTTCACGGGTCGGGTCGTGGGTTAGCCCAACGAGGCTTTGGCTAGGTTATCGGGTCACACGTGCTGACCCACACATGTGACCAAGTTATATGGACTTGGGATGGTTCTGGTTCGACCCTGAAATTCGGGTGGGTCTGAATCGAGCCGGACAATCTGAGCTGACCCACTGATTAGGCATTAGGGTTCTCGATTCATCGCTGGGTTAACTCGGTGATGAATCGACGCCATCAATACTGATTTTTTTTTTAAAATTTCTTCCCCCACGAGTGAGATCCACTCGTGGCTACCGCCTACGAGTGCCTACGTGCCAAACCTCTGGCGCTAGCTATTTTTATAACATCTGAACCGTCTCGATGAGGGCTTTCCAATGATATATGATTTGACCTATTGTGCTTGTCGTAAAAATTTTATCGGTGGGAAACTCTGATATCTAAAAACCAAAATTTTTATTTCTTTCAATTCAACCATTCCCTTACATGTCTTTGCAATCAATCCCCATTGATCTTAGGTCTGTATGGTTGCTTTGATACCATCTGTTCGACATTATTATACTTAAGGTTTCAACCAAACCCATCCTAATTCATACATGAACTCTAGAACACAATGGGAAGCCATAAACTATGAATCATAAAGACATACTTGTCTATGAAGAGATCATTTCTCGTACACTCCAAGACATTCTAATCTTTGATTGAAATCCCTCGGCTACAATTTTCCACAATCTCCAGAGGATATCCTTATATCTCTTGTTAAAGGGTGTAGAGAGATCTTGACTAACTGTGGCTGTGGGGACTCTAACCTAGTATTTATAAAATACTACTGTAACCCTAAAACCCTTTCCACAATAGAATTAGGGTTACCAATCTATCTCATACTATATGATGAACCAAACCAAACCAATTTAATCATGTCAATTAGACTCCCACTGAATAACTGGTTAAGATAATTAATTAAGCTCACATATAAGTCTAACATCTTTTAGTTCACCTATGATATTTCTTTTCCACTCCACCCTAAACAAACAGAGTTACAGTTTCAAAATCCTTACAATACACAGACTTACAAGGGTTGATCTCTTTGACACAAGCGGGAACATTGACACTGATTCCACAATTAAAATGGGGATTAAAATGAGTATTATGGGATTTTGTAATAGGGGTAAGATAAGAACCTCGTAAACAAGGAGCAAGATTTGTGCCAATTAAATAGACATCAATACACAGTGGCAAAGAGAAAACCCCATCTTATAATAAATGATTGCTGGATATTGATAGGGAATCCCTTTACTTAAGATCATACATCAGGGGATTGTACCTGCAAACACCATGACCATACATCTTACAAAGGATAAATTCCATGATAGATGGAATTCCGTAAAAACATTTATAAAGATGCCACAATTACCTCTCATATCAATAAGTTCCCATATGCAAATTCAGCATGCAAAGCACATTGTACCTTTTTCTTATGGGAGCTCTAAGTTGTAATCACATTGATGAAAAGTTAGATTGTAAACATGCACTGACTCTACTAGTTGTAGAACGATTAGATTGAGCAAAAAGTTTTTGAATCTATAGATCCGTAGATCCTTTATTCATATGTCAAGTTTCAGCCTAATCAATATTTATTATATAGAAAAACAAATTTCAGGACTACAAGAGACTGCATGAATATATATACTACAAGAGATTATATATATATATATATGTGTGTGTGTGTGTGTGTGCGTGTGTGTATATATATATATATATATTTATATATATATGTGCTTAAATTTGATGTGAATGTTCAAGTGTGACTGTGTGTGCGTGTGTGTGTGTGCGTGTGTGCTTATGTGCTTATGTGCTTAAATTTGAAATTGAAATGTTCAAATTGAAACTGTTATTACAATTAGATTTCTCATTATATAATTAAATTGATAATTTATATACCTTCATAAGTAGTAACCATGGTGAATAGGACCATTATCTCTCATACAACAACAAATCAGTTTTAGACTAAGAAATAATAAAGAAAAGTATAGGATCATTTGGGAAGAGAGAGAGGAGGGGGGGGTTGTTGAAATACTCAAATTAATCCAAAAGTAAAATTGGTTTGGATTGGGTATGAAGAGAAAGCCAAAGAGGAATATTTTTGTTTGACTTAACGTTGGAATATAAGAATCGAGAGACCATAATCAATAGTTTCATCAATATGGATCAGTAAAGAGTAAGAGCATCAGAAGTATAAGCTTTTAGCTCATTTTGTGTTGTTTCTTAGATGATAAAAAGAGCATTTTATGTAAGTAACAACCAGCCTGCTACTTTGTATCGCACAAGCTAGCAGCCTAGTAGGCTCAAAGCAATGAGACACCACCGTGTTTTGTATAATTTACACGTGTTTCTATAAATACTTATTATAATTGCTTGGGTGGAATCCTTTTGTTTCTATTCGAGGAAGACAAGAAAGGAAGAAACCCAAACAAAGTTTCCTGTGTACGCTCCTAGCCAGAAGCCTATAGGCTACAATAGCTAAGTTTGATTTTGATATTTCACTATGACATACAAAGGAAAAAAAATGATTGGAATGTTTTTTTTGGAAAAAATACATTACCTCTCTTATGGTTTGTTGGGTTTGATGTCTTGCATTCTATGGGTCCACATGGTTATTGAAAAAGTACTTGTATTAGGGTTTGGTCTAGTACATGTACGGGGTAAAATAATAATTATGTGGGGATTAAAGTTTCTAAGTTTGCCTATATATTGTCTCTGTATGAGAAAACTTAGGCAAGACTGACAGAGGAGATAAACCTATCAGGTAGAGATCTGTAGACTTTTCTTAAGAATGAAGAAATCTATCTTTCTCTGGTGTGGACGTAGACATCTCATGATAGGGTGTTGAACCACTTTAAATCTTCGTATTTTCTTCTTGTTTGCGCACTCCCCAATCTTAACAAGTGGTATCAAAACTAGGGTTTTCGAAGAACAACTGAGGGAGATACGTAATATGAAGAAGAAGAAGAAGAAAAAAAGAGTCATGAAAGTATGGACTCAATCCCTTGGGCTAGGGTCTTTGGAGTTCAGATTAGAACAGGGACAGTGGTGACTAATGTCAACATTGAATCGGCAGGGAGTGACTTTCTGATGATGGCCGTCTCGAGGGGTGGCTTGCCGGCTCAGACAGATGATTGGAATGGGGGGCCCTGTACTGTGTTGGTCAATACAGATCAGTTGGAAACTAGATTTTCTATGGTACACACTGATCTAACTGGTGTTACGTCCCTAGGTCCTAGGAGTAGACTCGGGATCTTTGTTGCAAGTGGGCTTCTAGGGTAGACTGTGAGCTCTCCGGCGACACTGACTACGACAAGGGCAGTAGGGTTGGCTAGTGAATCTAGGGCCTGTGATATCTGTCCGCCTGGATTGTTTCATAACCGACGCATGTTGCTGCCTGGCCATGTGTTTTCTGTAGAGGGATAGATGTCTAATGATCGAGGGTAGAGAGAATAGTTGCTTATAGAGGATCAGTCGACAGGGATGGTGTTGGTGAATGGACTGCAAGAAGATCTATTTGCGGTGAAGGGTGTGATGCCTGTAATATCGCATGTAAGATCTATTGAAGGGAAACAGATGCCACTAATCATCAGTGATGGAGGCACTGCGAAGGGAGATCCTGGTAGGGTGCTCAAGATGTTAATGGTCGAAGGGCTCTGCAATGGTAATGTCTCTGGGATCTCAAAGACGAAGAGAGGGTCATTGATGGGCCAGGATATTACGAGGGATGACCTGGAAGGAACCCAGGTACAGGTGGGTTCAGATTCTTATAGAATGGATGTGTTATCATGTATTTATATTTGATAGTTAGATTAGGAAAATTACAATTTTATCCTTCCTTTTGTATTCTGATAGATTATAAGTAACACAGCTCATAATAAAGTATTCAAGTCTTCTGTGTTCATTACTCTGAACCATTCTAACATGGTACCAGAGCGGCTGAAAGTGTGATTCTGAAACTGTGCTTCCGTGATCTCTGTAAGTTCTCAAGTTTGTTTTTCTCCTTGGATTTTTTAAAGGTCTCTAATCTTGTCAGTGTCTATAGAAGAACTTCTTGTGAAATTCTCTCTGTAGCAATCCATTTTTCGTTCTCTGTCTTGTACAATTCTTGTCAACTTGTTGTGATTTCTAGCCTATAAGTCTCGACTAAGCTTCTGCAGCTTAATCATAGTCTGAATTTCACAGTTCTTGGTTTGATTGAACTTAGGGTTTCGTGACTTTCTTGATTTCTGGATGTGTTCTTGAAATTACCTCTTCAAATTGTCCTCCAATCCTCCTATTAATTCTGGTTCTAGTAGTGCGTCATCTATCTCTGCAGTTGGCTCTTCTCCATTAACTGTGTTTCCATCAGACAATCCTGGTAATGTTCTTATTTCCCAATTATTGGATGGGACAAATTATCTTCTGTGGAAAAAGTTGATGAAGGTTGTTTTGGTGGTAAAAAAATAAACTCTATTTTCCTTTCCCTGTCCAGATCAAAATGTTGATCCTGCTTCTGCATCTACGTGGATTCAGTGCAATAGTATGGTCATGGCGTGGATTTATAATAGTCTAGTGAAGGATCTTCACGCAACTATCGTCTATGCAGAGATTGCTCGTGATCTCTGGCTGGATCTAGAGAATCGGTACACTCAAGGAAATGGTCCAAGATTGTATGAGTTAAAATAGAAGCTCTCCAACTTTCGTCAAGAATCTTTATCTGTGTCTGGTTATTTCTCTGGTCTGAAGTCACTTTGGGATGAACTCGGCTCCTTTAATGATTTTCCAAATTGTCTGTGTGGCTGTCTTCCCAAATACACAGCACAAGTTGAAGTTGAAAGAGTATTTCAGTTCTTGATGGGGTTAAACGAGGTCTTCAATATTGTTAGGACTCAAGTTCTGACTATGGAGCCCTTACCATCTATTACGAAGGCATACTCGTTGGTCCTTCAAGAAGAGAGACATCATAGATTTCAGTCTGTTCCAACTCCAACAGAGAATATGGCCTGCGCAGTCAATCAAACATTTAGTAAATCTGACTCAAGGCACAATATTGGTAATGGTTTTCGGTCTTCTTCGGAGGCAAAAATACAGCATAATGGGTCAAGAACTCGACCATTTTCTTCTCATTGTCACAAGAATGGTCATATAAGGGAAGGGTGCTATGACTTAAATGGTTTTCCATCGGATTTCACCCATCGGCCTAGATATGGTTCACAGCAGCATTTTCCTCCCTTTCAACAGTCATATCCTGCTCCAAAGCAATACTCTGCCCCACCACAGCATCATCCTTCATCGCAGCAATTCAATCGGTCCACTCCTCAACTACATATGGCGTCTGATGTGTCTGCAGAGTCCTTACCACAGAATGGCAACTCTTTACAGTCAGATTTGGTGGCACAACCTATACATTCTCCTTTGCCTCCTCTTACTACTACTCAGTATCAGCAACTAATGGCGTTTTTGAATACCTCTTATCCATCAGTTAATTTTGCTGGTGTGTATAGTTGTTTTCATGCTACTAATCCCTCTCCAGTCTCCTAGGTTATTGACTCAGGAGCTTCCAACCACTTTGCTTCTTTTTCTTCCACACAATCTCATTCGGTATCTCCTACAACTCATCCCCCCATCATTCTTCCAGACGAAAGTAAGTACAATATTACCAGTGTAAGTGACATACCTATCTCCTTTACTATCAGTCTAACCAATGTGTTTCATGTCCCTCATTTTGCCTTCAATCTTCTTTTGGTTAATCAATTGACTACTTCATTGCAATGTTCAGTCACTTTTTTTCCAACATTTTATGTTTTTCAGGCCGTACAAACAAAGACGGTGATTGGAGTGGGACTGTTGCGTGATGGCCTGTACCATTTTGAACCGGCATCTCCTCCAGTAGCATTATAAGTTTCACCCAAAACCTGGCATTACAGATTGGGCAATTCTTCGGTACACATACCTTCTTGCTCTCCTTACACTAAATTTTGTGATGTATATCCCTTAGCAAAGCATACTAGATCTGTTTTTTCTTACAGTGTATCTCAGACTACTACTCCATTTGTACTGGTTCACTGTGATCTTTGGGGTCCATACTCAACCCCTTCACATACCAATTGTCATTGTTTTTTTACCATTGTGGACGATTTCTCAAGAACCACTTGGGTATTTTTGATGAGGAACAAGTCTCATTGTTTTCATGTAATGTCCAATTTTTTTCAATTTGTCTCTAATCAATTTTCGACCACAGTAAAAATAGTCTGCACTAATAATGGGTCTAAGTTCATGTCTGCTACGATGCAAACTTTATTTCAATTCCTTGGCATTGTTCATCAGTTGACCTGTGTTTACACTCTTCAACAAAATGAAGTTAACGAACGAAAACATAGACATATCCTTCAAGTAGCTCGTTCTTTACGGTTTCAAGCTCATCTCCCTTTACATTTTTGGGGTGAGTGTATACTTACTGCATGCTACATCATTAATCATCTTCCTACTGAGATATTAGCTGGTAAATCACCCTATGAAGTATTGTTTGGCCATCCTCCGTCTTATGACCATTTTCGTACATTTGGTTCCTTGTGTTATGCTTGAAACCATTCTCCTAATAAATCAAAATTTTCACCTAGAACTACTCCTTGTATCTTTGTGAGCTATCCGGTAAATCAGAAAGGCTATAGGATGTATGACTTAGAGTCTCATGTCATCTTTACTTCCCGGGATGTCAAGTTCTTTGAAACAATTTTTCCATTCCATACTTCCACCTCTGTTTTATCTCCAGCTTCTGAGTACAACAGTCAGTCTCCTGCTATTCCACTTGTTATGCTTGAGGTTATAGACAATTTTCACCTCAGCACTGTACCTACTAGTGTCCCATCCCAATCACAATCGGTTCCAGCTTCTTCACAAGATATTTTTGTCTCACCACAGTCGGTTCCATCTCCTACAGTGGCTTCTACTGAGTCTCCAATTCTTACACCCTCTTCGAACATGCCTTCAGTCCAGTCCATTGATTCTATACACTCTTCTCCTGACTCTATACTTCCTTCTCTATCACATATCGTTCCTTCTTTTATAGTTTCACCTACTGTAATTTCTGGACAGCCTGTTCCTCATCATACCACCCGGCTACATCGTCCTAATAGCCGCTTGGGAGATTATATTTATGGGTCTGTCACTCAATAGCTTGCCTCTTCACCCTCTTCAGGTATAAAATATCCAATTGAATCTCACATTTCCTTTTATAATAATCAGTCTTATAAGTCTCTATTGTCTCAGTTGTACACCGAAACTGAACCCAGCATCTTTGGATAAGCTAGCAAATGTCTATTGTGGCAAAAGGCCATGGCTGAGAAAATAGATGCCTTGACTGGAATAATACTCGGACCCTATTGCCTCACCCCCTGACAAAAGACCCATTGGGTGCTAATGGGTATTTAAAATAAAAAGGCATGTTAATGGTACAATAGAGCGATACAAAGCTCGTTTAGTAGCTAAGGGATTCACTCAATTGGAAGGCTTGGATTTCCATGAGACATATGCACCTGTGGCTAAGTTAGTGACCATTAGATGTTTACTAGCTCTTGCATCATATAAGAATTGGGTAATGCATCAAATGGATGTCAAAAACGTCTTCTTACATGGTGATTTAGACAAAGAGGTGTATATGCATGCTCCACCTGGTTATACTGTTAATGGTCAAGCTTTACCCAAGGGTGTGGTATGTCGCTTCGTAAGTCTTTATATGGCCCCAAACAAGCACCTCGCTAGTGGAATAAAAAATTTGTTAATGCGTTGCTCACATTGGGGTTTCGTCAATCGTTGTGTGATGCATCATTATTCACATTTCAGCGGGGTTCGGTTATTACTATTATCTTGGTGTACATGGATGATATCATTGTCACGGGCTCAAACGAGGCCCATATTACTACTACAAAAACCCAGCTATAGTCCTTCTTTCATATTAAGGATCTGGGTCGCCTTACTTATTTGTTGGGCCTTGAGGTCATTACAACATCAGATGGGCTATTTTTAACTCAACAGAAATATGCCTTGGACATCATACAAGATTTTGGTTTGCTTGCAAGCAAGCCCAATTTATTTCCAATGGAGCCGAACTTCCGCCTTGATAATGAAACTGGTCCTTTGTTAGCTGATCCGACTTCATACCGTCGGCTAGTAGGCAGGTTGATATACCTTACGGTTACACGTCCCGACTTATGTTTCTCGGTTCAAATTTTAAGCCAGTTCATGCATGCCCCACGGCAACCCCATCTTGAGGCCGCTGCTAGAGTTATCCGGTATCTTAAAGGGACTGTTTATCTGGGCCTTAGTATGCCACGGCATAACACTCCTATTATCACTGGTTATAGTTATTCTGATTGGGCCAGTTGCCCATTTACAAGAAGATCCACCACTGGTTATATCATTTTTTTTTATCTACTCCCATTTCCTGGAAAACCAAGAAGCAAAATACGGTTTCCCGCTCCTCAGATAAAGCGGAATATAGAGCTTTAGCTACACTTACTTGTGAACTTACATGGCTTAAAGCTCAATTGGCTGATATGGGTTTTTCAATTCATTTTCCAATGCCGGTTTTCTGTGACAATAAATCAGCACTTCATCTCACCGCCAATCCTGTATTCCATGAACGTACAAAGCACATAGAAATTGACTGTCATTTTGTAAGAGAAAAGATTCAAAGACGGTTAATACAACCTCAACACATCTCATCTAAGTTTCAATGTACTAATCTCTTGACCAAAGCTTTGGGTCATGGTCTGCTTACATTTCTTCTTAGCAAGCTTGGACTTCGCCCCTTGTCTCCATCAGCTTGAGGGGGCATGTTATCATGTATTTATATTTGATAGTTAGATTAGGGAAATTACAAGTTTATCCTTCCTTTTGTATTCTGATAGATTATAAATATTTTGTAACACAGCTCATAATAAAGTGTTCGAGTCTTCTGTGTTCATTACTCTAAACCATTCTAACATGCTAGCAGCAATCGACGATAACTAAGTGTACTGGTAAGGGGAGATCCCAGGGTTCACAGCAAGTGGCGGATACAGAACGTTGGGTTCTGTATGTATAAAGAGAATAAAAAAAAAAAAGGGAGAAAACAGAAGTGTAATCATTAGATTTTTCTGTGGTTTTTTTTTTTAAAAAAAAATTTGGTTTCCACCAACTACCTTTGCGAGAAAAAAAAAAGGTGGTTTTTTTATTCAAGTTGGAATTTAAGATGTCGTCAAGAAGAGATGGAGGCAAATCTCAGGTTGGGAAGATGATTGTTCCTATCATCGCTTGTACCAGTAGGGATCATGGAGTCAAGACTTGCAAAGTTCGATTCAGGTACGACAGCGAAGGATCTTAGTGGCTTGGTGGACTTGGTCAAATCAGGTGTTAGATTTGATGGCGGGTTTGAATCTCGACACAGTCCGCATCATGGCCAGTTGATGTTTCCCATTGGGGTAAAGAAGAACTGATCAGTTGGGACAAGGAGTCGGATCTCTAGATTTGCATTGAATGTGCAGAGGTGAGAGGCTTGGGTTCCAGGTGCAAATGAAATTGCAGGAGGACTGTGAGTAATAGTGATCTTTCTAGTAATGCTGCAGCAGTAGGAGAGATGCAGTTACATTGTACCACAGTGAGAGGTATGGGACGCCCGGATGGGGTATGGGCTATGCTGGTTTGGGTGTAACGGTTTGATAGAGATGGGTTTATAAAATTAATATCAACAGATTCTTTTTCAAGGTGGCTTGTAGAATCCAAGCTAAGTGGAGATTTGTTAGGTTTGGTGTCTTGTATTCTGTGGGATCCACACGGTTATTGAGAATGTACTTGTATTAGGGTTTGGTCTACTACATGTATGGGGTAAATCAGTAATTGTCTGAGGATTAGGGTTTCTAGGTTTGCCTATATATTGTCTCTGTGTGAAAAAACCTAGGCAAGGCTGACAAAGGAGATAAACCTGTCAGGTGGAGATCAGTAAATTTTTCTTGGGAATGAAGAAATCTATCTTTCTCTGGTGTGGACATAGACATCCCATGATGGGGTGTTGAACCACGTTAAATCTTCTTGTTTGGGTGCTCCCAATCCTAACATGGTTTAACCGAAGTATAAATGCCTCCGAACGTTTCAAACAATTATGAATACCCCTAGAACGACTACTAGAGTGAAAGAGAAACATATAGAGAGAGAAGGAGGGAGGGGAACCGATGGAGGTGGTCACTTGGGTTTAACCAGCAGATGGCGGATTCAACAGGTAGATAAAGATAGGGTGGCATTTGAGAAGACGATTTGGTTTGCTTTTGAGGGCTTCGTCGAAGTCGAAGCTTGCAGCAATTAGGGTTTTGTTGAAGTCAAAGTTTTCAGCGATGAGGGCTTCATCAAGGGTTTGGCTTGGACTGAGGTTACAGCAACTGATGACGAATTGGATCTTTTTCTATGAGGGTAAGTCAGGTATTTCACCCTTAAATGGGGTTAGTTTGGTCATTACAAAAATATTGGCCATAAACTGTCAGCATTTAACAGAATATACCTAAAATGGTGGATTTAATTGTAATTTAATAATCATTGTAGAGGAGGTATTCGTAATTATTTGAAACGTTTGGGGGCATTTGTAATTTGGGCAAACCATAGGGGAGGTACTGTACTTTTCCCTTTTTTTTTAGTGAATAACTTTTTGAAAAATTTCATCCATCCTTATACTTTGCTTTTAAGTCATCCAATCTTCAACTTCGCTAATTTCAGCCACATCTCCTATGGTTAACTTAACTAACAGAGAGTGCGAAATGACCTAATTATCCTCCCATATTAACTAATGATGTGGCATCCTCTAAAATTTCTTAATGCCAAGTTCGTCTTCCTTGTCAACTACCAGTTCCTCAACTCCCATACCTCTGCTGCTGTCCAATTCTTCTGAACTGGTTCATCCTCTTTCTCTTTGCAAATTTTCAACAAACCCATCAAATTCCCTAGGTTTTACTGCAGTTGAGCCTCCTCTACAAAGTTGCTGCAACTATTCCCGACAAAGAACTCAGAAGGCGACTCAGGATTGTTCTTGATGAAGGCGTGTCCTGCTTCTCAGTTTTCCGTAGAGATTCTGAGTCTTCTGAAAATAGCAACTCCCCAGCTTCCCGCAGCCCCCTCTGCTCATTACTATCTCAGCCCCGCCCATCCCACCACTCCTCCAGGTTGGGACCTCATCGTCTCCCCAGCAGCGCATTGCTTATGGTAGCGTCCAATAGATCTTTTAGTCCCGTTCCTCCTCAGCTGTTGGCTAGCTTGCTTAAAGTCCGGCTCCTTTTGCAAGAATTTTACGATCTCTGGGGAGATGTGTTGGAGATTCCAGTTTCGGCTAAGGTAAGTAAAACATTTCCTCTGTCGTCCTCTTTATTCTCAACCCTCTCAATAACTGAAGTCACAACATTCCTAATAGAATCATGTGATTTCCTAAAATGAGAATCTAAAAGAAATAATTTGGATCCGAAACAAACCAAAAGCCCGATATATTGCCAGTAGAGGAGCGGCAGTTTTAGCAGCACTGGTTCGTCTTCACCTGCAAGGTCACCCATTCACCACCACGCTTGCTCGTCATCGACGACGAGCCTTAACTTCCACAATCAAAAGAACACGTTGCAGCAAAACCTATGGTGCCGTGGCTTGCGCAGGTCATGGCGTCGCAGACCACTGACGATGACGATGACAAAGATGACTTAGGCTTCCAATACAGTGCTCCTCACCCCTCGTTTTCCAGTAGTCTTCACAGCAGTATATGTGCATTGTCGTCCACTAGGCCGACTAGATCCCTGTTGCCTGCTCAAGACGCTTACGATCGTTCATCCATGAAAGCTCTCTGAAGGTCCAACACATCGCTCAAGAAACTCGTCTCCAATGCAATACATCCACTCTTAATCCAGGTCTCGTACCCATCAAATTTAGTGGGTTGCTACCATTAGTATGGACATTGTACTGGACAGTTTAGCCATTGTGCTCGTACACATCCTATTTGGAATTTTGTTCATTTCTACTTTAAAATTCTTCTATTTCACTTCTGTAGCCGTTTTGCTCGACAGCAATCCTGCATTTACAGGATATCGCGTGGGATTGCCATCATCTTCCTTGTCTCTTTCATCTTATTCCATTTCTTTGGTTCAGTATCCGGATAGCGATTGGAAGGTATGCCCTCGGAGCTATGGTTGGAGGTTGCAGAGCGATGGTTAAAACATAGACTACAACAAATATTAAGCTCTTATCAAAGGGTAGTTTTACCAATTACAAAATTGTAAATGATGCCACATCATCATTTTACATACCTATTAGTTATGACAGAGTCTGTGTGATACATATTTAACAAATGAGGGGGGATGCGTGAAATTAATAAAAAAGTTAAGGGTTGGTGACTTAAAAGCAAAGAATAAGAGAGGTGGGGGACCATACATTTTTTTAAGAAACTCATAAAAGAGAACACAATAAAGAATTAGAGATCACTATCCGAATACAAATAGACCAACCCATCCAACCCGTAGACCAACAATAAAAAATTACACAACAATAAAGAGGCTACCTTTCAAAATGGAATGACAATCCTCAAAAACAAAGATGACCAAACACAATATTGAAATCCAACCTCAACTAATCATCTAGGCATGAAAATCTTGAAGACAACTTGAAGGTCATTGAAAATAGATATATATATATATATATATATATATTGTAAAGACTTATAAACAAATTATATGAAGTAACAGCAATTAATTATTATATAAATAATTATCAGGAAATAATAGTCACATATGCATTAATCATACATGCATATAAATCAACCTATCCATATTATATAATGTACCATAAATTAAATGTAACAGTACATACCTTATAGGATGAAATCGAAAATGATGTAGGGTTGAGTCGTGTTGGTACACTCTCCTTAAGACTATATTTGTCCTCTATTAGATGTAGCAGGTCCCCGCAAACCAGTCTCCGAGATAAAACAACCCTTCTGAAGGACATCCACCTAGTGTGCACAAACTATCAGGTGTATACAGACTCGATGGCTAAGATCAACCACCCTTTGAAAGCAACCACGATGGACTTCAATCAAACAGAGTTTTTAGGGAGAGAGAGAGAGAGAGAGAGAGAGAGAGAGAGGAGAGAAACCTTAATGGTTTTAAGTAATTTGGATGCTTGGGGTCGGGCTCTATTTATAGGGCTCAGATACCCATTGGTCGTGGCCATTAGATGGGATGTGACCCTCCAAATGGACTGTCCAGATTGTATTAGATCTCAGATCCTGAGATTGACAGTCAAAAAGGCACCATATTATGTGTAGAGATACATCTCTATACATAAGCCCTTTCCAAAAGGGTATCCGAGTAGAAGTGTGTCCGAATCTGACAAAACCCATACCCATACCCATACCCACGGCCTACAGCCCACAGCCCGTGGCCCCTGGCCCAGCACCCACTCCTACGCCAGGGTCTTGGTTAGGGTTGTAGGTTCGCCTATCGAGGTCACGGTCCGGTGCTCACGCATTTGTGTATGTCATTCGAGCTTGGTTTTATTTTTGGGGCCCAATAGGTAGAGGACACTCCCTACAAATAAAGATCTCTCCTATATTGCATAGACCAACTCAAAAATGAAAACCAAATTTTAGAGCCAAAATGAAAAAGGGGTTTGAGTTTAAACAAAATCTCTTTTGAAACTTTATTTTGAAAAAGGATTTTTGTTTTTGACTTTGACTTTTTCCAATAATTCTCCCACAAGTTTCAAAAGATAGAGTAAAACGAAATCAAGTAGTTGATCTCATGAGAACCGTAAGCGACATCGTCGCAGATGTCTTTTGACTTGAATCTACACTTAGTCTGATAGGCCACGCTACATAGTACGGGTAAAGCAACGCTCCTTGAACCTTTCCTCATTGATGTAGCCGACTGACCTACCAGCCACTTCTTACAGTTCGACCCTCAAAAATCCCTTAATGGTGGACATATTTTTAAATTGGTCTTGTCCCTATCCTAGTTCATGAATGTTTATGAGAGTTCGCCCTTAAAACTCTCATTTGAAGCAGCCCCACTTCCTACATTCAATAAGGTTAGCCCATGGTGTACACTACAATTAACACACCCCCACATTTCTCTGGGATAACTTGGCTTGACTCAGAATCCTTGAGATTCATCCTCTATTCATTGTCATGAGTACTACCTTACCATCTAACCAGAATGAGTAAAATTTGATAGTACTAAACAAATCATCTGCATGACTTCGTTTTTACCTATTGAACTTAATTCTAGGGATCTTAATCACATAGGTTGGGTTTCCATCACATGACTTATGACACGGGCTTTAAGCTCATTCTTTTAGATATGTCAATAATGACCCTGGTGGTTTGGGCTTCGTAAATATATTTGTCAAATTACTTTTGGACTTTACAAAGTTGATAGCTATTATTCATTTACTTACAGACTTCCTCACAAGGTTGTGTCTCAGGCGTATATGTCTTCTTTTTCTGTTATATATCTTGTTTTTTGCTTTAGCAAGGACTGTCTGACTATCACCATGTAGTGAAATTGGGGCATAGGTTTAGGCCATAACAGAATTTCCACCACCAAATTTTTAAACCACTTGGCTTCTGCCCCAACCTTCTTCAAGGCTATAAATTCTGCCTCCATGGTGGAAACTGTACTACAGGTTTGCTTAATGGATTTATAAAATCGCTCCTCCACCAAGAGTACATACGTAACCACTTGTGGCTAAGAATTCCTCTGTATCGGATATTCAATTAGCATCACAATACCCTTGTAGAACTGAAAGATTCCCACAATAGTGTAAGTCATAGTTCATAATTCCCTTTAAGTACCTTAATAACCTTGTTAGAGCTTCCTAGTGCTTCTTTTGGGGTTATGAGTATGTTGACTCAATTTTCCTACTACCAAGGCTATGTCTGATTTTTTAGAGTTCATCAACTATGACACTGGACCAATAATCTGGGAATACTCCTTTTGAGAGATTGGTTCACCTTGGTATTTTATGAGATGACTTCCTAACTCTAAGGGTATTTTTATTGGAGAACACTCATAATAATCATACTTCTTTAATAGGCTTTCCACATAATGTGCTTGAGATAATATTATCTCATTAGGTTTTTTTATAACTTTGATGCCTAAAATGACATCAATTTCTCCCATGTTCTTTGTATCAAACTTAGACATAAGAATTTTCTTTGTTAAATTTACAACATTTAAATCGATTCCCATAATAAGCATATCATCAACATAGAGAACAATAATTACACCCTTACCATTATTAAACTTACTATATGTACACTTTTCAAAATTATTGATAACAAATCTATTATTTAATAATATGTGATCAAGCTTTCCATGGACCATGCCATTGTTTAGGTGCTTATTTTAAACCATATAGGGATTTAATTAATTTACAGACTTTATGTTATTGTCCAGATACTATATATCCTTCAAGTTGTTTAATATGAATTTCTTCTTCTAAATCTCCATTTAAAAAAATAGTTTTTATATCCATTTGATGAATAACTAAATTATAGGTCGATGCAATAGCAAATAAAGTGCTTATAGTCACAATACAAGCTACAAGAGTGAAAGTATCAAAATAATCTATGTTCATCTTTTGTTTAAACCCTTTTACTACCAACCTAGCCTTAAATTTATCAAGAGATCCATCAGGCTTTATTTTTTTTTTTTAAATATCCACTTGCTGTCAAGATGCTTTGTCCTTGATGGAAGGTCCACCAATTTTCAAGTGTGATTCTGAATTATAAAATCCAGCTCACTTTTAATGGTCTCTTTTCAAAACGCAGCATCTAGAGATGTTACTGCCTCTTGATATGTAAAGGGGTCTCTATCCACATGATATATTAACATGTCATTACCTAGGTTAGTGGGTTTTCTCTGTCTTTTACTTCTCTTAAGTAACTCAGCATCCATGTCATTAGATTCTTATTCTTTATTACTATCTTTATTCATAGCAGGATTCTCATGATAAGTAACAATATTCAACTTTGGAAACACATGTTTAAAAAATTTAGCATTACAAGATTCAATTATAATGTTAGCATCAAATATATTTTTAATAGATTTTAATACTAGGAACTTATATGTTGCACTATGTTATGCATATCCTATGCATATAGAGCATTTATGAGGTGAAGGTTCAGGTTGTCCTTGTATATATCCTAGGTTGGATAATCTTTTAATATAAAGTACACTACGATGTCCTAGTCTACCATGCCAAATATCAAATGATTCAATCAAGTAAAAAGAAGCAGGAATTTCATTCATAACATTGTCAATACTCATTACAAATAGACAATTACTTGTATAATC
This sequence comes from Protea cynaroides, assembly GCA_028583415.1. Classification (NCBI taxonomy): domain Eukaryota; kingdom Viridiplantae; phylum Streptophyta; class Magnoliopsida; order Proteales; family Proteaceae; genus Protea; species Protea cynaroides. The sequence continues at coordinate 36,182,184 of CM053269.1, read as the reverse complement.
CTTTCCCACATACTTATCCCCCTATAGTACATTGACCTTATTAGTTTCAAAACTAAGTTTCATTCCAATTTTATTTAGAAGAAAATCAGAAATCATATTTCTATGAAAATCTGGGACATGCAGCACTTCGTTCAATACAGGAGTCTTTCCAGAAGTTAGCTTCAGAGCTACTTAACCCTTGTCCATAACTTGTGAGGTTTGAGAGCCTCCCATGTACACTAAATCATTTGCTTTGATCAGAGAATATTTGACAATATTAGATCGGTTAACGCAAATATGTTTAGTGGCTCCAGTGTTTATGATCTACTCCTTTGGTTTTTTAACCAAATTTACCTCAGTTACAATAATTGCAAATAAGTCCTCTTCAGTGAGGTGAACCTTGGTTTTATCATTTTCCTATTTCTTCTTGAAGGCCCGATCGTTTTCCTATTTCTGCTTTAAGGCCCGACAATCCTTTTTAAAGTGACCTGATTTCCCATAGAAGAACCATCCTCCTTTGGTCTTCTTGAATTTGCCTTCTTTCTTCACCTGAAGAAATTTCTTGGATTTGTACTTCTTTTCTGTTTTGTCATTTTCTACAAGGTTGGTCTTGGTTTTATATTCCTTGGCTTTTCCACCCTGTTAGTTTCACGGTTCTTCTCTTCAATCTTGATTCGCATAATATAGTGCTCCAGGGTCCAATCCTTAGATTTATGCTTCATATGTGACTTAAAGTCACTCCAGGAGTTAGGCAACTTTTCAATCAATGTTGCATAAACAAATTGTTCTGGTAGCGAGATCCCTTCTTTGACAAGGCTTGCAACCGGAACCTAGAACATGTCCATTTGCAAGGACACACTCATATCTTTATTCATCTTGAAATTAAAGAAGTTTGCAGTTACATATCTCTTGCTTCCAGTATCTTCCAAAGAATATTTCTTGTCAAGTACTTCCCATATGTTATAAGCATAGTCATTCGAGCAATACACATTATACAAGTCATTAATCATTGCATTTAAGATCCTATTCTTGCATTAGAAATCAGCATTAATCCATGTAGTCCTCTTTGACTTGATTTCAGGGTCATCAGAGTCCTCTAGCATTTTTTCAATAAGTACAAACATGGAACCCAATTGGGATAAGACAAAGTGCATCATTTGCCTCCAATGTTTGTAGTTCGAACCATTAAATGGCTCAATACTGTCAAACTTGGACATGATGTGCATTTTTCCCATAGCAGGAACAACCTCAGTGGTCACACTAGATTCAAAACTGGCCATGATAATAGTTTCTATAATATATAACAATAAATACAAGCTTAAGAATTGTTGTAAATAGAGCTATGGATCAGCAATAAATGCATATATATTATAAAGATTTATAAACAAATTATATGAAATAACAGCAATTAATTATTGTATAAATAATTATCAAGAAATAATAGTCACCATATGCATTAATTATACATGCATATAAATCAACCTATCTATATTATATAATGTACCATAAATTAAATGTAATAGTACATACCTTATAGGATGAAAGCGAAAATGATGTAGGGTTGAGTTGGGTTGGTACACTCTCCTTAAGATTGTATTTGCTCTTTATTAAGTGTAGCAGGTCCCCGCAAACCAGCCTCCAAGATAAAACAACCCTTCTAAAGAACACCCACCCAGTGTACAGGCACTGTCAGGTGTATGCAGACTCGACGACTAAGATCAACCACCCTTTGAAAGCAACCACGATGGACTTCGATCAAACAGAGTAGAGGGAGAGAGTTGGAGAGAGAGAGGAGAGAGACCTTAATGGTTTTGAGTGATTTGGATGCTTAGGTTCGGGCTCTATTTATAGGGCTCAGATATCCATTGGTCGTGGCCATTGGATGAGGTGTGACCCTCCAAATGAACCGTCCAGATTGTGTCGGATCTCAGATCCTGAGATCGATGGTCCAGAAGACACCCTTTATGTATAGAGATACATCTCTACACATAAGCCTTTTCCAAAAGGGTATCCAGATAGAGGTGTGTCCGAAATCTGACAAAACCCATACCCATACCTGCAGCCTGGTAGCAGGTCGCAACTCTCTAGTCATGGTCGCTGTTCGGTCCGGGATGCACACGCGTGTGTGTGTATCATTCGAGCTTGGCTTTATTTTGGAGGCTCAATAGGTAGAGGACACTCCCTACAAATAAAGACCTCTCCTCCAAAATCCCTAAACAATGTTGGACTAAACAGTCCCACATTGCATAGACCAACTCAAAAACAAAAATGAAATTCCCTCTCAAAACAAAAACCAAATTTTAGAACCAAAATGAAAAAGGAGTTTGAGTTTTAAACAAAATCTCTTTTAAAACTTTATTATGAAAAAGACTTTTTGACTTTGACTTTTCCAACTATATTCTCAAGATGATTATCTATACCCATTTTAGAGGTGTAAAAAAGGTGTAAAAAACTTTAGACCGGCTTGTCACGGCCTTAGTGTAACTAAGCCAACCGTGCGGCACTTAGTCGCTTCTAACCCTTCTTGAAGCACTAAGTCAGCCTAACCCCTTACTAAGGAAGAGAGCAGACAATAAAGAATTATGAAAGAGCAACTTGTATTGCAAAGGAACTCTTACAATGCTTGATTGCTTAAGTGCTTTGGCCAAATGAGGCCTTCCTTATTTATAGGCACCAAGGGATACAATGAATGGTTAGGATTTGTACAAGTGTTATATATCTAATGGTTGGGAACATTCTAGTATAGAGGTCTAGAATACTCCCACCTCCTTAGAAAAATCTAGAGAAAGTCTATACAAGTGTGGAGGTTTCTAGAGAACCCCACTTAAGCCCAAGTGTAGAGAATGTATAGAGAATTCTAGAATATGGGCTAACCCATCAACCCATGTGTCCATCCATGGACCCTGTAGACGGAGTGGGTCGTTGGTCGTGACATTCTCCCCCACCTAAGTTGGCGACGTCCTCGTCGCATTTTCCTCATGGAACTTTTGTATCATGTTTTGGAACTGCCAAAGGGCATCTGATGGTTCCCAGCTTGTCTCGCTCTCTGGTAGTCCCTTCCATTTGACTAAGTACTCCCTACAAGGAGGAACGCCTCATCTTCATATAAGTCTATCCGCCATTATGCATTCAACCTCCTTCTCATAGGAAGTGACCACACCCATTGGTGCTCGAGTTGAAGTCTCACGGCTTGGGTCTTCCATGTCTCCATGATAACGTTTTAACATACTTGCATGGAAAATCAGATGAATTTTGAGTTTGGGAGGGAGCTTTACCTCATAGGATACCTTGCCACCTTCCTTAAAACCTCAAACGGCCCTTTATACCGACAAACCAGCCCTTTATGCACTGACCTTAGGGACTTGAACTGTTGTGACACGAGCTTTACTAGTACCAAGTCGCCTACCATGAAGTGTTCTGGTCGTCTGTCCTTGTCGGCCCATTTATTCATCTTCTTAGTGGCTTTGTCTAGGTAAGACTTGGCCACATCCATCTTTTCATGCCACTCCTTCGTAGCCTTGAATGCCGAAGGGCTCCTCCCTGTGTATTCTATCATAAGTGTATGTGGCGTCAAAGGTTGTTGTCCAGTGGCTACTTCGAACGGGCTTTGGTTTGTCGCCTCGCTTTTTTGAAGGTTGTAGGAGAACTGAGCCACATCAATCAGCTTGGCCCAGTCTTTCTGGTTGGCACTCACAAAGTGCCTCAAGTATAACTCCAACAAGTTGTTGACTCGTTCGGTCTGCCCATCAGTTTGTGGATGGAAGCTTGTAGAAAAGTGGAGAGCCGAACCCAACAACTTGAACAGCTCCGTCCAGAACTTGCCCGTGAAGCGAGGGTCTCGTTCGCTAATGATCGTGCGTGGCACACCCCAATACTTTACTATGTTCTTAAGGAACAACCTTGCTGCCTCCTCTGCGGTACAGTCTCTAGGAGCTGCCACAAATGTAGCATACTTAGAGAATCTGTTAACAACCACCATAATAGAGTTGTATCCTTTCGACGTAGGTAGTGCGCTGATGAAGTCCATAGATACACTCTCCCATGGCCTTTCCAGTGTGGGTAGCGGTTCTAACAATCCTCTTGGTTGTTGTTGCTCCACCTTGTCTTGTTGACATACAAGACAGGTCCTCACATAGGCTTCTATGTCATCCCACATCTGAGGCTAGTAATAGGTTGCTTCTAGTAATGCCCGTGTGCGCCGTTGTCCTGGGTGACCAACCCACTTTGTGTCATAGCACTCACGGATAAGGTTCCGTCATAGGTTATTCCATTTAGGAACATAGAGTCTTCTCTTCTTGCCATTGAGAAAGCTGTCCTTCTCCCAAATGCGTCGCGTCTTGCCTTCCCGCGCGAGGTTAGTCAAGCTCTTAGCCATAGGGTCGTGCTCTAACCCCTCTTGATTAAGTCTACCAATTCGCCATTTGGTTGACTAAGAGAGGCCAATTATGCCTTCCTGCTTAATGCGTCGGCTACACAATTGACTTTACCAGGCTTGCACTCGAAGATGAAATCGAACTCCGCCAAGAAGTCTTACCACCTAGCTTGTTTGGGACTTAGCTTTTTCTAGGACTGAAATAGCTAGTGGCAATGTTGTCTGTCTTTACGATGAACCTTGAGCCAAGCAAGTAGTGACGCCATGTCCTAAGACAATGTATCACCGCAGTCATTTCCTTGTCATGGACCGTATAGCGTCGCTCTGTCTCATTGAGCTTGCGGCTCTCGTAGGCAATTGAGTGTCCTTTTTGCATCAACACCCCACCAATAGCAAAGTCGGAGGCATCGGTGTGTACTTCAAACGTCTTGCCATAGTCGGGCAAGGCAAGCACGGGATCCTCTGTCACTGCCTCCTTTAGTTCTTCAAAGGCGTTTTGGCATGCATCCGACCACTGCCATGCCGTATTCTTCTTGAGAAGATCCGTCAAAGGGGCTGCCCTTGCAGAATATCCCTTGATGAACCGTCTATAGTAGTTCACCAAGCCAAGGAAAGATCTTAGCTCAGTAACCTTTGTAGGGATGCCCCACTCTTTGGTTGCTCACACCTTGCTATCATCCATAGCTAATGTACCACCCCCGACCTTATGACCAAGGAACATTACCTCCTCTTGGGCGAATGCACATTTCTCCTTCTTCACGTAGAGTTGGTTGTCCCTTAATACCTTGAAGATAATCTTCAAATGTTCCACATGTTCCTCCAAAGTATGGCTACATATGATGATGTCATCCAGGTAAATGACTACGAACCTGTCTAGGTAAGGGTGGAACAATTTGTTCATGGGTGTACAAAATGTTGCTGGCGCGTTGGTGAGGCCAAAGGACATGACTAAGAACTCGTACGCCCCATAGCGTGTCACACATGTGGTCTTAGGCTCATCCCATTCTGCAATGCGTACTTGGTGATATCCTGACCACAAGTCTAGCTTGGAAAAATACTTTTCTCTACCAAGTTGATCAAATAAGTCAGCTATCAAAGGAATAGGGTATTTGTTTTTGATAGTTACCTTGTTAAGGGCCCAATAGTCGATGCATAATCGCAACGAACCATCATGCTTTCGTTGGAAGAGGACCGGTGCGCCATATGGAGCTTTGGATGGACGAATGAATCCTGCATCTAGTAAGTCTTTTAGCTGTCCCCTTAACTCCTCCAACTTCGGTGGTGACATCCGGTAGGGTGCCTTAGCAGGTGGTTTGGCGTCAGGTTCCAACTCAATAGTATGGTCCACCTCCCTCCTAGGTGGAAGCCTCTTAGGCAGCTCGGGCAGCATCACATCCTTGAACTCCTTAAGGACCTCCTCAATAGGCTCGGGCAACACCTCCAAGGGCCTATCTTCCTTCTCGTCGAGCAGCGTGGCGAGCTAAGTCATTTCTCCCTTCTTGACCCCTTTCTCGAACTGCATAGCCGATAGTAGTTTGGGGCCATCCTTGGTTCTTTGAACCGTTGGAATCATGCAAGAAGCACCTTTTACCATGATGCATATTGTGCTAATGGAAGGCATAGCAATTGCATTTACCTTCCTTAGGAAATCCATGCCAAGCACCACTTGAAAATCATCCATAGGTACCACCGACAAATCTACGGTACCTTTCCATGTCCCGATATACATCTCGACCCCTCGAGTCACACCATGGATTCGAGCTTGAGAGTTGACGACCTTGAGCGATCCTGTCACACCCTAATTCTGGATGAACCAGAAGTGTGAGTGAACCGGCTCTAAGCCACGGTTCACACCAGGATCTTAATAGACTGTGTCAACCAATCATTCCCAAGCAATCTAACAAAATCAGAGAATAATACATAGCAGCGAAAATAAATAAATGAGCCGAGATCTAATTGTAACTTAAAATAAATATCCAACTTATTCCATCATCCATCAAATTTAAATATAATTATTACAATACTTTAACAGAAGATAACCAAGTCACTAGGAGAAAACACAAAACGAGCACTCGCATGACGCATCATGCTCGTCCTCCACTGCCTGGGTATCAATGGCAGCTACAGTACCGTATGCTGGAGCAGCCACGAAGTCATCAATGGTGTACCCTGCATCCAAATCTGAAAAGAAATATATATATTTTGGGTGATGTAAGACCCGTGTCAAACTAACCCGGTCTTACCACCTTGAATCAGGTTTACCCATCATGGTCGAGTCAAATGGACCAAGGGCATGAAGGAGATCGAGATCCCAGGTATAAAATCGACCCAAAAACACTTAATTTTAGGGGAGGGTCGCACACCCAGCTAAGCAGGGTCGGACCTCCCAAAACAGAAAGTCAGACCCTCAAATTTGAAGGGAGGGTCGGACAGCTTAAGACCCTAGGGTCGACGGGATCATCGACCCTCCCATCGACCCTCGGTTTCTGACGAAACTGAAATTAGGAAATTTCCTAATTTTCGATTGGGATTCTTTCCAAATCTCAATGGGATTATTATAGGACATTCCTAGTCTATTTAAAGGACGTTCCTAAGCCACTTTCACTCCTTTCACAACCCTAATTGAATTGAGAGAAAGAGAAAAGAGGGAAAAGAGGAAGAAAGAAGGCAAGGAAGAAGACTTAGCAAAAAGGAGAAGAATTTGCAGAGAAAAGTAATCTTCTCAGGTATGGATACTAATTCCATGAGTTTCTACAGACCTTAGGTTAGATATGGTTGAGTGCAGGATTTCGGAGAAACCCAAACCATCCATTTATGGTTAGGTTTTCATGGAAAACCATAGGAGGGTGCACGAAAACTATTTAGATGAATTATACATGGTTCTAGACCATGGAATGACTGTTGAGTGAATATAGGAAGCAAGCCATAGGACCCCAAACACGAAGAATGGATTAAAAGTGGAAATTGGACCAGAGTGCATCGAGGGTCGCACCGAGGGTCGATAGACCATCTGACCCTAGGTGTTTCTGACTATCGACCCTCAACATTCGGGAAGTTCAGAATGGAGGGAGGGTCGATAGACCCATCGACCCTAGCATCGACCCTAGCATCGACCCTCAGTTGACAGAATGGTTTTAAATTCTGAATTAATTCTAATTAAATTCTATCGACTTTGTTAGGTCTGCTAGCAATCTAATAACATTGTAACGGTGATTTTAAAGCTTGGGAAATATCTATTAGCAAGCTAAGGTGAGGAACCTTAACCCCAAACTAAATTGGTTAATAATAAACTGTTTTCTATTTCTTGAGTCCTATGCCATGTTTGATTCTATGCGAATATGTTTGTAATGTGCATACAGCATGCCATCCAATATTTCTATTACTTGTTCATGCATATTTACTTTATTGTTATAACATGATGATGATGATGATGATAGGAATAGGCATGTGCTTGTATGTGTGTGGTTGATGTACTTGATGCGAGCGAGTATCAGGGGAGGTGAGATGAGAACGTCAATAAACGTTAACCTTTGGCGGGTCTCAGCACTTTAGCTCTATCTCTAACTCAAGTCTTGTGCATTGACATCGTCGTATCGCCATTACCTTAGCAAAACTATTATGTCGTAGAGTATCAGGGGAGGTGGTCTCGGTCCTTGTAGTCTCGACTCTAGCGAGGGGCCTTAGCTCTATCTCTATGGATGTTACGAGGGATCTTTGGGGTGAGGCCTTGGATACACTTGTTTGGCATTAGGATTGGTTAGCAGCGAGCTCGGTTGCAAGCCCTCGCTAACAGGGGGCTTACGTGTTGGTATAGCATTATATAGCAATAAAAGTTAACCTTTGTTGCATAATGTTATGGTAGGGTGGATGGGGACGACGATAAAGCGTTAACCTTCGGGCGGGCTTCCACACCTCGTGTATAGAGGCGGTGTCAATAAACGTTAACCTTTGACCACCCAACCTTTCTATTGCACATTGCAAACTATAAACCAAGACCAAAGATATAAATTGATTTTTTTGCATGCATATGTAATGTTGCATTGTTTTGGCTACTCACTGAGCCGTGTTGTGTGCTCACCCCTTGACGTCGAATATTTTTAGTTGATGATGCAGGTTATACGGTTGAAGATTTTATGAACGCGTCAGCGTATGGGAATGTAGCAGCTATGGAAGTTGGAGCTGAAGACGATACACACGACTCCTCTTGCGAGTGCAACTCGTGTGTATTTGATTAGATATTTTTATAGGTTTCTTTATTGGATTTATAAGACATGTATTTGGTACTTAAATATTTATGTCTCAGTTAAACACAGAATAATTTGCTATTATTTATGGATATCATTTTAGTTCTCGGGTTCATTTATTTATAAGACTTCCGTTATTTTGTATTTACTCTGATTATGATGGTGAGTATATGAAGGTTCAGGTAACGCGGGGATAGCCTATTTGAGATCCTGGTTGAACCGTTGGTTATTTAGCAGTTCATCACACCATTCTGAAATGTGTGGAATTGGGGTGTGACAGGTGAGCTCACAACTTAGCTCAGTAAGTACAAGACCAATGCAACAGTACAATATGCAGGTATAACTTGCAAATATGCTATGGTAAGGTTTGGCGGCCATTGCACCTCCATGCACGAGAGTGTGAGCACACCCAACAGTCAGGCGCCTACCACACTACTGTTGTTGCCCCACATCACTCACTCCGGTATGGAGATAGGACTCGAGTCTGGCGGGCAGGAAGAACCACAATCCCACGTCCTCCCCCTGATACCCCATACCGTACCAACACCTAAACCCCTATTGGCAAGGGCTTGTAAGTGGGTTCTGTTTCTAACCAGTCCTAGATGTCAATACAATATCATTAGCCTAACCCCACCCCCCTACGACATAGAGATAGGGCTCGAGTCTGGTGGGCAGGAAGAAGCACAATCCCACGTCCTCCCCCTGATACCCTATTCGCACTGAGTTTGCTAAGGTAAAAGGAGATACGAGAAAAGTGTTAACTGTGGATATATCCAGGGCACAACCCCCTTCACATTCCACACACTAACGAAAACATCCACATGTCTAAACATACAACAATCCTAGCATATGAAATGTATGATTATAATAAGATAAAAGAAACGACTACATGGCATGTGAGATGCACAGACATCAAGCAATATGTATTTCCAGATACCAAATTATATTACAAAAGTTTACTGTTATTTAGTTATTTAGGTTTGGGGTCTTGTTCCTTACCTGACGTGTGATAATGATCGAGCTTACTCACGTGGTCTACAGATCCTACATAATCATATCATTAAGTTAGAATCAATTTATTTAGGTTACAGAGGTCAGAACCAGGTTTGGCCAAGCAAACCAGGCTCGGAAACCATACCGATCTCACTATACCGGTTACAATATAGTGCAACCAGTATGTGCCACCAGTATATATACCGGCTGCACTATACCGGTTGCACATAGGTGAGACCGGTATGTGCGATCGATATATACCGGTTGCACTTACCGGTCTCACTCAGATCTCACTGAGTGAGACCTGTATGTGCCTACGGTATATACCGCAAGGCCATACCGCTGGACCTATAGTCCATCCGGTATACCCTGTGGTTTGGATCCGAGAGCGAGATCTAGGATCTCCCTTCCTTGTCGGCTAACGGTTAGGTCTCTAGGGTTTCCCCTATCCTTTACTAAGGTCCAAACCCTTTAGTGGCCTTCGGATTTCGGCTAGAACGTCGTATCAAACCTAGGTTAGATCCAAATGAGGAAAACAATGGAAACTATAGTCTTTTTGGATCGTTGTGCCGCTTCGTGGCTCCGATCCGACATCCTAAAATTACTAACAGTATAGAGCACTTACCGGCGGTGTTTGTCGGTTGGCGGTGTGCTCTTCCTTCCTGGGCAGCTTCCACCTCCTTGCTCCTTCTCAGCTCTTCTCCAGACGGCTAGAGTTTTTGAGAAGGAGCAATGGAGTGTCTCCTTCTCTATTAATAGAGGGAGGCCATCCATGGAAAGCTTTTCCAAGTTTCTATTCTGAGAGAAAGGCTCACTGGAGTCTGTCTACAACCGGAATCAGGCATACCGGTCGCACATACCGGTTGGAGAGCCCACAACCGGTATAGTCCAACCGGTATACCATACCGATTTCACATACCGATTATACTATACTGCAACCGGTATAGTGAGACCGGTATGGAGTTTTAGGCATTTTTATTGTTTTTTTTACCTGAAATTTGAGTGGCTCGTCACTCGGCTTTGCCCTCCGATCCGGTTATAATTGGGACACCTGTCATCATATACAACCATGGTTTAGACCCGATTTTAGAATACGGTTCTTACAACTCTACCACCCTTAAAAGAAATTTTGTCCCCGAAATTTGCATGTAGGTCTCACACATCCCGTCTCCTTTGTCACCTTCAAACCGAGTCTCTTTGCCTCGTCCAGATAAGATGATCAAAGAATTGGTAGCAGTGAGAGTCAAAATGATTGATCGTGATCAGTGACCGGGAAGGCATGCTCAACAAAAGCATGAAAAAGCAATCACACTTTCAGAATGACAATCTGAGATCCGAAATCTCAAACGAAAAAGCGCCATACTTTAGAAGGAGATTTCTCGGTCCCTTTACTCGAGTAGGGGTCGTCAAAAAGGCAAGAGACAAAGTTGTGGGTTGCGCTCGTGTCAACCATTGCATATGTGGGCTTGTCGTTGATGCATGCCTCCACGTACATCAAGCCTTTTTGTGAAGGCGTGGCCTTGACCTCCTTTGTCTTGGCCTTGATAGCGGCTAATTGGAGCGAACCCATATGAGCCCCCTCTTCTTCATCTCCTTTCTCGAGCAGGGCTGTCAAAGCCTTCTTTTTAGGGCACTCACTAGCCCAGTGTGGACCATCGCAGAGAAAACAAGCAGTCTTCCGTCGATGTCCAATCCTCCTGTCATCCCTAGTCTTTCCCTCTCTATGTGATAAGGTCTTATTTATGATTTCCTTGGGATAAGTTTCTTTGAATTCCAATACTCCCCCACTTTTCTCATTAGATGGCTTCTTGGGCTTTGAGGAATATTCTCTCTTATACTCAACTATGGACTCTGCCGCTGCTATTGCTGAAGCAACATCTTGTACACCCCGTCGTTGCAACTCTTGCGCGGCCCAGCCTTGGAGACCTTCCATGAAATTGAACAATAGATCTACTTCGGTCATATCCTGGACATCTAGCATAAGTGTAGAGAATGCCTTTACATAGTTTTGGATAGACCCCGTCTGTTTGAGCCTTTTAAGATTCCTCCTAGCCATGAATGATGCATTCTCGGGATAAAATTGTTTCTTTAGTTCCTTCTTGAAACTATCCCAAGTGTCTATGATGCACGTACCTCTTTTGATGACGCCGTATCGTCATCTCCACCATAGAGTTGTTGTGTCTTTAAGATAAAGGGTGGCAGTTTGTACCTTCATCTGCTCGTCTTCAAGGGAGATTGCTTTGAAATATTACTCCATGTGCCACAAGAAATTGTCTACTTCTCGGGCATCTCGTTGTCCATCATAGGACATAGTTTAGGCACATCCACTCTAGGTTCCTCTCTTGAGGTCGTAGCTCCCCCAATCATTGCCCTTTTGCATAGGGTTAAATCGGCTCGTACCTCGTCTATGCATGCTTGGAAGTTCGCCATCATCTCCAACATGTGAGCTTTGAAGGCATCAAGCTCCCCTTGTGGCTGTGTTGTGGTGTTGCGTAAGGACACATCATGCTCATCCACTCGGCCAATGATCCCCTACAATTGACCTTTGAGCTCCTCTTCACACCCCTCTAACACATCGACCCTCTCTTGAGTGTCGGCCATGGCTAGCTCCACTTGAGTTAGTCGAGTTTCCATGGCAGCCACAACGTCTACGAACTTGTCCTTGCTCCGCTTGCTCCTTGTATTGGTTTGGCCATCCCATTCCATGACCATGCTCTCCATCCATGTTGTGATCTTCCACACTAGACATGGTGACGATGTTACTCAAGAGTCTTCCTCGTAACCACACTCTGATACCACTTGTCACGGCCTTAGTGTAACTAAACCATCCGTGCGGCATTTAGTCGCTTGCAACCCTTCTTGAAGCACTAAGTCAGCCTAACCCCTTACTAAGGAAGAGAGCACACAATAGAGAATAATGAAAGAGCAACTTGTATTGCAAAGGAATTCTTACAACGCTTGATTGCTTGAGTGCCTTGGTCAAATGAGACCTTCCTTATTTATAGGCACCAAGGGATACAATGAATGGTTAGGATTTGTATAAATGTTACATATCTAATGGTTGGGAACATTCTAGTATAGAGGTCTATAATACTCTCACCTCCTTAGAAAAATCTAGAGAAAGTCTATACAAGTGTGGAGGTTTCTAAAGAACCCAACTTAAGCCCAAGTGTAGAGAATGTATAGAGAATTCTAGAATATGGGCTAACCCATCAACCCATGTGTCTATCCATGGACCCTGTAGACGGAACGGGTCACGGGTCGTGACAGGCTGCTTTGATTGTTGGTTAAACATATAGAAGGGAAACCACAAGTTGGGAAGGGGCCACAAAAATCGATCACGGAACCTTGGTGGTATGACTAGGTTTTGAAAGCATGCAGACACATGTCAGAGTACATCCTACCAATCCAAGTGGATAACTTCCTTTATATTCTCATCCACTTCCTCTCTACGTTATTGTTGTCATACACCTTTGGCAAGCATTAAAAGTTGAATAATAGAGACAAGGAGCAAGCTGGATGGGGTTTGTCTTGACATTTTAAAATTAATTTCTTGTTCTGGGAAAGTAAAATATGGAAGAATATATATTAAGAATTACGTTTTCATTTGAGAATAACAGAGTCTATTTTTATATACAAAAATTTATCTTTTTTAGTACTTCTAAACTTTTTCTTTTATTAAAACATATTCATATGCCATAGATGGTATTTGTTTGTAATCTAGATGCATGACTCATTACAATTATATTTAAAAAAAATTTTAAAAAGAAAAAGAAAAAAAGAAGGTGATAATTCCCTTACACGATTTCATGTAGGAAAACCCTTACTTAAATGGCCCTAAAAATATCCTATGTGAGTTTTAAAGGTAAAGTTGAGATTTCATGCTCAAATATTAAGTTTCAATTCAAATTAAATTTGTATTGTCTCATAAAAGTAGAGGCAGGAAGTGCTACCGTGCTCTGTTTTATTTTATTTTTTTTCCCTCTTTTCTCGGGTCCCCTTAATTTCGTCATATTTTTAGTTGCAAGGTGATATGGGCAAAGTAGTTCACTACAAATCCTGGGATGACACATGGTCCAGTCAAGATCTAAGTCACGACCTGACACGTGGCAAACATCAAAGAGAGGCACATGGTGTCTAAAGTGTAGATTTGCCCCGAAAGGATCACCGTTACCCAGAACAATGGGGAACCATTACGTGTTCACATTTTATAAGCCAAAGGATCAGTTACAGCTAATGAGTATGAGGAAGACTTTGGGGTCAAGCAATCATATGCAGAACGATGGGGTCACCACTCCTGCAAGGACACGTAGCACTGACATGGGAAAGTGTTTGCTTTAAGCAAATCGGTGGCCGCCACAGTGTGAAGTAACGGGGATGAGGTCGGATCTCACTGGATCGAGACCCCCTCGTAGCCTCATATCATAGGCCTAGAGCCAGACAGACCATCAAGAGGTCTCATTTATCTATGGAATTGACCCATCTGACCTATTATAACAGAACACGTGGCCAGTTGTAGGCTACTGTTCAAGTATAGCCCGAAAAGCTAGGAAAAGGCTACAATCAAGTGGATCTTCTACTATAAATATCAGCGAGAACCAAAGAGGAAGGTACATTTTTACACACACGATACACTCCATTACTCTCCAAAATTTCACCATCTTACTTACACTTATTCCCTTCCCTTACCATTACACTTCAACCCACTCTACAAGAATCTAGTTATCTTATTCTGGATTCCATCTGCTTGTTCTGGCTATACTGACTTAAGCATCGGAGTGGCCACGAGGTTCTTAAACCCACCCACCTCATTGCGTATTTTGATCCCTATTAACATGTATCTTCCTATAAAGCACCGGGAATTATCCGGCGACAACAGACTGGCTCCCATCGTGGGGCCAGAAGTGATTTTTCTACCTTTCATATGATTTTGTCACAAATCTACCTTTTCTCAATACCCCAATTGAAAAATCAATTCTGATGGCCACATCTAGGACAGGCAAGTGTGGTTGCAATTTGCAAGGTCTTAATGGAAATGGCCATCCCCCTGGAGCAAGGTTACACACCCGAACGGCTAGAAGAAAACTTTTCGGATATCAAACTGGAAGAAGAGGGAGGGGGAGAAAACAACCCCCCCAACCGTTCGTGACAAGGGAATAGTTCGACACGTTGGCATAGTAACTGGCTGCGCTGATCGAATTATTACAACAGCAAGTGCCAGTGGTACATGTGGCACCCGTAGCACCTATGGCAACTGTAGCACCTCTTGTAGATATCCTAAAGATGTCGATCCTCGCCCTCAACCATCTCGACCAAGAGATGCTCCAGCGACATCCAACCGTTCCCACTATCTTGCGGGCACACATAACAAGAGGGCCCGGGGATGGTATCAACCTTAAGCAATTCGAGGTAACATTTCTCCTTCTTGTCAAACTAAAGCTTAGGGACAATCTCCTCCTTTATCTAACAGTTTTTCCCAAAGCTTCAGTGCTATATTGATCAAGGAGCTCGAAAGAGTCTAACACCCTATATACTACATTAGCAAAATATTAGTAGATGTTAAAACCAGGTATCAGTCTATTAAAAAATTAGCTCTGGATTTATTTACTGCGAATTGGAAACTCCGACCCTATATTCAGTCCCACACCATCACCGTCTTGATGGATAAACCATTAAAGAAATTTGTGTCTCAAGATGATATCTCTAGAAGGATGATTAACTGCACTGTTGAGCTCGAAGAAATTTACGTGAAGCTTAAACCGAAGACGGTCATCAAGGCCCAAGCCTTTGCGGACTTCCTTCTTGAAAGCAATTTGCCAGAGGATGCAACAGAAGTCCTCAATCCTGATGTGGCTATTCAAATATATCGATCGAAGATGCTGATCGGCCCTGAAGAACCCTCATGGACCTTGTACGTTGATGGGTCCTCTAATGAGCAAGAAGCTGGGGCAGGCCTCATCTTGACGAGTCTTGAAGGTTTCAGAACTCTGACAACAATTAAGTTCAGGTTCGCCACAACTAATAACATCATGGAGTATGAGGATCTCCTAGTTGGCATACAACTTGCCCGAAAAGTAATAGTGAAGCGACTGACAGCCTTTAGCAATTCATAATTGGTGGTGCAGTAGGTGATTGGAGTATATAAAGCTTGGCAAGAACATCTATTCGCATACTTAGCCTAGGTACAGCAATCAATTTCTTCCTTTATAAACTTTGAATTATATAATGTCCCTCAGGAGGAGAATGCTGAGGCTGACACACTGTCCAAGTTAACCCTAACATACCTCAATGATTTTGTGGGGCCGTTGTACGTAGATTTTCTCCCTACGGCTAGTACTACCCTACAACCCCTTCCAGTTGAAGTTGAATCATGTTTAATCGATCTGATCTTGACATACCTCAAAGATAACATTCTCCCTGAAGAGCAAAAAGAGGCTAAACGTATTCAGACCAAGTCACAAGGGTATGTTGTGTATGATGGGCTCTTGTACAAAAAGTCTCTACCTCTTCTAAGATCTCTCCGACCCTCGAAGCAAAGTATGCAATGGGCGAAGTTCATGAAGGGATATGTGGAGGTCACCAATACGGACGAACTCTATGTTTTAAAGTCCTCATTAAAGGGTACTTCTGGCAGAACATGGCCAAAGAGTGCGAGGAATATGCAAAGGAGTACGAGTAGTGCCAGAAACATGCTCATGTCTCTCACCAACCTACAACTCATTTACAGCCCATACCAGCATCCATTCCTTTTACGGTATGGGGCATGGATATCCTTGGCCCATTCCCTGTGGTCAAGTACCAAAACAAGTACCTGATCATGGCACTTGACTATTTTACAAAGTGGATTGAGGTGCAACCACTGGCCAAAATCACAACTGCAAGGGTGGAAGAGTTTTTCAGACTTTCAGTGGTCTATCGATATGTGATACCACGTATCCTGATCACTAAAAATGGTATGCAATTTATGAGTAGATCATTCGATGACTTCTACTGGCGGTTTAATATTGATCATCGAAAGACTTCGGTAGCACATCCTCAAGAAAATGGGAAAACTGATGTCACCAACCGAACCATTCTGCAAGGGTTAGCTCGAAGACTGGGCGAAAACAAGAAACTATGGACTGAAGAACTTCTCAGTGTTATCTACTCTTACAGAACTACAAATCGAACTGCTACTGGTGAAACACCCTTTATGTTGGCATTTTGGCTCTAAAACTGTTATACCAATTGGGGTGATCGAAAAGAGTTATCATATTCTTAATTTCTCAAAAGTAATTAATCCCGACATCTTGTACACTGATCTCAATATGTTGGAAGATGTGTGGGAGATGACAGCCCTCAGAATTGCTGCATATCAATAGTGAACTGCACGCTACTATGATTCAAAAATTAAGGAGAATCTTTTCAAGGTTGGGGACCTCGTTCTCAGAAAAATTGTGGCTTCCGAGCCTATGAAACAAGGCAAACTCATTCCTACTTGGGAAAGTCTTTATAGAGTGGTGAAAACCTGTAAAATCGCACTCTGCGAATCTGGTCTGACTTAGGTTTCATGTCGTGATAGGTATTTCAATCATAACCGGGCCACAAGAGACTGTCGGATGATGAACCACGAGTAAACCAAGGTGAATCAAACCAATGAAGCCAATAGAGGTAGCCCAACTCAGCCCTGTGCCTAAAACACTGAATTAGGGTTTGAATAAAGGGCCCGCACAACACCAAGAGGTTGCGGTCAGTCATGTGCCGCACCACCTAGTGTCGCACTGCTTGACCGAGTCTGGGTTGGAGACCAACCCAGTTTGGACCAATGGTTTATTTTGGTTTACATTTTGTACTCATTACAGAGTGTCTAAGTTCGTTCTTTTTGGATTTATAGTAAGAGAGGAGGGAAATCCTTTCAATTGCTATTCATAGAATCTCAAAGATCCCATACCAATCTCCAGCATTGGTAGAGATTGTTCTCTACTTTATCCTTCTACAAACCTAATCTAACAAAGTAAAAGAGAAAAGAAAGAAGAGTTCTGACATGTTTCTAAGAAGGAGAAGGAAAGAAGGAACCTCTGTCCTCGTTGGAAGCAAGCCATCGATAGCACCGTCAATAGGGAAAATATTGTCGGTATCGATTCCTTGCTCTCTTGTTTCTTTTTTATTTCTTTCGACCAAAAATCTTGAGTAAATCCAGTATGGGATCGTTAATCATGATTTCATGGTTACAATCCTCCTTTATCATCAATGGTAAACCCTTAGGTATTTCATTGGGTGCTAGAGTTGATTCAGAACGTAACCGAGATCATGGAAGTAATAGGAAATGACTGGAAACAAAGGATAAATAAATATAAGTATCATAAACCTTCATAACAGATTAGAATGGACTATTTATAGTTTAAAATCAAAAGAATCCCTCCGTGGTATTGCTGGAAATCAGATCTAAGGTTTAAAAACAAGATCTAGTAATATCAGCTGCCCATGAAGTCAAACGGTATCCATAACTTGATCTAGAAATGGAATTTTCAGCCCAAACTTGGAATTCTGGTGTAGAAAAATCCAAGAAGACCACCGTATCAAAATCGCGTCATTTCAGCCACGTTCTGAAGTGCGGTTGATGGCACGTGCCGCACGCCTGTGGCCAAAACAGTATGGTCGATGCCACGTGCCGCACGGTGAAATGACCTCCGATGTTGACCATTTTTGGACAGCATCTCTCTAGAATTTTTAGAAGCCTATTATGGGCATGGAACCCTGAGATCATATTTCTAGGTATTTTTTTACGTCATTTGAATTAATAACCTTGAAACCTGTATTTTATGTTACTATTCACTTTTAGAAAACATTAATAAACCTTGGACAGCAAGTGTAGGACACATAGAAACTATATACCAAACCCTGGAAAGGTAAATAAACCATTAGGATGTTAATGAGCAAACAATAAAGACAAACAATAACCAAATCATGAACAACGAATTTAATATCTATTATTTTTAATGTTATTAAAGGTACGAGAGAAGCATAGAGAAGATGTTTGAAACCGCACTCTAAAATACTTGTTGTGACACATCAGGTACGGGACAAGATCCAAACCTAAATAATTAATACAATAAACCTCTGTTATTACTTTGCTTGTGGTTGTTGTGTGATGATTGTACATCCATCATGTCATCTTTTATTTCTTGCTATTAATTGTTCATACATATTACTATTGTTAGGATGTGATGTTAGGCATGTCTATATTTTTGTTGGTGTGTAGAGTGGGGAAGAGGTTGGATTCCTGGACCATTCTCTACACTGATAATTTTCGGCATCGCTATCTATCTTAGCGTGCTTGGTACTAGTAGAGTATTAGGGGGAGGACAGGCGGTAGTATGGATTGTTGTCTGACCATCAAACTCTAACTCTATCTCTATTTCATAGGGAGCTATGCTGGGGTAGGGCCTTGGATACATTGTAATAACTTGTAGGATTGGTTAGTAGGTCCTTGGATACATTGTAATGACATGCTAGGGTGTACGTATTGGTATGGGATAGAGTATCAAGGGGAGGAAGAACGGTAGTGTGGATTATTTTCTAACTGTCAGACTCTAGCTCTATATCTATTCCAGAGTGAGTATTGTGGGGCAACAGTGGTAGTGTGGTTGGAGCCTGACTACTGGGTGTGCTCATACTCTTATGCATGGATGTGTGGTTACAACCTATCCTTATCATAACACATTGTAAGTTTTACTAGATCTAATATTAAATGTTATCTCATGCATTTTGTTTGTTGCATTGTCTTGTGTCTTACTGAGCTAAGTTGTGAGCTCACCCTTCGAATATATATTCTTTTTAGATGTTGATGCAGGTTAAACGGTAGAGGACTACGTCGTTGCTCCAGCTTATGGAACTGTTACTTCTTTGGATGTGCAAGCAGGAGGAAACGCGCGTGACTCGTCATGCAAGTGCCACTTCTATGTGTACCTCTAGGATTGTTTATTTCTCTTCCGAGTATGATGTATAAGACTTGTATGGAATTATTTAAATTATGTTTTGGTGGCAACTAACTAATTGGATTAAATTATTGTTTATCATTTAGAACTCAGTTCGTTTATTGAAGTCTTCTACTGTATTTGTATATTCTAATTAATAGTTGATTTGCATGGTTTGTGTGTTGACATGGTCTTTTGAGATCCTGATGTAAACCGTTAGTTTGATAGCAGTTCAATCACACTTCTGGTTTAGCTAGAATTGGGATGTGATAAAACCACCCGACTAAGGGCATATTATCTAGAGACGATGGCAGGTTCAGTAATCCCCCGAACATGGCATTCTATCAACCGCTGGAAATTTTATCAGTGATGAACTTCCCAAACCATCAAGGAAGTTAAGTAAATACTCTCTTTGCCATGGATTTACTTTCAATCTTTTTTATCCTCCTTACTTGATTCTATTAACCAAAGGTGGATATTGATCCCTGACCCATGCCTGATGACCTTACGGACCCATCGATTTCTCCAACCTAAGTGAAAATCCAATCGTTATATTGTCCTTAGGGACCTGTCAAATACACCAACCTTGCCCATTGATTTAAGTTTTTAGATTTCGTTGGTGAACCAACCATATAATCTGCATAGCTCAGTAATAACCGACCTTAGCAGCTTTGGGTGGTGGATATTGACATACCCTCTCTAAGTTGTACGTCAGTCTAATCATAAGCATTCGTTCATCTCCTACCTGCATAGTATCGGAAAAATCGATCTCACCGGCTCCAAGGGGGGATATTGTTCCCAAAATCTTGTGGAACCTCATAAATACAGCATGCCACTATATTTGTCCCTCTGGACATGTAGGCTTTCCTGACCGACGATTTTCTAAGTTCAGAATGACTAGGTTGATTAATTTAAACTTCGAGGGTGGAAGATATATCATACAAACATTATAGAAAAAGAAAAAAAAAAGTTTTATTCATTAATTGTCAATATATATATATATATATATATATATATATAAAGATCATCTGTCTTTCTTCTTTAGGGAAAGAGTGGTCTTTTTCGAGTTTGATCTGGTTAAATCTACTGTCGGGGTTTAAAGAGGAATGGAAACCAGAGGAGCCACAGACTCCACGGGTCTAATTAACATTGTGGAAAGAGTGGTGTTGGCAAATATCACCATTTCTGGTGTGGGACCAGGAGTTGGCTAAAGGTTGTAGAGGAAGAGGCAGCTGCTAAGGTCTTCTTCAGAAATTTGTCATGCAGTTAGGGGTGAAAGTTTTACCCTAACAACCCGAGCATGCCCAAAACCACCCTGAACCCGATCAGGGCCTAACCCAGCCCAAACCCTGACAGGGCTCATGTAAGACCCGTATCGTACCTTGTATTAGCTCTTCCTATCATGGTTGGGCCAAGCGGACCAAGTACGTGAAGAGACCACAAGGCTAGGTATGAAATTGAATCTAAAATCATCTAATTAGGAGCGTGTGGTCGCATACCTAAACAGGTGGGGTCGACCACAACTCAGAATAATGAGACCACTAGAGTTTGGGACGTGTGGTCGCAGTTTTTGGACTTGTGGTCGACGGGTTCTGCGACCCCACGTGTGACCACACGATGTCAAACTGATTCCATGATTAGGAAACCTTCCTAATCTAGGGGGGTTCTTTCCCAATCAAAGTAGGACTCTATATGGAGGTTTTTCTCTATATAAAGGACGTCACTTAGCCTCTTTCATTCTTTTAGAACTCAAACTAAAAAAAGAGAAGGAGAGGAAGAGGAAGAGAAGGAGAATTGAAGAGGAAGACTAAGAGAAGGAATTTCAGAGAGAACTCTGATTCTTCAACAAGTTTAAGGTATGAAAACGTCCCACATTAGTTGAATGCCTAGAATAGATCATGGAGAATATAGTGATTCAAAGTGAGATCCCAATCATAAAACCATGGACAAATTCTAAGAGATCCATGGAGGGAATCTATTAGGATGATGGATTATGTAAAAATATGAATTTTAAGCCATAAAATAATCATAGGAACGATCATGATGATAAGCCAAGGAATCAAAACACGAAGGAATTCAGTTGAGAGTGGAAAAGTCGACCATCACTCATGTGGTCGCAGTTTGATCGACCACACGAGGCACATATGATCGACCACACGCCCTCGGAAAAGTTCCAGGGAGGGTGTGGTCGCATGTGCGACCACACATATCGACCCCACACCCTGTGGTCGCAGAAACTGAGACCACAGGTGCAGCCACACCTGCGACCACTCAGCTTCTGAAAGTTTGAATGATTCCAGATGGGACATTTAAACACTATGATTGATAGAAATAAACTCTAATTTAGAATCTATAAATTTGTTAGGTTTCCAAGTGGTCTAAAAGTGATTTACAAAGCTTTGACGAGGAACAACCATCGACCAAAGGTGAAGGAACAAGACTTAAACTAATTGGCTAATAATAAGCTGTTTTACTTATTGAGTCCAATGACATGAATGATTCTATGCTTGTATGCTTGTAATGTGCATTTCACATATCATCCAATATTTCTGCTATTACTGCTCATGCATATTTAATTATGTTTATTTATAACATGATGATGATAATGATGATGTTAGGAATAGGCATGTGAATGTATGCGTGTGGTTAGTGTGCTTGATGTGAATAGAGCATCAGGGGGAGGACGTGACATTGTGGTTCATCCTGGTCACCAGACTCTAGCTCTATCTCTACTCAAGTCTTATCCACTAATATCGTCGTATCGTCATTACTTTAGCAGAATTATTATGTCGTAAGGCATCAGAGGAGGTGGTCTCGGACTGTGTAGTCTCTGACTCTGCCGAGGGGCCTTAGCTCTATCTTTATGGACGTATTGAGGAATGCTAGGGTGAGGCCTTAGATACACTGTTTGGCATTATGATTGGTTAGTTGCGAGCCCAGTTTGCAAGCCCTCTCCAATAGGGGCTTACGTGTTGGTATGGGTAGGGTATCAGGGGAAGTGTTATGCGGTGTTTGATCCGGACACTTTAGCTCTATCTCTATTCCATGATGGGTGCATGTGGGACGACAATGGTATTTGATCCATTGGGCGGATTCACACACTCGTGTATAGAGGTGCGGCGGCCACCAAACCTTTCTATAGCATATTGCAAACTTATAAACTACATACCAAAGATATGAATTGAATGCATGCATATGTTTGTTGCATTGTTTTGTTTGCTCACTAAGCCATGATGTGTGTTCACCCTTTCGACGTCGAATATTTTTAGTTAATGATGCAGGTCCTACCGTGAAAGATTATATGAATGTACCAATGTACGGACATGTTGCTGCGATGGATGTAGAAGCTATGGTGGAGTCACATGATTCATCATGCGAATGCAACTCAAATGCAACTCATGTGTTTTCGATTAGATTTAGTTGTTGGGTTATCAGAACATGTAATTGATTACTTTATTTTATTTTATGTCTTGAGTCATTTGGAGATAATTGGATAATTAATTACGTTATCACTGTTAGATACTCAGTTCATTAATATTAAAGACTTCCGCTATTGTTTATTTACTCTGATTATGGTTGTGGTTGTATCTCGTTTAATCGAATTGACACGGCCTATCCGAGATCCTGATTGAACCGTTGGTCCATAGACGGTTCATCACACCAATTTGGTTGGTTTAGAATTGAGGTGTGACAGTCCAATCAGGGTAGAGGGTATGTTTTACCCTGTCAGGGTAAGGGCGGGTTAGGGTTGAGGCCTCGGGTAGAGCCTGGCCCGACCCTACCCGACCTTGTTTATATATATATATATATATACCGTAGTGACTAGAATCTCGTAGACAAGGGGGTGGCCAAAGAATCGAAAACCTAAGGAAAACTTCTCTTCATAGATTACCATTCTATGAAGAAATGGATAGCATGCTCGGCCTTCCTTATCTGGGCTTCTAGTTGGATCGAAGAAGGAATAAGAAATCGATCTTTCAGGAAGGTTATCTTTGTCAGAGTCATTTTAGATCGTGGTAGGAAGTTATGTAGTGAGGGCCGTATCGGGACTAAAGAAGAAGAAGAAGCGGCTCGAGTAGCAGCAACTCCAGAGCCTAGGACTTTGGAC
Source organism: Protea cynaroides (assembly GCA_028583415.1). Classification (NCBI taxonomy): domain Eukaryota; kingdom Viridiplantae; phylum Streptophyta; class Magnoliopsida; order Proteales; family Proteaceae; genus Protea; species Protea cynaroides. The sequence goes on along the minus strand of CM053269.1, from coordinate 36,158,532 downwards.
GGTCTCACCAGGGGTTCCAGAGGTTCCTGATTTTTGGAAGGACGAGTTGGTCGAGATACATACATTTTTTTGCAACCCATGATAGTTGTAGAAAGAAGACAAGAGAAGCAGCAAGAAGACAAAGCAAAAGAACGAGAAACTTAGACAAAGCAAAAGAACGAGAAACTTATTTAAGCTGAGGTGCCGAAAAACTTGTAAAAACACTGGAGGGCTTGCAAACAACTGGAAGTGGCAGTCTAAAATCGCTTTGAAGAGAGAATGAACGCGGGAAGAAGATAAAGGAAGGTATTTATAATCATCCCCCCATTTATGGGTTGAAATATACTCCAATTATTGGAGGTTCCAATCCAGCATCCAGCGACTAGAGTTAATCAGGCGCACTTATTGATGTATTGATAGGCGCATCCAGTTAACTCCAGTCGTTGGATGCTGGATTGGAGCCTCCAATAATTGGAGACGAATTGGACTCCCCATTTATCGCATTTTCGAAGCATAGGGGACTGAAATGTCATCATGAAAAATGAAACGACGTTACTATGCCACGTTGATGTCGATTGTTTGAAGACCTAGGCATAGGATCAAGGGTATAGAAATCGTCTCCCGCTTGAGTTTGGGCGGGAGACTTGGCGGCCTGGATGGATGGCCGCCACCTGGCTCTCGGATGGATCCGAGCCCTCCATCCGAGCCGACACCCCTATCGGCTCAACTTGTCGGCTCGGGTGTCGGCTCGGATGGAGGACTCGGATCCACCTGAGTGCCATGTGGCGGCCATCCATCCGAACCGCCAAATCTCCTACCCAAACTCAGGCGGGAGAGGATGTGGATCCGAATCGAGGTCATTTAATGCTTGACGATTTGAAATATGAAAGGCACAATAGGCCTCGAACACGTGGCAGGAAATACAGCGCAAAATCCGGTAGAATCAGAAATAATAATCATGAGGCGTGTTTGTCTCTTATGTATAAAAATCCTCTCCCGCCCACCTGCCGTCGGCCAAGGGCGGGATTTCAGTCGGCCCACCTCCCAATGTATTGGTAGGCGGGCCGGCTGATCCCCAGCCCTTGGATCAGCGGTAGGAATCTCCTGCCGCGGGAGAGGATTCGGTTCCGTCTCTTATTTGTATCGAACTTTAACGGGATATCCAGTTAAATTTCAAATTTGGGTTCGGATTTGATTTTTATTCATCAATTGGTAAAGGAAGAAGTGTTAACCAACCCGGCCCATTGACATGGATCAGGATTGTCTCAAGTTTCGCGTGCCGGTGTTGATCATATAGCCGACACAGGGCAGGTCAACAAATCCAACTGTCAAATTGGTTAGCAGTCTTTTTTTTTTTTTTTTTTTTTTAAACTTTTTCTACAATAACTCTAACCAACTCGGCCATTGAATCTACCAACCTGCCACATCTATCAATCATTTAATCGACACCGATAAGTCTCAAGTTCATTTCGAACTTCATTTTGAACTTGGAGCGAGCCCAATTCCATTGACATGCCCTAACCTTATTCTTCAGAGATACTTTCCATCAGACCGATAATATGGTACCCGCTATAGACACGAATGGTGATACAAATACATGGTGTTGAAGTTCGGACTCACCTTACCGCTTGGGAGTTACTCTATAACGTGTTGTTTTGTTTCTTGTGTGTTCAACCAAAGCAGTCTGACAATCTACACCCACTGAATCAGGTGAGAGATGATTAGCAGTCCTAATGAATCTCAATCATACAAGTCTCCAGCTGGATGTGTCCTGTATCCCACTATTCCCCCTCTGGTTCCTAGTCCCTACTCCCTACTCCCTACCGACTCTGATCCAGCAGTTTTTTCTTAAACTTAAGCTCTAAACGAGAGAGAATCCTGGTTATTTCTTCTCCAAGACGATGGGATCAAACTTAAACAAAACAGAAATCTCGATTCGACCGAGAAAACTCCATAGATCAATGAATCATCTCCATTATTCGATTACTTTCCTTTATTATTAATTTATTCATTAATGGTGTGAGTCCCACTCCGAAGAGCAAATGAGCTTAGACAAAGATTTACTACACAGACGAAGAGAACACTTTAAAAGAGAACATCCTTTTATTTGATAACGATGCTTCATGCCATACAACAACAGAGAGATGGGAATAGAATGGGTTCGGCAGCATTGCTTCCTGCCCATTTTCCTCCCTGACTTCCACAGATACGAGACAAGAACAACACAAAAGAACCCAAATGAAATGACAAACCAGACAACATCAAAACACAATACTGTAATACTCTGTTTTTTTTACCAGCAAATCGAGTTGGGTACCTTACCCCATCATCAAACAAACACTGACACCATTAACTATTGCTTTGATTCAGACTGAACAAATTAAATTGCCAAAACAAGGCCGGGAACGTCTTTTCCGATGGCATAAGAGAGCTTGCTCTGCCACAGCTGCTGGCACTTGAACGAAGACACCAACGACACCGGCGATGAAGACGAAGACGAAGATGACGACGATGGAGAAGCAGATGAAGATTGGTTGGAGTTCTCGAAGATACGAGTTACAGTGAGAGATGTATTGAAGTATTCCCTGACTTGAGTGATTATCCCATCGGTGTTTACAGTCCAAGCATGAATCCAGGATACAGAACGGTTCTTATCTGTGCCTTCAACGAGGACGGTAGTGCCAATAGCTGTGAAGGAAAGAGGTAGGAAAACAAAAGGCTTATCTGAAGAGGTTCCAGTAAGCAATCGCATCATATGTTGGTGTGAAGGCGGGCCATGGAACCACCACTCGATGTCCGGCGCTAGCAGGCGGTGCACCGCCTCTACGTCTCTCGTGCTTAGGGCTTCATATAGGGCTTTAACTATCCCTATACTACTGGATTCTGACCTTTCCTCCAGAATTTCTCCTGAGTTAGCCAGTTCTGGCACAGGCAAACTAGCCAACGAAGAACCTTTAAAACAAAGAAAACAGAGAAGACAACAGAACAACTAGCAGAGCAGAGAGACGAGCCGAAAGCGCAGAGAGTAGCTAGACGAGCTGAGAGCAAGGTATTGAAATGAGAGGATTGGTTCGCCTTTTATATAAAAATTTCAACCATCGAACTTTGGGATTTTGGACCAGTCAAGGGTAGTGCGGAAGTGGGACCCACGATTTGTTCAAAACCCATCTTTTTTTTTTTTTTTTTTTTTTTTTTTAAATCCTCACACCTCCAACCCAACCCAACCCAACCCATCTCCACATAAAATGGGTCATACCTGAATAAATATCTTTTAGTAGATGTTGACAGCTTTTCTTGTATGAATTTTTTTATTAGTTAATTGATAAATATAATTTTATTTATTTCAACCCTTAAGCTATGGGCTTCTTTACCAAAAAATAAAAAAAAAGCTATGGGCTTAAGTGTTGATAACTTGTAATCAACGATTTCAATTCAGTAAAAAATTCAATAATTTTTTTTTCGCTGAAGATTTAATAAAAATTTTGTTTTTTTTTTTTGGTAAAATAAAAATTTTGGTAAATGAAAAGGGTGTTGATTATCTAATAATAATAATAATAATAATAATAATAATAATCATCATCATGTAGATCTTCTTTCTTATCTATACTTGAGATCTTATCCGAACATTTACTTCTTATCCTTTGATATATGGATTTCTGACAAACCCCGCACATCATAGATTACGCCCGAACTTCAATCGTAAGCCCTTATTATTAAACTAGTATCTATGCATGTATTTTATGTGTAGACTCTCAATCTTTTTTGTTTCTGTAGTGATGGCAAACAAGGATGATTGAGTTACAATCTTTAAGCTTAGTGGTTATGAATGAAATCTAGGATTACTGTCTGCCAAAGGTGCTATAGATAAAAGACGGCTATCCTCGTGAGTCAAAAGGTTAAGCTTTTGAACCACCCATATGATTTTATAAATTATTTAAAATTTTCAATATTAATATAATGATACTTTTTATGCAATTTTTATTTTACTTTTTAAATGAGAGATACTTTGGATACAAATATAATGAAATTTAATAAATAAATATAAAATAATTTGAAGCTAGTGAGATAATCGTGTAAGATAATGATGACAAATGTCGTTTTCGTGTTCGAAATTTTTTACTGCCCTTTAGCAATGGTGCATTCAACTAAAATCAATTCATACTTGTTCTTCAATCGCCATCACTCCAGATTTCAGAAACAAAAGACAAACCAATATCGTCAAATAATTACCATGATCAAACGGTCAGCATTGATCAGTCAGTAAGAACTGACGATCGAGATGGAGAAAAACCAATGTCGGCTAGATGGTCGACACTTGGCACATCGTTAGATCTAATGGTATGAGAGTTATTGAGTTCTTTTACAATTTATTTTTTCTTACAATAACTCTCATACCATAGGATCTAAGAGAGTGCCACGTGTCGACCATCCTGCCGACACTGGCTTTTCTCAAGTTTTGAGTCTGATCCCGATCGAGATATTCACTGTAATATTCTCAATTTCTTTTTCCAAGTTCAAGCTTTTGGAGAGGGGGATCCACTGTAACCTCCCATTCTATGTATCCAAATCCTATCTTCTCAGAGGTTCAGGAGGAAAAACGGCAACCCTATTGGATGGCTGACACTAGGGGTTCAGATGAATCTGAGCCCTCCATCCGAGTGGACACCCCCTTGTCGACTTGGATGGAGGACTCGGATTCATCCAAGCCCCCGGTGTTGGTCATTCAATAAGGTTGCTGCTTCTCCTCCAAAGCTCTAGGAGGAGAGGATGTGGACCCCTTATGTATTGTCAATTTAAGTTAGGTCATCCTGCTTTGATAATTGATCCACAATAGGGAAATTGAAATGTGGGATCCATTGAATAAAAAAAAATACATTGTTACCGATTTTTTTATTTCATTTTATCAATATCTAACTAATTATCTTTTTTATAACAAAAATACCCAAATGGAGTTTAAATATTATCAATATACTCAAAATAATCAATTATCTACATCTTCCATTCTTGTATAGTATCTTTGGGATTCAAATCTTTTCATGGTCTTTATGTCGACATGAGGAAATCCAATAACTGTCATTCACTATGCATGTATATCAATATATTAATATATACTTACAATAAATTATAACCATTGAATTTCTTCATATCCAACATGAAAGGCATAAAAAAATTTCTATCCATATCTATTCTTTTTTCTTTTTTCCATTCTTCCTTTCTGCCTCTATAATCTTCAAACTTAATCTTTTAAGGAGAACTCACCTTCCTATTAAATAAATCAAATGGGCGGTCTCTATCTTCAACATTCATTGTTCATGTTCATGGTTTTTTTGGCATTTTTATTTTATTTTTCTCTGAAAAGTAGTGGTCGGAAAAGAAATGAAAAATGGCGGGATCCGAGGTGTGATTGACACATATCGACATGGTGAAAAGTTAAAGTGGTGACGTGGAAGCAGGAAAAGGAAACTCCATGACATCCTTATTTTGTGCATCCACCGACATAAGAATCCTTACCTGCTCTGTCGTCTATTTGTTGTTGTAGTTGTACGTAGAAACCAACTCATATATGACGAAGCCAAGTGGCTCATTCCTTGGCTAGGGAACCACATTATCTAGTGAATAATCACCAATTGGTCATTTTTTATTTTTTGGTTTCATGATCTTTGCTATCATGATAGCTTGCGTATATCCTTATCGTTGTTTTTTTGAATGAATCTATGTTTCATCAAAAAAAAAAAAAAAAATCATATATGACGTGGAATTTGTTCCATGCAAGTGTACCCCCTCCTTCATATTGATATCAGTATGCTCACAGCATATTGTATATGTTTGAAAGTCAATAATCTCCCTGGTCTATTGGTTGCATGCATGGAGAATTGTATACATCATACAAGCATCAAATCTATAAGAACGGATTAGAAATTTAAGGAATTGGTGAGGCTAAGTTGTATCACTAGTCATTTTTAATAGGTATGTCCTTCCCATAAGCTGTTTTTTTTTTTTTTTTTGGTCATATTCCCATAAGCTGTTGACCATTCAGATATGTCATAGATATTCACATCTATTCGTCATTTCAATTCCTATTATAAGGAAAAACCATACTTCTCCCACACACATAAAAATGGTTAAATAATATTTTGAATATTCAATTAAAAAACAATTAAAATCTCAACAGGATCATTACTAAATATGGTAATATATTTAAGTAGTTTATACAGTCATATTGTATTAATGCTATAGCATGGATGAAATACATTTTCTTGGGGAGGAGGAATCTATTGAAAAGAGCGCCAAGAGTTCATTGGAAGAGGATTATGGGTAATTTGCTACTATGGATTGGAATTTGTCTAAATCCTTGTTGAAATTATTGACAGAGCCCTCCTAACCAGGGAATCAACGACTAAAGCACGACTAATGTTCATGCAGGTCATTTACCCAAAAAAAAATGTTCATCCAGGTCATTGCAGCACATGCCTTGTGGATACTAGGTATTGTCACCATAAAATAATATGGATTTGGTATACATTCTAGCTCATAGGGGTGTCAAAATTGGGGCAAACCACGAATTGAAATGAACCAGCCTGACTTGAACCAGATCGAATAAAAATCAAACTTAGTGGGCTGAGTTTTTAAAGTCCAAAAACAAATTGAAATTGGACTGAACAAACCAACCCAATGAGCCTAAATCAAAACTGAAACAAAATCAACCCGATAATGGACCAATATGAGCCCATTAAGCCAACCTACTACTAAAATTTACAGGTAAGAAGTCGTAATTGAACCAGACCGAGAATGGCCCAATATAACCATTATGACCTTTTATTAAACATACATGTAAGAAATTGGACCAATAAAAACCCATTAAGATAATTGGATGAAAATCTAAAACTAAGGGTGTCAAAATGAAACTGAGTCTTATACCAAAACCGAATCAAGCGATTTAAACCATAACCGACAAATCATTTATTAAACCGTTCGATTCTGGTTTACAATTTGACACCGTATACTAAAGCCGAATTGAACCGTTTAACCCGATTAAATTGACGATGTGAACCTGGTTAAAACCATGTAAGCAAACTATTTGTAAAGCCGTTCCTAAACCAATTATCCTTATTAAAACGGTATGACACTTGACTTTTCCATTTCCCAAGTCAGTACCCAAGTAATACATTTGAATTGGTTTTTCAGTTTTGAATTTAAAAAGTTACCACTTCCCTACACTAAAAACTAAATGTTAATCTAAAGACAGTAGAAGAACAAAAAATTTTCACATAAACCCCAAGAAGTATTACTAACATCATCTACCACCCCTAGGTTTGGAAAATCATCAATCGCACCCACTTAACTGACATAATTCACTTAAAATGTTAATATACATTTTTACTCTTCATATAATAAATTAAAAAATTAAAAAATTAAATAGAATTACTAGTTTGACCTTCCATTGTTGCTATTATTCTTAACAGTTGCATTTATTAGCGTAGGCCTCTTTCCTTCAATCTTCCAAAATCAAATGATACCAGAGGTTCTTCGCTTCACAAGGGTTTCAGAAGGAATGACAATTTCATCATGGGAGGAGGAGTCATGAGAGCTGTAGCCAAGGTTGCCAGTTTCGGCGTTAATGGTGGTTTGCGGAGTGTTCCTTCGGTGCCTATGATAGAGCAATCGATGGCTACAATAGGTCAAAATGCTTCAAGGCCTGCGACTTCTATCATCTCTTCGGTGACTGCAGAAGAAGGGAGGTCATCCGCCCTGAGCTCGTGTCTTCTGTTCTTTGTATTCCAGAGCTTGTTCGAATGGTCATGGAAAGCTCCGGAACATTTTGATATTCTTTGTGAGGAAAACCATGATCGTTTTCTGCTCTTTGTGAGGACTGATTTGTCTCAGGATGAAGAGACGATCATGTCTGAGTTATCTTCTTCCGCTTCCCCGATGGTGAACTTACCACCGATGCCATGGATTGTTCATTTAACTAAGCAATAACTAGCAAAACATTGATCAACCATCGACGAATTAAAGGAAACAAGACAAAATAAACCAGACATGGTTGTTAACTGAAACTAAAACTAAAACACCAATTAAGAGATCTTCGAAAAAGAGAAAAATGCAATAAATGGAGGGGTATTGAAGGGACATGATTGATCTAAAGCTAATCAGAACATGATTGATCCTATATACTTGCAAAGGGATGAATAAGACCAAAAAAAAAAAAAAAAAAAGGTAGGAGGGATGAGACGGAAGCGGGAAGACCCGATCCTATAAACCTGCAAAGGGATGAATCAAATAATAATAATAATAAAATAAATAAATAAATAAATAAAAACAGTAGGATGGGTGAGATGGAAGCGGGAAGACCCGATCCTATAAACCTGCAAAGGGAGGAATCAGATTAAAAAATAAAATAAAAATAAAAAAAACCAGTAGGAGGGGTGAGATGGAAGCGGGAAGACCTAACTCAGTACTAGATCTGAAAAATTGGAGAAGTCTACCCTAGATTATGTAATTTGACCACTGCGCAATCGATTTTTTTTTTCTTTCTGGTTTTGGTTAATTTTTTCAAGAAGTTTCAAAAAGGGGGAAAGGGTCGAAGCTTGCTTTGATGATCCGGGCCTCAGGGTTGCCTAGTTTAGTGGGGAAGGGGAAGGAGAATAAAGATTGGGGGAAGAGGAAGGACAATAGGATTTGAGATTTCTTTTCAGTTTGTAGTTCTGTTAAACGGAAGAGCTGCCCAGATTGGAGGATGCTACCGTCCTCGGCGAAGAAGAACAGATTCGAGGATGCTTGCTGTGGTCATCGCCGAAGAAGAAGAGTCGAACAGATCGAGGCTTTTTTTACTATTTCTAAAAGTATGATTTGGGGGTAGGGTAAAAATTAAAATGAAGGTAAAATTATCTTTTACCTTTACTCTAAGGGCAGTATTATCCATGAAAAGTTCCATTTCAGCTGACACCAGCATCTAACAGGACTCTGTTAACGGGATGAGCCTCTTTGATTAGTGGTGCAAAGATTATGGGTGGTAGTTGATGATTTTCCAAACCTGTGGGTGATAGATGATGTCAACAATACTTTTTTCCCCCCCCGGGGGGGGGGGGGGGGGGGGGGGGCGCGCGCACCGGCGAGGGGTTTTCGGCTCACGGGGTGTATACGGGCGGGCCATCCGAAATGGTTTCCTCCAAAAAGGAGGAGACAATGTGCATCAAATTTAGAAATTTTTTAAAAAAACTAAAACTTTCATCTTCTACTCTCTCTCTCTCTCTCTCTCTCTCTCTCTCTCTCTCTTTTCTTTCTTAGTTTAATAGTTTCTTATGCTTGAGCCTTTAGCAAAAGTGCAGAACTGATAAGTTAAACCGTCTGTAAAAACTCAACTAGAAAACTGTTTAAACTGCTAAAATGAAAATCGTTTAAAAATCAACAATCAAAACCGTTTAACCCATTAACCCCAAAAACTATTTACAAACCAGTAAACCAAAATCGATTAAAAAACAGTTTCAGTAAGAACTTTCAAATTGTTTAGTAAACGGTTTGATTTCGGTGTTACCTTTTACGCACCGAACGGAACCACGAATCCAAAATCACACCGTTTAACACCTTTGTCCTAAACCCTATCAAACTAAAACCACCACAGAAATGAAACAAACTATTTTAATAGTTTGGTTTTGGGTTGAGCGCACAGGACCGGCAAAAGGTTTACCTGGAGTGAGAAGTGGCTTCTATTTTTAATCAATTAGAAAGGCGATAATACATCTCTCCATGTACGAAATACAAGAGTTTTGAATCTAAACAATTCCCGATCGTAGTTTGTTTTAATACTATTTTAATGAAGATCGGATACATGTTGATTTCCCATTGGATCTATAGATTTTGGACATAGCTGATATCGTGTCTGATACCTAGATTTAGAACCATATAAAAGAGTGCATACCCATCAAAACTAGAATTTAAAAATAGGTTACATGAGTTTTAGGAAAGGGTTCTTCTGTTAGTAACCACGGTTCAAGGATCTGCTCAGATCGGCCAACTTGGTTAGATCCAGACCAGGATTGGCTGTGCAACAGGCTGAGTCAGCTGCTTAGGATTGGATTTCTCATGCGTGTAATGGAAGCCGATTCTGGGTTTTTTTTTTTGGGCCGAATCAGCCTGATCTGGGCCAATCTGAGTCCGGATTGGATGAGGTGTCCAAGTCCATATAATTTAACCTTATATGTAAACAGGAATCTGTAACCGTACTTGTTTATCCCTTGTTAGAGATGGACCGGATTTGTCTCCTGTCGTCTAGTCGCTCCAGCCATCCATAGAACGGGCAAGGATGGTTGGCATGCATACCGATGTAGTGTAGTCCATCTAATGGACGGCTGAACAACAAGAGACGAGCTCCATCCGTTATAGATTGTATTCATTTAGCCACAGGGCAAATAAGGTCAGTTTGACGACAGTTGAATGGAATGCAATACATAGTAATCTTCTCTGTGCCTTGCAAGTCGCCATATTCCACATCCTAGACATGGACACCAAGCGGATCAATATCAAAAGCTTAGAGCTTAGATTGAAATTTTCATTTTCTACTGATGACAGTAATCTTCTCTTTCTTCGTCATGAGGGTACCTTCATTGTTGATCATAGGCTGACACTAAGAGGGGGAGGGGGTGAATCAGTGTCTTCAAAAATTCTTCTCAAATGTTTCCTTAAAGACTGATGCTGCCCAAAACCGACGCTTCACTAACTGACCACAGTTGCACTATAATAGAAGTTCAATTACATACATAGTCATATGCACAACCACCTCGCTACCACAGAGTAGTCAGGTCTACCATGTTGTGCACACCCATTCTGCAGGTCATTCCACGTACTTTATAATATATAGAATATAAACAATTCACACAACATCCACAACACAGATATACGTGGTTCACCACCATAGTGTGTGATGGCTAATCCACAGAGTAATACCCTACGGGCTCCGTATATACTCAATATGCTTTTTTTAGCTGTACACATAACAGGGAGTTTATACACCCAGTTTATCCAGCATATAACTAGGAAGGCACAAATGTGCTTACAATTCAAGTACCAAAGTACCAGTATTTAGCATATGCTGCACACACACCAAGCTTAACCCACACCTAGGAGAAGCAAACAACATCAATTTTTAAGCTAATAACAATGCCTTATAATTTTTCCCCACTAGCTAAGCATTCAACATAATCACCTACAGCTAGTATATATTGAGTACAATTAAAAAATTAACTCATACAAGGTTAGGAAGCTTACAACCCTTGTCTAGCATTTTCTGGTACTCTAGAAGGACTCTGTGATACCTCTGTGAAGCCTCGCATAGTCTTCAAGTCTACTAAAATTTTTAATTCATTGCATACAACATAGGCCACATTTTCCTTCTCTCTCTTTTTCAAAACACCAACACACTCTTCAATACTTCATCAAAGTCTTCTTTAAAGCTTAACCAAGCTCACACAATCTCATTACTACCCAATAGCCATTCAAGCTATCAAATACATATCAATGGAGCTCAACTCTACTCCTTGATGGTTGGTGGAAAGATTCAAACCCTAAACACATATCAACACTCCAATGAAGCTTCACACAAGCTCACAATCACCATGAATATTCAAGGGAAGCTTCACCAACCTCACACCACTCTTTAATGCACCATTGACAAGCAAGGATGAGGTTGGTGGGTGATTGAATGCTCACCCAATGAGCAAAACCCTAAAAAAAAACCCATTTTATACCCTTATTCTCTCTTCTACACAATTTCTACTTCATTTTCAAACTCAAAACTCATCTTAGGTAAACAGAGGATTCAAAATGAGGAAGACAGCAACTCCTCCGATTTGGACATCAGATCATCAAGTTATGATTAGTTGAAGTTCGGCCAATGAGATCATTTTAAAAAGAATCTTTTAATCATTTTCGTGCACCCATGGCACACACTATCACCGCCTCGCTGAGAAGTCAGATTCAGCGTCGAGTTCTCATTGGCTACAGAGAGAATATTGATAAACAACAGTCAAATCTCGTTAAAAGGGCGGGATTTGCTTCTAGCCACCATATCGGCTTTAATCAGGTCAAATAATTTCGGAATAGATATTAGCCGTCGAATTCAGATCTCTGCTGCCACCGTACATTGTACGCACTACATCATAGCACTGTCTAGGCCTGTCTGTCAAAAGTGGTTGTAGATTTGTGATTGGCTAATGATAGAATCTTAAACAAAAGCCGTTCGATTAAGCATAAAAAGGCCGGATCAATTCTATGGCCGTCAGATCTGTCGAATCCCGTCAACGACGTTCGGGATTATTTATGGCCGCTAAATCAGGATTTCCCCGCCACTGCACCGTAAATGCACCACACGGAATCACGGTATCCTCTTCATGGAACCCGAACCATTATAATACGATGCGGCTGGCCAATCAAAAGAGTCGCAGGAGTATCATTTTACGTCCACCGAAAAACACAGAAGCCCGCACTTTTATAGGGCATCAGATCGGCACTTCTCTTATGATATTCAAAATAAGCCATTGATTTGGTTTATTGGACTTTTGGATTTGCCCAAAATGCCCCTCAGAACTCACTTATTGGCCTTTGTAACATGTGGGATGCGCAAAAGGATACTCAGGGGAACTCTCTCCTAGCAATTCATCGAACATATGGGGGCACCAGCATCTTGTGCGAGCTGCTATGGGCCTACCTGCGGGCTTTGCTAGCTTGCGGCAAGGCTTCCGGACCTGCTGCTGCTGGCAATCTCGGCTACAGGCATGTGGCATGGCCCTGCTAGCCTTGGCTGCGGGGCTAGCTGCCATGGTGACAAGCCACCTCAGTGGGACCCAAATGTCATGAACCCACACTCTCTCTCCTCTTTCTCTTTCATCTTGATTTTCCCTCTCTTTCTTTTCTCTTTAGATTTTCTTGCTCTAGATCAAACAAGCCACATCATCAGTGAGACCCACACTCTCTCACCTCTTGCCACACCATCAGTGAGACCCACATTATCTCTCTCCTTTTTTTATCAATGTATTGCCTGTGGAGGCACTGTCCACATCACCAGTGGGGCCTATACACATTCTCTCTCTACAAGGTTGGCTCATTTGCCAACAATTACAACACACAATCCAACATTCATGACAGTAGCTGCCATTCGGTACCTCTTCTCCGTTTGAATATGACCAAATGAGTTCTTCCCCATCATCTTCATGTACCTGTTCAAGCACTCTTTGGCTTTGGAAACTGTGGCTTCGTCTCTATTGATAGCCTGTGCAGAGGTCTCATCGGAACACCCAGATTTGCAGGACTCAGGATTGCAAGTGGTTGTGGTGAAGAGAGTAGAAGAGAGGTTACAGAAGAAGTTGTAAAAGCTCCATTATAAATAGAGGGAAGAGAGTTTCCCGGAATCTCCTACATTACATCAATTTGGGTGCAGGAACCGGTATCTCTAGTGGGGTCCACATGGTTAGGGAATAGAGAAAAATGTCAAAGGAACAACAAAACCATGACTAAAAACACTGATCTTGTGGCTACCACCCCTTCCAACAAAATTGTTGCCAAGGCTCTTTCTGCAGTTGAACTCTCTTCCTTGAGCTCTGAGAACCCTTTACACTTTCTTGCTTCTCTGGAAAGGAGACTATGAAAAGAAAAGACAAGAAGAAAGACAGTGACAGGTTAGAAGAAGAGGGGTCTTTCCTTTTTTCTTTTTTTTTTCTTTTTTTTGGGGGGGGGGGGTGGTGTGGGTGGGTGGGTGGGTGGGTGGGTGGGGGGGTGGAAGGGGACGGGGAGAAAGAGGATCTACTGATATACTGCTCGTGCACCCTTCTTTTTCTTGACTTCTTGATTTTCTTCTATGGAAATTTGTTCATTTTCTTTTTTATATGTTTCCCAGTTACTTTTTGCTAAATGCACTTGGTTGAAAGAACACCTGCGGAGGGACTGACTGATTTTTGGATCTCTTACTGATGGTGTCCCTTTCTTACCTTCTCTCTTTTCTAAGTAACCCTCAGAGGACTTAAAATTTACTAAGAAATTTCCTTTTGAACAAAGACCTCGCGGAATAAAATCCACCCTTCTGCAGATATTTTCTAGAAACTTGGTGCAGTTTGCAGTTCCTTTTACAAAATGAAACAGCAATCTTTTAGTGATCTTTCTGAGAACTTTTTGAATTGTTAAAATATACAAGTAACTGGTTTCATTTAACTGTTGTTGTTCAACCTGGTTTATGATCTGGCAAGCCAAAAAAAAGATTGGTTCTTGGGAAGTTCTCCATCGTAATGCTAGTGCCGGTTCAAATGGTTGGCTGTCCTACTTCTCCAACTTTTGTAGTGAGACATTTCATCATGTGCCTCACTTGAGGCATGAGTCAGTAGTTCTTAAAATTATGTCTCTAAGTGACACTGTGGCTGAACTTTTCCCCTCTAAAAATGATATTAAGTTTACAATACATTTATATTTTCATGTATTACCTTTCAAACTATGTATTTTCATCTTAGTTATGCACTTCCTTTATATTTATGTTTCCCTCATTTATATGGATATATCATATATACTTTTACTCCAAACCTGCAGGCTTATGTCACGAAATTTGAAAATGGTGCTTCTGATAGACACAGAATAAACTGCTAATTTTAGCACATCACCTGATATTATATACAAATGTTTCTGTAATCAAGACAACCACATCAAATCTTCCCTTCTATTAGTAAATAATCTATTTCAGGATAATTTTGACTCTCTCTCTCTCTCTCTCTCTCTCTCTCTCTGGGTTATAACTAGCAATTGGTACAACTTAGCAACAAAGCATGAACATAATCATTGCTATTCCACAAACTGGCAGATGTTAACTAATTGTCACTACTGTAGCAGTTTGAAGACCTCGTACAATTGATATGTGAACAACTCCAAAGACAAGATTCTTATATTACTGTTGAAGACCACTGGTGTACAAAATTTGTATCATTCTTGACAGTAAGGATTGATAACAGTAGTTGAAGATGCATCTCTACTTTGAAAATCATTCACAGAGAATGACAAGAAATCATCTAGCACTATAATTGTTAATGTTTTGGCTTTCTTGGAAAAGCACAAGTGGATCATCTAAAACATATGGGACATTACAGACCAAATCTAGAAGAGTCTGCAAGTTGATCAACAGTACAAACCTATCGTTTAACTGTAACTGTCCAAAGCTTTTGAGACTAAGGCACTTCTGTAAAGAATTGTTTAATGGAGAAACTAATGAAGGTTATTCTCTGACAAAAACAATGGTGTTGGAGATATTTACAAAAAAATCAACAAGAGAAAGAAGTAGAGAACATGTATAGAAAAATGTGTCACTAAAAATTTACTCAATATTTAATGGATCTCCACACACTGCCAGGCTTTTTGCAGTTTACAGTGCCATTTTTGAAAGAATCATGGGCTCATGGTTCTATATCTTCTCTTTGTATAACTGATGGACATGGTGGTGTCATGGTGTTTTCCTTGCTTCTCCAAACAGACTCTTCCTCTACCATGGGCAGCTGCCTCTCTGGATCATAATCTCCTTTGAAAACTCCACTCGAGTTGGAACAGTTTAACATCCTCAGCTCAGATATGCTGGAGCCATTCCCACGTTGAGGACTTGGGCTTGATTGCAACTGAACTGATCGATTTTCGTGGGGCAAAGGAGACAGTATCCTCTCCCTACTCTCATCCATGTGTTTTTTGTAAAATTTATCTTCCACAATATCATAGAAATCCGCCGTCCGCACTTCTTGACCAAGAGCACATGAACAACAGAAAAGCCACTCTGCAAAATCAGTCACTGCAGGGTTATGACAGCAGAAGTCATTACCCGGTAAATTGAATTTCTTCCTCATCTGAATCCTCCAGAAGCCCCCATAGAGCAATCCAAATACACAAAGCAAAATCCCGGTGATACCCAATGCTTCCCTAACAACCTCATTGTCAATATTAGCGGCAGCAAGACCGAAAATCCAAAAGGGAGCAGTACAAAACAGAAGAAAAGTTAAAATGTGCACATACATGTTCCCAAACCCAAGTCTCTCCATATTCCACCCAAAAACACAGAAACTGCAGAAGAATGTGAGAAAAGTAAGAGGAATATTATCCCAATAATCAAGTAAGCGTCCTCTCCACTCAGGTCTGTTCTCCGCAACCCTCTGCTCATGTTGTGATGCAAAGGAGTATCTCTTCTCATAAGACTTCACCCTTAGGTGATTTGACCTGTCAGAGTCAACAGTGGGATCTTGTGCTCCCTCATCCGATTCAGACTCATAATCCTTCCCGAGAGGGCTTAAAATGCAGTAGACACCAGCAATTGCTGGTGCTGCAATTGCAACAGCGAGACAGAGACCAACTCCTATAGCTGGTCGTTCTGACCTCTTGTATCCCAAGTTAAGGCCACACATGGCATACTGAGCAAAACAGTTCACTTGAAGTAGAACCATGACAACCAACATGTGGGCCCATTCATTGGGTTTATAAGTTCCATTCTTGCAGTAACTCTTTCTGAGTTTAGATATGTCCACTGGCCTCCATCTGCATAAAAGCACAAGGTGATAGATTCGTTGTGGATGTAGGTAAAGACACATAAGAGTAAAGAGGGCACTGATGATTTGACTATTGACTTCGAACCAGGTATCTCTTTGGGATTTCTTCGGTAGGACATGGTTCAACATTCCTGTCAAGACGAGGAACAGGATTGCACCCGAAACAGCCACACAAATAATCCAAGCAAATAAGGCCATGTTCATTGGATTTCTGATCCATTCTTTGCAGATTTTCCACAGAGAAACCCAATCAATTTTCTGAACCAAGATCAAATTAAAACGTCCCCGTAAACCATGGCCTGTTGAAGAAGGAACTAAACGAGAAATTTCATCTCTTTCCTCAGCAATTTGCTGGAACTTGGCTGATGGAGATGCTAGAGTAGCTGAAGCAAATTTCAGGAATCCACCTCTACTAGAAGCAGATGTTGAGAAAGCCAAACCACCTTTTTGAGAGTCTTCATGGTCTGACCATCCCCTTCGAGAATTTGAAACGTGAAGAGAAACAACACAAGGCTTGACTTTATTTGGTACAGCACTGGACTCTTCCCCACCTTCCTCTATTTCTCTAGTGTCACCAGTTAAAGACATTCTCTGGTCAAGGTCGAGCCTTCTTGAGGTCCTTGGTCATAGAACACCCTAGCTTCAGATTGTAAAAGGACACCTAGCTTAGGATGTCAATGACAACAAGAACCTGGGAATTAAATCGTTCTATATTCCCTCATTCCATTCAGGCAATGACAAAAATTCCTACATTCACGAATACTGTTAGAGTTCAATCAACACAAGTTCAAATCCATAATACATAAAGTCAAAAATCTTTTAATCGAGACAGCTAAAAATTGTTTTCAAATTTTAAAGAAGAGAAGAAAGAAATTAGTGAGAAAAAGAAATCTTTTTGAGTTTTGACAAGTCCAAATATAGATAAAAAAATCTGTTAATTCTCGCTAATTTAGACTGCTAATATGTTCAAAACCCATACAGGAGTGAACTTTCTTTCAGTCATACATTAAGCGTGGGGCTAGGTCTATACTTTATAAAAAAAATAATGAGTCCTTCTCTACTCCTGCGAAGCCTCAACTATTCATTTTCTAGGGAGTTGAACCTTTTCGCATGTAAAGCGGGGAAAGCAAAGACCTGTAGCTTTAAGCGCGCTCCGAACCAAAGCAGGCGGATACATAGGTGAAGTGAGATCTTCGAACAAGGGCAGTGGTTGGGTCTAGGAGGAAATGGAAGGAAGGATTGGATTCATTGCAACACCACGAACAATGGGGCGTCTGCCTAACCACCGGCTTTGTCCAGCTTTTCTAAGCTTACGTGCACCATGGTTGGGATTGGAAACTATACCAATAGTAGCTCGGCATCGGGAATCGTTTGAGTAATAGCAATGAGATTCCCCAATATCATGCTAAGAATAGCTAGGATTTCCGGAAGAAGATGCCATTCGTTTGATGAGAAGCCCACTTAGAAGGGCAGCCCTTCAGCCGAGTTCTGATTGATAATGGGGCTGCGGTGAACATCTTGCCCACCAGGATGCTGGCCAAGCTTCGAAGGAGTTTGTCCTATTCAGATATTCACGACCAAGAGGCACTGGATTCTCTTTCGGATAGACCCTGAAAAGAGAAGGAAGGCTGGAATGCCAACAGACGTCTATTATTGAATTCCGCCATTTTGGGAACGTCCAGTGCCAAAGTCATTGAATGGATAAGTCGCCAATCCCTAATACATTGAACTTGAGCTTTGTAGCTACTACAGAATGTAAGACAACTTCCTTTTATAATTTCTTCTGAGGACGGGTAGTACTTATCTTCATTTTCTCAGAGGAAATTTGAACAAAGTTCATCAAGATGAAACACAAGGAATTCAGATAGTCCAAGAAACCTAGAATAAATTGGTATTAAGGAAAGGAAAAGAAGAAGGATCTCATACTTGTTTCAAGTTCAAATTCTGAACAAAACAGACGGAGCAAAAGACAACCACACGTTCTCATTTACCTAAAAAAAAAAAGACAACCACACGAGCAATACAAATCGATCAATTACGAAGAGAGCGCCAAAATGACATTTTATTCTCAAAGGGCAGCTATTGAAATCGTTTCAGTTTACAATCAGACAAAGACCCACCAACATAGAAACAAATCTACAACAACCACAGAATCTAAGTCGACGAAAAAAGCATGAAGTCAGATTCAAGAACTAAAAATACAATAATTGCTTTAACTGCAAATTTAACCAAAAAAGAGTAAAAATCACACGAACACTCAAGGAATCGAGCTCAACAAGAACAGAAAAATTACATAAATCCCGGTAAAACTGTGAAAAAATAATTTCAATAACCATAATACCCATAACACCAACTAGGAATCTACTTCAGAACACATAGAAATAAAGTTTTTCTAATAAATTACCCAAAAAAAAAAAAAAAATTCTAATCGACCCAGAAAACAAAAACCTGAAACCCGAAACATACAACAATAGATAGAAGATTAAGCGATTAAAATATACCTTCGGCATAATAGAAAGGGGAAGAATACGATGATGAGACTGTGAGCAAACAAAAATTCCATCGCCACATCTGCCATGATTTTGTTGAATATATAGCAGTAATCACTTCAGAAATGCATTGATTCGAAAGGTCTTCCTTCCCTTGTTCACGGCTCCAATTCCAGGAGCGCGCGATTTCACGGGAGAAGACGAAAATAATTAAAAAATCCTATTAACAAGAATAAAAGCAACTATGCTATAGAGAAAACCTCCACGGCTTAACAAGATGCTTCCAGAGTTTGGGAAGCAGATCTCCAGAAGAAACCTATACGACAACTACTTTGATGAAAGCAACATTAATTTGAAATTTAAATCCACCCGAGCCTTATAAAAAATTAGAACAAAATCACCACAAACGCAAAAGCGTCTTAAAGTGCCCATTTGACGAGGTATTGTGGAGTGTGTGTGTACAGCTGAGCTATCTATCAGTGAAAGAGTGGCGGAAACAGTTGAGCTAACGGTTAGTTAATCCCTAGAGAGAGAGGATCCAAATCCACTCCTGCGGCAGTAGCGTCCTGTGATTGATCCAAAGGGCTTTGGAGATCAATCGTCCATTTATCAATACATGAGGGGTAGAGCGGCTGAAATCAACGATTTGATTACCTAGAAAGACGTGCAATGATGCAGCTGACGTCAACTTGTACCACATTTTGCGATAAAAGTGACAAATTAAAATGCTCTTTTTTGCTGTGATCCACTTAATGTACGGCGGTGATTGAATATTATTTGAAGGGGTTGAGAATGAGATACCTAATATTTAATAAAATTATCTTTAGATCACTTTTGTTTTAAATATTATGTTTGGGGTTTCGGGTTCTTTATTTGTCCTTTTTGGTTTCGATTTGATTGTGAAGGAATAAATAGAAAGGAGGTGGAATTTTTTAAATTTAAAAAATAAATTTTTATAATTATTATATTATAAAATTATTACATGAACTATGTAATTAAGTTCAAATTATTACATATTTGATTATTAATTTTTTCTTTAATTTGAATCCAAATTGTTTATCAAAAAAATTCCATATTCTTTATTTGAAAATAAAATCCAAATTCTTTATATGAAAAATAAATAAATTATAGAAGAATTATTCCTAATGGAATGCAGATGGCAAATTGGATAAAAAGCATGACATTTTAGTTTTATGGTCAAAATGCAAAATGGACTCATGTTTCAGAAAAGGCTCCATAAACATTATTTTTCATATCTAAGAATATATTCTTATTTTATCAGAAAAAAAGAAGAATATATTTTTAAGATTTTTATATTTCCAAATTTAGATTATTAGCCCCCCCCCCCCCCCCACAAAAACCCCTTTTCTCTCTCTCGCTCCATCTGGCCCCACCCTTACCTCCATCCCACCGCCACCTTCTGCCTCCATCCTCCCGCACCCCTCCCTCACCTTCCTTCTCCTTCTCCCCTTATCTCTCTTCCCCTCTCTTGCCTTCTACTCCCTCTTGCACCCTCCCCTGATCCTCTCTCTCTCCCCCACCTCCCATGCGACTCCTACAGCCCCCGTTTGCAACTCTCTCTGTATATATATATATATATATATATACCTCCTCTATGTCGCATAACCTGTAAGCACCTCTATTGAATGGCATTGGCAGACAACCACACACACAGAGAAGCTACCAATTTATTGATACAGTTGGGCTGCAAGCTATTCATGGAGTGGGTGGGCTCTGGTATAGATTGGTTTGGTCATTGGAGTCTCCGACACGACACGATAAGTAAAAGAATTGAAAATTGAAATAACGAATGCCATGGCCCATGGGAGGTCTTTGGGTCAACCATATGATGAGAAATAAAGAGTAGCATCTGTGCTATTGTTCTCACTTATGGACGACATCTAAGGAGGGCTTTTCTTTCCTTTTCGCTGGTAATCTATCTTTACTAATATGCCGTTTGTTTTGTTTCCAAATTTTCAATGCATTTGATATTTTAAAGGTGCTTTATTTGCTCTTCTTTTCAAAGGTGCTTTATTCTACCAAAAACTCGGTATTGGATAAAGCAACGATTCAAAGTAAAATGCTTGGTAGTGGTTCAGTTATGGTGGTGATCCTTGTAAGAGTTTACCATCCCTACACTGAAGATTAATGCAGAAGATAAATACCTCCAGTGTGACTTGTTCCAACCATTGTCCGTCCAACCGATGTTCTCTTCTTGATCTACCCTGATATGCCCTGCTGCACAGAGAAAAGAAAAGAGAGAGGGGAAGGAGGTAGGGTTTCTATGTACTCCTTAATCTCAGACAAAAGAGAATGTAATGGAAATTCTCTGATTGCATAAGTGTACACAGGACCCCACCCTTTGGATTATTTATAGACCAACCGTCTCCTTCCATTAAGGATCGATCATGATCTGGGTACCACATGTCACAGGATCCTAATGTTAATCAATCAACTTAGGTGGGGCCAGGTGGCATGTGGGCCACCCAACTTACATTCTCCCACTTGGCCCATATTGCCACAAGGCAAGCCACTTTATGATTATTAACATGATGTATGGTCATACAGTAATTTTTAGATCCTTCTTTATGGACTTGTTCTTTATGTTCATAATAAAACTCCCAACCCATGAATCATGGTGGTGCATGTCCCAGTATTGAAGTACAATGGAAACACTCCCTTCCATGTATTACAATAGATTGTTTATTTTACGATGAACCTCAATTGTGACTACCCTACTTTATAGAATCAATTCAATAATCGATTCAAGGGTCAAACTTTATTGCCTAGAAAACTTTATAGGCATCTGTCATTACAAAACTTTATGTATACAACAAAATAAATGACAGAAAATAACTTTATTTCGAGTCGTCAAAACTTTATATTGCAATATCATAAATAAAACATTCAAAAAACTTAATGATTTATATAGTCTCTTATGATCCACGTGAACTACATACACCTTGGGCGGAAGCCCTTTAGTGAAAGGATCAACTATCATATCATTAGTATCAATATGTTCTATTTGAACGCAACGAACTCGAATGTCTTCTTTAACAACAAAATACTTTATCTCAATGTGTCGGCAGCGACTCATTGAGCATGTGTTGTTAGAGAGACGTACTACTACAGTATTGTCACAGTAGATCCTTATAGGTCTTTCAATAAAACTTATGACCTCAAAACTGTGATAAACTACCTCAACCATAATGCCTGAGAAATTACTTTATAGCACGCCACCACTTCCGCTTCAATAATAGAAGAAGCTGTCTTAGGTTGCTTTACGCTGCGCCAAGACACTATTCCTCTAACAAACAAAAATGAAGCCAGAAGTGTACTTCCTTGTATCTCCACATTTAGCAAAATCTGAATCTGAGTAACTGATTAGCTTCAAAACATCAACATGTCTATATATGAGCATGTGATCCTTGATGCCCTGTAGGTACCTCAGTACTTTCTTTGCTATTATCCAATGTGGCAAACCAGGGTTCTTTCGAAACCTACCTAATACTCCCACTGAATATGAGATGTCAAGTACAGACCTGAACATACATCAAATTGCTTACTACTGATGCATAAGGGATATTTTGCATTGTCTGCTATTTCAGATTGGTCTTCGGACATTGCTCCAGACTAAGTCTGTCACCTTTAACAAGAGGTGCTACACTTGATGAATATTGCTTCATCTTGAACCGTTCCAAAACTTTGTTAATATAACCCTTCTAGGACAGTCCTAAGGTCTTAAGAAACCTGTCCATGTGAATCTCTATGCCTAAGACATTGAAGGCTTCACCCATATCATTTATGTCAAAGTTTTGGGTCAAGAAATATTTAGTCTCATGTAGCATCCCTAGATCATTGCTAGCTATAAGAATGCCATCCACATATAACACTAGTATGGTGAAACTAGTTCCTTTGATCTTTATGTAAATGCATTGATCAGCTCGATTCTCCACAAAACCGTAAGAAGTAATCATGCTATCAAATTTCAAATACCACTATAGGGAAGCTTGTTTCAATCCATATATGGATCTCTTAAGCTTGCATACTAGATGATCACCTTTATCCGAAGTAAAAAACTTCAAGTTGATCCATGTATACCTCCTCAATCAGATCACCATTCAAAATGCCATCTTGACATCCATCTGGTGCAGCTCAAGATCATAGTGAGCCACCAGTGCCATAATGATCCCCAAAGAATCTTTTCTAGACACGGACGAAAAGGTTTCTTTATAATCAATGTTAGCCTTCTGATTATAACCTTCTGTCACAAGTCGAACCTTGTATCTTTCAATATTGCTATGTGGGTCCATTTTAGTTTTGAAAACCCATTTACACCCTACAGTAGAGGTGTCCTTAGGCAATTCTACAAGTTCTCATACTAGATTCTTTGACATAGATTCCATTCCATCCTTCATGGCATTATGCCATAAAATTGTATCTATACAACCCATAGCCTGTGAAAATAATCGGATCATCTTTTATTCCAATATTAGTTTCATAGATCAGGATATACACTTCATAATCTGAAGGGATTGCCCATTTTCTCTCTTTCGATGATCTCCTTAAAACTTGTGGTTCAGGATTTGTTTCTTGATTCTGGACCACAGGTTCAAACGACAACTGGTTCCTGATGTGGTGTATCCTGATGTGGTAATTCATCATGAACAATTAGTGTTGTTCATGAACCACAGGTACCACTGGTAAAGGGATAAATCCCTTACCACCAGATATATAAGGAATTGTCGATACATCTTGTTCATTGAACTCAATGTTTCGACTCCGTATACTCCCACTGTTGTCGTCATCCTCTAGAAACTTGGCAACTTTAGACTCTACAATGGTAAGACTATATGAGGGACAATAAAACTTATAACCCTTTGATCTTTCAGAATAACCAATGAAATATCCACTGACTGTTCTAGGGTCCAACTTCTGAAGAAGTGGATTATAGACTCTTATTTTGGCTTGATAGCCCCATATGCGAGTATTGCTTCAAACTAGGTTTCCATCCATTCAACAACTCAAAATGAGTTTTAGGAACTGACTTGGATGGTACCTTGTTCAAAATATATACTGCTATTTTAAGAGCTTCACTCCACAATTTCAGAAGTAGATTAGAGTTACTAATCATACTCCTGACCATATCCATAAGTGTACGGTTCCTTCTTTCAGCAATGCCATTTTGATCTGGAGATCCAGGCATGGTATATTGTGGTACAATACCCTGCTCTTGAAGATACCGTGCAAATGGGCCAGGTCTTTGACCATATTCTGTAGTTCTACCGTAGTATTCTCCACCTCTATCTGATATTACGATCTTAATCACTTTTCCAGTCTGTTTCTCTACTTCTGTCTTGAAGTTCTTAAAGGCTTCTAATGCCTCATCTTTATGAACTAAAAGAAAGAGATACATGAATTTAGAATGGTCATCAATGAAGGAGATAAAGTATCTCTGACCATTCAGACAGGGAGTGGAAAATGGGCCACAGATATCTGTATGTATGATTTCTAGTAGTTCAGTTGACCTTCTGGCACTTTTCTTGGTTTTGTTAGTCTGCTTTCCCTTGATGCAGTCCACACATAACGCTAAATCAGTGAAATCAAGAGTCTCAAGGATTCTATCATTCACTAATCTTTTAATTCTGTCACTAGATATGTGACATAATTTAAGATGCCACAACTGAGAGGATTTCTCATTCACATTCATTCTCTTTATGCCAATATTATTTACAGAGAGTAAACTACTTTTATATGTTGGATCTAGATTTAAGAGAAATAAACCATCAACTAAAGAACCTGAACCGATGAATACATCATTTTTTTTTAAATCCTTATTTCTGTACTAGAAAAATTAAAACACATAACCCAAAGGTGTTAATCTAGAAACAGAAATCAGATTCTTTACAAAAGATGGAATATAAATGGTTTCTCCTAAATCCAACACATATCCGGATTGCAATATCAATCTATAGACACCTATAGCTTCCACTTGAGATTTCATCCGATTTCCTGAATGGATATGTCTCTCAGTTTCTTTCGGAAGTATTGTCTGCAGAAAGCCTTGCATGGTATTGGCCACATGGATTGATGATCTAGAATCAATCCACCAGTTATTTGAATGAGAATCAACTAAATTTGATTCATAACAAACCAAAATTCTCTGAGCTGAGATGTCCCTCATGCGCATGATGTAGTCACACACATCATCCTTACTATTATAACTTAATGAGTCTGATTTTTCCATTAGAGTGCTTACTAACATCTTGTTTGAACTCACAAACTGAGCATCAATTGCCTTCATGTATTCTTAAACAGTTTTACATTCAGGAATTGATCCTTTAATGCTCTTGTCGATGACAAGCATTAGGCTCAAGTGGTTAGACCGCTCCCACTTATCATAATGAGCAATTTGGACTAGCGTACTGGAATCCGTAAGAGCGGCGGACTCTTCTATACGGAGCGCCATATCCAAATCCATGCACTCTAAGGTTAAATAAATCTTCTATTTCCAATCTGAATAATTTTCCTTAGTAAGCGTTGGGAGACAAATCTAGTTATAAACTGCAAACAACAATAAGAAAGTTTAGATTTATTGGCGTACAACTTTATACTGATATCAACCCACGTCAATAATCAATAACACACTAAAATTAATTATAATCAATTTTAGTATGTGAAACTTTACACTAAGTTGATTGACATCAAACTTAAGTGACAGACAGATGTATCCTACAAAATTACTTGTGGGCTAAGATTATAGTCTATATCTGTCAAGGTCTGTATTAATAAGACTAGAATGATTCACTATAATTCAGAAGGTTGTTCCACACCTATAGGCAGAAGAAGGCTCCCACTGTCTTGTAGTTTCACATTCTACCTTATTCCATCTTCTCACATAAGAAAAGAATATTTCCATGTGGGGATGATATTCAATCCCAATGCAAAAGATGCAATTTTCTGATGTCTACCACTAGAAAGGTATTTCAATCTTTTATGACATCCTTAAATAGGCACTTATATGTGTTAAAATATAAAACTAATTATTTTCTTGATTTTAACACAAAACTTTATTATGAGGGCATATTTGTCATCTATGACATCTTGAAAAACACACTTATATGTGTTAAAATTAAAACTAATGGTTTTCTTGATTTTTAACACAACTTTATTATAAGGGCATTTTAGTCATTTATGGCATCCTTTAAACAACCATTCATAAGTATTAACATAAGCCTAATAATCTTAAAGAGTTCTTAATGGCTTATTCTTTACTTTATGTAACACTAACTTTTAATGGTGTTTGTTACTGTCACTAAAACAGTGACATAACAACCTTACTGTATTCATATATTTAGTGGCGTTTATTCTATAATGTCACTAAACAGTAAGATAAATCATTATGTTATGTATATCAATATACAGTGGCGTTCTGTCTTTAAATGTCACTAAAACAGTGCTTAATACATTCTGTTATGTTTATAGATACAGTGACGTTCTGTCTGTAAATGTCACTACAAGAAAACTAGATTTTTAGCGACGTTCAGAACACACTGTCATAACAATATAGTCACTGTTCTTTAACTTTTAGCGACGTTCAGAACAAACTGTCATAAAAAAGGTGCAGTCACTTATACAGTGACGTTCGGTTCATAACCATATTATGGTGATATATAATAAATATAGTCCAAAATTATTAAACGTCACTATCTGTATAACAGAATCACCCGGTTTAAAAACTTGGGTCAAAAGGTTTGGTTCGGGTCACGGATTTGGTTCGATTCAACCCATAACCGGGTTTTCTTTATCCGGTTCATACTATTGAACCGGGTTGAACCGAGACCACTAAAACCCTAATTTCATTAGATTTAACCAAAGATTCCCTCAAATTTACAAAAACTGCCATCCTTAATAAATTTTCTCTTCCTCTCTTATCAGACCACCGAACCTAGCAACGGCGGCGCCAGGGATGTGCCAGAATATCCGGCACTCCCAAACTAATCCGGTGAAGAACCGGTCACCGCCAGAACACCTCCAAATGGCCGGAGAGATAGAGAGAGAAAATCCCATGGCAACCCGACTTGCCGCGCATGTGGGGGGCTGGCTCGCCGCTCCTTGCGCGGCGGGCGGGCCCTGCGGGCCGGCCTCGACAGCTGGCTGGCTGCGCATGGCCACGGCAGGCTGGCCCTTGCGGGCTGGCCTGCTGCGCCTAGCGCTGCCGGGCTGGCTGCTTGGCTGCCCCTTATGGCCACGGCCAGCCAGATCCTGAAAATGGTGGCCGCCGCAGGAGCAGCGGCGGGCCGGGCGGATCCCGCAATGCCCCTTTGTTCCTTGCGCGGCCGGCCAAACATATAAAATTTTTTTTTTTTTTTTTTTTTTTTTTTTTATTCATTAAAACCGAATCGGTGGATGGGTGGCTGAACCCTACTCTGATACCAAATGTAAGAGTTTACCATCCCTACACTGAAGATTAATGCGGAAGATAAATACCTCCAGTGTGACTTGTTCCAACCATTGTCCGTCCAACCGATGTTTTCTTCTTGATCTACCCTGATATGCCCTGCTGCACAGAGAAAAGAAAAGAGAGAGGGGAAGGAGGTAGGGTTTCTATGTACTCCTTAATCTCAGACAAAAGAGAATGTAATGGAAATTCTCTGATTGCATAAGTGTACATAGGACCCAACCCTTTGGATTATTTATAGACCAACCGTCTCCTTCCATTAAGGATCGACGATGATCTGGGTGCCACATGTCATAGGATCCTAATGTTAATCAATCAACTTAGGTGAGGCCAGGTGACATGTGGGCCACCCAACTTACAATCCTTACCTATCATCAGGGTATGGTGATTACAGTAACAGTGATGGCGTTTCTTTTGAATGTGTTAAAATGGTATCCAGTATATTCCCAATTATTGTACCTCACATTCTACCTCTATTACAGAGTCTTTATATATATTATTTATACAGGAGAATGACATAAATAAAAGGGGAAAAACAACTGATACACGTGGCTATACACGTGGCTATTTTTACAACTGGTTTACATGATTTACATGTCAACAACCCCCCTCAAGCGGACGGAGAAGCCCGCAGTCCTAGCTTGCCAAGTAAAGAATGAAATGGACCATGGCCCAATGCCTTCATGAGCACATCAGCGCACTGGGAAGTAGTAGAAATGTGTTGAGGATGAAGTAAACCATCCTGAATTTTTTCTCGGACGAAATGGCAGTCCACTTCGATGTGCTTCGTCCGTTCATGAAATACTGGATTAGTGGACATGTGGATGGCAGCCTGACTATCACAATATACTTGCATCGGAGAATCATGATCAAAATTCAGGTCCAAAAATAAAGCCTTGAGCCATGATAGTTCACAAGCTAAGGAAGCTAAGGCCCGGTATTCAGCTTCAGCTGAAGAGCGAGATACAGTCGGTTGCTTTTTCGACTTCCATGAGATAGGGCAATCACCAAAAAATGTAATATAACCTGTTGTGGACCGTCGAGTAAACGGGCAACTAGCCCAATCGGAGTCACAAAAACCAGTAATTTTTGGATTGGAGGATGGTGTCATATGAATGCCAAGAGAAACCGTACCCTTAATATACCGTAATACATGATTAACAGCAAATAAATGAGGCTTCCTTGGACTGTGCATGAATTGACTCAACAGCTGAATCGAATAGCATAAATCTGGTCTTGTAACTGTGAGATATAAGAGCCGCCCAATTAGTCGACGATAGGAGGCAGGATCCGGAAGAAGATCTCCAGATTCATTATCAAGTTTGAGATTTTGTTCCAATGGAAAAGTACTGGGTTTACTTCCTAAAGACCCAGAATCAGCTAAGATGTCCAATGCATATTTTTGCTGACATAACAAAAGCCCATCGGATGTAGACACCACCTCAATGCCCAAAAAATATGTCAATGGGCCAAGATCCTTTATTTGAAAAAAACTTTGTAACTGAGTTTTGATGTGAGTGATATGAGCAGCATCAGACCCGGTAAGGATGATATCGTCAACATAAACAAGAAGAGCCGTATAGACATTCCCATTTCGGTAGACAAATAAGGAGGCTCCGGATAATGATTGTTTGAAGTGTAGCTGATGAAGTGCATCCACTAATTTTTTGTTCCATTGCCGAGGGGCTTGTTTGAGCCCATAGAGAGATTTTCTTAACTTGCAAACCATATCTAAGGCTAATGGGCTACCATTGTATGTATATCCCGCTGGAGGAGACATGTACACATCTTCATCAAGGTCACCATGTAAAAACTCATTCTTGACATCCATTTGATGAAGAGTCCAATTTCGATAAGATGCCATAGAAATTAAACTGCGAACAATTACAATTTTGGCCACGGGCGCAAATGTTTCATGGAAATCAAGGCCCTCTAATTAGGTAAAACCCTTAGCAACCAGACGGGCTTTATATCGCTCAATGCTGCCATCAACATTGTGTTTAATTTTATATATCCATTTACAACCAATAGGTTGTTTTCCAGGAGGTAGTTTCTCTACAGTCCAAGTATTATTTTGAAGAAGTGCATTCATTTCATCATCCATAGCAGATTTCCACAGGGGATTCTTACAGGCCTGTTTATAGGTTTTGGGCTCAACATGGGTACATAAACTGGTCAACAAGGCCTTATATGCTGAATTGTGAAAAAATGTTAAAGAGGCCTGAATTGGATAAGAAACCGTACCTGAAACAGAGGATGCAATAGTGCTGGACTGAACCATTGGGCCGGAGACAGTGGAACAAACAAAAATCCTTTAAGAGGGATGAAGGCTGCCGAATCCTGGAAGACCTTTTGAGACCAGACATAGGAATAGTCTGGTGGGCTATATTAATGGGCTCAGACAGATCATTAGAACCAGGAGTGCAGTTAGTTGATGATATGGGTAGTGATGTGGGCTGCAATGTGGACTGTGATGTGGGCTGCAATGTGGATTGTAATAAGGATTGTGATGAAGGAGATGGAGAATTGTTATTATCAAACCAATACGGTTCATCTACAACTGTAGGAACATCAGCGACAGGAAGAGGAATAGACAAATGAGACCCAGGTTTGGCTACAACAAATGGAAATGTAGTTTCATAGAAAATAACATCTCGACTAGTGAGATAGGTATTTGTAGACAAATTAAACAAGTGATACCCTTTTTGAGTAGATGGATACCCAACAAATATGCAAGGATATGCTCTAGGGGAAAATTTATGCTGCGAGGTTGAAAAATTTTTGGCATAGCAAAGACAGCCAAAAGACCGAAACATATCACAGGTGGGAGGTTTATGAAATAGCATCTCAAATGGAGAGCAACCATTAAGTATGGGTGAGGGAAGTCTATTTATAATAAAACAGGCTGTTAAGACACAGTCTCCCCAAAATTGTAAAGGTAGAGAGGACTGAAAACGAAGAGATCTAGCAACCTGTAATAAATGTCTATGTTTCCTCTCAACCACTCCATTTTGTTGCGGGGTATAGACACATGTGGACTGATGGATGATGCCAAGAGAATGAAATAAAGTTTGCAAAGATTTTGAAAAAAATTCTTGACCATTATCAGTTCTAAAAAACTTAACTGTAGCAGAAAACTGAGTAGGAATCATTTGAAAAAACTGTGTGAGATATAACAGAACATCAGATTTATATTTCATCAAATACACCCAAGTGGTGCGAGAGTAATCATCTACAAGAGTTAAGAAATAATGACAGCCCGTATGAGTGGCTGTAAAGTATGGTCCCCATATATCCCCATGAATGAGTTCAAAACAACTAGAAGAACATGAAACACTTGTTGGAAAAGAAGCACGAGACTATTTTGCAAGAGGACAAACCGTACAAACATCAATATGAGAAGAGATATGAGGTAAGTGAACTGAAGAATGCCCTAATCGGTTGTGCCATACTTGAGGTGAAACAACAACAGTAGCAACAATGGAAGAGGAAGCAGCAGCTCTAGTGGTGGAAGCAGGAGGATAGGTGAGCTTCAAAGTGGTATAAACCATTACACAGCCGGCCCAGTCCAATCACCATCTTGGTTGCTAAGTCCTGAAAAATACAATAGGTGGGAAAGAAGGTTACAGAGCACTTCATAGCAGTAGTGAATTGACTAACAGATAGAACGTTAAATGAGAAATTTGGTACATGATATACTTTGTCCAAACGAAGGTTATTAGTCAAAGCACATTGGCCAAAATCAGAGAGGATATTTAGACCCATCTGGTAATACCACAGGGACACATGAATTTGGAGACATCCTAGTAGAGTTAACAACAGGCAAGCAAGAGAAATGGTTTGTTGCACCTGAATCAATGATCCAGGTATTTGAATGTCTGCCAGAGGTAGAGAAACAGAAGTTCTTACCAGCAAAATTTACAGTAGGATTGGAAGCATTGAGGAACGAAATTAGCTGCTGATATTGATCAATTGTAAGAGGAGGAGCAGCTGCAGTCTGAACTGAAGGTAGACAAGCACTTGGAACTGCTGGTGAGGTACCAGTATCACCATTGAGATCATCAATACCAGACACTACATTATGTGCATAGATGGCCTTCTTGCCCGAACTAGGTTGAAACAAAGATTTGGACCCCTTCTTTGAGAAATTAGGTGGAAACCCATTCAAGGAGAAGCAATTCTCCTTCAGATGTCCCTGACGATGACAATAGGTACAAACAAGAGACCGACGACGAACATCTTGAAATCGACCAACTGCACACGCAGTATTATCATTTGGAATAGTGGACACACACAAGCCCCTGTGTCGTTCTTCTTGGAAAACCATGGAGTAGGCCTTAGCACAGGATGGTAACGGATCCATGGCCAAAATCTGAGTTCGAATGGTGGTAAAGACCTCATTCAAGCCCATTAAGAACTGATATAATTGTTCAGATTCAAGATGATTTGCAAGAACAATGAGAACCTCCGATGAGTACTCAGAACGCTGGATGTGCGATCCAAGTTCATCCCAGAGAACCTTAAGGGCCGAAAAATATCCAGACACCGAGAGATGCTCTTGACGAAGTAGATTAATGCGACGTTTCAGATAAAAAATCCTGGTACCATTGCTTTGAGCATACCGCCGTTCAAGATCTATCCACAGCTCTCTAGACGTGTTTGCATATAGAACCATCTGTTGAATCTCTGGTTTGAGGGAATTATAAATCCATGAGGTGACCATAAGGTCACATGATCCCAAGCATTTGCAGAATCGAGCTCTTCCTTTGAATCAGGGCGCGGCAAAGAACCATCAACAATGACAAACTTGTTTTTTGCTCCCAAAGCTACACGCATAGCACGCTTCCAGGAAGAGTAATTATCTTCATCAAGCAATTTTGTTACTAAAATGTAACCTGGATTATCTGCAGGGTACAAGGACAAAGGGGACGGACAGATCACAGTTGATTGGCGAGACATTTTGTGAAACAACAAACAAGGTCAGAAACCCTAACTCAAGAACAGACGGAAACAGAGAAAAAAAAAATTTAGGACCTGTGAAAGAAACCTAAATCAAGAAAGAACTCAAGAACTCAAATGTGCAAAGAAGAAACGGAGAAGACCAATTGGATGACAGAAAGAACCACAAAGCACATAACAATGCTCAGCAAAACCACAAAAAAAAACTGATTCAGAGATCTTGTAGAACAGAGGATCTCAAACTGCAAATTGCATCAACAAGAAAGACGTAGAAACCAACGAGTTTGCACACAGATGACCGCAGAAGAAAGATGCAGAAACCAAAGAGCTTGCACACAAATGACCGCAGAAGAGCTTGCAAGAACCGATACCCAGAAGACCGAAAACTTCCAGTCACTTCGTGAAGAGAAGACGCTCTAATACCATGTTAAAATGGTATCCAGTATATTCCCAATTATTGTATCTCACCTTCTACCTCTATTACAGAGTCTTTATATATATTATTTATACAGGAGAATGACATAAATAAAAGGGGAAAAACAACTGATACACGTGGCTATTTTTACAACTGGTTTACATGATTTACATGTCAACAGAATGAAAGAAAAAAAAATAAAAAATAAAAATCAGTGAAGCGTTTCTCAAAGAGTCGAACTGCATGCCCAAGATTTTTGGAACCCATGATATGAAGAGCTCACTCCTTAAAGGGTGTTAAGATAACTCATTTGAATTCAAATAGTCTCTGTTGTTTTTCAATAACTTTATCTGTAAATTCAATCTCATTAATTTTTCTAGCAAAATAGTTATTTCGAATTCAAATTCAAACATCAACTTATCTACTTATCACAAGCTGTATACAGTGTCACAATTTCATCATAAGTGGGACTCCTCTCCTCAACATTAGAGGTAGAGAAAAAGTTATCTTACAACAGCTGTAACAGCTACAATACCAACCACGAGATAGAAAATATAAAAGTCTCAACAAGGGTACCTGCATACTGCATTCAATTGGCAAAATACCAACCAACTGCATGTTTTTAGTTTACAAAATTACCGAGCTCATGTTTCCCTTACAAAACTACACAAAGTATTACAAAAATACCCAAAACAGTTCCCAACTACCTCAGTATGTAATTTTTAAAATGTTTACCTCTCAATTTTTATTTTATTTTTTTTGGATAAATACATATTTATTAATCCAAAGAAAGATAATACAAACAAACTAGCCTTTTAGAGGAACCGAGCAAAGCAACCCAAACACGACCAATCCAAAAGGGCCTAAGGCCATAAATTAGCCATAGCTCAATAGAAGTCAAACAAAACAGCCCACATAACCTGAAACAAAAAGACCCAGCAGAGGCCTAATACAGACTCATTCTTTAACATCACCGAGACAACAAGGAGTACGAATGCAGGTATTCTTACTCAGAAAAATTGGTGAAGTATAACTAGGAA
This sequence comes from Protea cynaroides, assembly GCA_028583415.1. Lineage (NCBI taxonomy): Eukaryota > Viridiplantae > Streptophyta > Magnoliopsida > Proteales > Proteaceae > Protea > Protea cynaroides. The sequence goes on along the minus strand of CM053269.1, from coordinate 36,124,636 downwards.
CTTTCACAGTATCTCCATCACACATTGAATTAAGGATTCCATCAATCCCATTGAAATCCACAAGCGAAGCTATGACGATGGATTGATCGGTCTCTCCCTCTTGAAGGTAGGGATCTGACTTAGCATCTGACACATCAACTTCCTCATCCCCGGAAAAAGATACCAAAGGACTTCGGCCAACAAGATGACTAGGAAAAGAGAACCCATGATTTTGTACTCACAAAACCGGCTAAAGCCAAGGGGGAGGCCAAAATAGCTCAGCCAGACCACTTGTGAAGGTTTCTAGTCCTAGGGTATAAAAACGGCTCAGAATAAGAGTATTAGGAGTTGAAATTGCATAGGGGGAATGGAAGTACCAACATAATCCAACTCAGCCCCAATGAGGGAAAATGGATTGGAGACAATGAGGGGGGGAGGGGCGGCTAGGACTTGTCATGGCCCAAGCCTGGCCTCTTCCCTTCTTACTGATAGGGGCCTAATCTTTTAGCATTAATAATGCTAAAATGCAAGGTTTAGTGACTGGAATTCGATTCCACAAGGATTATCCAACTATTAGTCACTTGTTATTTGCAGACGATTGTCTCCTATTTTCTCAAGCCAATTTTAGTTAGGTGGTGGCTTTAAAAAGCTGTCTTGAGACCTATTGCAATGCCTCAGGTCAGAGTGTTAATTTGAAAAAAATCAACTCTTACATTTAGCTTGAATATCCCGGCTCGTTTCTTGAGATGGTTTTCTCGCGTTGTTAAAATTCCCTACAGTCAAGGTCCTTCTAAATACTTGGGTCTTCCCATGGAATTTGGTTTATCAAAGAAATAAGTTTTTAATACCATTCTAGAAAGGTCTCTTAACAAGCTCAAGGGGTGGAAGTCTAATATGCTATCGTTTGCAGAAAAAGAAATGCTGATTCAAGCGGTGGCTCTCCCTACTACTAATTATGCTGCTTCCCATTTTTTGCTTCCTACTTCCTTCCATAAGTCCATTTGTCAAGCTACTTTTAAATTTTTATAGAAAAATGATGGTAATAAAGATGGTATTCCTTGGGTTTCTTGGAGGAGATTGACAAGATCAAAGGAGCAAGGTGGGATGGGCTTTAGAGATCCCAGCTTACACAATAAAGCTTTTTTAGCCAAGCTTGCGTGGAGATTAATTACCGAGCCTAGTTCCCTTTGGGATAGGACAATGAAGGCTCTTTATTTTCCTAGATGTGAGTTTTTGAAGGCTAAACTTGGTAGCCGGCCTTCTTGGGCTTGGAGGAGCATAATGGAAGACAGATTTGTGGTGGAGAAAGGACTTTTATGGCATATTGAGAAAGGTAATCATGTTAAAATTTGGGGTGATGCTTGGGTTCCTACTTTACCTAATTTCAGAATTTTTACTCCTCGAGATCCTGGTCTTACTATTATTTGGGTTAGTGATTTGATTGATACTCATAATAAATGTCGAAAAAATGAGCTTTTGAATGCCATCTTTTCTCCCATGGAGGTTTCTGCTATTCTGGCTATTCAGTTCAGTATATTTCCTAAAGAAGACCATATTATATGGGTGGGAGCTAGCAATGGAATATTCTTAGTCAAATCTGTATATCATTGGTTAAAGAATAAGGAAGATATTGAAGATTACAACAATCGTCCATCATCTTCTAGAAATCATAAATGGAGTATCAATGATAAAGAGAGTTGGAAGATGATTTGGCATGCAAAAATCCTTCCTAAAATCCATGCTTTCTTGTGGAGAGCGTGCGCACAAGGAATTGCTTTTGGTGAGAATTTACAAGTTTGCAATATACCATTTGTTTCTCATTGTTGTTTTTGCAGCTAAAAAAATGAATCCATTGAGCATATTTTATTTCAATGCTCCTTTGCTCGGGCAATTTGGTTTGGGTCTCCCTTAACATTGCTTGCTCCTTCTGATGATAATTTGAATATGGGACAATGGCTGCAACAATAGAAAAAGGTTATCAAAGATTTTATACCTTTTGGACCCCAGATGTTTTCTCTAGCATCATTTATTTGTTGGCAGATATGGAAAGCCAGGAATGATGCTCAGATAAACAGTCGACTATGGACACCTATGCAGATTATATTGCATGCTTTGGAGTCTTATAAAAAATTTGCAAACGTCAACATCAACACCAACAAGAATGAAGATAGATCTTCACTTTTGTCTTCCTTCAAATCAGTTGAGCTTTCGGATGGTATTTCATTGAATACTTTCTTTACTAATGGGAGTTTAATTCCAGGTTCTACTAGTGGCGGAATCGATTTTTGTTGTTTGCAGGATCAAGAAGGATTATCAAAAGCTATTTCTAACCCATGTTCTTTCCAGGATGTTATAGAAGGAGAAGCCCTTGCAGTAAGGATGGCTTTGCTGGATGCATACTTTTCAAGGATGGACCATATTCATGTTCAATCGGATTGTAGTAAGTTAGTGGCAATTTTAAACTCAAAAGGGGATGGATGTCCTAGTTCTATCCTGTCTATAGTGGGCAATATTTTATCACTATCCTTGTCATTCTCAACTTGTTTGTTCTCTTTTGTTCCAAGGGCTTCTAATGGCATTGCCCATGCCCTTGCTAGGAAGGCTCTCACCGAGGCCGATATGGTGGTGTGGCCTATTTTCGATTCATGGTTACAGGATCTGTATCACTATTTAGACTTGGCCGTAATGTTTGATGATTATCAATATAATTTTCTTTCACCCAAAAAAAAAGAAGATTGGAAGAGGGCTCAAATGAACATTGCAAGCTTGCCTTCTAGGGGGATTCAAATCTGTGGGACCCTCATCTTCTTCAACCTCAGGTAACCCTAACTGGATGGGCTAACTAGAAAGAAGAGGATAAGGTTGAAGAGAAACCTCGCGCGGCGGGGGGGGCAGGTTTGAAGAATATGAAGAATGAAAGGGTTGTACGAAAATAGGAGAGCCAATTTGAGAGAAAACTAGGGGGTAAAGATGGGGAGAAGAGGTCTACTCAATATGAACCGACTTTTGCAAAAGGATTTCCTTGGATTTATTTTGGTTCTCTGTCGATGAGCAAAATGTTGTGGGGTGACCAAACACCTTATAGAAGTGGCAATGGTCTAGCTTCCAATCGAACTTAATAGGTTAAAAAAAAAACGTTTTCTATACAATGGATTGATAAGTCTCTCCCTCTTGAAGGTAGGGTTCCGACTTAGCATGTAACACATCACCTTCCTCATCCCCGGGAAAAGATACCAAAGGACTTCGGCCAACAAGATGACTAGGAGAAGAAAACCCATGATTTTGTACTCACAGAGCCAACCAAAGCCAAGGGAGAGGCCAGAATAGGTCAACCAGACCACTTGTGAAGGTTTCTAGTCCTAGGGTATAAAAACGGCTCAAAATAAGAGTATTAGGAGTTGAAATTGCATAGGGGGAATGGAGGTACCAACATAATCCAACTTAGCCCCAATGAGGGAAAATGGATTGGAGACAGGAAGGAGGGGGGGGGGGGGGGGGGGAGGGAAGGCTAGGACTTGTCGGGGCCCAAGCTTGGCCTCTTCCCTTCTTACGGCTAGGGGCCTAATCTTTTATCATTAATAACGCTGAAACGCAAGGTTTGGTGACTGGGATTCAATTCCATAAGGATTATCCAACTATTAGTCACTTGTTATTTGCAGATGATTATCTCCTATTTTCTCAAACCAACCTTGGTCAGGTGGTGGCTTTAAAAAGCTGTCTTGAGACCAATTGCAATGCCTCGGGTCAGAGTATTAATTTGAAAAAATCAACTCTTACATTTAACCCAAATACCCTGGTTCGTTTCTCGAGATGGGTTTCTCGCATTGTTAAAATTCCCTACGGTCAAGGCCCTTCTAAATACTTGGGTCTTCCCACGGAATTTGGCTTATCAAAGAAACAAGTTTTTAATACCATTCTGGATAGGTCTCTTAACAAGCTCAAGGGTTGGAAGTCTAATATGCTATAGTTTGCAGGGAAAAAAGTCCTGATTAAAGTGGTGGCTCTCCTTACTACTAATTATGCTGCTTCCTACTTCCTTCCATGAGTCTATTCGTTGGGCTACTTTTAAATTTTTATGGAAAAATGATGGTAATAAAGATGGTATTCCTTGGGTTTCTTGGAGGTGATTGACAAGATCAAATAAGCAAAGTGGGATGGCAGCTTACTCAATAAAGCTCTCTTAGCCAAGCTTGCGTGGAGATTAATTACCGAGCCTAATTCCCTTTGGGCTAAGATGATGAAGGCTCTTTATTTTCCTAGATGTGAGTTTTTGGAGGCTAAACTTGGTAGCCGACCCTCTTGGGCTTGGAGAAGCATAATGGAAGGCAAATTTGTGGTGGAGAAAGGATTTTAATGGCATATTGAGAAAGGTAATCAAGTTAAAATTTGGGGCGATGCTTGGGTTCCTACTTTACCTAATTTCAGAATTTTTACTCCTCGAGATCCTGGTCTTACTATTATTTGGGTTAGTGATTTGATTGATACTCATAATAGATGTTGGAAAAATGAGCTTTTGAATGCTATCTTTTCTCCATGGAGGTTTCTGCTATTCTGGCTATTCAATTGAGTATATTTCCTAAAGAGGACCATATTATATGGGGGGGAGCTAGCAATGAAATATTCTTAGTCAAATCTGCATATCATTGGTTAAAGAATAAGGAGGATATTGAAGATTACAGCAATCTCCCATCATCTTCTAGAAATCATAAATGGAGTCTCATTGATAAAAAGAGTTTGAAGATGATTTGGCATACAATAACCCTTCCTAAAATCCGTGCTTTCATGTGGAGAGCATGCGCTCAAGGAATTGCATCTAGTGAGAATTTACAAGTTCGCAATATACCTATTGTTTCTCATTATTGTTTTTGTAGATTGGAAAACAAATCCATTGAGCATATTTTATTTCAATGCTCATTTGCCCGAGCGGTTTGGTTTGGGTCTCCCTTATCAATGCTTGCTCCCTCTGATGATAATTTCAATATGGGACAATGGCTACAACAATGAAAGAAGGTTACCAAAGATTTTAAACCTTATGGAGCCCAGATGTTTTCTCTTGCATCATTTATTTGTTGGCAGATATGGAAAGCTAGGAATGATGCTCAGATAAACAGTCGACTATGGACACCAATGCAGGTTATATTGCATGCTTTGGAGTCTTATAAAGAATTTGCAAACGTCAACATCAACACCAACAAGAATGAGGACAGATCTTCATTTTTGTTTTCCTTCAGATCAGTTGAGCTTCTAGATGGCATTTCATTAAATACTTTCTTTACTAATGTGAGTTTAATTCCAGGTTCTACTAGTGGCAGAATCGGTTTTTGCTATTTGCATGAACAAGGAGGATTATCTAAAGCTATTTCTAGCCCATGTTCTTTCCAAGAAGTTATAGAAGGAGAAGCCCCTCCAATAAAGATGGCTTTGCTGGATGCATACTCTTCAAGGATGGACCATATTCATGTTAAATTGAATTGCAGTCAATTAATGGCAATTTTAAACTCAAAAGGGGATGGATGTCCTAGTTCTATCCTGTCTATAGTGGGCAATATTCTATCACTCTCCTTGTTCTTCTCAACTTGTTTGTTCTCTTGTCCGGTATGGTAGTGTGGCTTGTTTTTGATTCATGGTTACAGGATCTGTATCATGATTTAAACTCGGCTGTAATGTTTGATGATTATCAATAGAATTTTCTTTCCCAAAAAAAAAAAAAAAAAAAAAAAAATAGAGGATTGGAAGAGGGCTCAGATGAACGTTGCAGGCTTGCCTTCTAGGGGGATTCAAATCGGTGGGACCCATGTCTTCTTCAACCTCAAGTAACCCTAACTAGATGGGCTAGCTAAAAAGAGGAGGACAAGGTTGAAGAGAAACCCGTGGGGGGGGGGGTGGGGTGTTGAAGAATAGGAAGAATGAAAAGTTTGTATGAAAATGGGAGAGCCAATTTGAGGGAAAACTAGGGGGGTAAAGATGGGGAGAAGATGTTTGCTCAATAAGAACCGACTTTTGCAAAAGGATTTCCTTGGATTTATTTTGGTTCTCCTTCGATGAGAAAGATGTTGTGGGGTGACCAAACACCTTATAGAAGTGGCAATGGTCTAGCTTCCAGTCGAACTTAATAGGTTGGAAAAAAAAATGTTTTCTTCGTCATCTTTTATCTTGACAACCTCTGGGAAGGGGACATCACTGAGAAAATCAACACACATCCTTGCAAATGCAAGCTGGTCTCTGAACATGGTCCTTCGATCACCAAATAGGGGAGTACCCGAAACAGAGCCAATAATGCTCAAGGTCTTTTCTCCCCACAAGTGCAAGGGAAGGCCAGGAAGGGTTACCCACAAAGGAAACGATTTCAGTTTGACTCTTCTGGAAGGAAGAGTTCTATCCCAGCAGCGGAAGAATATCAGCCACCCACCCACATGAAAGACACTCATTTCCATTATCTTACGTTTGTCCTCTTCATCGGAGAACTTGAACACAAAACCACCGTCCATGAGGAGATACCAATTGGCTACTCCATTAAGGTTCGATTGCTGAAGCAAAGTTTTCTTCATATAGTTAAAAGCTAGGCATTTTCCAAGGGAAAAACCTGACAATGTGTTCTTCAGGTCGACAACAATGTCTTAACTGCTAAGGGAGGACATCTCCCATATGAATCATCCCCCTCTTAGATCGGTTGAATTTATCCCCTCTTAGATCGGTTGAATTTATCTTAGTCTTCACTCCTTTCTGTTCATCTCTATACAGGTTAATAACATTATTTCCAAACACCCTACCACACTGATGTTTCTGAAACCTGATTTTGAAGTGAGGAGCCATCTCCACCCCCAACCAGAGGAGGGAAGTTTGCAATATCACAAACCGAATCCACAGGATCCCCATTGTTTTCCTCAAATCAAATAGATCCTGTAATTGGTTCCATGAGCCAAGAACCAAATGGCTCACAGAACCAGCAACAAGACTTCTGAACTGCAATTGGATTCCTCGATTAACAAGGGAAAACAAGATTGTCTCAATGACAATCAACCTGATCCCATTTAGTCCCGCGTTCTCTCATTCTCTTCGGGCAAAGGTTCTATTGCTTGCACCAGCAACAGTGGCGATTTTTCTCTAGTGTTAATGTGATAGTTTGCAGATGGATCGCCAAGAAGATTTGAACTTATGACCTCTTAATTCTGAGGTGTTGGTCTTTACCAACTGAGCTATCCCCTTGGGAACCAAGAATGCCTGTTGATGATAATGGAGGAGTTGGGCCTCTAGTGGGTTTAATAAGCCTTGCAATAACGATGCAGAATGGCATGATTAAGAAGGAAAACCAGTGAGTATTCCCTGGCTGCTCATTATACAGTCACCGGAACTGGGATTTAAGACCTGATTTATTTGCGTATTAAATAAATTCAAGGATGAATCTGCACCACCATTGGAGAGAGAAGGATGTGATGTGATGGTGGCTGCATAAGAGGGGAGGAGGGTAGAGAGAAGAGATGAGTTATTTGGGGACGGAAGTATCCAATCCATAACCATACAAAGGGAGAACGCATATGAAAACACTCTTTTGATTAGATGTGTAATTCCAAAATGTGTTTTTGAGTGGGTGAATAATTTTGTACAGAGGAACTCATTTCTGTGTAATCTTGTAATTCTCCCGAAGAAAAAGGAAACAAAAAAAGACATTTATTTCCCTTCTTTTTTTGAAAATAAATAAGTTGTACGTACATTTAACCACGCAGATCTACACAGAGTCCCTGAAGATATATTCAAACACCCCAATCAAGTAGTTTGAGAGGTCCACAATCAAGTGCAAAGAACAGGCTTGAGCCCACATTATTTCTATAGAAAGAGATAGAAACAAGAATTTAACTAGACCTCTCCAATGCCAAGTCAAGCAGAGTGCGGAAGAACTGCTGAGGATACATTGGCGGCTGCTCTGTGAGTGCCTGTCAAGAACAAATCAGTTAACATTGAGTGACGGTTAATCTGTACTTTGCATTTATCTGAATAGAGGCTTCAATAACTAACCTGATGAATCAAAACAGTGGAAGGAGTCATTCCAGGTACAGTATTCACCTCGATGACCAACACCTGCAAATAGTCAAGTTCATTAAATAGATATCCCAGTATTAGAATCCTAGGAACTAAAAGCCTTCAACAACCCCAACCCAGGGAAAACAATCCTAAAGAACAGAAATTTTCCTGTGATAAGTAGCAATAGTAATAGTAGTATAAAGTAAAGCAAAAATTAAAAGAGAAAGAGAGAGCAGCAGCAGCAGCAGCATATCACACACTAAGAGAATTTTTCTTTTTAAAAAAAATGGTTTTTTTTTTCTCTCAAAATTATCACAAATATTGATTACTTAAATCAAAGGGGCCAACAGTGATTCTTTCTAGAAAAATCTGCAATCTAAACAGAACAAGAATTGATTGAATGTTTCATTGATTGATTGAATGGCTCATTGACAATATATGTGTATCAGAGCTGGAAGCAGCTGGCCATCTTGCGTTGACTTTCCGGGTGTGTGTAATCCAGGAATTTGATGGAACCCACCAAGGAGATCTTGCAGATAAGATTATCTAAACCACAAAATCTACAAGCAATGAAATGGAAAAAGCAACTGCCCATTGACTATCCAAAATAATAGTCTATTAAATTTTTGGGCCAATAAAATGGGTTACTTTCTGGTCTTTGAGATCTCATAGGTGGGTCCCATAAAAAAGGCAGGTCTGATACCCAAGCTCTGGATACACGTCTGATACAATAGAAACTGAAGATTCTGTTATCAGACCTCTAGCAATTCAGCCTAAGGAATCAGATTATGGCTTCTTGTCATTGAAATTAAATGTTAAGACATAAATTAAGAACTCATATGTTCATCAGAAAAAAAAAAAAAAAAAAAAAAACACTCATTCTCACGTATGAAATCCTGCAAAATTATAATAGGAAAATGGATCCCATGACATTCGGAAATCAGTTTACCTCTCCATTGTCTACATTCATGAATGCATCAATACGTGAAAATCCTTCTAATCCCAGAGCATTTGCTATTATTTCAATCCGCTCTTTAAATCTTCTCAAGGCCACTTCACTGATACAAATCAAACAACCTTATAAATAATTGGAGCATGTAAGCTGATTTAGACATAATATGTCGTAAAGTCATGAAATGAATTATTCAAATATTTCTCTTCCTTCTAAATTTTCCTTCCATGAAATATCTGTCTCCATTTACTTTAGAATAAAATCTACAATAGTGAATTTATGATGCCTTGACTCATAGTAGAATATATAGAATATGGATATATGAGCTTCAAAATCATCCTTTTAAAGGTAAAATGATGCAAGGGTGTGTAAATCAGTCAGGTTTAGGCAGTTTTAGTCCGTCTCTTAGTCTTGATGTTGTGAGGCCAGGGCCGAGACTTACTGATTTAATCAGTCTTAAGGTGGCCAAACTGATACCATATATTAATTGGTCGGTCGGTCAGTCTTGATCAATCTGGTTGTATTCCGTCTAAATACCAATTGACCGACCAATTAAGGATGTCTCCGGTATTATTTTTATTTTTGTTTTCCTGACATAGTTTTTGTAGGTGTTTGGTATCATTCTAGGGGTTTTTTTTTTTTTTTTTAAGAAAATAAAAAATAGCCAAAAAAAAAACTTTTTAGCAGTTTTTGTGCAAGAAGTTAATGAGCATATGTTTTAAGTGAGGGTAAAATGGTAAAACCAATATATTTTTTTTAATAACATTAGCTTCTCATCCACCACTCTCTCTCTCCCTCTCTTTGTTTCATGAATTCGGCTACCATAAAACATTTTTTCCGGCCATCTAACCTCTGATCTGTTCCGTTGGATGTCAATTGTCAAGTATAGCAAAAATGGTAAGAGTTTCCAAATTTCAAGTCAATCGGAGAACAAGATCACTAGATATCACGATTTGAAAATTTTGTAACTTGAAGAAATCCAACTATTGATCTTGATTTCAGCCACCTCTGTTGTACTTTTATGGCCATTCAACCTCCGATCAGATCCGTTGGATGTCAATAGCAAGAAAAAATTATAAGGGTGTCCAAATTTCAGGCCGATCGGATAAAAAGGATCACCAAATATTAATGCTTAGAAAATTCAGCAACTTGACAAAAATTCAACTCTTGTTCTTGATCTAGGTCATCTCAGTTGTACTTTTTCCGGTCATCTAACCTCCGATCACAGACTTGGTGGATCTCAAGGCCAGGAACAAACGGTAAGAGTATCCAATTTCAGGTCGATCGGATAAAGGGATCATAAGATCTCATGGCTTGAAAATTTTGCACCTTAAAGAAACAAAAACACGTTTTTATTCTTAATAGAATACAAAACTTATTTATCATTCTACAATCTATTATGCATAGTAGCTACCAAACAACATTTTATTTTTTATCAAAAATGATTTTCAAAAATATTTTTTGGTAAATAGGTAAAAACAAAAAGAAATATGATACCAAAGAGAGCCTAAGGCATCTTTGGTCTATATTTTGATGAAGGATATACTTGATCCTTTATCAAACCTAATTGGATGGGTTAATACATTTGGTTCCAAGTGATTGGTCCCATCTGTCTAGAGGAATGGGACCAAGACTGACCAATTACATAATCAATGTGCAATCTTCAAACCAAGACCGAAGCACTTTATTAAATGGTTACTTGATCCCATTCAGGTTAACTGGTTTGCCCTAGGTTTTGACACCCTCACAATGATGACACACTGAAATGTTTTATCCCCATAAAATGTAATTCATAATAACATTATCATTTAATATTCCTTATGTTCCTCTCCATTTAAAGCCTGCTCGAGTGAGAATCTGTGTCATCTACTGATAGATCTTTTCAAGGAAACAAAGTACTAGTTTCTCAAACAAAACCTTAATGTCTTGATCTACACTCAAGAACACAGCTAAAGAAACTTTATGTGTATGTCTGAGCGCATGTGTGTATTGTTTCATTCCATTGAATCAGAGGTGGACGATGAATGAGTGAGTTGATACCTCACCCAGCCGTCTTATTTATAGAGTAATGGATTTATAAGAAAAGAAAGTAGGTGAGAGAGTAGGTAAGAAAGTAGGTAAGGATGAGTCAGCAATCTTATCCCCACATACGTCGAACCTAAACATAAACCCATGTAACAATAAAATGAAAAATTACAAGACTACCCCTGAACCTAAATCGATTATGGATTCCAACACTTCCCCTCAAGTTGGTGCATATATATCATGCATGCACAACTTGGACAATATCATACGAAAGGGTTTCCCAGGTAAACCTTTGATGAAGATATCTTCCAGCTAGTCCTCTGATCTGATAAAAGGAATCTAAATCTGTCCACTTTCTAGTTTTACTTTGATGAAGTGGTAGTCTATCTCAACATGTTTTGTCGGATCATGCTGAACAAGGTCATGAACAATGTTGATAGCTACCTTGTTGTCACAAAACAAAGTCATGGATTGGGCACATTGAACCTTCAAGTCTCTAAGTAAGCCTTGCAACCATAAAAGTTCACATATTCCTTGGGCTATCGCCCTAAATTCTGCCTCTGCACTAGATCGGGCCACAACATTCTGCTTCTTGCTACTCTAAGTAACCAGATTTCCACCCACAAAAATACAAACAAGAAATAGACTTACAATCTGAACTGCCTGCCTAATCTGCATCGATATAAGCCTCAACTTTTAGATGACTATGAGGCGGTAAGGGGATCCCTTTTCCTATAGACTGCCTCCATATGAGTAGAATAGGGATCATGCATAAATTGGCTTACCTGACTCATGGCAAACGCAATGTCTGGTTGTATGTATGATAAGTAGATGAGTCTTCCAACTAACTTCTGGTACCTGCCTTTATCTGTTGGTGTTCCTTCTTTCTCTTTGAGCTTGGTACTGGGATCTAATGGAGTATCAAACGGTCGGCACTCAAGCAATTATGTTTCTAAAAGGAGATCAAGGACATACTTCCTTTGAGAGAGAAGAGATACCTTTGTAGATCTGGCAACTTCAATCCCAAGAAAGTACCTCAGTTTTCCAAGATCTTTGATTTCAAACTCCTTTCCCAAAAACGCCTTCAGTTTCCTAATTTCATCGTCATTATTTCCAGTGACAATGATATCATCAACGTATACAAGTAGAGTTGTAAAAGTGCCAGATGAGAGCTTGATAAATAAAGTATAGTCAGCATTACTTTGAACATAATCAAATGCTACCATAGCTTTATAGAACCTTCTAAAACATGCTCTAGGGGACTGTATCAGTCCATATAGAGAGCGTTTCAACTTGCATACCTTCCCTTTGGTGCTAGCATCTATAAACTAGGAGGGCAATCCATGTAAACTTCTTCAATAAGTTCTCCATGGAGGAAGGCATTCTTCACATCTTATGGTTGCAAGTCCCAGTTATGATGTACAGCACATGACAAACTTGGCTACCTCTATCAAAAAACTATGATGACTGGATGAGAGAAAATTTGACCTTGCAAACTTGGCTATGGGGAAGCATTGATCCCTCCATTGTGTCAAATGTGATGTTTCATGAAACTGCCAAAGGAATCTAGAATGATCTTAAAGAGAGTTGTGCCCAAGAGAAAAATATCTCTCGGGTGTATGAGTTATATGAAAGAATTTTCAATTATTCTTTAGGCGATAGGTCCCTAAATGCATATTACGGTGGATTCAAGGGCCTTCTTGAAGAACTTCAGGCTGTTCAGCCTCTCACCATGGACCTCACACAACTTAAAGTCCAACAGTCAGAATTCCATGTTGCTAAATTTTAGCTAGCCTTCCACCAGAATACCAAGCTTTTAAAACACAGTTACTATTAGGTGAGAAGAATCCTACTCTAAGTAAGACATTCTTCTATCTCCAACGGCTGATGCCATCCAGTAGTACCATATCTCCACAAGATAACTCTGTTTTATTTGTTGGCCGAGGAAGAGGTCCCTCCTCTAGAGGTCGTGGCTCAGGTAGAGGCCGTAGGTCATATGGTCGTGGCACAGAATGACCACATATAGAGAAGGCTAATCATTATTGCACCCACTGTAGGAAAACAAACCATAATGTTGACAAATTCTGGGCCAAACATGGTAAACCAGAGTAGGCTGAAGCTCTGGTTAACTCTACCACTATACAAGATAGTCCTGTACCCATGGCGACTACTACATCGGCTCCTCTGGTTCCTACCAGCACTACAGTTCCTCTTGCACAACTTAATGCATTACTTCAATGAGTACAACAGCTTGAGCTGCAGTCCTCTCCATCCAATTTCGCCACCCTTACCCACACAAGTACAAATGCAATACTTTCTAATACCACTCCTACTCCTTGGATACTTGATTCCGGTGCTTCGTGTCATATGACTGGTGAGTCTCACATCTTTTCTTCTTTTAAAGAAACTGTTTCATCTATACCTGTATTTCTTGCCGATGGTTCCTCAACCCGAGCTACGGGCCAAGGGACAATCTCCCTAACACCTTCTTTGTCTCTTTCCTCTGTCTTTCATGTTCCTAAGTTACCCCTTAATCTAATGTCTATTAGCCAATTAACTAAATCTCTATAGTGTTCAGTAACCTTTTTCCCTTCATATTGTGTTTTTCGGAATCTCAAGACCAAGGAGACTATTGGTGGGGGCTTTGAGCGATCTAGACTCTACTACTTGAACCAGAATGAACCAGCTGCTACAACCTCTGCCGTCTCGACCCCACTTCAATGGCACCATCACCTTGTCTATATACCTCTCACCAAATTGAAGACCATAATTCCTGACTGCAAGTCTATCACACAACTCAACTGTGAAGCTTGTGAGTTAAGAAAGCATCATAGGACTGTTTTCTTGCTCGTCTTACACCTCGTAGCTCCTCCCTTTAGTTTAATTCAATTTAACATTTGGGGCCCATGTCGTGTGCCCAACAGACTTGGTTCTTGTTATTTTGTAACCTTCGTAGATGACTATTCCAAGGTAACTTGGCTCTATTTGCTTAAAGATAAATCTAAATTCCTCTCTATATTTAAAGGCTTTTGCAAGAAAATCTAAATACAGTTTAATAAGCAGATTCGTGTTTTTAGTCTGACAATGCTCTTAAATACACCCAAACTGCTATATCTAATTTTTATTATGAAAATGGTATTCTTCATCATACTAGTTGCTCTTATACCCCTCAACAAAATGGAGTAGCTGAGCGCAAAAATAGACACTTGTTAAAAGTTGATCGTTCACTTCTTTTTCATATGAATGTTCTAAAATATTTTTGGTGTGATACCCTGCTTACAACCTGTTTTCTTATTAATAAAATGCCCTTATCTGTTCTCAGTGGATAGGTTCCTTTCTCCTTGTTTTATCCATTTGTTCCCCTTTTTCCTATTACCCCTCGTGTGTTTGGGTGTGTATGCTTTGTTCATATTTTACATCCGGGTCAACGTGGTAAATTATATCCCCCTGGTCTCTGAAATGCATTTTTCTTGGCTACTCCCACACCTAGAAAGGCTACAAGTGTTATGACGTAGCTACCCATAGACATTTCATCAGTGCTAATGTTACCTTCTTTGAGGATACGTCCTACTACCCACCCCCTGCCACACCCTCACCCCCTCTAACTTCACTTGTCCCTTTACCCCTTGTCCATCCAGTTTCTCCGAACCCTAAGTAACCCCCGTCCCCACCCCCTTTAAAGGTTTACCAGTGCCGGTTCAGACCTGATTTTGCTGTGGATGCTGCTGCATCCACCAATCTACCTGCCCATGGTACTAAGGTCACATCTGACCTTCCCATTGCCCTTCGTAAAGATACATGTTCTTGAACTCAAAAATCCCTTGTTGCCTATCCTATTGATCGTTTTGTTATTACCTCCCATTTCCCTTTTCCTACCCACAATATTGTGTTGTCCTTGTCTACTACATTTATCCCCACCACCTATGTCTAAGCTTTGTCCCACCCAGGGTGGAAGGTGGCTATCGATTCAAAGATGGATGCCTTGCTCTCCCGCTGTACATGGAGTTTCGTTGATCTTCCGCATGATAAAACTGTTGTGCTGTCGCTGGGTGTATACTATTGAATGCAACCCAAATGGGACAGTTGACCGGCTCAAGGCTCACTTTGTTGCAAAAGGCTTCACTCAGACTTATGGTGTTGACTACTTTAAGACCTTCTCTCCGATTGCTTATCTCAACTCGGTTCATCTCATAATCTCCTTGGCGGTAAATCAGGATTGGCCTCTTTTTCAGTTAGATGTCAAAAACGCCTTTCTGTATAGTGACCTCTCCGAGGGGGTCTATATGGAGCAACCTCCGGGGTATGTTGCGCAGGGGGATGTCCATTAACGTATGCAAACTACGTAAGGCTATTTATGGTCTCAAACAGTCTCCCCATGCCTAGCTCGAGAAGTTCAACTATCATTACTCAATGTGGGTTCTCTCAGTGCTACTCTGATCATTCAATATTTGTTCGGCGATGGGCCTCTAAAGTCATTATCACAAGTGTTTACGTTGATGATATTATAATTACAAGAGATGATGTGGTAGCTATTACTGAAGTCAAATCTTATTTAAATGCTCACTTTCAAATAAAGGACTTGGGTTTGCTTCACTATTTTTTGGGCATTGAAGTGGTTCGTTGCAGTAAGGGCATCAGTTTGTCTCAAATGAAGTATGTTCTTGACCTTTTAACTAAAACTGATCTTCTTGGTGTTAAACCGGCTGATACTCCCATAGACCCTCATCAGAAACGGGAAACTAGTGATAGCCCTGATTTTCCTGATATCCATCAATACCGACGACTTGTCGGTAAACTTATCTATCTGATAGTTACTCAGCTTGACTTATCATTTGCTGTTAGAGTTATTAGCCAGTTCATCCAAGCCCCAAAACAAAGCCATTGGGATGCCACCTGCCACATATTGAGATACTTGAAGAAGTCTCCAGGCAAAGGTCTTATCTACTGGTGTCACAAAAATATTGATAACACCACGTATTCTGATACTGATTGGGCTGAAGCTGATAGTGATCGACGCTTCACCACTGGTTATTGCACATTTGTTGAAGGAAATCTAGTTACTTAGAGAAGCAATAAGCGAACTACTATATCCAACTCTAGTCTGAGCTTAATATAGGGCTATGGCTCAAACTTCTATTGAACTTATGTAGATACGGAATATCTTACAAGAGTTGGGATTTCCTATGAACATAGTTGCCAAGGCGTCGTCTAGGCGTTGCCTAAGCACTGCCTAGGCACCGAGGCTCCCTTGTGACGCCTTAAAAATCGAGCACCTTGGTTGCTTAGGTGGGTGTCTTCGTAGCCTAGGTGCCCCGTTAGGCCTCCAACGCCTTGGTTAGCCTTGGTGCCTTGACAACTATACCTGTGATGTGAATCAACCTATGACTATGTTTTGTAACAATCAGGCAGCAATCTACATTGCCAGCAATCCAATATTTAATGAACATACTAAACATATTGAAGTTGACTGTCACTTTGTTCGAGATGCTATTCAGAAGAAGCTTCTAATTACTTCATTTGTGCCCTCGTCAAATCAACTGGCCTATATCTTTACCAAGCCTCTATTTGGTCTAGGATTCCGACAGTCTTGTTCCAAGTTGGGCATGGTGATCTATAATGCTCCAGCTTGAGCGGGATGTTAGCGATACCTACCGCTTGGGCCAGCTTGATACAGCTCATAGCGCTATGAGCTACCAAATCTTATCTTTTATTCTTGGATAGTTTCCATATGACTTTATATAATTTTCCTTTATTAAAATTACTTGTTAAGAAACTTTCTTATTGCTTTATGCTTTCTATATTGTAAATTTCATTATAAATACAAGTAGTGAAGGAGGGAAGAGCACACCAATTGGCTCTTCCCCTTAGAGTCGACATTTCTTTTTCCCTCTCTTTTCTTCTCTTCTCCTTTCTTCTCTTCTCTCACGACTTCAGGTTTTGGTTATTATTTTATTTCAAGTTGTCATTTACAATGCCATTATTAGCATTTAAGATTTTTATTATTCTGGTATGCATCTTGTTAGCGTAGTAAAATTGCAACCATACACTGCTTTGACTTAATCAAAGTAGTAAGTGCTAGTTTCTAGGACTTGGACTCCTATTAGTATATAGACTCCTAATTAATTTATTATTTTGCTTCATTAGTTTTTTTGTTTACCAATTAGGCTTGGTAGTTTCCCTTTCCTACTTTGAGTTTTTAGTTTATGATTAAGACTCTGAATTGTAGAGTCTTAGATCCTATCTAATAGTTGTTTTCTATATTTTATAAATATAAGCTACAAGGAGAGGAGCAAGACACATCGATTATCCCTATATTTTCTTATTTTTCTATTTTGTTACATGGTATCAAAGCAATCACCTAGGTTGCCGTTTTGAGAGTCGTATAAGATTCTCCGTTAGGTATGCAGCCACCACTGTTGCTGCTCCTGCTCCTGCTACAACTGCTGCTACTACTAATACTTGGTTCACAGTGACCTATATTGTGATGCTACTACTATTTGGTTCACATTGACCTATATTGTACTGCTACTATTAATTGGTTCACAGTGACCTATACTGTGTTGTTACTATTACTTAGTTCACAGTGATCTATACTGTGCTATTACTACCATTGTTGCCACTACTACTATTGCTGCCACTACTACTACTGCTATTGCTCCTACTCATGGTTCAAGCTTTCTCGGTTTTGAGCTGGTCCGAGACGATACCAAGGCTCAAAGTTAAAAGTGTAAGGCTTTGGCCGAACCCAACTGGTTTCGACCTAGTTTCGCACGGAACCGTGGTTTCGGTTCATAGATGAACCAAACCTTCTTATAAAAGGCTCGAGTTCAGTCGAAACCCTATTGGTTTCAACAAAACTCGAGTGTTTGTTTTGAAACTTTCACCAACCCTCTTTTCTGTTTCTTTTACTTCCAAACTCTTGATTTCTTCAAAATCTTGCAACTTTCTTCAAGATTTCTCAACATGCTTCAAGATCTCTCAGCTCTCAACTCTCAACTATTTTCTCTCTCTTCAAGATAAGTCATTATCTCCAAAAAGTGTATGCAAACATCATGCATGACTTTCACATTTTTATATATTTGTTAAAATCACCCGATCTATGTATCTATAGTGTTTTTTTTTTTTTACTAATAATTTATTTATTAGATTTTCTATTTGAAAAAATTGATTTTCCTACAACTATTTTTTGAAAAACGTATGTGTTACATATGTTGTATGGAGTTGAATTAAATATATGTTAAACAAAATAGGCTGATCTACATTTTGATGTAGGCAAAATTATTTTTCTGTATTTATTTATTTATTTTAATTTTTGGATATTGATAAAATAATTAATTAAATTGGAAATAAATATAAATAAATGATAACACGTTTTTGTTTTGACTTTGAAAATCTTGAAAAAAATATAAATGTGTTACAAAGTGTGGTGGGTTGCTGTTTTATGTAATAAAGTATTGTTGAATAATTATTTTTGTTGATTTAAGGGTATATTAATTACTGAAAAATTAATAAAATATTTTTTAGTTATGGAAAAAATATAAATGCGTTACAAATGATAATAGGTTGCTGTTTTATGTAATAAAGTAGTGTTAGAAATGATAATAGGTTGCTGTTTTTTTACTTAATGGTGTATTAATTACTTATGGGATATTTTTTATGTAATAAAGTGTTGTTAGAAATGAAAATAGGTTCTTGTTTTTTACTTTAGGGTGTATTATTTACTTATGAGATATTATTTAAGTAATAGAGTGTTGTTAGAAATGAAAATAGGTTGTTGTTTTTTACTTAAGGGTGTATTATTTACTTATGGGATATTATTTATGTAATAAAGTGTTATTAGAAATGAAAATAGGTTGTTGTTTTTTACTTAAGGGTGTAATATAATTTGTTTCAATTATAGTAATTGTTGTCTTTTTGTTCCAACAATGTAAGTGTTTGAAATAGCTGATGCACCAACTCCAAGTGGTAACATTGCATGGAGGCATGGGATACCACCGACTACCAATAAGAAGCAGTCATAATGTAATTATTGTGGCAAGAAGATAAAGGGAGGTGGTGCCACTAGATTGAAGTGACATCTTGCTAGTGGTAACAAAGATGTGATGGCTTGCCACAATATACCAAGTGAAATGAAGAAGACCATGGCAAGCATGATGAAGAATGATATTGATAAAAGAAATAAGAAGAAAACAGCAAAGGAGGAATTTAAAGATGCTTATCTGAAGGACTTACCCAATGTAGGGGAGGAGGATTAGGATATTGACATTGACAGTGATGAGAGAAACCCAAATATGACACAGGTAGAGGTTCAACAAATGAAGAGAGCCGAGATAGCAAGTTTAAGGCAACGAGAGGAAAATCGACGAAGGCAGTTTGAGAGGACCAGAGGAGCTGGGTCATCTAGACAGGCACCAGTAGAGGATGAGGGGAAGAGGACGAGGCTGAGACATGGGGGTGAGGTTGAGATACCCTTTAGGAGAAGTCAGACTGTGAGGGGTTTAGCTAATGCACAGGCACCACCACCAGAGTGACCCAGATGTTGAGGTCCAAAGGGCGGATCCTACTGTATTCGCCATACATGATAGGTCACAAAAGAAGTTAAAGCACTTTTGGACAGATGTAAGGACTAGAGTGGGAAATCAATTCTCCAAGTGGATGTTGTACCATAGCATACCAGCAAATGCTACTACAGGACCTTACTATCGGAGTATGTTGAATGTGGTAGGTAGGGCAAGTCCAGGAGTGAAAGGGCCTACAGCTAGAAAGTTGTACAACACCTACCTACCCAAACATAAGAAAGATATTTAAGAATATGTAGATAATTGGAAGCCACAATGGAAAGCATACGGGGTCACTGTGATGTATGATGGGTGGACTAGATCCACCAGACAATCCCTTATCAATTTTATGGTGAATTGTTATGGAAGAACAGTTTTTTTGAAGTCTGTTGATGCATCCAAGCATGTTAACGATGCTAAGTATATTTATGGTTTCCTAAAGGAAGTGGGAATAAAAAATGTGATACAAGTGGTTACTAACAATGGTAGCAATTTCAAAAAAGCTAGGGAAAGGTTAATGAAGAATAAAAAAAATATCGATTTTTTTAGACACCATGTGCAGCCTACTGTATTGATTTGATGCTGAAGGATATGAGGGAGATCAAACTTGTGAAAGAGACTATAGAAAGTGCAAGGCAAGTAACCACTTTTGTATATAACCATGGATATGCCTTGCAGATGATGAGAACCAAGCGTGGTAGAGAATTGGTGAAGCCAGGGTTAACACGTTTTGCAACAAACTACATAGTCCTGAAGAGTTTGAACTGATGAAGTCTGGCTTGAGATCAATGTTTGCTTCAGACGAGTGGTTTAACTGGCCTCAGTCTAGTTTTCATGCTGGTAGGACAGCACAGGCAACCATATCCAGCGATATATTTTGGGATGATGTCAAGAAAGTTGTTATGATATTAGATCTCATTGTGAAAGTGTTGAGAATGGTTGATGGACAAAAGAAAGCCACCTTACCACACTTGTGGGCTGCCATAGATATGATGAAGATGCAAGTGGAGGAAGTTTACAGGCGTGGGACCTCCAAATATAATTCTATCATCAAAGATCGTTGGGAGTGACAGCTAAAGCACCCACTACATAAGGCTAGTAAATCTTTACTTGATGTACTTCAGTTTCTCAAGTAATTAAAATTACATAAAGTAAGACTTTACTTTACTTTGTTGTCAATTTTCAGCATATTATCTGAATCCCAAGTATCAATACAAAGATCACTTGGGAATGTGTCAAGATTTGATAGATGCAGTGCAAGAAGTGGTTGCCAAGCTTGAGTCAGACTCAAGAGTACAATCTATTGCTAACTAAGAAGTAAGACTTTTACTTTACTATGTTGTCAACATAATTTATAAAAATGGTATCTTTACTAATACTATTAGACTATTACCCATCAATATTGGTTCAGCTTAAAAGCTTTAGGGATGCCATTAGGAGTTTTGGCCGGGCAGCAGCAGTATCTGGTCGAATATCCACTCCGCCTGGTACGTATACTTACATTAGTATTTAGTGTTTACGCAAATGCCAAGTATTAGTATGATTGTCATCATTTAATATTTGTTTCTTATGCTATTTTGCAGCTGAATGGTGGGTCTTCTATGGGTCGAACTCACCCAACCTTCGTCAAACAGCAGTGAAGTTGCTCTCCTAGACCATTCTCCGCCACTGGATGTGAATGGAACTGGAGCACATTCTCGCTGATACATACAAAGCGACGAAACCGGTTGAGTGCAAAAAGGCTTGAGGACTTGGTATATGTGCACTACAATATAAGGCTAAAAGAGGAGCATCTACAATTAGCCAAGGACAAAGAGACCCAAACCCATTGAGCTGAGTGACATCTTCCAGTTGGAGAGAGAGGAAGCTGATCCTTTATGTGAGTAGGTTACACATCGTGGTGAGCCTCAATTAGATGAGGCTAGTGGTCAGCCAAGTGCTATTATTGCTGGAGCGTTGGAGGCTAATGTGTACGAGTTTAAGGCTACAGAGGTAGAGTCCACGCAAAGCCTCGACATCCGTTTCAGACTGGTAACAGTGAGAGTGAGTGATTGGCCAGTTTTTTCTGGAGATTCACCTTCTGCCACCAAGGGTGGTATTGGTAGTCATGATGATGATGATGATGGTGGTAATGGTGATGATGATAGATATGCAGCCTTATGCGATGAGCCCGATCAGTTTTAACAGCCAGGTCAGTAAGGGTTTCACTGCCGGATCCCTTGAGATTCACAAGGGAGTCTCAGTATGATCATGCTAAGCATGATACTGACCACGGAGCCTGGCCTAGTGCTAATACTACTAGAGGCTACACTCGAGGATCACACCAATGGTTCATGCCACAGAAGGAGGTGGATGAGACGGATCCCATGGATATATCGAGCATGTCTTTTACCATGGAGGGCATGCATCTAAAAGAGAGTTCTCAGACTAGAGGTATTGGGCATTGGCATGTACTAGATTTCATAATCATACGGACCCTGAGTCCAGCAATTCCTGAAGAAAGTGGCGGCAAGAGTATTGGTTCAACGGCACATGGTGGATTTGAGTGGTCTACTACAGGCGCTGGTGGGTTTGGAGGCTCTTCTACTTCCTACCCTAACAGTCAGTTTAGAGATGACTCAGGTGTTGGCACTGTTGGATCATCGGTGATCAACTCCATCTTCGAACCACCTACTATATACCATAGTTTGAAATCTCGAGTCTCGAGGGTGTCTCGACCCTCTGAGAAACCGAGATCTCGGAAATCTCGGTCGAGATCTCGGCGAGACACTGCACAAAAGCCGTGAAGGCTTAAAATGTGTATTTCGACCATAAAATGACCATTTTAAAGCTTGATACTCTGGGGGAACCCTATTCTAGCATATATAAACATATTTAAACCATAAAACTGTATAAATAATCACACATGGTGGTTGTTTGGGTTTACACCGATGTTTGGTAGTGTCGGTTTGAAATTCAAATGTAAACCTAAGGTAATATTGGCTATTCTACATAATGTGATATTAATAGAAGATCACAGAAGATCACAGAAGACCAAATGAGCCGGTAAAATGATATTTTAGGAGAAGAATAAACATAATAACACTTAATTAGTTAATTGTCATAGTAAAAAAAATCCAAAGTAATCGAGTAGACTATACAATCATAATTCATACATTATGTTAAGACCAGTCAAGAATTAGTCGAAAAATGGTCGAGAACTGGTCGAAAATGTCGAGAAATGATCGAAAATGTCAAGACCAGCTTGAGAACTGGTCGATACATTGTATCGAGGCGAGATCTCATCTCGAGCCCCTTGAGATCTTTGAGATCTCGCCGAGATTTAAAACACTGCTATATACATGCTGACTCCGGCTCCACCCACTATCTCACTTGATCAGCCTTACCCTCGACTTGGGTACTGACATTACGTTGATGATAGTATCTACTTTTGAGCTGTGAACGACTATTAGAAGAATTGGCTTGGGCTCATGTCATGGGACACATACGTGCTACCATCAGAGGAACGTTATTGCCACCATTAGTGGTACGCTATTCATGGTTTAGATGTACCATGAAGCTCAACATGGAACTGATTGGTGAGACTTTTAAGTTTTAAGCTACATGTGTTAATTTTAAATGAATGCCTTTATTGTTGGATGATGTTAAATCTCTAATTTGATTATCAATACATATATTATTGTTGGATGCTGGTAAATCTTCATAGTTTGTGGTTTAATGTAATGTGGATTATTTCAACGCACACTACCAAACTTGGGTCCACACCACATGTAATTATTTCCTATGTCTTTTATCAAACTAACATTAGAAATATGTGTAAAATGGTTTAAATAGGCTACACAAAAAAATCAGATAAAAAAAAACCAAATCTGGGACTCGAAACCATGGAGTCAATTTTGTAGAAAAAAAAGTACCAGATTTCGACCGAGTTTCAGTCAAAACCCAAGATATCTCAGTTTCGAGGCTGGTCGAAACCGGCCTCAAAACCGGCACCTCAAACCTTGCTCCTACTACTACAACTGCTGCTTTCGCTACTACATTGTTTCAAGCTGATGCTCTCACATTCCCCTATGCTCTAGCTTGGGGTGTGTTACTGTAGTAAATTGTAACCGGATACTCTGCTTTGACTTAGTCAAAGTAGTTAGTGCTAGTTTCTGGGACTTTGACTAATAATTAATTCATTACTTTGCTTTATTAGTTTCTTTTACCAATTAGGCTTTTTAGTTCCTTTTCCTATTTTGAGTTTACTTTGTTTTTAGTTTATGACTCGGACTATATAACTTGTAGAGTCCTAGATCCTATCTAATAATTGTTTTCTATTTTCCACAAAGAGAGGAGTAGGACACATTGATTCTCTACATCTTTTCTTATTTTTCTATTTTGTTACACATCTGATGATGTCAGACATGGAGGTGAGTTTTATTTCAGCCCTTTTTGTCATAACTAAAGTTAAATAAACAATACACGGACTTAAAGATGACAAAATAATGCTCTAAAATTGTATGCAGGTAACATCTTCTGCAGAGATAAGTGATAGTACTGTCTAATTATTTTCAGATTCTAGCCCCTCCACACCAATAGATAAAATCAGGGAATTTTTTTTTTTTTTTGAAGGAATAGCTGCATCAGATGATATATAATGTGGAGAATTAAAAGCTACTAACAGTAAGACGATTGAAAAGGATTCCATGTTCCACTAGAATGAGGGATTTCTAGACATACCTAATAATTGATGATGGGGGTGGAGTCAGATTGATGCCAGTTCCACCTATTAAACCAAGTAATTGTATACATTAGGACATTTGTTGGTGACCAAGCACATGTTTACAGTATACATTAATAAAATTCATGCATAAAGTAGTACACAAATACTATGTCTGATCACAATAAGTATACAATTAATAAAATTCATGCACAAAATAGTACATAAATACAGTGTCTGATCACAATGAGCAATCTTAAATCTAGTTCTATGAAAACCAAAAGGAGACATGCCTTGCAGTGCTTATGATAAATGTAGGATGCATTATTTTCCTTTAATTGAATAACAAGAGTATTTGCAACCAATAATCCAGGTTTGATTTCCATACTTCCTCACTGACTTGGACTGTTATTAATTAGTAAGTACGAATTATTACAGGAATAAAACAAGATTTCTCTTTTATTATTTAATATTTTCCACCGTAAAACTTGATTAAGCCTCATATGGATCTTTCCAAAAAATTTATGAAAATGAAGAGAGGTATCATTAAGATACTTCCTCTCTCGTTGATGCTTAAAACAAGCAGCCAAAAAGAAATAATTATTCATTTTGTACAACCAAAGGCAAACTTCATCGCTAGGTAACAAAATCAGAAGCTTTAGAACTAGTTAAAAGTATCAAATTACTCATTACCTCAACTTCTAGGATAATGATAAATATGTGTCAAGACATACCTTGAAATTTCTCCTCAAGTGATAAAATGCCACCAGTTTCCTTGACAGTAACACTAGGACTCAGTGAGTGCATTGCTCCACGTTTACCCACAACACCAACAGTCACTTCAACCCATCTACTATGCCCTTCCCACATTAAGCAATGTGCATTTTCGTTTGTCGATTTGGATGAAACAATTATCTCATCAGTCTCAATAAAAGGTTCAAAGATTAATAGCTCTGGAGGAGGGTTTGGCATCTCAATAATTCCATGTGCCTAGGAATTTATTTGAAATCCAGTCAGCATCAAAATATCAAACAATTATCTAATATCAATTACTTCGTTTGATAATTTTCGCCGGAAGAATTTCAGAAATTCGATTTTGTACACAATCAAGTTTCAACATTTCAATGTCAAAATACATGTCAGCTTAATGTGAACCATTCCAGGAAGAAGTCATTTATATTATGTACAGGTAGGGTATAAGAAGTCATTTATATTGAGTATTTAGGGATAGGGTATAATGATCTTTTTCTTTATATATTTATTATTATTATTATTTTTTTTTGGGGGGGGGGGGGGGGGGGGGCTTTGAATGTAAATGTATAATAACCAAATGGGAATGAAGGGTTAATCTTCTTGCTGCTTCTTTTTCTGCTTCCTCCAGCTCCTCTCTACTTCATCTCCTACTAGTGAACTCAACTTATTTAAATAAACTTGTACTTTATCCCCAAACTTGAAGCATTTATGCTAGACAACAATTTTAGGGAGAAAGATATATATATATATATATATATATATATATATATATATATATATATTATTTTATTTATTTATTTATTTTTTTTTTTGGGGGGTGGATGGTTAAGATAGTCGGTGTTTAATTGCAACAGGAAGAAGTGGAGACAGAATTTGGTATATTAACTGAAATCCCACAGCTAATACAAGGAGATACTCCCAATTCCTCATTCCACAATTTTCAATGAGAGGCCTCCACATCTTTGAGATTAAGTGAGCTCTTTGTTACAAGTTACAACCTTCTTTGTCCCTCCTTGTATTTTCCTCAGTTGTTTAAAATCTTTCACTGTGACAGGAAATCAACCAAGTACAGATGCAAATCAGGTTTTCCCAAAACATGCAAATATTAATTTGATACTAAATCAAGTCATTCAGGGCCGACTTTCTGACAAAATCTTCTAAAAAGTGAATGAGTTGAGCTCATCTGGATGACATTTTGATTTGGTTAGTTTTGAAAAGATTCTGAGAAGAAATAGGAAACTTCTAAATCATCTTCTGAAAAAATTGATTTTTAGGTGAAATTGGATTCATTATGAGGGTTAGTATTTGTTATGTACATATACATATAATCCAAACAGGTGCATACATATATGTTCACATGTCATAATTTCACTATTAGCTTCAAATGGCTAGTCCAGCCTCCCCCCACTTAATTTTCTAAGGAAAATATTTCACTGTCTTGAAAGATTAGTTGTAGATATATAAAAGAAATTTGAGCCTCAAAGTACCAGTCATGTATTCAAGAAGATCTGAAAATGATGTTTTAGGATAACTCCTACAATGAAATGGCATGAAGAGAAGTTAGCCACTTGTATAAATTTAAAATATTCCCACACCTTTGATAAACTATTGGAAGGAATGCGTAAAAGGCACTTCTTCAATGCATCTGTATAAACAGCAAGGTCCTCTGCGCAGCTGTTTTAGAAATGAAAGAATGTAAGCGGAGCATTTTTGTTAGACGCTTGATAAGAAGAAAATTTTATCAACTGATATTGAAAAGAATATACCTATGGAATCCAAGTCCCTACTATTTGGTCATAAAGATAGAAAAGAAACAAAAATTGTACCATAATCTAGCAACCCCAGTTGAACATCCATCCCGAGCTGGTTTCACGCATAATGTTTCACATTGAAGTTCAGTGATCAAGTCATGCCAAATACCACTTATGGGGGAATTTAGTAGGTCCTCTTTGCTGCGAATATCCTTAGGTATGGTATGAACTCCAAAATTTGCTAGCTGGTCAATGCCAAATTAGATCATGCTTAATGGAAAAGTCATATTTAGCACGATATGATGGCAGCCGAACAAGGTAATACAGAAGACAAAATAATATCATGGCAAGTTCTAAATGGTGCTTACGGTGTCAGTTTCCCTAGTTTTAATTTTTTGAATGCAATTAAAACTACAAAATATAGATGACAATTACTAAATAATAAGAAACCTCCTCCATCTTAGAATGACTGTAGTACATATGTACATATTAGTCAGTTACCATACATTGCTAAGAGCGAGAGAAGTTGCAACTTTGTCCATACAAGTTCTGGAAGCCTCAGCACCAGGACCTATGCCATGGAACCAAAAACAGAAGAAAAAGAATGTATAATAGTTTATAGGTTATAACATAGGAAAAAAAAAAAAAAGGCTTTGACAAACATAAAACCTGTATAAGGAACTCCTTCAGCCTCTAGTAAGGATTGTAGTGTTCCATCCTCACCAATACCTCCATGCACTGTCACAAACAGTTGATAAGCACTTTAAGGATAAAATGTACTAATGCCAGAAATTAAAGTAGAAAAAAAAAATCATTTAAGGAATATAACAGAATCCAAAATCCCAGAAACCTATTTTCTTGAGTCATATCCCAAAATGTAGAACTAAATAGTGTACAACTCAACTAAGCCTTTTCCGACTAAATGGGGTCGGCTACCCGAGTCATGTTTCACCATTCTTCAGAGCCACACTTGTTGTCAACCTACGCCATGCACGTCTTTCTGCATCACTTCTCCCAATTCAATTTAGGACTGCCCCTTGTTCTTTTAGCTCCTCCAATCTAAATCATATCACTTCTCCTTACTGATACATTTAATGATCTCCACTGCACATGTCCATACAACCTCAAACGGCTTTCTCTTAGCTTATTACATGTCAAAGCTACTCTTACTACTTTTGGTTCATTCCTTTACCAATTACTACTCATCCATCTCAGCAACAATAATTTTATTTATCTGTAGTTTCTTTACCACCAAATGTTCAGCTGAAGAATCATAAAACTAAATAAAATACTCCCCCCAAAAAAAAAAAAAAAAAAAAAAAGAGAGAAAAGAAAACATCATCACAGAAAAATACATAAAAAAGTTCATGTATTTACTACTTTATATTTATGTGTGTAACATTTTTTTGGGTGAATAGAAGATTTTTAATCAACAAAGCAGCGAATGTACAGAAGATCCCCAAATTAGGGGAGAAAGGAAAATACAAACAATTATATAGCAGTGGAATTCCTTTCCACAATGAGTTGGACAGGTAAATTCCAACTGTTTACAAGAAACCTATTCCTAAGAGAACCCGAGCATGGTTTCTCAAAAGTAACAAGGGTCTCTCTGACTTTGAAGAACATGGAGCCCCAAATCGGGTTGAATCTTCAGCTCTCATTGTTCCAAGCTCCGAGGTTACATTCCATATAAATGTGGTAGATCGTTTGCACAAAAAGAAAGTTCTTCCACCACATCACACGCACTTTTCCCTTTGAATGCACTGATAATCCATCTCCACTCCCCCTCAAGTGGGCAGATCCTTCTTCTAGAAGGCCAGCAGCAGTGGAGAATACCTTCCCATAGTGATGGGAGAAAGGGAAATCGAATAAGAGATGACTGGTGTCCTCATTTTCCTCATTTACAGACCAGTGTAGGAAGCAGTTGGGATGGACGGGGATGCTCCTTAGGAAAAGGAGGTCCCTAGTTGGGAGAGGGTGCGTGAAGACTCTATAATAAATGAAGCTATGACAAGGAATTAATCCTTTGAACCAGATAATCCCTGCCAAGGGACTAAGGAGCCCAAGTCTTGATCAACTCCCAAGCCAAGTGAGAGGAGAACAAATCTGTTGCCAAAGGAGTCCAGTAGACAAGGATCCGCTTCCCTTGGGCCTTCTCTCAATGGAAAAGAGCAGACCCGGCCCAGGCTCAAATACCATCAGTGATAATAGCTAAATCCAAAGCTGATATATCAGTCTGGCTCTAATCTGATTCTTTCACAATACCTATGGAGGAGAACTCCATGGGAATGCCAGTTATCTAGCTATAGAAAAGTTGAGCTTCCATCATCAATCCTTGTTTTGATATAGTTAATCACCCGGTGTCTGACCCCAGCATTTTCCTCTAAGCCCAGGAACCATCTTTAGAGCATGAGATCATCCAGATGGAGTCATTTCTGATGAATCTTAAGTAGAGCCAATCGACCTGAATGCTCTTCTTCTTGGCGGTCACTTTCTAAATCAATTTGAATACAAGGTGAGTTAACCTCCTTAACCCTTCTGAAACCCAATCCCCCTTCATCTTTAGGGAGACAAGTATATGCCCAAATGATCGAATGGACAAATTTGTTGTTATCACTACGTTTCCATAAGAAAGGTGCTCATTAGGGATTCAATCTTCTATACGATGGAGCTGGGGAGCCCAAATACACATGCCCAGTACATGTATAAACTCTGAAGAACTGATTTGACTAACTCCAGGCAGCCCGTATAGAAGAGGAGTCTTGCTTTCCAAAGTAGAAGCTTTTTCCAAAGCCTGTCTAAAATGGGTGAGTATGGATTATGGAAGATATCAATGGGATACCTAAATACTTGACTGGAAGATTCCCCAAAGGGAAGCCAGATATCCTCCTTAGATTTTCATGGAGCGATCATCTACCCCAGCTAGGAAGATAGGATTTTTACCAGCTTATATGGAGCCCTGACATTGCCCCAAATGAAGCGAGAATACTGGAGATCACATCCATAGACTTTGCATTGGCCTTGGAAAATATAATAACATCATCAACGAAAAGCCAAGTGACCTAAAAATACTTTGCATTTGGGAAAAAGATATATATTCTTGCGGTCAGCTCTAATCTGAATACTGCGGGATAGCACCTCCATGTAGAGAGTGAAGAGACAAGGGGACATCGGGCAGCCCTGTCTTATGCCGCTGCTGATGCCAGAGAAGCCCACCGGACTACCGTTAACCAAAATGGAGAATCTAACTGAGGAGACACCATGCCGGATCCAGTTGACAAAAGAAGAGGGAAAGTTTATCTTGAGCAGCACATCAACCAAAAATTCCTATCTCAAGCAATCATAAGCTTTATGGATATCCACCTTAAGCATGGCTCTTGGGGGTGGGTTTTTCTATCAAAACCTCTCACAAGTTCCATGCAAGGATCAAGGTGCCGGTTTCGAAACCTGTTTCGGTCAGGCTCGAAACCGGCACAACTCGGCGAAACCACTTAAACCAGGCCGAAACTTGGTATTTTCTACCAGCTTTATTGACTCCATGGTTTCGAGGCTTAAAAATATTTTTTTTTTGTCTGATTTTTTTTGTGTACCCTATTTAAACCATTTTACACCTATTTCTAATGTTAGTTTGCAAAAAAGACATAGAAAATAGCTACATGTGGTGTGGACCAATGTTTGATAGTGTACGCTGAAATATTACACAAATGTCACAATGTAGTAATGTACTAAGCTACTAACTATTAAACCACTAATTAACAATATTCATTAAAAATTAATACATTGAAGATTGAACTTAGAAATTAGAAATCTCACCAGTTAGTTCCATGTCGAGCTTCGTGGTACATTTAAACCACGTGCAACATACCACTGATGGTGGCGATAACGCTCCTCAGATTGCAACACGTATGTATCCCAAGACAAGGTATCACTCCAATTGTTCTGATAGTCTCTAACAGCCCATGAGTAGATAGAGTCATCAACATAATATAAGTACCCTTGTCGAGGGTAAGGCTGATTGAGTGTGTGTGTGGGTGGAGCAAGAGTAGGCATGAACGTCGGAAGAGGAACATACTGAAATATGGAGTCGACGAACGATGATCCAACAGTGCCACTGCCAACACCTGAGGCTGAGTCATCTCTAAATTGATTGCTGGGGTAGGAACTATAATAACCCCCATACCCACCACCTCCAACCCCACTAGCCCCAGTAGTAGACCATCCAAATCCACCATGTGCCGTCGAACCGATACTCTCGCCGCCACTCTCTTCGGGGAATTCTTGGGCTCGAGGTCCGTGTGATCATGAATTCCGGTGCACACCAATGCCCGGTCCCTCCGGTCCCGAGAACTCTCCCCTAAATGCATCCCCGTCATCTTTGCCAGACATAGTCGATATATCCATGGGATCTGTTTCATCCATCTCCTCCTGTGGCATGAACCGCTGGCGTGATCCTCTAGTGTACCCTCTAGTACTACTACTAGGCCGGGTTCCGTGGTCAGTATCTTGTGTAGCATGATCATAGTGAGTCTCCCCTGTGAACTCAAGGGAGAAGGCAATGGATCTAGGCTCTGTGGTTGGTCATACCGATCGGGCTCATTGCGTAAGGCGAGCATATCTGTCATCATCACCACCACCATCATCATCATTATCCCCAGTACCACTAGGTCCACTAGTACCAGTATCACCCTGGGTGGCAGAAGGTGATTGTGTTTCTCCAGAAGAAACCGGCGAATCACTCTCAGTCTCACTATCACCAGTCTGAAATGGACGTCTTGCCTGTGCGTGGACTCTACCCTCAGTAGCCATAAACTCTCCCACATCAGCCTCTAAGGCTCCAGCAATAAGACGACTTGGTCGACCACCAGCCTCATCTAATTGAGGCTCACCATGATCTGTAACCCACTCATTTAAAGGATCAACTTCCTCTCCCTCCAACTCAAAGATCTCACTCAGCTCAATGGGGGGTTTTAGCATCTTTGTCCCTGCTTAACCGTATGTGCTCTTCTTTCAGTCTCAAATTATAGTGCACATACACCAAGTCCTCAAGCCTTTTTGCACCCAACCGGTTTCGTCGCTTAGTATGTATAAGCGAAAATGTGCTCCAGTTTCGTTCACATCCTGTGGCGGAGAATGTTTGTGATAACACCTTTACTGCTATTGCACGAAGGTTGGGTGACTCCGATCCATATAGGACCCACCATTAAGCTGCAAAATAGCATAGGAAACAAATATTAAATGATGAAAAAATCCACAATGGAATATTGGCATCCATAAAGTAAATATACGTACCAGGGGGTGTTGATTGTCGACCAGATTCAGCAGCCGCCCTACCAAAACTCCCAGTGGCATCTCTAAAGCTTTTGAGCTGAACCAATTTTGATGGGTAATAGTCTTAGTAAAAATAAAATTCTTATAATTTATGTTGACAACAAAGTAAGTAAAAGTCTTACTTCTTGCAAAATAATAGACTGTGCTCTTGCGTTTGGCTCAAGCTTGGCAACCACTTCTTGTACTGCATCTATTAATTCTTGACGCATTCCCAAGTTGTCTTTGTATTGATACTTAGGATTCAGATAATATGCTAAAATTGACAAATATTATAATTACGTCAATGCAAGCTGATGTAATTTTAATTAGTTGAGAAATTGAAGTACATCAAGTAAAGACTCACCAACCTTGTATAGTGGGTGCTTGAGCTGTCGCTCCCAACGATCTTTGATGATGGCAATATATTTTGAGTTCCCGCGTCCCGTAAGCTTCCTCTACTTGCATCTTCATCATATCTATGGCAGCCCACAAGTATGGTAAGGTGGCCTTCCTTTGTTCATCAACCATTACCGGCACTTTCACAATGGGATCTAATATCGCCACAACTTTTTTGACATCATCCCGGAATTTATCGCTAGATATGGTTGCTTGTGCTGTTCTACCAGTCTCGAGAATTGGGACGAGGCTACTCAAACCACTCCTCCGAAGCAAACATTGATCTCAAACTAGACTTCTTCATGTCAAAACTCTTGAGGGCAATGTAGTTTGTTGCAAACAAGCGTTAACCCCGGCCTCACCAAGTCTCACCACACTTGGTTCTCATCATCTCTAAGGCATATCCATGGTTATAAATGAAAGTGGTTACTTGCCTTGCATTTTCTACGATCTCTTTCACCCGTTTTATTTTCCCCATGTCCTTCAAGATCAAATCAATCCGATGGGCTGCACATGGTGTCCAAAAAAGTTGGTATTTTTTATTATTCATCAACCTTTCCCCCCGCTTTTTGAAGTTACTACCATTATCAGTGACCACTTGTATCACATGATTTATCCCCACTTCTTTCACCACTTTCTTCAAGAGACCATAAATATACTTGGAATCCTTGATATGATTGGATGCATCAACAGACTTCAGAAACGCTGTTCTACCATCACAATTCACCAAAAAGTTGATGAGAGATTTCTTGGTGGGTCCGGTCCACCCATCACACATCACGATCACCCCATATCTTTCCCATTGTGTCTTCAAAGAATCCACATATTGTTTCATTTCTTTTTTTATGTCCGGGTAGGTCTGCAATGCCATGGTACATCATCCACTTGGAGATTTTGTCTCCTACTCTCGTCTTGACATCAGTCCAAAAATGGGGCAACTTTTTTTGTTTACTATCCTGTCTGACAAATAGATCAGGATCCGCCCTCAGGACCTCAAGATCTAGGTCACGAATAGGTGGTGGTGCCTGTGCAGTAGCTGGAGTCCTAACACTCTGAGTCCTCCTAAAAGGTATCTCAGGGGCACCCCTACTTCTCAGCCTCGGCCTCCTCCCCTCATCCTCTGCTGCTGCCTCTCTAGATGACCCAGCTCCTCTAGTCCTCTCAAACTGTCTTTGTCGATCTAGCTCTCTTTGCCTTATACTTGCTATCTTCGCTCTCTTCAGCTGTCTCACCTCTGCCTCTGTCATTTCTTGGTCTACCTCATCACTGTCAAGGCTAATGTCATCTTCATTAACCCCTAGATTGCCCTCCAGACAAGCCTCCTCAAACTCCTGTTTATCTGCCTTTTTCTTATTTCTTCTATCAATATCACTCTTCATTAAGCTTGCCATAGCCTTCTTCACTTCACTTGGTACGTTGGGGCAACCCATAACATCCTTGTTACCACTAGCAAGATGCCACTTCAATCTAGTGGCACCACCTCCTTTTATTTGCTTGCCACAATAATTACATTGTGACTGTTTCTTATTGGCAGTTAGTGGTATCCCATGCCTCCATGCAATGTCACCACTTGCAGTTGGTGCATCAGCCATTTCAAACACTTATACTGTTGAAACAAAAAAACAACAATTACTACAATTGAAACAAACTATATTTTCATTTTTAACAACACTTTATTACATAAATAATATCTTATAACTAAATAATACATCTTAAAGTAAAAAAACAGTATAGGTTTATCATTTTTACATTGCATTATTACATAAAACAGCAACATATTATAATTTCTAACGCATTTATATTTTTTCCATAAGTTAAAAATATTTTATTAATTTTTCAGTAATTAAAATGCCCTTAAATCAACATAAAGAATTAGTACATATTACTTTTATTACATAAAACAGCAACCCACCATAAAATAGTAATACTTTTAAAAATAATTTTATTTATAAAGATTTTCAAAGTGAAAACAGAAATATTTTATCATTTATTTATATTTATTTTCAATTTAATTAATTATTTTATCAATATCCGAAAATTAAAATAATTAAATAAAAACAGAAAAATAATTTTACTCCATACAAAATGTAGATCACCTTATTTTGTTTAACATATATTTAATTCAATGCCATACAACATGTGTAAGATGTAATTTTTTCAAAAAATAGTTGTAGGAAAATCTTTTTTTTCAAACAGAAAATCTAATAAATAAATTATTTGTCAAAAAAAAAAAACTACTTCCTTGGATTCATAGATCGGGTGTTAGAATCAAACATAAAAAAAATTGGAAGCCATCCATGATGTTTGCATACCATTTCATTCAAAAATACACAAAATAGAGAGAATGACTTACCTTGAAGAGAGAGAGATGAGTTGAGAGCAAGAATCCTTGAATAATCTTGACAAAAGTTGATATCCTTTGAAGAATTGAAGATTTAGGAAGAAAAAATTGAGAGAAATGAGGTTGGAGAGGAGAAGGGGGAAAAATAGGAAGGAAGTGTCGAAACCTACTGATTTCGAGTAGGTTTCGACACTTAAAAGGCACTGGACCAAATTATTATGGGTCGAAACCTGGGTTTCGACCGAAACCTGGTCGAACCCAGTGGTTTCGGTTCGAAACCATGCATAAATCAGTTTCGAGCCTGGGTTTCGTCTCGCCCAGGCTCGAAACCGAGTTGTTTCGGTCGAAACTTGAAGTTTCGACCGAAACCTCGAACAGTGGTTCCATGCACAACAAGAGGCTATCAGGAATGCATCTTCCTTCAATGAAGGCCGATTGATTTGGACTAGCCATCTCTCCCACCCACCCTTTTGAGCCGGTATGCAAAGAGTTTTGCTATGAACTTATACAAGTTATTGCAAAGGGCAATAGGTCTGAACTCCGAATGATAGTAGTTCCATTAGTCTTGGGAATCAAGAATAAGAATGTTTGATTTACCTCCTATCACTTGGCTGGGGTTGGAGAAGAAGCTGTGCACTGACATGATCAAGTTGTGTCTGACAATGTCCCATGCTGATAAGAAGAAGCTGATGCTGAAACTATCCGGGATTTACGGGGCTTGATAGCTAGCAAAATTTCCTCTTCAGTTGGAAGGACTGCTAAAAGATTCCATTGAGCTTCAAGAAATCTTTTGTCAATTAAACCGTCAGGGATGCCAACAGGGACGGGGAGGATGCTGGGATAAAAATTCCTCTGAAATAGTTTTAAACCTCTTTTTTAAATTCCCCCACAGAAGACGGGCTCACCTTCCCTGGAGGTGAGAGAACCAATGAAATTTCTATCTGCAAAACATTAACACCTCTAAGTTTTATAATATTCAAAATCAATTGACCGTCGCGACTTGCAACTGCTGCACAAGATGGTCTTAAAGTTCAAACAATATACATGCACCCTTCCCTCAATCATTGTTGGGAGTGAAACCAAGCTTAACAATATTATCTAAATCCTTTGCTCAACTGCCAAACAGTCACTCAAGGAGAGAGGTCTCTGTGTTCCCCCATGGAGAGAGACAATATACATGCAATCCAAGTGGCTTCCAGACTGTCAAAAAGTGTCACCCATTCCTCACATCACTTTTATCTGAGAATCTGAGCAAAATAGTGATCAAGGAAGCAATGGTAGCAGCCTTAGCAATGCCACCCACGACTCACCCACCCATGGCACACAGTAGGCATTGTCCCCATGAGTTGTAGGCCAGTTACAGAGAAGAAGATAAGAAATGAGTCTATGTTGGAACTCAAATCTGGAGGAAAGGGAAGGTGGTGATAAAATTGTAAAAAAAACGTATGTAGTTTTGGAATACCCATACTCGTTCTAAGTAGTTTACTAAACCAATAATTCGGTGGCTAATTTTGTAAACCCAAACCCATGTTTGAGTAATCTCATAATTTTCCCAAGAAAAAACCCTTTCTTTAGACCGGATGTCAGATACAGCCTACAGATGAGAGGTCCAAGAAGTGCAAAAAGGACAAACTGACTTATCACTGTATCAGCATAAACTATATCGAGACATCTTGGGGACAAATAAATTAATCAACTAATAAGCCTTTTATATCTCCTTGCGTCCAGGACAAGGTCCTCTAGTTCCCCATTAAGCTTGTGATTCTGATCAATAGGAGTTTGAACAGATCTGCAACCATCATCTCATTTCTGGGTTGAGAGTGAACAACCTGCCTAAATATTTTTTTTAAATTGGATATTTCAGTTAAAATTCATAAAGAACCAGAATGCTGAATAAATTTTCATGCATATGACTCCAAAATCTCTTACGATAAATTTTCATAAGGGCCTAAAGGGTACTTCTCAGTTTGCTTGTAGTTGACTGTATTGTACCTGCACTCACCATAAAGTCTTGGCCGTTTGGTGTGAGATGAAATCACTTAAACTCTCAAACTGGCAGTGAAGGTTCAATCTTTACTCTAATACAAAGTTGAAATGACTAATACAAATTGAGGGGAGGGGTAGAGGAAAGAAGACAAAGAGATGAAGGAGAAGAAGAGGATGAGGAATCAGTAAATTGAGTTATATTTTCTCCCCCTTAACCACGCTATATTATTGAGAAAGAGACCGACAACAATGCCCTCCAAGGAGAGGCATGGTGTATCATATAACCCTTTGACCTGGGAAAAAAAAAGAAAAGAAAGGGGAACCCCAACAGCTTACACATAGTTCAACATTGTTAACAAGATTACGCCTGTAAAGAACCATGTCTTCTAAAAGTATGATGAAGAACCAAGACTCAACAAAATCACAGTTTATGAACACACAATATTTAATAAACTTATCAATGCTTTCAACATCGAGGAACTGGTTAAAAGTTAAAACATCAAAAATACCAACTGCAACATGTTAAAATGTGCTCCACCCTCTGAAGTGGCATCACTATATTTATATCCTTGGACACTAACACTTGAAGTCTAAATAAAGAGAACTTAATTTTCCCTCGGAAGGGTTCTTAATATAAATCTTCTCTAGTTCAAACATTGCTCAAGAACTAAAACCCTAGTCCTCAGTTATAAATATAGAAGCAGAAGTATCGAAAAGGTTTTCTGGCTTTCTGCAATTACCCCAGAATGATGTTTCCAACCATGGTCTTCATGAACAAATAAGAAAGGTAAAACAATGAAGCATGCCACTAGTAAATATGTAGTACAGAAATGAAACCTGCAATGAATACTGTGGCTTCAACCTCCTTAGCTAGCTTGATCCACTGCTCCAGCGAAAATTTGAGTGGGGGATCATCGGCAACATCAAACCCAGAAAACCAACTTTGTTTATCCAGGCCTTTCATAAGATCCATCATCACCTGGTCCCGTAAATTTGATGATAATGCAGCTCTAACTGGTTCAAATGCCTCCATGCATGCCGCAAGAACTTCCTCTGTAGTGTGCCGTAGTACAAGAGAGTAACTGCAGCCAAGAAAAATATATCTTATTTGACAAAGAACATGACAATCAAAATGAGAGAAGGGCAAAATAACAAAGACACAATAATTTATGATGCATGGATGCCCAATGACATTAACTCTACATTTATTCGAAGCATGTTGTGTTAAGTAGGTCATGCCCAAAACAATTGTGCTGTTTCATTTTCAGTATGAAAGATACTGAAGTAATGTGATCAAATGAACAAAAAGTATTCACCCAAAAAAAAAAAAAAGAACAGTAAGTACTCAAACGATTGTTTTCCTTAATACAAATCCTGAAGGGAAATCAGTAGCAAACTCTTGAGTTAAAAAAAAGTAACCTGCTGGCACTCTATAACAGAAACATGTCAAAGTGGAAATGTTTCAAGATTCAATAAAGTTGTCCTGATTTTACATTTGCCAAGACCTCATTCCTCCTGTATAAATTACTAAAAATCCGAACACACAGGCATGGATAGTCCAATTAGGCATTTTTAACATTCTACGTGTAAACCTATACATGTCCAATAGCCATTGATAACATTCCAACTTTTTCGATCATAGTAACAGAATGCATTAGGTTCCATAGCACCTCCTACAGACTATGGTCACATCATGTAATTAGCGAAAAATAAATAAATATAAAGTATGGAATCCATTTTAAAGCAGTAGTTTATGCCATAAGCAATTTGTTATAAGTAATGAACTGATTCACGGTTCGGTTCAATTTAAGTGGATCTGTTTAGGATAAGAAGATAAGAATGAAAACTCATGTACACACATTTAATACATTAAATGTGTAATGTGTGTGCTGGGACAGCTCTATGTACACACATTTAACATGTGTTAAATGTGTAATGTGTGTGCTGGGTCAGCTCTACCTACTTTCCTTATTTACCTCATTATAGTTGATTATAAATAAAGGCATTTGGGGGTGAGGTAAATCAACTCACTCATTCATTCTCAATCTCTTATTCAACATGGTATCAAAGCCACCTCTCAAGAGAACCTGACCGCAATCCACCACTCCCCTCCCTTCTTTCTTCTCCTTGCCACAAGGCTCCTTTCTCAAGAGAACCTGAATGCAAGGTGTATCTGATCCCTTCTCTCTTTACCGCATCCTGTAAATCCTCCTTCTCCTCTTTTTCTTAGCCCCTAACCCATTATTAGGGCTGCAATATAAGAGAATGTCATAAATGGACAAAGTTGTAGTCCCTTTTTCCTCTTGAAAAAAAAAAAAAATTTATCACAGAGACAGGAAGATTTCTCAGCCAGCATATGCCGCAAGCCATTCTAGGGTTTTTTTGTTGCGGTTTGTCCTTTTTTGGTGAGAAATATTAATTCTCTGTGGTGAGCAGCCTCTCTTGGACCAAGATCCATTGGCGGCAACCTCTTCTTGAAATTTTTTTCCATCTCAGTGCAGCCCAAATTTGCAGAATCCTTCTTCTGAAAAAAAAAAAAAAAAAAAAAAAAAACAAAACTTCTGTCTAATCATCATTCCGACACAGGTATTCCTCTTTGCTGGATTTTTTACGGAATTGATATGGGAAGAATCAATTCCTATTTTCCCATGATCATGGTTGTTGAGTGCATCGAATTCTGAATTCTCAGATTTTGCAGTGTCATTTTTTTTTTCACTGGGAAATATCTGAGTTGTTACATTAGTGGCATCTATTATTACATCATGTCTGGATTATCTGATGCTACTTCCTCTGAGGTACCAAAATTGGAATTGACTACCATTGCTTTAAATCCTGTGAAATTGAATGGGACCAATTATCTTATGTGGTCCAAGACAGCCTATATGGCCATTGCTGCCAGACTCCTTGGATATATTAATGGTGCGCTTACACCACCAGACCCAAGTGATAAATTTTACAATAAATGGGTCTCTGAGAATTCAATTGTGATGACCTACCTTATTGGATCTAAGGAACCAAAGATAGGTCGGGGTTATGTGTTACTACCTGATGCTGCCCATATTTGGACTACTGCTAAGGAGTCTTACTCACAAGTAGGAAATTACTCCATCATATTTGACCTATATGTCAAGATTGAGTCCTTGAAACAGAAGTAACTTTTTGTGGCTGACTACTATTCAGAACTCCGAAGCTTATGGCAAGACCTAGACTACTAGACACCTTCACAGCCGCTTACGCAGTGGATGTTGCTGCTATGAAAAGTGTTACAGACAAACTCAGAGTTTATACATTCTTAGATGGTTTAAACTCTGACTTTGATCACGTCCGCTCACAAATTCTAAACCGTGAGCATCTCCCAACTTGGAGCAGACTAATGCAATTTTACAAAATGAGGCCTTATGGCGTATCTCAATGATGTCTGTTGCTCTAGTTAAGCGATCCGCGCTTCACTCTACACAGCCTTCAGCACACTATTCTTCTCCTAAGGAACCTATTCATTGTACTCATTGTGGCAAGGAGCGCCACACTAAAGACACCTGCTGGAAGTTACATGGGAAACCCCCAAATTTTGAAGCCAAGAGACGGGAGAAAAAGTCTAAGTTTGGGAAGATTCCACAGGCACATCAGACGGAAACTTGTGAACAGCCCGGACCTCTAACTGTTGTATCTTCTGTGCTCACTTCTGAAGAACTTCAGGCCTTCAGGAATCTTCTACGATCTACTGCTGCCACCACTGGTCATCAGTCAGCTTTAGGGCCATCAGGTTCATTCTTTGCTCGGTGAGGTACATCCTATGCTGGTCAATGTGCTTCCAATAACACCCATCCATGGGTCATTGATACTGGAGCCATTGTCACATGACAGGTTCTTCCTCTTCATTTATTCTCCCTCCACTAGGCAGGATACAGTCCGAGTTGCAAATGGGACTCTTTCTTCTATTTTAGGAAAGGGGTCCGTCCGTTGCTCTCTAAATCTTACTTTACAGTCTGTGCTTCATGTCCCAAATTTTTCTACAAACTTACTTTCTATTAGTAGTCTTACAAAATCCTTGAACTGTAAAGTTACTTTTTTCCCTTCTTACTGTGTTTTTCAGGATCTGAAAAGCTGGAGGACGATTGGACATGGTAGAATGCATGGTGGCCTCTACCTTCTTGCAGATGGTCCTTCATCACCAATAGCATATCAGCCTCCACTCATTTCCCAACCAACCCCGCACTCTCCTTACTCTACTATCAATACTTTACAACAGTGGCACCGTCGTTTAGGGCATCTTTCCACTGTTGTGTTATCTCAGTTATTTCCTTTTTTATTTAAGCAATATAATCAGGACGAGTTATTATGTGAAGTTTGTATTCTGGCTAAACAGGCTCGTACCTCCTATAAACCTGCTAATATTAGGAGCACTGGTATTTTTGACTTGGTTCATTCAGATGTTTGGGGTCCTGCTCGGGTTTCTTCTACTTCTGATCACCGGTGGTTTGTCACATTCATTAACTGTCATACCCGTACCACTTGGGTTTACTTGATGCAAAACAAGAGTGATGTTTTCTCATGCTTCCGCCAGTTCCACAAAATGGTACAAACCCAGTTTCATGCTTCACTAAAAATACTTCGAAGTGACAATGGTTGGGAATACTTAGAAGGTCATTTTCAGCAATATTTACTGGATCACGACATTCATCAGACGAGCTGCGTTGACACACTAGCACAAAATGAGGCGGCTGAAAGAAAAAACCGCCATCTCCTTGAGACAGCCAGCGCTTTAATGATGGATGCTCATGTTCCCGCACATTATTGGGGCGATGTAGTCCTCACAGCCACATCCTTGATCAATCGGCTTCCATCTCGTCTTCTTCAAAACAAGGCACCACTAGAGCTGTTACTTGGCGATTCATCCTTCCCACTGCCACCTAAGGTATTCGGTTGTGTGTGATACGCACGCAATCATCACCTACATGGCAAACTGGAGGCACGAAATCTACGATGTATTTTCTTGGGCTATCCGGCAACTCAAAAAGGATATAGATGCCATCATCCTTCTTCTCGCCAGATGATCATCACAAGGGATGTTATTTTTCATGAGAGTTTAATGTATTACCAGTCCCATTTTCAGGGGGAGCCCGCACCAGTTGAAGTCGAAGATGTGCCTTTACTTATATCAACATCTCCTTAGGAAGTAAGGGTACAAAGTTGTGTGGACTCAGACAGCTCATGTACACCAAGTAAAAATGACAAAATACCATAACCTCTTCCTACACCAGAGTCTCCAAAACCTCTTCCTACACCAGAGTCTCCATCCACTCCTACCGTACCCAACCAATCTAATCCTAGCCTTAAGCCGTTGCAAGTATATAGCCGTGCCAGAAGCAAGCATGGACGGGCCACTACCATCAACACAACTACTCCAC
The DNA here is from genome assembly GCA_028583415.1 of Protea cynaroides. Lineage (NCBI taxonomy): Eukaryota > Viridiplantae > Streptophyta > Magnoliopsida > Proteales > Proteaceae > Protea > Protea cynaroides. The sequence continues at coordinate 36,082,459 of CM053269.1, read as the reverse complement.
ATGTCCCTTCGTCAGCCCAGGATCCAGATACTGAGGAGCCCACAGGTAAGGAGCTTCTAGACTCTGCTTCTGATCTCCCTATTGCCCTTAGAAAGGGTACTAAGACTTGCACTCTTCATCCCATCTCTAATTTTGTTAAGTATAATTTGTTATCTCCTTCCTATCGCGCTTTTGTGTCCTCTCTCTCTTCTGTGTCCATTCCTCAAAGATGGCAGGATGCAATTACTGATGCGCGGTGGAAAGCAGCAATGGAAGAAGAAATGAGAGCACTGAAGAAAAATAACACATGGGAGCTTGTTTCACTCCTTATAGGGAAGAGGCCGGTAGGGTGCAAATGGGTGTTCACCATCAAATATAAGGCAGATGGGACAGTAGACCACTACAAAGCAAGGCTAGTAGCTCGGGGATTCACTTAGACATACGGGATCGACTATCAGGAGACTTTTGCCCCAGTTGCGAAAATGACTACTATCCGAATTATCTTAGCATGTGTTGTGCATCACCATTGGGATCTCCAACAGCTAGATGTAAAGAATACGTTCTTACACGGGGGAGCTGAATGAGGAGGTTTACATAGATTATCTACCTGGCCTCTCAAACCACATTAGTAGTGACAAGGTGTGTAAATTGAAGCGTGCATTGTATGGATTGAAACAGTCTCCCAGAGCATGGTTTGGAAGGTTTCACAGGGCCATGATAGGATTCGGCTACACTCAAAGTAAGGGGATCATACTCTGTTTATAAAGCACTTTGGTGGGACTATTACAGGACTACTGGTGTATGTTGATGACATCATAGTCACAGGAAATAATGATGCTAAAATCACGAAGTTGAAGGCATTCTTGGGACAGGAGTTTGAGATAAAAGATCTAGGAAAGTTAAGGTATTTTCTTGGGATAGAACTAGCCCGATCTTCTAAAGGGATCTTTCTATCTCAAAGAAAATATGTTCTAGATCTCTTAACAGAGACTGGTATGCTTGGTTGCAGTCCGTGTAATACTCCATTAGACCCTAACACTAAAATCAAGGAAAAAGATGGTGCGTCAATCGATAGGGGAGGTATTAGCGTTTAGTTGGAAGGTTGATTTACTTGTCTCATACTTGCCCAGATATCGTCTTTGCAGTCACTCTGGTGAGTCAGTTCATGCATGATCCCTACACCAAACATATGGAAGCCGTTTACAAGATATTGCATTATCTCAAGGCAGCTCCAGGGAAAGGAATTTTGTTAATTCCAAATGATCACTTAAAAATAGAAGGTTATACTGATGCTGATTGGGCTGAAAGTCCAGATAGGAAGTCCATATCTGGTTATTGCACATTTGTGGGGGGCAACCTAGTCACATGGCATAGCAAGAAGAAGAATGTGGTTGCTAGATCCAGTGCAGAAGCAGAGTTCAGAGCTACAGCCCAAGGCATATGTGAGCTTTTATGGTTACAAAGCCTATTGAAGGATTTGAAGATTCAATATTCTCAGTCTATGACTTTATGTTATGATAATAAAGCAGCCATCTGCATTGTTCATGACCTCGTACAACATGACCGAACTAAGCATGTGGAGATAGATCGGCATTTCATAAAGGAGAAGTTGGAAAGTGGTCAGATTCAGATTCCTTTTGTCAAATCAATTGACCAGCTTGCGGACATCTTCACCAAAGGACTACCTAGAAAACAGTTTCATGTCATTTTGTCCAAGTTGGGCATGCATGACATATATGCACCAACTTGAGGGGGAGTGTTGTAAGTAATGAACTGATTCACGGTTCGGTTCAATTTAAGTGGATCTATTTAAGATAAGAAGATAAGAATGACAACTCATGTACACACATTTAACATGTGTTAAATGTGTAATGTGTGTGCTAGGACAACTCTACGTACACACATTTAACATGTGCTAAATGTGTAATGTGTGTGCTGGGTCAACTCTACCTACTTTCCTTATTTACCTCATTATAGTTGATTATAAATAAAGGCATTTGGGGGTGAGGTAAATCAACTCACTCATTCATTCTCAATCTCTAATTCTACACCTTTGTGTAAGCAGACTTAAGTTTTTTCATCCTACAATTGTGCAGTTAATTAAATTGGTACAGCCATTCGACACAACAAAATGAAATTTAAATGCAATGTGAAGCGAGTACCCAGCACACATCGCTGAATTGCATGAAACTATTTCTACTTCTACCAATTTACTCTACTACAAATAAATAAATAAATAAATAGACGTTATAAGGAACAACACAAGAAGGAAAAAAATTAATGTATCAATGGCAATAATAATTATTTTTTTAATTTAAATTGCATCTACAAACAGCACATCAATACTCAATACAGTTATGATGAGAACTACAAATAAACACTCACGGTAAAGACCATACTGTTCTCGAGCTGACATTAATATCCTTCTTTTCCTGGTTAATAATGGATGAATATCCATTTGTGGGGGCCAGCAAACATGGAGTTACTTCAAGCTGAAACAAACAGATTGGCCAATCATCAGATATAATCAATCATGAAATGCATTTCAATGAGACAAAGGATTCAAGTGCAAAAATGTCAAATCTCATGTTGCTGCCAATATCATCACAAGAGAGGGTGAGGACAGGACTCCTGCATGCAGTATCAATTAAAAAAGAAATATAACATTATATAACAGCCAAGATGACACCATGACTTGGTAGCACTGCATGAACTTAAATGGAAGTTGAGAAGTCCCTTAAATGGATAAGAAAATTTTCTCCAAAAATGGCCTTAGACATAGCTACCAACACAGTTTGAAACTTGGCAAAATCTTGCCAAATTTTCGGAAATTTTGAGATCTCGAAGTGATCAAGATGTAACACCATACAAGTCAGAAAATATACACTTTTTCGGTCGAAATTTTGGCATTTTGCCAACATTTCAAACCGTATTGTATCGGTTCACCGAAACGATCCAACCAGATAAATACCCTATTCAACTGTTCCTGGTTGAAATTAAGACCGAGAACTCAACATTTCGCCTGTCTCACAGCAACAAGAAGAGAATCAGTGATTTCGGCAGGATTTCGCTACCTCACCTCTTCAGACAATCAGAGTACACTGCTGGGGGTTGCCATGTCACAACCATGGTTTCAAGTATCGAATCGTATAAGTATCAGTATCAACAGGGGTCGATACGATACAACCCCAAACGTCTCTCATGTTTTGAAAATATATGGTATCGAAGTGTATCAACCGTATCAATCCTTCTGGGTCAATACACATCCATACAGTCGATCATACTGATTGATACACCTCATTTTATATTGATACAATGTTCTCGAACACCGTTTTAATGTGTTGGCCCATCCGTTCCACATACACGAAGTAGCAAAGGTAAGGAACCAGTTGGGTTAACTCAATCCTCCAATGTCCAAGGTTTTTTGGATCGGTTTAGAAGTGGCAAGTGTAAGAGGAAAAAGAGCCCAGAATTCGTGAAATGAGCCTTACAAACCACTTCAGACCGGCAGATGCAAGGCAACAGAGGATAGAGAAGGCCATGAATCCATAATCATTAGGTAAGAAGATGGAGAAATCGATTACCAGATGGCTTCACAGTGCTTTTATTCCATCTCACAAGGCCAAAGATCCAAACTTCAAGGCAATGGCATGGGAATACGACAGTGTGGACCAAGTGAGACGGCACCCACACCTTTTCAGATTGCAAGACCTTATCATAATACCATTGTGGAAGAGGTTGATGAGTACGTTGGTTCCTTTAAGAAGAAGTGGCCCCAATATGGAGTGACCATTATGTGTGATGGTTCGAGTGGGCCAACGAGGTTGTCCATCATCAACTGCCTCATCTTCAATGATGGCCGGACTGTATTCCACAGTCCATCAACTCATCAAGTGACGTGAAAGATGTGCAATATCTGTATAGGTTTATGGATGAAGTTGAAGACGGAGAAGAGAATGTGGTTCAAATAATTACTGATAATGCTGCAAACTTCAAGAAAGTTGAATTAACACTGACGAAGAAGAGGCAGCACCTATTTTGGACACTTCGCGCCGCACATTGCATCAACTTGATGTCAAGGACATTAGTGAAATGCCATAGGTGCAGCAGCTGGTACATGATTCAAAGAAGATTACTAATTTCATTTACGGACACAATTGGGTGTTGGCATTGATAATGAGACACACGAAAGGTGATTTGGTGAGACCCACAGCCATGAGATTCGCTACCAATTACGTTGAAAGCCTTATGAGCTAGAAGACGGGTCTACTCTAGATGGTTACTTCTGCAAAGTGGTTTATCCAACCCGTATGCGAAGCATGATATACGGATATATGGGCAAGACCTCATCATGTCTTCAAAGTTTTGGGAGCTGGTGGAAAGATTGTCAGAGTTATGAGGCTGCTCTTCATTCTTCATAGACAGGTTGATGGTGATAAGGAGCAGACCATGGGGAAGCTGGTGGAGCAATGCTATTGGCAAGGCAGAAAATACAAAAAAATAAATAAATAAATAAATAAATAAAGTTTGAACCCATCAGGAAAGAAAATGTTTTTGAAGATTATACGGGAGTGATGGGAAGGAATGTTGGTCGAAGACATTCATTTGGCAAGTAATTTTATGTGAACTGGTCTCTTTGCTATATTTTTAACATTTATGAGTTGGTTTCTAATGTATCAATATCTTATATTTTATAGCACATTACTTAATCCGGACATCCAATACACTCAACCTGGCGTAGGGTATAAGCTGGTATATATAGACGCCGTAAGAAAGTTTATAGTTTATACCAACTCTTTGTGCAACTGATTGGTGGCTTAACTCTGGGGAACGTGTTCCACACTTGAAGAGGATTGCAATCCACATATTATCCCAAACGACCTCCTCAGGTGGATGTGAAAGAAATTGTAACTTCTTTGGGTTGATACACACCAAACCTTGTAACCGCCTCAGTCATATGAAACTTGACAAGATGGTCTACATCAACTACAATATGAAGCTAAAGAAGAAATATATCTGTAACAAAATAGAACAAAAGAGAGAAAGAGAAGACGAAAAGAAGATGAGAAGAGGGAAAGAGAGAAATCATGAGTGTCTCCCCTCCTACTGCTGATCTCATTAAATATAAAGCAATTACAATAAAATTAAAAGACTATGTCCATAGGTCTTCTATCAAGACTAGGAAAGATAAATAACTAGAAAGCATAAATCATAATGTACTCTAAATCTAAAAGTCCAAAGCTTAGAAGGCAATAAGATGGTGATATGCAATATCAACCCACTCTTCAACACTCCCCCTTAAACTGGAATGTGCACCAGCTTGAAATATACATTGGAATATACAAAAACTCAACACTCCCCCTCAAGCTGGAATTCCAGCATGGAACAACAAGAAAGAGGTATTAAGTTCCAACACGAGCAAAGGATAGTAGGCTCCAACACAAGCAACTGGTAGTAAAGGTTGCATCAGGTGCAATGGCAGTAATAGGCTTTACTAGGCTCTCTTCAATGAGCAAACATGAACTTGAGCAGAATATACTCCTCCCTTTCACATGGAACATTTCACTGGACAAATTATGGTGGGAGACACAAATTTGAGCAGAACAAAAAAGCAGTAACAGTTAGACTAGCTTCCGGCAACAGCAAAGTGCATACTTAGTACCAGATTGTAATAGCAGTAGGTAGATCAGGTGCAGGGAAGCAGCATATGAACAGGCTGGCGGCAGAAAACAGTAGACAATCAGTAAATAACAGCAACAGTAGAGCAGACACCATGCAACAATAGTAGATAGCGGCAAGGTGCATGGAACTGATAGAGCAGACTTGCAGCAGTATGAGGTAGTACTGGTTTCAAAGGAACATAGAACCATGCCCAGGGTAAAGTTTATAGCATAAAACTGGGCCTAATCACAGTAGGAGGGTGAAGTTTATTGCTGTCCTCTTTCCAAACTAGGTAATCATTAGGTAACCTATTACCTAGCTTAGCTGTAAATGTAGGAGATCTAATTCCTAGGCTGTCCTACATCAGAGAGTTAGTAAATCTGAACCCTACTTTCTAATTTCAAGTACACCTCTATAACACGACATATAACCATTGTATTGAGTTGAACTTTTGAGGCATCAATCAGACCAGGGAATGCTATTGTCGACCACAGTTTCATCTTCATCCAATGAGTCATGCCTTGATTATATGATATATGATTTTGTAGTTCTTCAATACCCTGCGACCAGGCCTACAGTTGCTGTCAGCTGAGCTGTTTGCTGGTTAGCATTGTTCTAGTATCAGTCTAAGGCTGTTAGTATATTGGAACAATGAATATTAATGATGACCAGGTTGCATGTGAATTGTTTGGTCATTGTTTTGCTTGCTAATTCTTGAGATGTGCTTGCTATCCTTGATGATTATATTAGTGATTCGATCCTACTGTGGGGATGGTTCCTAAATTGTGAAGTTGGGGACTGGTCCTACATTAGGAAGTATTTCTTTAAAGTTAAACCCACATCTGTGAAGACCACAAGCTTGAAATCAGTATATGAATAAATCATTTTACAATAGCTATTTCTCTTTTACAAGGCTAGTTTCCATTTCTTCTCCCAAAGAGAGGTTATCCTATCTGACAAGTGCAGCAGGAGGAAGAGAATCTGGAGGTGTTTTGAGAAATACGATAAGCCACGTTGTAATCAAATTTCAAAAACAAATAATCTCTTATCTCTGATAATATTGAGGAACCAAGTTTGTTTTGCCGTTCATAACAGCAGCTTATAAGCAGTACTTTCTTTCAATAATAATTCTTTCCACATGATTACCTTAGTGATAGAAGGGCCTACTGTATAGACATTACAAAAACAACAACCAAAATTTTATTTGAGCTATCAAAAAAAAAAAAAAAATCACAAAATTTTATTTTACACTATCTTGTGCTTGGCTTCACATTTAACCACAAAGAGCATACTGCAGAGGATTAGCATACTGCAAAGGATTAGGGTAATCAATGACTATGTTGCAAGGGGCTCAAGGTATTTCTCAATGCAAAATACCTTACTGTTACAAATAAAAAACAAAGAAGAAACATGTAAACAGGAGCAATGAACCCTATTCACAAACATATTGTAAATTTTTCTACACATCTGCCGTTATGGCTCTCGTGAAGCACGAGGATGATATTTCAAGTTTGAGCAAGCTAATGCTCCTATTTCCGAGTTTCAGTAGCTAAAGTGTAGCTGGGTCGGATTACTCCTCTCTCTCCCTGTATATATAATGCATGCAGTAATTATCAAAAGTTGGCTTCATTGCTTGGTTTTTGAAGAGGGACAGAACAGGTTCAACCCCACGGAGATCGTGATGATGGCTCATAGCTGGATCTCACTATGAAACATTCGTATCGACCTATATATATTTTGGAAAAAGAGTCAAAATCATTGCCACATCCCAAGTGAAGACTCTGGAGGAGCACTCCAAACGAGAAAGGTGCTTTAAACATTTTCTTTTCCACGGGAGCAAGTCTGTGATAACTGAAATAAGGCGCTCGTAGCCAACCTCCTCTATAAAGTCAAGCTATATTTTTAGGCTCTGGCACTTGTAGCCCCTAATGCCAGGGTGAGGCCGAGTGATCATAGGAGTAGCCTAGTTATGAGTTGAGCTCACTTATAGGATGTTTCGAGTTTTACTCCCTTTCCCATCTCGGGCCCTGACGAGCCCCCTCGATTTCTATATGTCAATGGCAGGGAGACTTTCATTCAATTTATGAACTCCAGTTAAAAGGACCTCTGTTGTAGGAACATAGGTCACCGAGAACTGCAGTTACTTGGTTCCACTGTTGGACCTCTGCCTACAAGTCCTGCTGCCATGTCTGCTTCTGATTCAGGCATGTTTTGTTCTTCACCAGCAAGATACGGCATCGATATCATACGCTCTACTGAAATAGATTTCACGGAAAACCAGCTATATCCAATCTTGGTTGGCCATCGGTAAGCGCCGCAGCCTTTAGGTGCGACTTACGTTCGATGTGGTGTCTTGTAGACTTTGGTCTCGATCCACTCAGTGGGTAGGTAAGATTGAAAATCAAATGTAGAGTGCTATGGCTGATACATGGTTCAGGCTGATTATGCATTTAATTTGAAGACAACAGCTAATGCAGTTGGTGGTACCCCTGCCAGTAGGCAGCACGGGTCCCAGGAGGTCATGGGATCAAGTCTCCTGCCTCACAGGGTAGACAAGTTACCCCCCCCCCCCCAAAAAAAAAAAAAAAAAAAAAAAAAAAAGGAATCACCATTTAGTAGGGATAAGGCTTTGTTGTTGTTGTTGTTGTTGTTGTTGTGATCTTCAGCACATCAAAAGAATGCCCAAAGCTTCAATAATATACACGCACTCATTGAAAGTGTGCTGCAGCTGCACTAGTCTGGCTGGACAAACGTGACCCAGTTTGAAGCCCATGCCAAGGAGAACCAGGCCTAAATTTGGCCTCCAGTTACAGTGGGGGCTGTTAAGGTAGTTTACTTTTATTGGGAGATTTTGTTAACTAACATTTATTATAATATTGGAGTTTTAGCTGTCAATAGGTATTGATTCAGTTGGGTTCAAACTCTAAGTGTCTTAGATTATGAGTATGAGTTTTAGCCAGTCATCTTTTACAAATTTATTATGCATGTAACCCCACTTATTAGTTGAATTAATACAAAAAATTTTAAGCTTTATGTGCTGCTGAGTTGGTGGTCGTCTCTCTCTCCTCCCTCCCTCTTGGTTAATCTGAATCCTTCTATCAAGTGTTATCTTTCCAAACTTTTTCTCTTACATTTTTTGTCTCTAGGTTCTTATTTCTTCCTCTTTCTTCTATTCCTCTTGTCACTAAAAGTCTCAGTGGATCCCCCTGTGTTGGGTTCAAGTTCCAACTTGTTCCTTTGAATCATATCTGCTTTCTTAACTCATAACTTGCTTCGAAATTTAGCAGCTATACTCTGTTATTAGTTTCTCTTACAATCTGCTCTAGTTTACCAATTTGGTCATTCCCTTATTGGAAGACTATATAACCTGCTTTTGAGTTTTCTCCTCCTTTTTTTTTTTTTTTTTTTTATTGGATAGATAAGCAGTCCTGCTTGTCTTTGATCAGTTACAGCTTACAACTCTTCTTTTCAGGTCCCTATCAACCATTCTATTCTTATCTTCTTAACTTCCGAAAATTTCAAACAAACTACTCGTAAGTACAGATTGTTGATAGTGTTTGGTAATTAAAGAAAAAACTTGCTTTCACTCAAAATTGTTTTAATTTCAGAATTATCTAGTTTTGTGATTTTTCCTTCAAATTTTCAATTCAGATCCTGGTTCTAAGTGTGCTCCCAACCTCTGTGATCTTTGAGATTCCATTCTAGACCATGGATCCCACCAAAGTGCTTCACATCGATTAAAACACCAAGAGACCATACTCCTGTTAACAGATCTGCATTAAGGTCAAATTTATTTTCTCAAGAAAACCATGTGGACTGAACAGCATGCTTTTATGTCATTCTAACAGATTCTAAAAGTTAATACCTCAAACAGGTGTTCACCAATAAAAAAGACTATAATTTCCCTACTTCTTATCAGCAAGTTGTCCATGAGCTTACATCATCAAATGCTTGCAAGTTGAGCCAGACATTTGTTCCACTCATTAGAGATACTTGGCGCTCTGAGGTGTCTCCACCGAAAATGACGAAAACTTTTTGAACGCCTTTGTGAGTGGGTTGCATTTCAGCACATTGTGAGGAATTTAATCTTCTACGCAAAGTAATTGATGCATTACTGAATGATGGAAGACCAGGAAACCGCAAGCAAGCACGTTGGATGATAGTTCGGAGGATATTAGAATGAGAAAATCCAACCTGGAAACAAGGACAAAACATTAGAAAACAGTTGCAGAAAATTAATAATTGATTAAAAAAAAAAAAAAAGAGAAGCCGCAATACAAACAAGAATGAGCTGGGAAATCATGTATAATGCATTTAATTGTGACCATATTGGCATATTGTAACCATTAGATTTAGAAACATATATTACAACATCTGGCACTAATGCATGATAAGTATCTTGTCTCAAATCAATGAACCGCATTGTAATGATGTGGAAAACTTCCCAGTGATAATTTTCAGAAGCACATGATTCATGAAAAAACAAAGATTAAAAATTGTTGCAGAATGATCAAATCAACAAAATTTATTAATTGGAGCCTTTCCTTTTTCCTTTTCTTCTAATAGATTAAGCTGGGTCTAACACTCAAATCCACAATTGCAAAATAAAGAACCCGACTGATATCTGCAATCTTATCTCCTGATCTCCATAAGACAGAAGACTTTTCAAATGCAACAACCGTTACAACCCCACAGAATATAATCAGAGAATAATGAACATCTAAACATGAAGCAACAACAAAGTGGAATATTTTCACCAACAAATAAGTTGGGGACTCAATTATGAGGAACAAACATCAAAAGAAGAATGGTATACGAAACCTTATAATTAACTAGCAGCCTAGACTTATCATGCACCCATACCCTTCCATTTAATTTTTAATTGAACCAACTCATGGACCATGGATTCCTAATCTTATAACAGTCTAGAGTAATTATGCAGCCAATCCCTTCCATTAAGTTTCTAATTGAACCAACTCCTAGCTTCCTAATCATATAAATTCCAGATTGAGAAGATCAGCCACTATTCAATCCATAGTTATTGTAACAATTTGCGATAAAGAAATAACCAGTGAAACCAAAAGAGAGAGAGATAGAGAAACAGAAGAAGTAACCGAATAGCATACTCCTCTTCCGATGGTTCCTTTATTTATAATCAAAAGAGGAAAACAATAGATTTGGAAACTTCCCTAATTACAATCATAAGCTAATTAGGAAAGTAACCTAAACAAATTAAAAAATAAATCCTAACAATAAAAGGAACCTATAATTACCAATCTAAATAAATCATAAAATAACAAGGTGGGACCAGTGGGACCCATGTGCACACAGTGGCACATGGTAGCGCTAACACTAACACCTCCCTCAAGCTGGAGCATGGGGGAATGTAAGAACTTCAACTTGAGACAATGTATCAACAGAAACAGCAGCAACAGTAGCAGTAAAGCAGCACAGTATAGGTGACTGTGAACCAAGCAGCAACAGCAGCAGCTGCAGCACAAGAGTCACCTTGGACCAACGTATTGATAGAAGTTGCAGTAGTTGTAGTAGTAAAGCAGCAAAGTATAGGTTACTATAAACCAAGCAGCAAACAACACAGTATAGGTTACTGTGAACCAAACAGCATCAACAACACAGTATAGGTCACTGTAAACCAAGCAGCAATAGTAGCACAGTATAGATTACTGTGAACCAAGTAGCAACAGCAGCATAGTGTAGGTTACTGTGAACCAAGTAATAGAGACCACATCAATTAGCAGAGGCAGCAATAAAAAAAAATCTTGAGTAGCAGTTCTTGAACCTAAGACCAACAAATCTTGAATAAGACCTTTGAAGATCTTAAAGCAGTAGTGTAGTAGTCACAACAAGTAAGCATCACGTAAATCATGTGCAATAGGTAGGCATCATACGGTAGTAGCAATAAGTAGGTAGGCTAAGCTCTCTTGAGCATCTATATATATATATATATATATATATATATATATATATATATATATATAGAAAAAATTTCATCTACACCCCATCAAAGATTGTTAACATCATCTACACCCACAAGTTTGCAAAAACATCACCTAGGTCCCAAAACTTTGGCTGTGGTAATCAAAGAAGTCCACTCCGTCAGTTAATTCCCGTTAGATGTTGACGTCAACTGAAATAAAATTTTCCACGGACAATACTGCCCTTAGAGTAAAGATAAAATACCGTTTTACCCTTCTTCTTCTTTTTCCTTTCCTCTTCTTCTTTCCTTTTCTGCTCTTCTCCATAGTCAGATTCATATGGCAGGAGCTGGTTTAGGGGAAAATTAGGGGAGTTGGCATGGCTCCAACAGTGTTGGACGGAAGTGTTGGACAGAAGTGTATGTCGTCTTGGTTGTGAATCATGAATCGTGAATTGTGATTCGTGAACGCACGCTTTTCCTTCCAACCAATAGTCAAGTACCATCTTGCATTTATCGTCGTTGCGGGCTCCAGTGTTGAATCCAATGGATCTCTTTTCTTCAAAATCAGTTTAGTTTGCTTCTGCTTCAAATCCTTGTTGACTGCTTGGCTTCTCCGTCTCCATCCCTTTCTTGCTACGAAACCCTAACGTATAGCCACCATGGGAGATGATGATTTGGCTCGTCAATCGTCTGTTTAATCACAATCTCGTCGGAAATCGGTTCATCAAGCTCTTGGCGGTGGCACAAGTACACATATTTCTTTCTTTGCATTTCCGGTCCCTTCTTAACTGATGTTGCTATATCGTGCATTTCTTCTTCATGCTTGGGAAATTTGTGTTTTGGATCTTCTGAGTCTTCTTTTTATTCCTCTTCATCATGTCACGAATTCTTGCTGGATTCGATATTGATATTGTAATGGCATCTGCAGTTGTGGACGCGGTATTGTGGAAACGATAAAGTGCAAGCATATCCAGATTTTGTCTCAAGCTCACATTACCGGAAAAATTTTCACGTCGCCGGAGAAGAAGGCTGTTTGGAATAAATCTTTTAAGTTTTTTAAAATTAAAAAGATAAAATATAAAAATGAAGGGTAAAACTGTATTTCAACAATTATAGTGATTTCCGTCAGTTAAGTGGACCTAGGTGATGTTTCTGCATTCTTATGGGTGTAGATGATGTTAACAATTTTTGATGGGGTGTAGATGAAATTTTTTCTCATATATATATATATATAGATATATATAAGATCCCCCCTCACGTAGTACATTCCACATGGACAAATAATGGAGGAGAACACCCAACGAGAGCACCCACAAATAAGAACCCAATAATCTTCAAGCACCCGGTTCCGGTAGCAAATAAAATCTAAAGATGCTAGATACGAGAAATAATAATCAGCATTCTATGTAAATTCCATCAGTGTGATATATGGACCCTCCAAAGCAACAAATTGCAAATAGAGAAGTCCAATGGTAATTCTGTAAATTATCGACACACTTATGGGACCACCCAAGCAAAATAGTACTTCAACTATGTCACAGACAAGAGCTAATGGCAATTTGGTAATTAATCACACTGCTCAAAGGGGCCATTAGATGCGGACCCGGTTTGGGGAAAACCTTATTGAGTCCACTGATAGATAAGCATACCCAAATAATACAAAATCAAGAAGAGAAGTAGTGGCAGAGTCATAAATAAAAGGAACTTCAGAATGACTATTAAGGAAGGACAAACAAGACCTTAGGACTGAATAGGAATTATATTTAAAGATAAAGCATAAATTTGGAAATAAAAATAAGGGACAAAACAGAATTTATGTAAAGTAAAAGGGTATTTCTAGAAATATGAAGTAATGGTTGTCTTCAACCTCAAGTCATGATTTAGGCTGGGCGGAAATAACCAGATTGGTTTCAGGAATTAGAACTCATCCAAAAGGCCCAAACAATCTCAGATTTAAGGAATTAAACTACAACACTCAACCCTCTTGAAGCCACCAGGGATCGGGTTCAACCATTGATTATAAAAAGGAAATAAAATACCTGAAACTAAATCTGGCGGGAGGAAGAGTAGCAAGCCTGATTTCAGGGAGTTCTCTCACAAACCATGTAATGTCTTGGGCTAATATTTATCAGGTAAGGTCCCCATTAGGGTTTGAACTAGCGCCCAAAGAGTCATGAGAAAAGGAGGAGCAGTTAAAGAGATCGAAGGATCTCGATGGGTTGGGGTTACCACCTAGATCAGAATTCAGATATGCAGCAAGCTAGTAGCAGATCACCAGTAATGGGATCAGTAGGCAGTGGATCAAGCAGTAGCAGATTAGATCGATGGACAGATCAGATCAAAAGAAAATCAGATTTGATCGATAGGTACTTATAGCAGATCAAGTCAACAGAAATCGTAGATCAACAAAATATAAGAAATAGTAGAACAGGAAATCAGATCTGTATTAATGGATCAGATCTATTTTAATGGATCAGATTTGTATTAACAGATCAGTATATAGATGCTTGCGGTAGCAGTAGATGGCAGTGAGCATCAGTTGGTAGATTGCATATAAAACCCAACAGGAAACAGCAGTAGCAGATGAGGGAGCAATAGCAGACACGAGAGTGGCAGCAGATCACAGTAGCAAAGGACATCAGAGAACATTATCGCAGTAAAAGTTTGCAGCAGATCGAAGGCAGCAATGGTGGCTGCACACCAGAACAGAGAACCTTAAACGACTCTCAAAACGGCAGTTGTAGACTCCCAAGGAACAATCAACTACTGCTCTGATACCATGTAACACTTTGCAATAAAGAAATAACCAGTGAAACCGAAAGAGAGAGAGATATAGAGAAACAGAAGAAGTAACTGAATAGCATACTCCTCTTCCTATGGTTCCTTTATTTATAATCAAAGAGGAAAACAATAGATTTGAAAACTTCACAAATTACAATCATAATTAGGAAAGTAACCTAGACAACTTAAGAAATAAATCCGAACAATACAAGGAACCTATAATTACCAATCTAAATAAACCATAAAATGACAAGGTGGGACCACTGGGACCCATGTGCACATAGCGGCACATGGTAGCTAATGCTAACAGTTATCAAGGTGACGCCCAGGCGACCTTGTGACTCCTTGGAAAATCAGAGTCAGGCCTCCAACGCCACGCCCAGGTGACCTTGTGACGCCTTGGAAAATCAGGCACCCATCAGACCTCCAACGCTTTGGTTCACCTTGGCACCTTGGCACCTTGGCACCTTGACAACTATGATTCAATCCTTATTTTGAACATAACAGGTCACTCTAGCTTCCCGTTACTAGCTATATCATAAATAGCTGGAAAGGCTTCTAGAAGGGTGGCAATTAGGATGATATTATTCATTTTAACAATTTCATATTTTCTAAGTTTCATTTATTTAACAAGTCCTAACTAAAGTTATATTTTTTATTGTATCCTTTCTTTTTAAATTTTAGTGTATTATTCATTTTAAAGTTAAATTGCAACTTTTGTCTTCTACTACCAGACCCAAACTCGAAAAAAGGAGGGTTGGTGCATCAAATCGGCAGCTGGCACCCCAAAAAATCTAGCCAAACCCCTAACATATATTCACAAACAAAAGATATTCAACATAATGCTAGGGCATTCTTTGTAAATGACGCGCTAAACCTAGACATGGGTGTAGTGAAAAGTCAGCAAGGGCCGTCACGTCGGCGCCGGATACGGTGATAAGTAGGCAAGGATTTTCGCATTGTAGAAGAGTGAGGATAAAGAAGCTAATCCATAAACGTAGGATTAGATTAGCATTTTCAAACATAGGATCTTTAATGGGTAAGAACCTAGAATTGATAAATGCTATGAGGAGAAAAAGGATTAGCTTCGCTTATATTTAAGACACTTGATGAAAGGGTTAAAAAGCTAAGGAGTTGGATGATTCTAAACTTTAGTATACATATGATAAAAATAATGGAAGCGTAATGGGCATAGTAGTGGAGAAAGACTTAAAGAATAATGAGGTGGATGTTAAAAGATCCGGTGATCCGTAATAGGATTATATCCATCGAGCTGATATTAGAGAAAGAGGTTGTCAATATAATTAGCACTTCCACACTATTATTAGGATTGGATGCAAGTACTAAGCTACAATTTTGGAAACACATAAATGAATTAATACAAAGTTTTAGACAAGGAGAAAAGCTTGTAATAAGGGGTGATCTTAATGGACATGTTGGGGGAGATCATAAAGGTTACGAAAGTGAACATGGAGGATATGGTTTTGGAGCGAAGAATGAGGAGACTTAAATTTTAGATTTTGATATGGCATATAATTTATCCGTGTAAACTGTAAACACATACATTAAAAAGAGAGCAGCATTTAGTCACCGTCAAAGGTAGGCATCATAGTACCAAAATAGATTATTTCTAACTAGAAGGTCCAATAGGGGATTGTAAGGTTATACCAGGGAAAAGCCTAACCATGCAACATAAATTATTGATCATGAATATGCGTCTCAATACGTGTCTCAATACACCGAATCGTAAGAAACATAAGATTATTTGCGTTAGGAGATGGTGGTGGAGCGTAAAAGGAGATACCTCCTAATGTGGTCAAGTAATGAAAGTGGGACTTTAAAGGAGACACTAATACAATGTGGAACGAGAGGACTTCTTGTATTAAGAAAGTTGCTAAAGATTATTGCAATTTGAATACTTATCTTGTTAGGTCAGTTGTATGTGGGGATAAGAGTGCTACACCTCACCTACTTTCCCTTCTTATACTTTCCTTTCATGTTCTTTCCTTTCATGTAAATCCTTTACTCGATAAATAAAGCATGACCTTTGTCAATCTAGACAAATCAAACCATTATATCAACATGGTATCAGAGCAAGCATTTCCCTCGATGTCCATACCCTAGAGTCACCGCCTCTAGCACCTAGTGCCGCCACCGCCACCACCTAGCGTCATCGCCTACTGCCTCTACCTTTCTCTCACATCCGTCCCTCTCTCTCTCTCTCTCCTCTTAGCCTTCTACCGCCACCGTCTCTTCTTCTAGCGATGGCTCTCTCCTAGCACCAACCCCTGCAACCCCTCGGTGGCCATGGTTTCCATCAAGGGTTACTAAAGATTGTCACCTAGTTTTGAGATCTCGATTTCTTTCCACCAAAATCGAACGCTTCCTGCAGATGTTTGATTAACCAGTTACAGTTATGCATTATCCTGATTAACCTTTTTCTCATTGCTTGTACTATATATAAGCCTTAGCTAGTTCAAACATGACGACTACATCAACTGTGCCTGAGGGCTTTAGTGATCGAAGCTTCTCTAGCTTTCATACATTCCCTAGGTGTTCCATTAAATTGGATGGGAATAATTACTTGTTGTCCCGTTCCTGCTTTCTTTCTATAGCATCCCATGGTTTTTTAGGGTACCTTATTGGCGATGCTAAGAAGCCTACTGCTGATGGCGCATATCATGGTTCTAAATTTCGACCGAAATATTTTGGTTTTTTACAAATCCGAAACGAAATCCTGCTTTGAAATTAAAAAGTACCAAATTTTGGACCGAATTACTGTTTTGACCAGGTTTCAACTGAAATCTCCAGTTTCGACGGAAACTTGGTCCAAACACCTTATAAAATGTCAAGTTTCAATGGAAACCTAATGATTTTGACCCTTGAAACTTGGTGTCAAACTTAAAAGTCAAAGTAGTACAAGAAAAGGAATAGTATACACGAGGGATTGTATACAACACATAACACTTATTTATGACGAATTCATAAATAAGCAACCCCCCCCATACATCTAATAAAAATAGTCTAAAATTAAAAATTCCAAAAAGATAAAAAGTCAACTATCCAGTTCAAGATCTGTTGTGATATGTATTAGCGCTAATAATAGAGGTAACGTCTCCTCTAGTTTCTATTTTATGCTTATTTCTATTTTCTGTTTATTTCCCTCTTATGTAATTTCCTTTTATGTTTTCTCATTATTAATAAGAGTTTTGTGAGTGGAGAGGATTCAATACTCTACCATTCTTTTCAAACATGGTATCAGAGCCAGTCTAGGGCTGCCACCGTCGTCTCTTCCTCTCTTCCTCTCTTCCTCTCTTTCTTCCTTCCCATCGACAATAACCGCCATTGACAACCTTCAAGACCCATAAATAAGCCATCGACAAATAAGCCTCCATCAATTTTTTTACTGCCATCGACACCCACAAACTATCATCTGCAACTCCCTTCTGCGCATCGTCCCAGTCTTCCGCTTGCACTACCTCTGCAACTTCCGCCTGCCATAGCCCCTGCTTACCGCCGGACCTACCGCCTACAACTTCCTGCCCATCGTCCCTGTCTACCACCTGCAATTTCCGCGTACAACTCTTCTCTCCTCATACTGCCATCAAAACCTCACCCATACCCATATCCTTCAGAATCCATTACCACCTGCAATCCCTTTCCCTTACCCTTGTCGTTTTATT
The DNA here is from genome assembly GCA_028583415.1 of Protea cynaroides. Lineage (NCBI taxonomy): Eukaryota > Viridiplantae > Streptophyta > Magnoliopsida > Proteales > Proteaceae > Protea > Protea cynaroides. The sequence goes on along the minus strand of CM053269.1, from coordinate 36,064,417 downwards.
GCCCCCTGCACCTGCTCATTCGCATTCGTGGTTAGCCTCTATATGCCTTCTGATTTAGGCTGCTTGAACTGTCGGTGGGTTTTGTGAGATATTCACGAAAAGAAACAAAAAAAAAATAGCTCAAGGACTTGATATTTTCTTTTGGCTTCGTGACTAATCTTCAGCTTATGTGAGGACTAATCCTTTGGCTTGGTAACTAATTTTCTTCTGGCTGGGGGTCCATCGGCTGCATTTGTTCTGTCTAAATCCCTTCTATTGAAGAGATGAACTAAACCGGTTCACCAAACTTTTATTATGTATTGTCGTGTATCCATTATTGAAGGGATGTATGTTGAAGAGATCATCATCTTGATAGCCAACCTTGACTTTTCCATGCCAGTTTGAAGATCAACAATTGCTGCATATATGTATCTCGTTCCCATCAGATTGATGCACAACATCTCAGTGTTAAAGGTATTTTACGTTGTTGAGCACTAATTCTCATGACGGATCATTCTGAGGTTGTTTCCCCTAATATGGAAACCTCTAAGATTGAATTCACCTCAATTCCCCTTAACCCACTTAAGTTGGATGGGACCAATTATTTGATATGGTCCAAAACAGCACAGATGGCAATATCTGCTAGAGGTCTTTTGGGTTATATCAATGGCCAGAAGAAGGCACCTATTCTGAAAGATAAACTATATGACAAGTGGGCATCAAAAAACTCTATTGTGATGGCCTATTTGATTGGTTCAATGGACCCTAAAATTGGTCGAGGCTATGTCTTGTTAACTAATGCTACAAAGATCTAGAAGGCTGCCAAGAAGACTTATTCCCAGGTAGGAAATTATGCATTGATTTATGACCTTCATGTGAAGATTGGTGCCACAAAGCAACAGGATGTTACTGTCTCTCAATGCTAATCTGAACTTCATAGCTTGTGGCAAGAACTTGATTACCATAACACCTTCATAGCCGAGTGTGCTGCGAATGCTTCTACAATGAAGCTTGCAAAGGATAAATTACGGGTATGCAATTTTTTGGCTGGTTTGAATGTGGAATTTGACCAAATCCGAGCTCACATTCTTCGTAGAGAGCCTCTTCCTTCTCTAAAACAAGCTTATGCACTGGTTCAGTCTGAAGATATGCATCGTACCTCTATGATGCCTCCACTTCCTGCAGAAAAATCAGCCCTCCAAACCACTCAACCAGGTGCCTTTACAGTTAACAAACTAGTACGGTGTAATTATTTTTGGAAAGAATGCCATAAGAAGGATACTTGCAGGAAATTACATGACAAACTAGTCGATTTTGAGACAAAAAGGCGTGAGGGAGGACCTTAGAGATTCAAGAACTTCAAAGCTCCACACGCAAATCAGACAGAGACTTGCGCACCTACTGGCACCCCAACTATGCTGTCCACAGAAGAACTTCAAGCTCTCAGAAATTTACTCTGGCCATCTACTATAGATACATCGCCATCTGTTACACTAGGTTCGTATTTTGTCTAGTCAGGTATTTCTCATGATAGTCACTGTGCTTTCTCTATACCTGGCCCATGGGTTATTGATACTGGAGCCACTGATCACATGACCGGTTTAGCCAATTCCTTTCATCTGTATTTTCTCCCTCTTCTGGAAAAGATACAATCCGATTAGCAGATGGATCCCTCTCCTATCTCTGGAAAGGGGTCCATTCGCTACTCCCCTAGTCTTACTTTGCAATCTGTTCTCCATGTTCCTAATTTTTCCACAAATTTGTTATCTATTAATAGCCTTACCAAATCTTTGAATTGTAAAGTAATTATCTTTCCTTCCTCGTGTATAATTTAGGATCTAGTGAACGGGAAGACGATTGGACATGGTAGATTGCATGGTGGTCTCTACTTGCTTGACGATGGTCCTTGAGTACACATATCATCTTTACCTTCACCACAACCTACACCACAGTAGTTTTCCACAACCGTTAACACTCTCCAACAATGGCATAAGCGTCTTGGTCACCCATCTTCAGTAGTTTTATCCCAGTTGTTTCCCTCTTTATATAAGCATTGTAATCAAACCGAGGTATTATGCGAAGCCTATATTTTGGCTAAGCAAACTCGAATTACCTACTCCCCTTCTGATAATAAAAGTAGTGTTTCTTTTGATTTGGTGCACTCTGATGTTTGAGGTCCATCTCGAACTCCCTTTATTTCTGGCCATCGATGGTTTGTAATTTTTATTGATTGCTTTTCGAGGACTACTTAGGTCTATCTCATGCATAATAAAAGTGAGGTGTTCCAATGCTTCCGCCAATTCCACAACATGATCAAAACACAATATCAAGCTCAGTTAAAGGTCCTTCGAAGTGACAATGGGAAGGAATTTCTTAATGGCATGTTTTAGCAATATTTGTCCGACTATGGCATCATTCATCAAACAAGTTATGTTGCCACACCTGGCCAAAATGGGGTGGCTGAGGAAAAAATTGCCACCTTCTGGAGACCGCCAGAGCCCTTATGTTTGATGGCCATGCTCTGGCTCATTTTTGGAGAGATGTTGTTCTCACTGCTGCCTCTCTTATCAACAGGGTTCCGTCTCGCATCCTCAACAACAAAGCTCCTTTGGACCTTCTTCTTGGCTCTACTACATTTGTACTTCCACCGAAGATTTTTTGTTGTGTTTGTTATGCTCGCAATCATCAATCTCCTAGCAAGCTTGATCCGAAGGGGCTCCGGTGTATTTTCATTGACTATCCTGCAACACAGAAGGGTTATAAGTGCTACTATCCACCTACCCGGAAGACCTATATCACCAGAGATATTATTTTCCATGAGCATCTGATGTACTACCCATCCCATCTTCATTGTCCCAGGGGAGAACTAGTTTCGGTTCCTATCCCTACTAGTCCTAGACATTTGCAAGTTTACAGTCGTAACCGTGCTAGAAGCAAGCAAGGAAGGACCACTACCATCAAAGCAACTACACGTCCCTTTGCCTACCTTGGATCCAGAGCTGAGCTATCACTTGGTAAGGAAGTTCCTTCCTCTGATTCTGATTCAGATCTTCTTATTGCCCTTCATAAAGGTATTAGGTCTTGCACCACTCACCCAATTTCTAGCTTTGTTTCATATACTTCTTTATCTCTTACCTTCCGTGCATTTATGTCTTCGCTTTCCTCTCTCTCTATTCCACAGAAATGGTAAGATGTAATTACAGATGAACGATGGAAAGCTGTAATGATGGAGGAAATGAGAGCATTGAAGAATAATGATACTTGGGATCTTGTCTCTCTTTCACCAGGTAAGAGACCAGTAGTGTGCAAGTGGGTCTACACAGTCAAGCAGAACAGCGATGACACAGTTGACCGATATAAGGCAAGGTTGGTTGCCCGTGGATTTACCTAAACATATGGGATTGATTATCAAGAAACCTTTGCGCTAGTAGCTAAGATGACCACAGTCAGGATTCTTTTGGCATGTGCTTTGCATCACAACTGGGATTTACAACAACTTGATGTGCAGAATGCCTATCTTCATGGGGAGCTCAAAGAAAAAGTCTATATGGATTGCCCACCTGGTTTTACAGATGCAAGCACTGAAGGGAAGGTATGCAAGCTGAAATACTCTCTGTATGGTCTCAAGCAGTCTCCTAGAGCATGGTTTGGACAGTTTCACAATGTTATGATAGCATTTGGATATGTTCAGAGTAATGTTGATCATACTTTGTTCATCAAGCATGCCTCAGGAAGCTTCACGGCACTCCTTGTATATGTAGATGATATCGTTGTTACTGGAAACAATGATGATGAAATAAGAAAATTGAAGCTGCTTTTGGGAAAAGAGTTTGAAATCAAAGATCTTGGAAAGCTTAGGTACTTTCTTGGGATTGAGGTGGCTCGCTCTACAAAGGGCATCTTTTTCTCTCAAAGAAAGTATGTCCTTGATCTTCTCTCAAAGATGGGATTATTAGGGTGCTGCCCATGTGATACTCCTTTGGACTCCAATGCAAAGCTCAGGGAGAAAGAAAAAACTCCGACATATAAAGGAAGGTACCAGAGATTAGTTGGGAGGCTGATATACCTGTCACATACCAGACCTGATATTACATTTGCAGTAAGTATGGTGAGCCAATTCATGCATGATCCCTATTCCACTCATTTGAAGGCAATTTATAAGATTCTTCTTTACCTGAAGTCTACTCCAGGAAAGGGATTCTTTTATCACCACATGATCATCTTAGGGTGGAGGCATATACTGATGCTGATTGGGCCGATAGTCCAGAGACAAAATCAATTTCAGGATATAGCATATTTGTGGGTGGAAATCTGGTCAATTAGCGAAGCAAGAAACAAAATGTAGTAGCTTGGTCCAGTGCAAAAGCAGAGTTCCGAGCAATGGCTCAGGGAATATGTGAGCTCTTGTGGTTAAAGGGTCTACTTGAGGACCTAAAAGTTCAAAGTTCTTCAACTATGAATTTGTTTTGTGACAATAAGGCTGCCATCAGTATTGCTCCCCTAAAAGTTCAAAGCTTGTGAAGTGTCAGGCTGAGCCCGGACCTATCCAACCCGACCCTATACATGTGTATTATATTGTGTTATATCTAGAATATACTGTTAAGAATATTACGTATTTCATTTTTTGTCTAGATTCATTGTACTACCTGTATTGTACAATTGTACTACCTGTACTACCCTCATTGCAATACCTGTATTGTACTACCTGTACTACCTCTTTCTTTCTTTGTATTCATTCTCACATTATAAATAAGAGGACCTCTGTCTATTACAGAAAAGTCATTCCATCATTCAACATTGTATCAGAGCCAAGTTAGCTTTACCGCCAGATCCCTCCGCCGCCTCACCACCGCCGCCGCCGCCAACCTACCACCGCCGACCACCGATAAGTTAGGATATCTGACAAGTGATATTTCTACTTTGATCTCCATATATTGTGCTATAACCAAACAGGGAGGCTGTTCATATTGTTTTTGGATGTTTATTCTTGAATACACAACTCAAGGATGACATCTGAAGTAACCTCTTATGGGATAGAGAGTTTTAAAATGGACAATCTCACTATTCCCACTAATACCACTAAACTTGATGGTGGTAATTACCTAATGTGGTCTCGGGCCACCCAACTCTCAATTACAGCTCGGGGATTATCGGGATATCTCACCGGCACCAAGGAAAAACCTCTGACCAAGGACACTGTTTTGGAGAAATAGCATGCTGAAAATTCATTGTAATGCAATATCTCCTCAATTCCATGCAACCCATTATAGCCGAGGGCTATTTGTTATTGGATACTGCTGCACAAATTTGGAAGTCTGCTAAGGATACCTATTCCCAAGATGGGAATGCTGCTTTAATTTATGCCATTCAAAAAAGTGTTCATGAAACTATCCAAAAAGAATTGACTGTATCCCAATAGTATACTAAGTTGAGGAGCTATTGGCAAACAATTGGTTTTTATGATTCTATTCATACTAAATGTGAAGAAGATGCTACCCTATTTCACAAAAGGGAAGAGAAATACAGGGTTTATACTTTTCTGACAAGACTAAATGTGGAGTTTGATCCTATTCGCTCACAAATTCTCAGCAGGGACCCTTTCCCCACCCTCGAACAGGCTTATTCCATGGTTCAGTTAGAGGACCAACGACGAATAACAATGTTGTCCCCTTCTGTTCTGGATAGGTCTGCTCTCCAGACAAATACTCAGACATACAAGAGTCCTTCTGTTTCCCGTGATGCTATCAAATGTGAGTATTGTAGCAAGCTTTGGCACACCAAAGACACATGCATGAAACTTCATGGCAAACCGGCAGATTTTGAAACAAAACGCCGGGAAAAAGGTATGCACAAGACAAAGTCCTCTCACGCACCTCAGGCACATCAAATTGAAGCAAGTCCTCCTACTGGTCCTCTGCCACAACTCTCTACACAAGAACTTCAGACTCTCCGGCATTTCCTTCGACTACCTACTGCGACTACAAATCAATCATCCACATTTGCATCTACCAATCCAGGTTCTTTTTTTTTCAGTCAGGTATTTCCCATGATGGTCATTGTACTTTCTCTGTCTCTAGCCCTTAGGTTATAGATACTGAAGCCACTGACCACATGACTGGTTCGTCTAAGTCCTTTTATTTATACTCTCCTTCTTCTGGACATAATACTGTGAAGGTCGCTGATGGATCCCTCTCTCCTATATCTGGAATTGGATCCATCCACTGTTCTTCCTCCCTTGAGTTGAATTACGTTCTACATGTTCCTAATTTATCCACAAATTTACTCTCCATTAGTAGTCTTACAAAGTCTCTAAATTGTAAAGTAACATTTTTTCCTACCTATTGTGTGATTCGAGATCTAGAGAACGGGAAGACAATTCGTCATGGTAGTGTGCATGGTGGCTTGTACTTGCTTGACAATGGTCGTTCAGCACCTTCCTCCCATTCCGCAATCAGTACCCTTCAGCAGTGGCACCGCGGTCTTGGGCATCCCTCTTCTGTTGTTCTATCTCATTTTTTTCCAAAATTATTTAAACAATGTAATAAAGACGAGTTATTATGTGAGGCTTGTGTTTTGGCCAAACAGGCTCGTATTTCTTATTTACCTTCTGTTTCGAGAAGTCCTTGTATCTTTGATTTAGTCCATTCTGATGTTTGGGGTCCAACACGGACTACCTCTATTTCTGGTCATAAGTGGTTTGTAACCTTTACTGATTGTCACACTCGTACTACATGGGTCTATCTGATGAGTCAAAAAAATGAGGTCTTTGCATGCTTCCGCCATTTTCACAATATGATCAAGACGCAGTTTCAAACTCAGTTAAAGATGCTCCGTAGTGACAATGGTAAGGAATATCTTAAAGCATTTTTTCAACAATACTTGGCTGATAACGAGATAATTCATCAGACAAGTTGTGTAGACACTCCTGCTCAAAATGGAATCGCTGAAAGAAAGAACCGCCACTTACTTGAAACAACTAGAGCACTAATGTTTGAGAGACATGTTCCCGCTCAATACTGGAGTGATGCTGTCCTCACTATAGCATCCCTGATCAACCGCCTTCCTTCTCGAGTTTTAGACAACAAGGCTCCCTTGGACATCTTACGTGGAAATTCTGATTTTATTCTTCCTCCTAGAGTCTTTGGTTGTCTTTGTTATGCTCGTAACCATCGTTCCCCTGGCAAGCTTGATCCACGTAGATTAAAGTGCATATTTTTAGGGTATTCTGCAACACAGAAAGGATACAAGTGTTATCATCCTCCCTCTCGTCAGGTCCTTGTTAGCAGAGATGTCATTTTTCATGAGAATCTCACCTATTATCAGGCTCCTCTTCAGGGGGAGACACAAATAGTTGAAGATGTACCTAATATCCCTAATGTACTCATACCGGATAAACCTAATGTACCAGATATAGTCCAAGAACAAGTGCTCGATACAGCTGCACCATCCAAGCATCCAACCACCAAGCCACCTCTGCAAGTTTATAACCGTGCCAAAGACAAGCAAGGAAAGGCCACTACCACTCCTACACATGTCCCTTCGCTAGCCCTGAATCTAGAAACTGAGTCTACTGAGCCTTATTCTGGTAAGGAACTTACTCCTTCTGATCTTGATCTTCCAACTGCACTTCGAAAAGGAACTAGGGCTTGCACCCTACATCCTATTTCCAATTATGTTTCCTATGACTCCTTTTCCCCTTCTTTCCGTGTTTTTGTGTCTTCGCTCTCTTCTGTGTCTGTTCCTCAAAAATGGCAGGATGCAATTATGGATGAAAGGTGGAAAGCTGCAATGGTGGAAGAAATGAGGGCTCTGAAGAAAAATGGTACATGGGATCTTGTTCTACTTCCTGCAGGATCAAGGTCAGTAGGATGCAAGTGAATCTTTACAGTGAAACAGAAACCAGATGGGATTATTGATCGGTACAAGGCTAGATTGGTTGCACGGGGATTTACTCAAACATATGGGATTGACTACCAAGAAACCTTCGCACCAGTGGCCAAAATGACTACCATCAGGGTTTTACTGTCCTGTGTTGTACATCACAACTGGGACTTGCAACAGTTAGATGTAAAAAATGCATTCCTTCATGAGGAACTTACTGAAGATGTCTATATGGACTGCCCACCGGGTTTCACAGATGATAAAAGCCAAGGAAAAGTCTGCAAGTTGAAGCGATCACTTTATGGTCTAAAACAATCTCCTAGAGTATGGTTTGAAAGATTTAATAAAGCTATGGTAGCATTTGGTTATGTCCAAAGCAATGCTGACTATAATTTATTTATAAAACATTCCCCCAACACTTTTACTGCCTTACTTGTATATGTAGATGATATCATCATTGCTGGCAATAACAATGATGAAATAACGAAACTAAATGCATTTCTAGGGAAGGAGTTTGATATCAAAGACCTTGGCAAACTTAGGTACTTTCTTGGGATTGAAGTTGTCAGATCTGTAAAAGGCATCTATCTGTCTCAAAGACATTATGTTCTTGATCTTCTCTCAGAAACAGGGTTACTTGGGGCTCGACCTTGTGATACTCCTCTCGATCCCAATACCAAGCTAAGGGCAAAAGAAGGCACACCAAAAGACAAAGGAAGATATCAGAAACTTGTTGGCAGACTCATATATCTTGCCCACACACGGCCAGATATTGCATTCGCAGTTAGTTTGGTAAGCCAGTTTATGCACGACCCATACTCTACACATATGGAGGCTGTCTATCGGATACTGCACTACTTAAAGTCAGCCCCTGGAAGAGGAATCCTGTTATCTCCTAATGACCCTTCGAAAATGGAAGCATATGCCATTTCAGATCACCAAATAAACAAATCCAGGTGGAGGCTTATACTGATGCAGATTGGGCAGGAAGTCTTGATCGTAAGTCTATTTCTGGTTATTGCACATTCTTGGGTGGCAATCTGGTAACCTGGCGCAGCAATAAGCCAAATGTGGTTGCCCGATGATGGCAAAGAGGGTTCAAAGCAAGTCAAATTAACAAACCCTCTTTGTTGTAGGATCTTAATTCAGTCCAATACAAAAAATCTGCAGAGAAAAGTAATGAAAAAACCCACTTATCTTGAAATCTAACCGTCAGAATTAGATGAAACTTGGTATGGATGACCTTTGTAATAATTGTGAACACCTTCTGAAGTTTGGGGAGGATCTGAAAAGAACTATAGGAGTTATGAGTTTCAAAAGCCTGCTGTACCTGTTTAAAGAATCAAGAAGGAACGGAATCTGGTTGAGTCTCACAACCGTAGGAGACTCGACCAGAAAATAAGAATTTAACTCTTCTTTTTTTTCTGGAAAATCTCTCTCTGCAGCCAGTTTGCATTCTCTTTATTTATAGCTTTGAAACATTACAAATAAAATAGGAAAGAACGAAATTTAGTAAAACCAACCTTCCTTTATAATTTAGGAAGGCTCTAAAACAATAAAAATAAGAAAGTTTCTAAAAACTAGAATTAGGAAACTAGATTTTAGGCAAGTCTTAGTCTCCAAGCAACTAAGACTTCTAAACTAACTAGCCTAAATTTTAGGAAACTAAACAATGGAAATAAATAAACTGAAAATTAGGAAACTAATAAAAAGAGTCATAATTAATGCTGTTGGTACTGTTCACGTGAACAGTACCGCATGAACAGTGTTCACGTGAACAGTACCGCGTGAACAGTGTTCACGTGAACAGTGTGGGTTGGGCCCATGTTGACACATCCTTGGACTGATCCACTACTGGCTGGTCCTTGAACTGCATCAACTCCCCCCCACTTAAAAAGAACTCGTCCACGAGTTTTGTAATGGTGAAGAATGACTACAGAGGGGTCGGTAGGCAGCATCTGTTGATCTTGAAACTTAAACTGCTTGCGACGTTGGAAGAAAATCCATCACTTTGGGTCCACTTTCTTCAAGATATTTAAAAGGTATTACGAAATCAACATGCTCAACATCTTGAGGAAAGTCAAATGGAATCGTGGTATCCATAGGGACGATCTTATTCAATTCTTTGTCTTCCGCAATTTTCTCCATAACACCGCGGCCTTCATCAGAACTGTGGTCACTATTGTCAATCCATAGAGCTTTAGTAAAGGCATCAAAATTATCCACATCTACTTTTGAGGCAATCAAGACCATACTGGTGATTATATGGATTCCATATGAATCCTCACTATCATCCATGACATCCGTATTAGGAACAGAAGTGTCATCACTTTGCGGTTCACATACCTGTGTATCTGGGTTGGCCTCGATTGCAGCAACTAAGGAGTTTACCTTTAATTTTTGTGGACAATCTCTAGCAAAGTGACCATATGCATTGCAGTGATAGCATTGCACATCCATAGCTGCTACCATGGGAGTTTTACCTTTATCTGTCGTTGGAGTAGCATGAGATGTAGTCCCTATGGCTTTACTGTTTGGTGTAGGGTGCTTCAATTCATAAGAACTGGAGGTGGGCTTTGGTGTTGACTTCAAAAGATCCTCGGCTTGGAAAGCTTTATCAACACAATCGTTAAAACTAACAATATCAACCACTCCCAATTTTTCTCTAATCTCAGGTCGCAACCCCAAACGAAACTGAGATATCATTTGATCATCATATTCTCGTGAACCTGACCGTGCACATAATTGATCAAATTGGTATACATAGTCTTCCATACTCATATTACCTTGACGAAGATTGTTCAGCTGGTCATGCAACCTTCTTTGGAAAGACCGAGGCAAATACTTTTCTTTCAATTGTTCCTTCATCTCCTCCCAAGTAGTGGGTTCTCTACGACTCCTCATGAGACTAAATTCATAGTTACGCCACCAATCACGAGCACCCCCGACAAGTTTAGAGCGGGCCAATTGCAGCTTTCGAGGTTCAGGAAGGTTAAACCAATCGAAATAGTCATCTAGAGCATTTAGCCAGTCTTGAAAAGCTTCGGGGTCTTGCCTCCCATGAAACTCTTTGAGGTCCATCCGTACCTTATGGGTTTGGTAACGGATAGGTTCATCATAGTCTTCATAGGGTGGGTTGTGGTATTCCTCTCTAGGAACTCTTTGAGGAGCCCTAAGAATACGTCTTGGCATTAGGTTGGCATTAAGGGCTTCCCTTCTAGGGGCTTCCACTTTAGCAGGCCTAGGATGATTTAGCTCCTCCAAATCACTCATTCTCCCATCCATGCTATCTAACTTGGCATCCATTTTGGCCAATCGTTGGAGAACCAGATTAACAAGGTCATTGGGATTGTTGGACTGATTAGGAAAGTTAGAACTCTCCTCAGCCATGCTCTGATACCAATTGATGGCAAAGAGGGTTCAAAGCAAGTCAAATTAACAAACCCTCTTTGTTGCAGGATCTTAATTCAGTCCAATACAAAAAATCTGCAGAGAAAAGTAATGAAAAAACCCACTTATCTTGAAATCTAACCGTCAGAATTAGATGAAACTTGGTATGGATGACCTTTGTAATAATTGTGAACACCTTCTGAAGTTTGGGGAGGATCTGAAAAGAACTATAGGAGTTATGAGTTTCGAAAGCTTACTGTACCTGTTTAAAGAATCAAGAGGGAACGGAATCTGGTTGAGTCTCACAACCGTAGGAGACTCGACCAGAAAATATGAATTTAACTCTTCTTTTTTTTCTGGAAAATCTCTCTCTGCAGCCAGTCTGCATTCTCTTTATTTATAGCTTTGAAACATTACAAATAAAATAGGAAAGAACGAAATTTAGTAAAACCAACCTTCCTTTATAATTTAGGAAGGCTCTAAAACAATAAAAATAAGAAAGTTTCTAAAAACTAGAATTAGGAAACTAGATTTTAGGCAAGTCTTAGTCTCCAAGCAACTAAGACTTCTAAACTAACTAGCCTAAATTTTAGGAAACTAAACAATGGAAATAAATAAACTGAAAATTAGGAAACTAATAAAAAGAGTCATAATTAATGCTGTTGGTACTGTTCACGTGAACAGTACCGCGTGAACAGTGTTCACGTGAACAGTACCGCGTGAACAGTGTTCACGTGAACAGTGTGGGTTGGGCCCATGTTGACACATCCTTGGACTGATCCACTACTGGCTGGTCCTTGGACTGCATCACCCGATCTAGTGCAGAAGCAGAATACAGAGCAATGGTGCATGGAATATGTGAACTATTATGGTTACAACGACTACTCAAAGATTTGAAGGTTATGTGTAACCAGTCCATGAAATTATTCTGTGATAAGCAAGCAGCCATTAGCATTACTAATGATCCGATTCAGCATGATAGGACAAAACATGTTGAGGTAGACCGTCACTTCATCAAAGAGAAACTGGACAGTGGACAAATCGAGATTCCGTTTGTCAGATCAGATGACCAACTAGCAGACATCTTCACCAAAGGTCTGCCAGGGAAATCCTTCCATATGATATTGTCCAAGTTGGGCATGCATGATATATATGCACCAACTTGAGGGGGAGTGTTGAGAATATTACGTATTTCATTTTTTGTCTAGATTCATTGTACTACCTGTATTGTACAATTGTACTACCTGTACTACCCTCATTGTACTACCTGTATTGTACTACCTGTACTACCTCTTTCTTTCTTTGTATTCATTCTCACATTATAAATAAGAGGACCTCTGTCTATTACAGACGACAAGTCATTCCATCATTCAACATATACCTATATAACCCTTACATTAGTCGTTTTCTTCCCTCACGGCCTCACCCCGAAGTCTCAAACTCCTCCCACAGTTGCACGAACCCTCAGTTTTCAATCCTCATCACTCGATCCTACACTGTTTCAAAACTCAATAGGAATCCTCAATCCTTAATCATCATCACTGGATCTTAACACCGTAAGAACATTTGGCCATCGAGCTTCCACTGAAGTTATCACGGATGCGTTTAGATTGGAATCGTATACTGCCACAGCCCATTCTGGAGAATCGAGCGTGATATCCGGATCAAACCTTGTGGCAACCCGAATACATCCAGGAATGATAACCACAACGCTTACAAAATAAATCCCACAGTTCTACACAAGCAATATCCAAGATAATCAAGAAAATAGTAATAACATAGCAGAAACATTAATATGTAACAAATGCACTAAAGTGATATTATACCCCATAATATGTATTAGTTATGAATCACAAACCATTGTTCTCCACAAAATACTACTATATCCATATACACTAAGCCAAATTCAAAATGAATAAATTTATTACATTGTTTTGATAGACATCTTCATCTACCAACAAAAAGAATCAGAATGTATAAGGAAGGGAAAGAATAAGGAGAGGGCTACGTCATGCATAGACGCAGTCGCTGCAGGTGCAGTCCTCGCCGTGCTCTCCACCAATGTCATCAGAACCAATGACAACGCTCGCCAAAGGGGACTCCATAAACTCAACAATAGAGTAGTCACCTGCAACAAAATCTGAAAAAGAGTATCGATACGAGGGTGAGCTCCCATCCCAGCTTAGTGAGAAATCAAGTTATCACATGCATGCAACAATCAATGATGTGAAATGCAATTTATTTTATATTAGGTCTCAGGTTTGTATTACTACTTGGTATCATATTGAGATTCGGTCTGGTACTTTCGGTCCTGCCTACGGCTACCAAACCTCCAACTCTCATATACTGGGCAAAAGTAGAAGTTGAATGAACGACCCCGGGCTGCTAAACAACTCCTACAAGCAAACCCCCATCCGAGGCTACAACCCTTTCAGGCTCGTCACTTCCCCACATAGACTCCATCTCATGCCAGCTACCGTGCTCCCACACGTCACTGACTCTTTCTCGGGTTTCCCAACCTTTGGAAGTGTGAATCTATGCCGGTATACTAAACCCATACTTGAAAGGCATAGGAAACAGGGAATGTCACCACCTATGTCTATTATGTACATTCATTTCATTTTGACTGCCCGCCAGCAGAAGTCCCCGGATCACCACTCCCATAGATTACCTTGCCCCCACTAGCAAGTCGACAAAACCATCATGATTCCCACCAGTAAAGATCACCGTCTCACCACTCCCATAGATCACCGTGCCCCCACTAATGTACTTACAATCCAACATGATCCGTGTGCCCGCGCTCCTACGCGCCACCCAAACCATCATACATGGTTGCAATCCAACATGAACCGTGCGTCCGCACGCCTCTGAGCCACATGAACCATCATACATGTTTGTATATATACTTATTTAATAACAAAACCATGCCCCAGTGAAGATCCCCGGCTCACCACTCCCATGGATCACCGTGTCCCCACTAGGTATAGCATAATCAACATGGCCCATGTATTGTGCTCCAACATGCCACACGTCCATCATATTCAATCATCAAACATAAACATTCATAGTTGTATAATACAATGCATGCTCATAAATAGCAAATAAGGAAAAACATATCATTAGATACAACCTAAGCATGTTACTACGCAAAAGTAGACATTTATGAATGTCCTAAGTCTACGGACTAAACCCCTCACTTGATTGCACAACAAGTGCAGCAGTAATCTGAAGCCAAATAGAAGGCTTCAACCTTGCATGTATCTGATACCTATTTAAGCATATAAGGTTCATTAGTTGGTTATATAACTTTTAACCAGCATGGACAAGCCTTACATCTCCTTGCACGGGTCCCAAAACAAGCCGGGAACCCAACAGTTGGTCTTCCTAATCATTACTAGGCAAACTGGTCAAAACAAACTATACCGGAGGATATAACCAAGTGATGCATCCTCCAAAAGGTCATCCGGTTAACACTTAGAATAATTTTTAAGTAAGCAGAACCGGAGGGACAATCGAATGGTCAAGCATCCGGCAGACCATCCGGAACATACACTGTCATACACAGTGAGGTTCCAGTAGGTCATCCAGAGGCTTTGCTAGGTGGTGTATCATCCGGCACTGCCTCTGCTTAGTTTTAAGCCTAACCGAAGGGTCCAGGTCAATCAGACCCACCAGGTAACTTGGGGAAGGTAACCAGAGGATCATGCCTCCGTGAGAATCCTCCAATAAAGAGCCTCCAGTTGATCCTTGTTCATCAGCCAAGGAATTTGCCTTGGCGGGGCTTGGTCTAAGTTACCCGAAGGGATGGTCATAACCAAGCCTCCAGTTCATACCCAGAAACCAGATCACGATCGAGACTTGGTCTCCATTTCTTGGGGATTTGATTCCCCACTAAGGCATTCACTTTTGCTGGTAGGGAATCATCTTCCCACACTTAATGTAACTCAATGGAGTCATTGAAGGCTCCATTAAACTCCATATATGGAGTGGGTGAGCAAAACCTACTTTCTAGGTCATTAATGGTGATCTCCATTAATGGAGACCATAAATGTTGACAACCAACATTAGTCTCAAGCATTCATTCACCATAAGAAGGAGGAAAAGTTCATTGCACTTACCTCCAAGGGAATGAGCTAAGGCTTGGAGCTTTGAGTTCCAAGTTCTCTACTCCTTATCTTCTTTTTCACTCTCTCACTCTCAAGTTCGGCCAAGAGAACAAAGGAGGGCTGTCCTCCTTTTATAGAAATAGGGGAGAGAGTGTGTCACTTACTCGTACTTAACCGGATGCTGTCAATCAGGTGATGCACCATCTGGCAGAAGATCCAGTTAAGCCAAAGTATGACCTATTGGTCAGCCATTTGGCCTGGGATGTGCATCAAACCACCTTGGGCACACTAAGGTACCTTACCCTATCAGGTTTGAGTAATGAGGCTTACCTATGATTTGGATACCACCATCGGGTCCACATCAGGTGCTCCATCAGTCGGTATGTTGAGACCTGTCACAGGAAGAATCCGAATTAGTAGAAGATTCCAGGCGCAGGTCTCACATGCACAATACCTTCTGCAAGGCACGTAGAAGCAAAGTTCTCCCTTTTTCCTTGTTGTTAGTGTGCTTTCTAGTTTCACCCCTATTCTGGGTGGTAATTACAACCGATCTCCTCCATCTCTTCCTATCATCCTCAAATTCTGGCTGTGAGGTCCCCTCCCACAAGCGACTCAAATCCTAGGGTTTGGCTTATGGAGTCCATTGGGAGGGTGAATAAATAAATGTATTAACAGAACCCCAGAATAAGAACAAACCGGGTGTCCGAAAGATAGAGCCAAGCTCCTTACAAAAACAAGGGCAAAAACCCTAGAGAAGAAAAAAACCAAGACATAAAAAACACAAAAATAAAAGCCATCTCAGCCAGTGTCGAAGGATGAATCCATTCCTAAAGGAATCCGGGGAAGAAGAAGATAAGGGCATGACCTATTCCTAAAGGTTTCAGGTTATTCTTATCAAGCCTTGGGCTGTTGCTGTGATTGTTGGTTGAATTGCTCCAGTGGATTATAGATGATCTTTTAATTTTTCAGATCAAAGCAAGATTCCTTGGAGAAGATCTCTTAACCGAAAGCTGCACTGCTATATCATGTTCCCTGTTCTATCAAGAAGTCACAAGGTAGAAGATGACACAACCCTTTCCCATCGTGATTTAATTTATCCCCTCTCTTTCCCAAAATTATCCTTAGCTTTATTAGGAATTCTCTTGGGTCCTAACTTTGAATCTCCTTGAAAGAATACCCTCACACCTTCATATCAAATTCATATTCTGTCCTATCTGGTGTTAACTCTCAATTAAGGGCTTGGCCTGCTTCATAAATCACAGTTTTGCTACTCACCTTATTAGTTGAGGTTATACACCCTCGGGGACGGTCCAGAGTGATTCCAACTAGGGTTTCCACAATCCAGGATCGCATCAAAAAGTATTGAAAAAGAGGGGGAAAAAATTTGTTACCAATTCTTTTTTTTTTCCCCTATCTTCATCGATCTTTTTAAAATTGATCTCCCACTGGTTCGACATTGATTCTGCATTATAAGTTGTTTGGCGAGATTAGCGGTCTAGGATTTTAGAGGAAAAGTGTAGAGAAGAGAAAGAGCTCTTATAATCGCTTTCCTCATTCTAAATATTTGTGCAAAAAAGTGCAGGGAGTAAAAATGCCCCTCATAAATACATGGGGTAACATCAATAGACAGGAACCTCTACATGACAAATAATACTCAGATTAGATGCATTCTCAATGACAATAGGGAGAAAACTTAAGTGAGTTCAGCAGCATATGTGGCTGTGCATGTGTTCCTGCATCTAGCAGGCAAAACACCATGTATCTAAGTTATATATTCAAAGAGTTTGCTTTATAATAGATATGGAGAAAAGTGCAGTGACATTGCGAATTTGCAATAATACAAACTTAACGGCATAATTACAACATAAACAACATTTGGTTCACCAGCCACCAGGTGGAAGCTAATAAATGCTAATTACTGTTATTTTATCAAAATTGTAAAAAATTAATAATAATAATAAAACAAAAAAATTATAACTTTTAGTAGGATATGAAACTGAAAGAGAACTTACCTTGGAAGCTTGCTGAAACAAAAAACTGTTCTGCTCCATCCCACTAATCTAACTCCAGAAAAGGAAAAAATAAAAATGGGTGTAAGTGAAAAACTATAGCAGCACATGAATCTTGGAAGAAAAGCACAGATGTTTATCTCACCAGGTTGATATCTGTAAAAATTACTGTACCCGATTTAGCCCTTCCAAACTTTTCACCCATCTTCAAAGATTGAGAGAGATGAACAGAAGGAGGCAAAAACCAACCATCTATACGAGCAAAGTCACGTAGGCCAAGCCGCTGAAATAACAGAGATGTTCCTTTTCGTATACATTCAATCACATCAGTTGGGAAACGAGGCGGAGTGTGATAGGCCACCTACGAAAGAAAGAAGCATCAAATCTGGGACAGTTTCAACTCAACCCAACCCAACCAAGCTAATCCTAATCCCAAATAAATTGGGTTGGCTACAAAATTCCTTAACTGTTGGGCCAAAGCCATTCATGTCTTTTCACACCACTTCCCCCCAAGTAACTTTTGGTCTTTCCAATCTTCTAGCACTTATATACTGTACCATTCACTCCTCAGTAGTGCATTTACGGTCCAATCTGGCACAGTTTACATGATCAAAAGTTGTCTTCAATCATATGCAAACAGCTGTTCTCGACAGGCCTCCTCCGTAAAAAGCCACAAATAATGTTCAGTGATAGCCACTTCTAGCCCAAGAGAGCATTTGAATAACATTCTTGAACATTATTCATGGCCCGAAAGTGTTCTGGCCAGAGAGAGTGAATGTTGGTTGGGGCACTGTGGCTAAACAGTTAGGGTAGCATCAGTCAGGTTCGGCCCCTCGTTGACAAATTCAGATTAAGGAATAATTCAGAAGGAGAATAATTTGGGTTCAATTCATTTCGCCAATTGGCAAATTAAATCAATTTTGTTCAAAAAAGTAAACAAATGGAAGAAAATTGGATCTTTGGATTGGACATTAATCATTTATGTATGCACATTTCAGAACCAAAATTTTGTTGATTTTCTTAATTTTCTGTGTTGAAAGACAGTTTAGGGATTGAATGCTTGGTTGGTCATTAGGGACCATCCAGCTTTTATTTATAATAAAAAAGGAGAGTTACAAAAATTCTAAATTGCCCCTCCATGAGTGACACTACTAATAGAGAGTCCTTTTGATGGGGAAGGACCAGATTGCCCTCGCGGGCTACATATTTTCAACACCATGGAAATTTTGTAAAGCTTCAACTATTTCGAACCAAGTTATTCCATTGCTGAATTATTCCGAACGTTTCTGGACTCTCAAAAACAATTTGGATTTTTCCAAATTTTTCAAACCAGTTCTGATTCGGTCTAGATATTTGACGAACAAAATTTTTGCCAAATTATCCGCAAATTTGCTAACTATGGTTGGGCCAGGTTGAGCACATAAGGTAAAAGCCAAGCACCTAACCCAATTGAACAAGTTTTATTTGGTTTATAAATACAACCCTAAACAAGAAAAAGTGGCAAGTTTCTTTAGTAAAATGGCAAGGTGAACCCCAAGGTTATAAATGATCCAATCGCTGTATTATTGGGTTGGGCAGACAGGAACAGGATAGTTCAGGAATATTATGAACATCACTTATATGATCAGACTCCTGATTGTAAAATAACTGAAGCATATCTTGTCAAGAAAATAGAAAACAGAAGCAACAATCAACAGTAAGCAAAAAGTAAAATAGAAAATTTCCTATAGCAACACATGGTTAACTAATCCACAAAGCTAGTTTTATAGATACACTTCTGTCCCACCTGCTGTGTTGGAAGATACTTCCTTCGGTAATTGAAAATCGCATCCTTCTCCCCAACATCACCACTGCCAAGGAATTGAAGCTCCACCTGCTCATTGAATGCCATATAATAAGTCTTACCCATCCATTAAGTCAAGAAACCATATCAAAAGTTGCTCCCACACACCTTTAGTAGTTCTTTATTATCAATAAGGAGAATCTTTTTTTTTTTTTTTGTTTCTCCCCCATAAAGAGAATCAATTCTTATCAGTTGAGGAAAAACACTCCAACATTGACAAAACAAGAAATATTATGAACATTTGGTATTACTTAACATATGTCCATTTTTTATTCTTTTTGCTTTAAATGAGGTCATTGCCGAAGGATATCAGAGTGATGTTCTCCATGTAAAATGATTCAATCACTTTATAAGGCTATGTTTGGCCAAAGAAATAAAAATTTTGAATTGGAGGAGAGAGATAAAAACATAAAGTGATCAATGTTTCATTATTACTTTTCTCTTATGCCGTTTTTTTTCTTTTCTTTTCTTTTCTTGACATCCAAACATAGCCCAAGGTAACAATATAGAGTACAAAGAACTTGCTCCAAGCATTCTACATAAAACCTTTTCACACTTCTCCTCAGATACCTAAAGTTTACATGGTAGGTTATTTCTAATATTACAAAATTAAGGGAATTAACATAGCACAACTAGGTAATTTTGTGGTGCAAGAACTTGAACAAATGAATATTTAAAAACTCAGTTAATTACACCAGGTATATGGCTCAGCATATAAAATCTCCAATTCTATTTCCCTTCCCCCCAAAAAAAAAAAAAAAAAAAAAAAATTATCCATTGTTCCCTGGAGAATCCCAATGGTTCTAATACAACTATTTATCCTAAAAGCTCGAATAGTTAAGAAGGGCATAACAATGTATATCAATTATCAACACACAACAACACACTCCCTCCACCTACACATGCAAGCCTACTCACACATGGCTCCACAAATGACACCATCATGTGGCACCAACGGGGCACACCACGCAGGGGTACAACAACACATAAGACAAACCCCTCGCACATACCAGGGATGGAAAACCAAACCTCCTGACCCTGATACCATGTTACAACCGCTTATTCTAACTGCTTGAGCAGTTAAGTAAAAGTCACAATAATGTATATCAACACACAACAAGAAGTTCCACGTGAACAATTCGTTCACAATATCTAGATTATAGCACGCTCAAGATTTTCCACCAAAATAAAATAAGCCCTAGGAGCATGGAGATTAATCTTATACCAAGACCTCTGTTAAGATTACAATCTTTAATCTTTCCTTGTCTTATGATGACTAGGTCTTAGGTGTGTCTTAGTGGTGCATTGGTTGTATATGGACAGCTGTATATGGACTATACATGGATAGCAGTACATTGGCTGTATATGGACAGCAGTATATGGACTGTACATGGACAACAATATATTGACTGTATATACAGCTGTATATGGACTGTCGATAGTTGTGCATGGGTTGCCTAATTGATTATAAATAGTAGAGGGATAGGGGGAGATAAACACAATCAATCTCTCCCCCTCTCCACCATTTCTCTCCTTTCTATTGGTCTCTTTCTTTGGTTTTTTTCTCTTTTACAGTATTACATGGTATCAAAGCGAGGTTAATAAACTTCTGCTACAAGTTTTTGGTTGCTGGTTTGAGAGTCTATTTCGGTTGAGAGTCTATTTCGGTTCTCTCTCTTCTCTTTTCTTTCCCTAATTTTGTCCCATGAATTCTAGACTCAAACCTCGATAAGATGGAGTCGATTAACATGGGATCTCAACACGGTATTTGTTTGGAATTTGTTCTTCATCAGTTCTGCGAATGATGCACAATTCCTGAATTTTTTTGTGATTCTATTACATTGCTTCTGTTCAAGAGCTATTCTTTCTTCAGCCCGATATTTTTTTTTTTTGATATCAATGTGTTCAGCCACCAGTGCTACCTGGTATTTTTAACTCATCTTATTCAGCAGTTTTTTGTTGGTATTCATTCATGTACTACAGGTTGTTCCTCTGTAGCAGTGAAAGATAAGAAGCAATTTTTTTTTGGAAGGATATCCCATTGCTACAGTAGTAAGATTCTGGCCAAATATATCTCTTTCTTGTCTTGGTTATTTTCCAAACATGACTGAATCTAAGAATCATGTGGATGGTGTTCATGTCCAAATTACTTCAATCAAATTGGTTGGCTCATTTAATTTTCTGCTATGGAAGCAAGCTGTGACCATCTATCTCACTGCTAGAGATAAGTTCGCTTATATATACGATGATCCCCTGGATTCCAAGGATTCGACATATGGCAATTGGACCCGCGAGAATGCTACTGTAATGGTTTGGTTGTTTAATAGTATGGAACCTTATGTGGCTGCCAATGTCATGTTTTACACAACAGCCAAGGGCGTTTGGAATGACTTACAGGAGAGCTTCTCTTAAGATACAAACTTATCTCGGGTTTATGACTTATATGAACGTCTATTCAATTGTAAACAGAGAGACAGGTCTATTGCGGAATTTTATAGCTCTCTCAAAGGAATCTAGGAAGAACTGAATGTCCATCAGCCCCTTACTACTGACCTCAATACTTTGAAGGCTCAGCGTGCAGAATTTCAGGTGGCAACATTTATGTCTGGTCTCAATTCTGAGTTGCAGCCTCTTAAAAGCCAATTGCTTGCTGGAGATAAAGTTCCGACCTTGAATGAGGCCTTCTACCGTGTTCGGCGTATTTTCAACCCTAATTTCTCCAAGTCCAACAACATTACTACCAATGACAACTCTGCCTTGTTCACTTCTAATAGCAACCAAGGTCATGGTAGCTCTGACAGAGGTCGTGGTAGCTTTGGCAAAGGTCGTGGTGGTCGAGGTGATGCTTCAATGCGTATCTGTTCTTATTGTGGTAAACAGAACCACACTGTTGATCGCTATTGGGTGAAAAATGGTAAGCCACCTCAATGAAATTCAAGGTCTCCTTCTCAGGTAGCCGGTGTTGTTACATCCCAGAGTGATAACCCCGCACCTGACCCTTTTGTTGATGGAGGTTCCTCTTCCACTGTTACATTATCCAAGGATGATTTTCAGAATCTGTTGGCTCGCCTCAATCAGTTGGATACTCACGGCAATGCTCCACCCACTGCTACTTTGGCGCATACAAGTAATGCTTCCTTCTTTGCATCTATGGCCTCTACTCCTTGGGTTACTGACTCGGGAGCCTCGTCTCATATGACTGGTAAGTCATCTGTATTTTCTTCTTTTACCCATTCTGTGCAACCGTCCAATGTTTACCTTGCTGATGGCTCCGCTACCAATGTTTTTGGTAAGGGAACTATTTCTTTATCCCCTAGTTTATCTCTTTCATCTATGCTTCATGTGTAAGACCTGTATCGAACTAACCAGTCTTACCACCTTGTACCAGTTTACCTATCATGGTCGAGCCAAGTGGACCAAGTGCGTGAAGAAACCACAAGACCAGGTATGAAATATAACTCAAAAAATAGTCAATTATGAGTGTGTGGTCGCATGCCTAAACAGGTGTGACCGACCCCACCTCAAAAGAGTCCAGCCCCATGACTTTTGGTCGTAGGGTCGCACATTTTAAAAACGTAGGGTCACGGATTCTGCGACCCTACCTACGACCCTACGAAAACAGTCAGAAACCGAATTTAGGAAACCTTCCTAATTCGAAGGGGGTTCCTTCCTAAACTCATTGGGGCTTATTATGGAGGGTTTTCCTCTATAAATAAGACGTCGCTTAGCGTCTTTCACTCCTTTAGAACTCTAACTGAAAGAGAGAGAAAGAGAAGAGAAGGAAGAGAAGGAGAAGAGAAGGAGAAATGAAGAAAAAGACCAAGGAAGAGGAAAGTTCAGAGAAACCTCTGAATCTCAGTAAACCCAAGGTATGAACCTAAATCCCTACATGAATTGAGAGCCTAGAATAGTTTATGAAGAAGGTAGGATTAAGAGAAACCCAAATCATCCATCCATGGACAAATTCCAAGGAAATCCATGGAGGAAATCATTGTGGACAATGGATAATGTGTAAAAATTGTAGTTTTGAGCCATAGAACAATCATAGGAAGGACTATGAAGATAAGACAAAGGATTCAAACATAAAGGAATGGACTTAAGAGTGAAAGGTCGACCCTGACACGTGTGGTCACACGTAGGGTCGCATGATATTCGACCCTACGAGACCCACAAGATCGACCACATGCCCTCGGGAAGTTCCAGGGAGGGTGTGGTCGCATGTAGGGTCGAAGTATATTCGACCTCACCTGCGACCCTACACTCTGTGGTCGCACGTAGGGTCACAGTATGTCCGACCCTACCTGCGACTTTACACCCTGGGGTCACAGAAACTGCTACCCCAGGTGCTACCCTACCCTGCGACCCTATACCCTGTGATCACAGAAACTGCTACCCCAGGTGCTACCCCACCTGCGACCCCTCAGCTTCTGTTAGTCTAAACTTAAGGGAATTAATTCTAATTAAAATCTATCAACTTGATTAGGTTTTTCAGTGATTTAAAAGTGATTCATAAAGCTTGGACGAGGATCTACGATCAATCAAAGGTGAGGGAACAAGACCTAAACTAATTGGTTAATAATAAACTGTTTTCGTTTATTGAGTCCAATACCATGAATGATTCTATGCTTGTATGATTGTAATGTGCATTTCACATGTCATCCAATATTCATATTATTATTGTTCATGCATATTTAATTCCGTTTATTTATAACAGATGATGATGATGATGCTAGGAATAGGCATGTGAATGTTTGTATGTGGTTAGTGTACTTGATGCGAGTGGGGCATCAGGGGAAGTGTGATGCGGTGCGGTCCTAAGCACTTTAGCTCTATCTCTACTCAAGTCTTGTCCACTGACATCGTCGTATCGCCATTACCTTAGCAAAACTATTAAGTCGTAGGGCATCAGGGGAGGTGGTCTCGGACCGTGTAGTCTCTGACTCTGCCGGGGGGCCTTAGCTCTATCTCTATGGACATATTGAGGGATGCTGGGGTGAGGCCTTGGATACGTTGTTTGACATTAGGATTGATTAGTTGTGAGCCCAGTTTGCAAGCTCTCGCCAATAGGGGCTTACGTGTTGGTATGGATAGGGCATCAAGGGAAGTGTGATGCGGTGCGGTCCTAAGCACTTTAGCTCTATCCCTATTCCATGGTGGGGTGGATGTGGACGACAATGGTGTTTGATCCATTGGGTGGGCTTACACACTCATGTATAGAGGTGCGGCGGCCACCAAACCTTTCTATTGCACATTGCAAACTTATGAACCAGACCAAAGATATGAATTGAATGCATGCATATGTTTGTTGCATTATTTTGTTTACTCACTGAGCTCAAGTTGGAGAGCTGACCCTCGCGCCGTAATTCTTTTTAGTTTCTGATGTTGCAGGTATTACAGTTGAAAATTATGTCGACACGCCAACATATAAACATGTGGCGGCTATGATGAGCAAGCTGTAGAGGACTATTATGATTCGTTAAGCAAACGTTTCAACTGTTGATGTGCTTAGTGTTTAATTTTCGTATTTGGATATTTGTAATATGTATTAAATTATGCTTGGGTTACTTGGAGATAAATGGACTATTAATTATTTATCATGACTAAACCTTAGTTCATTATCTGAAAGACTTCCGCTATTTACTTTATTATCTCTGATTAATGTGAAATGTGTTTTGGTTTAACATGGTGGGGATAGCATATTCGAGATCCTGGTTGAACCGTTGGTTTATTGACAGTTCATCACACCATTCTGGTTGGTGCAGAATTAGGGTGTGACATCATGTCCCTCGTCTACCCATGAATTTACTATCCATTAGCTCTTTAGCTAAAACATTAAACTGTTCCGTCACCTTTTTCCCTACCTGTTGTATATTTCAGGATCTTCAGACGAAGGTGACGCTTGGTAGGGGGAATGAGAAGGACAGACTGTATTACTTAGACACCATCCCATCCTCTACCGCTGCACTTACTACCACTAAGGTTTCACCAATGCTTTGGCATGTTCAGTTGGGTCATGTTTCTCTCTCTCACCTTCAACTCATGGTTCCTGGTTGCAAAAATGTCAATACACTTCAGTGCGAGGCATGTCAATTAGGAAAACACCACCGTTCCTCTTTCCCGTCACGTAATATACCTAGAAGTACAACTTCTTTTTCCTTAGTCCATTCTGATATTTGGGGTCCCATTAAGGTCAAGAGTCATTCTGGTTTTAGCTATTTTGTCACATTTGTAGATGATTACTCTAGAACTACTTGGTTATATCTGCTAAAGGATCGCTCTGAGTTCCTTTCTGTATTCAAACAATTTTATTTCGAAATAAAGAATCAATTTGATATTGGCATTAAGATTTTTTTATCTGACAATGCTCTTGAATACATTCAGACTGCTATCTCCTTATTTTGTGCATCCAAAGGTGTCATTCATTAGACTAGTTATTCTTACACTCCTCAACAGAATGGAGTTGCAAAACATAAAAATCGTCACTTATTAGAGGTTGCTCGTTCTCTTCTCCTTTATATGCATTTGCCTCGATATTTTTGGGGTGATGCTGTGTTAACTGCTTGCTACTTGATCAATCGCATGCCGTCTTCAGTTCTTCAGAATCAAACTCCCATATCTTCGCTTTATCCATCATCCCCTCTGTTTATCATCCCCATAGTTGTCAAGGCGACAAGGCGATCCAAGGCTTTTGGGGCCATCCTGGGCGCCTAGGCGACCAAGGCGTTCCCAGTGCATTTTTTTTATTTCTAAAATATTAATATTTATATATATGCAACATTCTACATAAATAATCAACATTTAAGACATAACTTAATTAATATGTGGTGTGGACCCAAGTTTGCTAATGTACACTAAGACCTGGGATTGTGTTTAGAGTAAACAATTATTTATGACTAACATTTGCGTACTTTTAACGAATTTGATCGGAGCGTAACTCCTTTAATATAGTTCAGATTCAAGCAATCTCGAATTCGTTGCAAAGCTAGCATAATCAGCTTTCCAACAAATCCGAGATTGCTTGAATCCAAGTTATAATGAAGGAGTTACACTCCGGTCAAACCTTGTTCAGAATACGGGAATGTTGTTTAAAGTCGTCTGAATGTAAATTATTTTTTGGGCATCAAAGCAAAAGATTATTTTGGCGCACTCTTGGTTTTTAGTGATGATTTATTATAATAAGATTTATAGAATTTTTATATTTAGAAAAACGCCTAGCATTTAAAAATTGAAAATTGCCCTCGCACTCAAAAATATAGTTTTTGTTCTTGAACTGGGGGTTGACTTTTTATCCATCTGGAATTTGAATTTTAAACTATTTTTATTGGATTCAAATAGGGGGGTATTTGCTTATTTATGAATAATATCTTAAGTAAATGAATTTACTTAAATGATATTAGTCATAAATAAGTACTGCCTGATAAATGTTGTTCCTGTCTGGCCTAATAAATCTCTTAAATAAAATTCAAAGATCAAGGAAAAATATGAGAAAAAGACAGCCGCCCAGGCATTTTGGGCGTCCAAGGCGACCTGGGCGTCGCCTAGGCGACCGCCTTTCTCATGTACACAAGGCGCCCTAGCACCCAGGCCTGTATAAACCGCCCGGACGCCCTAGGCGACGCCTTGACAACTATGGTCATCCCTCCTCATACTTTTGGATGCACCTGCTATGTACACGACCTTCGTCCTGGACTTGATAAATTATCGCCTCGTGCTATCAAGTGCGTGTTTATAGGTTACTCTCGCACTCAAAAGGGGTATCGTTGTTATGACCCTCATACGAAGCGCCAAGTGGTAAGTGCTGATGTCACCTTTTTCGAACATACACCCTATTACCCTGTTCCATACCCCGATCCACCAGTTCCGGTCTTAATCCAGGATCCTGGTTTGCCTTCCTCTCTCGCCCCTGAGTCGACGACTGTTGAGGACCCACTACAGGTATATCAACGTCGTCGGAATGTAGTTGCTGTCCCTGACCAGGTGCCAGTCGTCACTCCAGTCTCAGCCCCATCCTCCTCGCAGCCTTCGTCGGATGATCTTCCTATTGCATTACGGAAAGGTACACGCTCTTGCACTCAGTTCCCATTATATCCTATGGCTCATTATGTCTCTACTTCTCACCTTCCTGTGTTGGACCAAAACTTTGCCTATGCCTTAGCTCATACAGATGTTCCAACCTCTCATACTCAGGCATTATCCCGACCTGAGTGGAAACGGGCTATGGAAGCCGAGATGGATACTCTTCTTTTACGGAATACCTAGTCCCTTACGGAATTGCCCCTAGGGAAGGATGTGGTTCGTTGTACGTGGATTTTTACTGTGAAATATAATCATAATGGATCAGTGGAGCGTCTCAAAGCTCGCTTGGTTGCAAAAGGGTTTACTCAAACATATGGAGTGGATTATTTTGAAACTTTTTCACCCGTTGCTCGGCTTAATTCTGTTCGGATTCTTATCTCACTTGCCGTCAATTTGGATTGGCCTCTTTTTCAGTTGGATGTCAAGAACGCCTTTTTATATGGAAACTTACAGGAGGAGGTCTATATGGAGCAACCTCCGGGGTATCTTGCTCAGGGGGACACTCGAATGTGTAAGCTCCATAAGGCTATTTATGGATTAAAACAGTCGCCTCGGGCATGGTTCGACAAGTTTACTAAGGTTGTGGTTGATTATGGATTTACACCTTGTTATACTGATCACTCTGTTTTTGTTCGTCGTCGCAATTCTAAGGTAGTTATCCTTGTGGTCTATGTTGATGACATCATTGTTTTTGGAGATGACTTACAGGGTATTGATGAAATGAAAGCCTATCTCCATCAACATTTTCAGATAAAGGATATGGATGTGCTTCATTACTTCCTAGGCATTAAAGTAATTCGAAGCCCCAAAGGTGTTAGTCTCTCCCAAAGAAAGTATATTATTGATCTCCTCACTGACACCGGTATGCTTGAGTGTAAACCAATTGACACTCCTATGGATCATCATCTCAAACTTGCTACCTATGATGGGGAGGATTATGCAGATGTCCATCAGTATCGTCGTCTTGTTGGCAAACTACTTTATATTACTATCACCAGGCCTGACATATCCTATGTTGTGGGAGTCGTTAGTTAATTTATGCAGGTTCCAAAACAAGTTCATTGGGAAGCTGCATGTCGCATATTACGATATCTCAAGGGTGCTCCCGGTAAAGGGTTACTTTATCGGTCTCATAGTAACATTGAACTCTGTGGTTATTCTGACGCTGATTGGGCTGGGGCTGATAATGATCGACGTTCAACTACTGGTTACTGTACATTCCTTGGAGGGAACCTCATCACATGGCGCAGCAAAAAGCAAACTACTATTGCTCGATCCAGTGCTGAGGCTGAGTATCGAGCTATGGCTCAAACTACTGCAGAACTTATATAGGTGAAGAATATTTTGGGTGAACTGGGGTTTCCAATCACTCAACCTATTCCTATGTATTGTGATAATCAAGCAGTCATTCACATTGCCAGTAATCCAGTGTTCAAGGAAAGGACCAAGCATATAGAAGTTGACTGCCACTTTGTTCGGGATGCTGTAATGCGTAAAATGGTCTCTATCCCATTTACTCGCTCCAGTTCACAACTCGGTGACATGTTTACAAAAGCTCTGTTCAAGGAAACTTTTCTTCTCTAGTGTTCCAAGCTAGGTCTCGATGACATATATGCCCCAGCTTTAGAGGGAATGTTAAGATTACAATCTTTAATCTTTCATTGTCTTATGATGATTAGGTCTTAGGTGTGTCTTAGTGGTGCATTGGTTGTATATGGACAACTGTATATGGACTGTACATGGATAGCAGTACTGTATATGGACAGCTGTATATGGACTGTACATGGACAGCAATATATTGACTGTATATACAGCTGTATATGGACTGTCGATAGTTGTACATGGGCTGCCTAATTGATTATAAATAGTAGAGGGATAGGGGGAGATAAACACAATCAATCTCTCCCCCTCTCCACCATTTCTCTCCTTTCTATTGGTCTCTTTCTTTGGTTTTTTTCTCTTTTACAGTATTACAACCTCGAGACTAATCTATCACAAAGTTGACACAATGAAATGAATGGAAAACATACAATATTTATGGTTCACGAACCTCAGTTGGGAGAAAAGTCACAGAACAGCAATCAGAACCAGAACCAACATCGAGGACAATTGCTGTAAATTCACTTGCTCCTTCAAGAAAAACTTCAACAAGGACTTTATCATCAATTCCCTGTCAACCACAGCACAAACAATTGTAACAAAACAAATATTTTCTTCATATATTATAGGGCTCTGGCAAGTTCAAATAAAACACCAAAAGAAATACCTCTAAAATAATATCATTAGCTTTCTTAAGGGAATCATCAACACCATATGCAACAGTAACACCTATGCTTGAACCTGCCCTTGCTGGTTTTACCTACGAGACAAAATAATATGTAGGAAATGTTAAGAAGACTTCATTACAAAACAACTGGACAGCAATATGTTCAAACTTAGAAACAGGGCAGAAAACTGTGCCTTACCACAACTTTTCCCAGTTCAGTGTCCAATTGATTGCTTGCAAACCAGTTTGATAATTCAGATTTGTTCAACCTACTTCCCTAAATAACATCTTTCAAGCATTAGCGACCCAAGGTAACCAAACCTATAGCCCAAATAAATATAACAATAACTAGATTAGAGAGCCTCAAGCCACAACAACAGCAGAAACAATTCTGTGCTTCTGATGATCAGTAACAAACTTCACACTTTACCAAATCTCTAGCCTAATGAATACCAATCAAATAAGCACAATAGCCAAACTTTTTGAAATTAAGTGACCAACACCTAAAAAGAATATGCAGAAGGATCACAATGATGAAGATAACCAGACAACTTCATTTAAGTGTATCAGATGCTGCAACTCTATTCTTGGAAAGGACACATTAGCCTATATCAGAACAGAACAGATAAGGAGACTACAGAACCAGGGCATCATATATCACAGCTAGAAACAGCATAAATCTATAAATTGATGGTTAGCTGACAACAGGAGAAAAGAAAAAGAAGAAAGTTAAATGGAGAGATAGAATATATAATGTACTTAATGTAAAACGCCATTTGTCTTTTGTCAGTAAGATTGCAGATATATCAGAAAATAGAGATATCATCACAAGTTCATTTGATGTACAATATAGGTGGAGTAAACAGTCAGCCAGTTTTATATTTTGTTTTGCTGGACACATCTCAGATGGAATGTCATGTCAGGATTTTCAATCAATCTTCACATACGATCTGAACTGGTATCCAAGCTTACTAGGCGTGTCAAAGCAGTTGCACACCTGACATCCACACTAGATGTTTGATAGATTGTCTCATCCTACTTGGAATTTGTACTTCACCAGGTTATGATATCAGGGAAAGGGACTAGTTTTTGCGTTCAACACTTTAACAGTCCTTTTGAAGCTTTCAAAAGCAGCACAACTATGAAGTTTGATTCACCATTTGATGGTATCCCAGATTCCAGAAACGCTTCCTTCCAAGAGTAACAAGCTATGGTTTTCCTCAAGGATGTGAATGACTAACTAAGGCATTAGCCTCTCCTATAAGACACTACCCCTTTTGATTACTCAAGAGGGTGGATCTGGTTATTTTCATACTCAAGTTAGACCACTCATGGTAATGCCTCTCCTATAAGACACTACCCCTTTTGATTACTCAAGAGGGTGGATCTGGTTATTTTCATACTCAAGTTAGACCACTCATGGTTATTTACCAATACCGATGATAATACTGACAATGATGATAAACTATTCAGCGACCAAGAATGATGCAACATTTAGAGCTACAAAGTATCCTCTTCAAATTTCAACCCGCTTATAGAAGTGGAAAAACACCTGTATGAGGGGAATGGAAACAGCACAAAGCTCGAGGTGCATAATGTTAGAATGTTCAGTTTAAGTTGTAGCCTATAGGGGTAGTTTAGATTTTTTTTCCTCTATTGTTTTAATTACGTTATTTTTCTCTTCTTGATGCAGGCCAAAAAAAGGAAAATGCAAAATAGGAAAAAAAACAAAGAAAGGAACTAATTTATTCCAAAATGAGGAACACTCCAGGATAACAAGGGTTATTAGGGACCACTTAACCCAAGGGTCAAAAAGGACCACTTAACTCATGATCTCTTGGGGACTCACACAACCCAAGTATGCGACTCACTCACCATTAAAGGACCTTCAGTCATCAAGGGAGCTCATATTGGCACACCCACAATTCCAAAAAATACCAATCATTCTATCTATCTCATCTAAACCAATATATATAGCCTTTGGAATATAGCCATTAGAAAAGAGTTGTTGGAGAGTGCCTTGGAAGTTGAAGTTCATTAAATACCTTGACTGTACCACTTCTCTAAGTGTCAGATGTATAGATATTATTGTAATTCCGGACCTTTTATTATTTTTTATAAATACTAACAAAGAGGGGGGAAGAGGATTACACTTAAAAGGAATAATTGACTTGTCTAGAATGAGAAAGGTCATGCTTAATTTATAAAATAAAAGGATTTACATGAAAAGAAATAAAGAAACGTAAAGGAAAGAACACGAAAGGAAAGTAGGTGAGGTAGGTGAGGAATGAGTCAGCATGAGTCAGTACTCATATCCTCACATAAATCGAACCTAAACAAAACCCATATTCCCATATTACAACACTCCCCCTCAAGTTGGCGCATAAATATCACGCATGGCCAACTTGCAAACTATGGGATGAAATAATTTACCACTTCACCCTTTGGAAAAAATATCAACTCATTGATTTCCAATTCTAACAAAAGGAACACAGATCAATCCTTGCTCCAGCTTCTCATTGATAAACTGATAATCAATTTCCACATGTTTTGTGCAATTGTGCTGGACAAGATTGTGAGCAATATTAATCACAGACTTGCTATCACAATAGAGCATCATAGGTAAAGGAACAGGAACAGCTAAGTCACTCATCAGTTGCTGGAGCCACATTGACTCGAAAATGCCATGAGACAAAGCCCAGAACTTAGCCTCAGTGCTAGACCAGGCAACAACAGCTTGTTTCTTGCTTTAC
Source organism: Protea cynaroides (assembly GCA_028583415.1). Classification (NCBI taxonomy): domain Eukaryota; kingdom Viridiplantae; phylum Streptophyta; class Magnoliopsida; order Proteales; family Proteaceae; genus Protea; species Protea cynaroides. The sequence continues at coordinate 36,032,114 of CM053269.1, read as the reverse complement.
CAAGTAGGTTGCCGCCAACAAATGTATCATACTCAGTAGTAGAAGGACAATCATCAGAGAAGCTGCCCCAATCAGCATCAGTGAAGGCCTCAGCCCGTGGGTAACTATTAAAGGAGAGAAACACCCCTTTGCCAGGAGTCAACTTCAAGTAACACAAGATGCATAGCACAGCTTCCCAATGGGTAGTATAAGGGTCATGCATATACTGGCTAACCATGCTAACAGCAAAAACAATGTCAGGACGAGTGTGAGAAAGGTAGATCAAATTTGCCAACTAACCTCTGATACTGACCCTTATCAACAAGATCCCCATCCTTACTAGAGAGACGAACATTAGATTCGAGTAGAGTATCTGAGGGCTTACAACCAAGCATCCCTGTCTTTGAAAGAAGATCTAATGTATATTTCCTTTGGGGTAGGAAAAGACCCATAGTGGAGCGAGCAACCTCAATGCCGAGGAAATAGCGTAACTTTCCAAGGTCTTTGATTTCAAACTCTTGACCCAGATAAGTCTTCAAACGCATAATCTCCTCTGTATCACTTCCAATGACCACTGTAAGACCCGCACTCTACTAACCCGGTCTAACCGTGTCGTGCTAGGTCTTCCCATCATTGTTGAATCGAGTGGACCAACCATGTGAAGAAAACCACGAGACGAGGTAAGAAAATCGACTCAAAAACACTTAAAATTAAGTGTATGGTCAACTACTTGAGTAGGTATGGTCGACCATACGATGAGGAAATAAGACCAGTCAATATGGGACGTGTGGTCGATACTTTTGAAACGTATGGTCAATGGATTTTGCAACCATACGTCGGACTGCACGCACCCAAATTAGACTTCGGAGTTTGAAAATTTTCCAAATTAAAAGGGGATCTCTTTCCTATTGTTCGAGAGCTCTATATGGAGAGTTTTTCTCTATATAAAGGACATCCCTCAACCCTTTTTCACTCTTTTGGAACATTATCAAACCTTAAAATTTAAGGGAGAAAAGAAGAAGAAGAGAAGGAGAAGGAGAAGGAGATTTGGAGAGGAAGGCTGAGAAAAGGAATTCTACAGACTCTCTGCAACAAGTAAGGTATGAACCTTGTCTCTGTAGCCATAGAATACCTACAGTAGGAGTTTCTAATGTAAGTAGTGATGCAAAACCAATGGGCGGATTCAACTATGAGATTTTCATCTAATCAAATCTCAAGGGGAATCATGAAGAATGGGTTAGGGTAATTAGTCGAATAAAAACTAAGAAATTTGGCCAAAGAATGATCGTAGTGCGAATCTCGTTGATGAGCTAAGAGGAGGAACTTATAGGAGGATTAGAAATCACATTAAACTCGTATGGTCGAAGCTATGGTCAACCATAAGGTGGTGATAGAGTCAACCACCGCTATTCGGGAAGAATCCAAGAAACGTATGGTCGCATATAATGCGACAGCAAGGGGTCGACCGTACGTGGTATGGTCGACACAGGCATGTGACTATAGGACCTATCAGTCACCTATCAGTGATCTGTTTCGATTTTCGACTGCTGTAACTTGTTACACATTAACCCTAACTTAAATTCATATAATTCCTAGGTTGCTAAATTGATTCAAAGTGAATTGCAAGACTTGGACGCAAATCGAATATCGTTAATAGGTGAGGGAACAAGACCTAAACTAACTGGATAATAACAAACTATGTTTCTTTTATTTCGTCCAATGCCAGAAATGATTCTATGCTTGTATTGTCAAACCCTGATCAATGAACCTACAAAATCCCTCAAATTGTATCTGACTAAACCCAGGTATTGTAGACATTCCCTCATTTCCATCCCGGAGCATCTTAAGTCTCCCATTTCTCAAAAAAATCCCATTATTGGTTCATTCTTCATCGAACCTCGATTATCTAATAAATCACTTAATGAAAGTAGATTATCTTCTCAAAACTTCCACGATCTCTTCCCGAACCAAACACGAACCTTTTGATTCATTTAGCTCTCACACTCAGTTTCTTATGGGGCATTCCCATTTTTATTTTATTTTTACTGTAATGAGCCTATCTTCTCTTCTCTCTTCATATTATATTCCAAAATTCAATATCGAATGATCTCTGATTCAAGAGTAGAATATTCAGAGGACTCTTCCGACCAGACAAGAAATTTGTAACTGTCAGCAAAGTTTTTTCTCTTTTTTTTTATTAATTTTTTTATCCAAAAAATTCTGCTTACTTTATCTTTATACATAAACATAGTAAATAGGTTGCCGATTCAGCATTGAATAAAAAAGTTCCAAAAAAGTACAAGGAACTTTTTTATCTTTATCCAGTAAACGATTAAATTAAATGGTTCAAATCATTTTATCGATATGAGTGTTCTATATCGAAAAGATTGCCAACTATTCATTTTAAAACCATCTACGTACTAAGATAGTGGTAGAAAGAATACCATGCTGCGCCCGGACTTCAAACGGTTTAGTTTTAACCATGTTAATGGTCCCACATTATTGGTATTGGTTGATAGAGAATCAAAGTGGATTTACCAATTAGTCACAAAATGCTATGGTTCTTACATATAATTTGATTTCTTCTTCTTTTTTTTTTTTTCATTTTCAGAAGTAATTCGCAAGATCGTGCACCTTTCTTTCCTAGTTTTTCGTTTGAAAAATGAAAAAAAAAAAAAATAGTGCAGCTGGTTGGATCCAACCTATTCTTGAAATAAACAACTCGCACATACTCCCTTTCCAAAAAAGATCAATACACCAAGCACTACACTTAGATTTATTGGATTTGTTGCTAAAATATCGGTATTAAACCCGAAACTCCCAGCGGATGGCTAGTAACTCAAGGAAAGGAAAGAATCGGCTCCATTTTTCATATGATCTCCTCTTATAGATAGGACTAACAAAATCGAAGAGAATTCTTTTTATATCACTTCGCCCCTTTTTTGTTTTGGTTGATTTTGTTTTTTTTTTCTTATTACTGTTATTCTTGTTCATGCATATTTACTTTATTGTTTCTACCATATTGATGGATGATGATAGGAATAGGCATGTGCTTGTGAGTGTGGTTGGTGTACTGTGTGGGAAAGGGTGTTTGATCCCTAAACCATGCTTCACATTGACATCGTCGTATCGGCATTACCTTAGCGAAACTATTACGTTGTAGGGCATCAGAGGAGGTGGTCTCGGTCCGTATGGTCTGTGACTCTGTCGGGGGGCATTAGCTCTATCTCTATGGACTTATTGAGAGATACTGGGGTAAGACCTTGGATACACTCGGATGGCAATAGGATTGGTTAGTTGCGAGTCCAATTTGTAAGCCCTCACCAATAGGGGTTTACGTGTTGGTATGGGTAGGGCATCAGGGGAAGTGTTGGCGGTGTATGATCCGGACACTTTAGCTCTATCTCTATTCCATAGTAGGTGCATGTGGAACGGCAATGGTGTTTGATCCATTGGAAGGATTCACACACTCGTGTATAGAGGTGCGTTGGTCGCCAATCCTTTCTATAGCACAGTTGCAAACTTAAAACCAGACCAAAGATATGAATTAAATGCATGCATATGTTTGCGCATTGTTTTGTTTGCTCAATGAGCCGTGATGTGTGCTCACCCTTTCAACGTCGAATATTTTTACTTGATGATGCAAGTCCTACTGTAGAAGACTACGTGAACACGCCGTCATATGGACACATGGCAGCTATGGATGTAGAAGCTGTGGAGGATGCGCATGATCCGTCATGCGAATGCAACCAATGTATCTTTGATTAGTTTAGTTATATTTGTGTATTAGAACATGTAATGGATTATTTACTTTATCTCTTGAGTCGTTTGAAGATAATTGGATCTATTTACTTAGTTATCATTGTTAGACTTCAGTTCATTAATTATAAAGATTTCCGTTTATTTATTTATTATCTCTGATTACTATGGTGGAATGTGTTGGTTTGATATGGTGGGTACGGCTTATACGAGATCCTGGTTGAACCGTTGGTTTATTGACGGTTCATTACACTACTGGTTAGTCCAAAATTGGGGTGTGACAACCACAATGTCATCCACGTATACAATAAGAAGAGCAATCTTATCACCAGATCACTTCATAAAAAGGGTATAATCAGCATGGCTTTGAGGGTAGCCATTCGACACCATTGCCCTATGAAAGCGACCGAACCAGGCACAAGGAAACTACTTTAGGCCATAGAGGACTCGCTTAAGCTTGCAGACCTTCCCTTGTGTTGCTAAGGTCAAGAACGCGGGAGGAACGTCAAGGTATACCTCCTTTTCAAGTTCACCATGGAGAAATGCATTCTTGACGTCGAGTTGTTGCAGTTCCCAACCCAAGTTAACAGCACAGGAGAGAAGTACACAAATAGTGTTCAGCTTTGCAACAGGTGCAAAAGTCTCCTGATAATCAAGGCAATAAGTCTGAGTAAAGCCACAGAACACTAACGGGGCCTTATACCGAATTATAGTACCATCCATGTTCTGCTTTACTACAAACATCCACTTACAACTCACTGTATGTTTCTGGGGAGGAAGAGGAACCAAGTCCCAAGTGCCATTCTTCTTCAAGGCTTGCATTTCTTAAACCATGGCCTCCTTCCATCTGGGATCGGTAAAAGCCTCCTGTCAGTTTCGAGGAAAAGATCTAGAAGACAAAGAAGACACAAAAGCCCGATAGGATGGGGACAGAGAGTCAGACGACACCACTTGAGTAATAGGGTGATGTGTACAAGATCTTGTTCCCTACCGGACAGCAATGGGTAAATCAAGAGATAGGTCAAAAAAACTTAGAGGAGCAAGTGCGAGATCACCAAATGAAGAAGGACCGGGATCAAGACCTGGATCGGGAGATGGTGAGAGATTGGGTCAATGAGGTGCAATGGTGGTATCGTCTAGGTGGTGTTGTTACTGAAGGCACCGAACATAGACACGCACAGGGTTTTGTATCTGCCCCTGGACTGGTACGACCACCGGAGACACTCCCTCAGGTAACGGAGCAATGAGTGGCACATCTTCTTCGTCACTGAGTAGCAGATCCCCCTGGAAGAGGAGCCGGTGAAAAATAGGAGGCGGTCTCATGGAACACCACATCCATAGTCACAAACACACACCAAGATGGAGGGTGATAGCACCGATAACCCTTCTGAGTAACAGAATAGCCAACAAAAACACACTTGAGCCCACGAGGCTCCAACTTGCCAAGATGATGATGATTCCTTGCAAAACACACGTGGAGGGATAGCAAGATCAGACAACCCTATTAAGGCAGTAACAGGAGCACAAAAATCCAAAACACAAGTCGGCATCCGGTTTATCAAATATGCAGTGGTCAGAATAGCATCACTCCAATACTGAAGAGGAACCTGCATCTCAAACAAGAGAGCGCGAGCTACCTCTAGAAAATAACAATTTTTGCACTCAACAACACCATTCTAAGCTGGAGTGTCGACACAACTGGTCTGATGAACACCTAAATAGTCAGATTAGACTGGAAGGCACCATCCATATACTCAGTACCATTGTCGCTATGAAGGATACGAATGGTAGCATCGGATTGAGTGCGAACAATGGTGTAAAACATTTGGAAGCAACGGAAAACCTCACTCTTGTAACAAAGGAGGTAAATCCAAGACCCAAATGTGCCAGTCGATGAAGGTACAAACCAGCAGAATCCAGAGACAAAAGTAAACCGGGCAGGCCCCACACATCAGAGTGAATTAGTATAAATCCTTTTATTGATACTTGAATAAACAGAGCGAGTTTGTTTGGCTAAAACACAAGCATCACAAAAAAACCTCTTCTAAAAAAACAATCTTAAATAAATGCGAAAAAAAATTTAAAAGAGTCCCACTAGAGGATGGCCCAAACGCCTATGCTAATGTAACAACTCTACAGCAGTTGTCGGTGTGGAATCGGTCTGAAGTGAAGAACGAACAATAGGAAGCCCATTGTTCAACAGATAAAGACCACCATGCACCCTACCATAGCCAATCATTTGCCCCGTTACCAAATCCTGAAAGAGACAATGGGTAGCATAATGTCACTTTACAATTCAAATCATAGGTAAGGGCCGTAAGGCAGCTAATAGAAACGAAGTTAGTAGTAAAATTCAGTATATGAAGAATAGAAGACAACGATAAAGTAGGAGAACACGCAATGGAACCCTTCCCAGAAACAGAGGAAAGGGAACCATCGGCGAGACGAACCTTGTCCTTACCAGAACAAGGAGAATATCGAGAAAAAAGACTGCGGGGGTACCAATCATGTGGTGAGTGACACCGTTGTCAATTATCCAAGGGTGAGAGACAACCAATGCATAATGGCCACCAAAAAAGATACCTGAGGCAGCAGGGTTAGAGGCAGAGTGAACCGTGTAAGTGGTGGCGGTAGAATTAGATGGCCTGGACAAGGATGGCTCCAAACAAGTCAAGGCGTCGTAGCATGGCAAGCTTGTCCTGGGGCAAAGAGGAACTGACACTAGCAAGAGCGACATTAATAGGATTAGACTCAGACATCTCAGAATGATGAGCCGAGAGCCACGGCCCCGACCACGACCTCACGCTGAACCAGCAGCTGGGCAACCATGGAGTTTCCAGCAAAACTCCTTGGTATGTCGTTCCTTACCACAATAGCCGCATCAGACAAGCTCTCAGTTACAAGAAAAGCGATCACTTGAATGAGCACAGCCATTGCCACCAGAGTGAGACCCAGAGAAAAGAGTTAAACGACCCTAAGAAGCATGGGATGGCAGGCTGGGTTATAACATGGTAGTGCGACGACTACCCTCCAACTGCACCAAGGAGTAGGACTCTCCAATGAAGGAAAGGGATCACGACCTCTGTTAGTTAAAACGCGTTTAAAACGCGTTTTAAACGGCCGTACCATACCCGGCCGTTTAAAACACGTTTTGCCGTATTGATCTGAAAAATACAGTAAAAAACGGCATACGGGAACCCGTTTTAAACGCCGTTTTAAACCCGTATTAAACGCGTATCCATTTTTTATGATAAAAAACGGCTGAAACATAAAAATAGGCAATTACACTTTTAACCATCGTTTTTTTTTTTTGGGTAACCTAATGGGAATATATTGCCGTTTTTTTTGCCGTACCGTATTAGTTTTGATCCGTTTAAAACCCGTACCATCCGTTTTCATTTTTTTACCGTTCTCAAAATGTTTGACCGTTTTTTTTACCGTACCGTTTTTTTTTTGCCGTTTAAAACCCGTACCGTTCCATTTTGTTTTTTTGCCGTTTCCGTTTTAACTAACTATGATCACGAGTCACGACTAAGCACCTGAGTGCAAATCTGGTCATAAGCAATGTTCAGGCTGGCAGAAAATTGTACACCCGATACTTGTCTTTCCGCTTTTGAAATCTGGTTGCATTGGCAGTACAGGTAGCTTAGAAGATATCATAAAAATCCAACTCGTACCATAGACTGTGCAACTCAGAGTAGTATTGAGACAAAGAGAGATCCTGTTGTTTGGTCTCATGAAACTTCTTCCTGAGTTCATAGACCTGTGCATCATTCCCAACTTGGGAGTAGGTATCCTTGGCTGCCGTCCAGATTTTGACTGTTGTATCTAAAAGAAGGTAACCTCAAGCGATATGTAGTTGCATAGAGTTTATGAGAAAAGGCATTACCAATGAATTAGCAGAGCTGCACTTCTTCTGAGAATCGTCGGCGGTTGTAAGTTGTGTTGTTTCGTCATTGATGTAACTCACATAACCACGAGAATCAATGGACAGATGACAAGATCATGACCACAACAAATAGTTGCTCCCATCAAGACGGACATAGCTCACAGGTAACGAAGGAAAATGGGTATCACGACCAGTCCCATCGATTCCAAAGAAGGTGGCAATCACGTCGAACATGATGACGGAGCAAAGTGATCAATAATCAATCACGGATACATCATCACAAGAACAGGGAGTCCTGTAAATCCACACAAAAATAGATATTTCTGCAAAATAGGGTTTCTCAAACCTCCACCATAACCTGATATGAGAAAACCACCTTAGAGAGGGCTCTCGGTGGGGTAAGGCACTACCACCAAGAGTTACTGGCGGAGACGAACCACGAGACGCCGGAAGTTGGAGCCAAGAGAGAGAGAGGGCAACGCTAGGGAGGTGGCAATGCTATAAGAGAGAAAAACCGAGAGAGAAAGGGACTCTCTAGGGCTTGGTTCCCAAGAAAGATCGCTGCCTTGATACCATGTTAAGAGGAATAATTAACTTGTCTAAAATGACAGAGGTCATGCTTCATTTATAGAGTAAAAGGATTTACATGAAAGGAAAGAAAGAAATATAGAGGAAAGAACACGAAAGGAAAGTAGGTGAGGTATGTGAGGAATGAGTCAGCATGAGTCGGCACTCATATCCCAACATACATCAAACCTAGACAAAACCCATATTCCCATATTACAACAAATTGTTTTAGTGTGCAGACTTTTAAGTGGCTAAATTTCTTTCAAGATTAAATTCAAAATTATAGCTTATCAAAAATCAACCTCTTCCAGTGATAAGTGTAGGATTATTCTCTACCTTTTATGTCTCTTACATGACCAAGAATTACCAATTGTCTTGTTATTTGATTTGATTTCCAAATATTGTTTGGATCCATGATTGGTAGCCCTTTCCTAATTGATTTGTTTTAAAAATGGGAATTAAATTTACCTACTATATCGTCTACCTTTGTAAGACCCGTCCCCAGAATCCACTACTCACCCGGATTCCTCTTGTGCCAGTCTTAACACACAGACTGATGGAGCATCCACCATGGACCCGATGGGGGCATCCGAGTCCTAGGTAAGCCACTATTCAAAACCTAGGAAAGTGACTATCAAGGTGGGCCCAAGATGGCCCATTACGCATCCCAAAGCATCCGGGCCAACTGGCTGACTGAAAAGCCATATTTTGGCCTAACCGGAGGCTTTCCCTGATAATGCACCACCCAATTGTCAACATCCGGTTGAGTCCGCATGAGAAACACTCTCTACGAGCTCTATAAATAAGGAGCCAAGGATCCTTATTTCTCTCTTGGCTATTGGGAGAGTGTGTGGGGGTAAAGAAGAGGAGGATTGGAGAGGAAGAACTCCAAGCTCCCAAACCCTAGCCTTGGAGCACCCATTGGAGGTAAGTACCATCTTCTCCCTCTCCTAGGTTTGTGCAATGAATGTAAAGACCATGATGGTTGTCCACCATTAATGGAGACCAACCTAAACCTAGAAAACTAGGTTATGATCTCCCCTCTATGAATGGAATTTAATAGAGCCATAAATGGCTCCCATTGGCCATATTAATGGTAGGTGAGTAATTCCCACCAACTAAATGAAAGAAGAATTATGGAGGATCAAAATCCCCAAACTTGGAGACCAAGCTCGATTCGTAACCTGGTTTCTTGGTACAAACCAAAGGCATTAACCAGAGGTTTGGTCATGACCTTGCATCTGGGTATCTAAGACCCTGCCTCCGCCAAGGCAAATGTCTTGGCAGAACTGACCTCAGTATAACCGGAGGATCCTAACCAAAGCCTCCTGAAACTCCGGGTGACCATCCCCCGGTTACCTTCTGGGTCCGATTGACCCTGGACCTCCGGATAGGCTTAATACTAAGTCGGAGGCAGTGCTGGATGATACACCACCCAGAAAAGCCTCCAGATAACCTTCTGGAAGCACAATGTTATAACAGTGTGTATAATCGAATGGTCTGCCGAAGGATGGACCATCCGCTTGTACCCTACGGTTCAGAGTAAAATAAAAAATACTCTAAGTGTCAACCGAATGGTAATTCCGAATGGTAATTCCGGATGGTATACCATCCGAATATATCCTCCGGTTATGGCTCTGTTGGCCAGTATGCCCAGTTAGGATTAATGGGACAAACCGATGGGTTCTCAGCTTGTATTGGGACCCATGTATAGACATGTACGGCTTGTCCATACTGGTTAAAGATATGCAACCAACTAATGAAACATTATCTACTTAAATAGGTAACAGACTCTGGCAAAGTGAAAACCTTCTATCAGGCTTTGCAGTACAGCAACACTTGTAGTGCTATCAGGTGAGGGGTCTGGTCCGTAGATGTAGGGCATTCATAACATGCTTGAATTATGTTTACAACATGCCATCCATTACCTGTTATACTTAAGCATGCATTGCATTATAACTATGATTGCTTATTGTGTGTTGTTTGGGTATGATGTGCGTGTGGCATGTCGGAGCACAATACACAGGCCATGTTTGCGCTATACTCTAGCGGGGGCAAGGTGATCCATGGGAGTGGAGCCAAGGATCTCCACTAGGGCATAGTCTTTCTTATGACAATGCATATGTGTAATCATGTATGATGGTACATGTGGCATGTTGGAGCATGGACACATGTATCATGTTAGAATTGCTAGCACTTTAGTGGGACACGGTGGACAATGGGAGTGGTGCCGGGGATCTTTTCTGGTGGGCCGCCTTGATTAATTGAATGTACATAATAGACATAGGTGGTGCCATTACCCTATTCTCTACACCCTTGTCAGTAAGGGTTTAGGTGTTAGTATAGACTCATACTTCCTCGGTTTGTAGACTTGATGGAAGAATCAGATCAGCCCAGGGTCATTGATGTTAGATGGGGTCTATGGTGAGAAGTGACGAGCCTGAAAGGTTTGGAGACCCGGATGGGGGTTCGCTTGTAGAAGTTGTTTAACAGTCCGCGGTCGTATATTCCGCTTCTACCCTTGCCCGGTATATGAGAGTTGGAGGTTTGGGGACCGTAGTCAGGACCGAAAGCACAGGCCGAATCTCAATATGATACCAAGTAGAAACATTAACCTTGAGACTTAACTAAAATTGCATTTCATCTCATCATGTGAAGCATGCATGTGATATTGGATTTCTCATTGAGCTGGGATGGGTACTCAGCCTCGTATCAATACTTCTTTTCAGATTCTGTTGCAAATTTCATAGTCTCCACTGGCGAGCGTTGTTGTTGGGATTGATGATATTGGTGGGGGAGCACGACGAGGGCTGCAACTGCAGCAAATGCGTCTACGCATGACGTAGCCCTCCCCTTACTCCTTCACTTCTTACTATATGATTCTTTTTGTTAATGAACGAAGAGGTCTATCAAAACAATATCATAGATTTACTCTTTTTGGTTTGGCTACATGTGTATTGGATATTGTATTATTTTGGTGGAGAACAATGATTGTAATTCATAACATACGTATTATGGTTATGATATCACTTTAGTCGCATCTGTCATGTATTAATGCTTTTGCTACTTTATTACTTGATCACTTGATTGTATGGATATTGCTTGTGTAGACTATGGGATTCATATGGTAAAATATTGTGGTTAGCGATCTTGGATGGATTCCGGTTGCCACAAGGGTTGACCCAGATATCACGTCCGATTCCCCAAAATGGGCTATGACAACCTTAATGAGGGGGAGACATAATGTCTTTATATGTATAACCTTGGTCCTCTCTCTCTCTCTCCAACTAGTGTTTGTGAGTCTCATTGAGCGAAACACATTGTGGAGGAGCAAGAGGGATGATAAACCAAGGTTTCCACCATTGTCGCAGATTTCACATCATGCCAGGTCAAGGTGTCCACGCATAGAATACGATGGTGAACAGTATGTAACGCATACTCTCTTTATGATTCAAAGCATGCTTAGGCAAGATTAACTATATAATGATGAATGTTAGGAAATGTATTTATTCCTTCAAATGGTATCAGAGCTATGTTGTGCTGTTCTTGAATATTACTGTGTGTTGATAGCCAGATTATCACCGGACCTATCATTTAATATTTTGATTAAGTTATTCTGTTTCTGCTATGATGGCGCACCCTGTTGCATGTTTTAACCATTATGTTGTTATTGTTGCTTCCTTGTGCGTGTGTTTGTAAATTATTGATTGGGGTCGGTCGACTTGGCCGGTTGGATTTTCCCAAGGCCTGGTGAGTGAATGATGGTTGCCGCGGGCAGCAGCAGAGACCATGATCCAGAGAACACTTTCTGTTTTGGTCTGCAGTTTACCAGTTTATAAAAAATAAATAAATAAATAACCTGCATTAAGCTCTGCCAGCCATCCCCATGAACGGAGATTTTTCCCAGCAGAGCTGTGACCGCGGGTTTCAATTAGGGAATCTACGGTTCCAGTGTATAGTTCACAAAAAAAATATATATATAAATCGGCATTAAGAATGGTAGAGGGCAGCACCGCCAGCATTACCTGGTTAACTTGTTACAGTATGGTCGTCGGCCCTTGTCGGTGCCCGGGGTAACCTTGTCGGTGCCCGGGGTAGATTTTCCGTGGCGGAAGAAGCCACCATGGCAGCTGCCCTAGCAAGCAGCCACTGCATGGCTGCTACAGGTCACGGTTTGACAAACCCAGAATCAAGAATACCTGAATGGCATTCATTTGAAAATGCCTTTAGTGACTAAGGACATTATGGTCATCAGCCCTAATGTTAATTTAAAAAAACAAAATATTTACATCGTTTATGCTGTCCTACACCGCTTCATAACGAATCTACTAATGCACATCGTCGGGTCAGGTCTGACCTGATAGCCCGATCCAGTGACCTGATTTCCCGTCCCAGTGGCCCGATCTCTGCCCCTATCGGGTTTTCTGTCTTATTCTGGTCCAATCGGGTTTGGATTTGGTTGTGACCGAACCGTTCTAGTTGAACAAATTTAATTGAATAATTCTAAGTTGCATAAAGCCATTTATGGCTAAAAATAGTCATTGCAAGTGTAGTTAGATAAATTCATAAGTGGCTACTGCTTTGCAGGTGCCACAGCCTTTGGTTAAACAACCCTCTCGCAGGGAAAAGGCGTTCCGAAACACAGTGTGTGGACCTGACGCACACCTACCCCTCCTTTGTTAGTTGAGAAGGCAGCCATTGGCTATGGGTACCTTGGCGGCCTTGTCGTTGTAGGAGGACAATGACAATGGGTTGCTCGATTCATCCTGCTCAGTGCAAGGAGGGAAAGGGTGACTCACCACCTGGAATAAGGGTCCAGGACCAACAAAAAGAGGGCTTAGCCATTCCTAATGGGGGAACAGGCAACAAATGAGCTCCATACTAAAAGACTAGATGGTCTGGTCAGAGAGTAGGGTAAGGGTCAAGTTACATCACGAAAGTTCTTACACACCCCAGTCCACCAGGCAAAAACCGGTGTTTTTACTAGACGCTTTTAACCGAGTACTCTCCCAACATGCTTAATATAGTCCAACATGATTGCCTAAAATTATGGATATAACTGCCAAAGGTAAAAATTGAATGCAAAATCCTGCTTACTAATGCTACTAACTAGCATGGTTGGACTTGAAAATAACTTATGTTGACATCATAGCATAGTAAGCATTAGAATATATTATTTATTATTTACATCAGCCCGTATGGACAGCAAACCATCTTTAATCCATATGGACAGCAGCCCAAATAAATAATAAGAACTTCCTAAAGGGAAGGAGGAAGGGAAATAGGACATTGAAGGACTCTCAAAACAGATATGTGAGTTTTGCTGTATATGTTTTGATTACCCTTAGTGTGAGGCATGCCCATTGGCAAAAGACAACCGTACCTCTTTTCCCTCTCGTGATGTGTCCAAAAGTCTTGCCCTCTTTTATTTAATTCATTCAAACATTTAGGGACCTATTAAAGTACAGAGTCATGCTGGTTTTAGTTATTTTGTCACCTTTGTGGACGATTATTCTCGTACACATGATTATATTTGTCAAATGATCAAATATAACCATGTGGTACGAGAATAATATTTGTTAAAGGATCATTATGAGTTCCTTACCATCTTTAAGCAATTTTATTTAGAAATGAAGAATCAGTTTGGTACTAGCATTAAAACCTTTCGGTCTAATAATGCGCTTGAATATACTCAATCAGATATTTCCTTGTTTTGTGCATCCCATCGTTTTCTTCACCAGACCAGTAGCTCTTACACCTCTCAACAAAATGGTGTTGCCGAATATAAAATCCATCACTTATTAGAGGTTTCTTGTGCACATCTTTTTCATATGCACTTACCTCACTGTTTTTTGGGTGATGCAATATTAACAGCCTGCTACTTAATCAATCGGATGCCCTCTTCCATCCTTCAGAATCAGTCATCTATATCACTGGTTACTCCCTCCTCTCCATTGTCTGCTTACCACCATGTACCTTTGGGAGCACCTACTTCATCCATGACCTTCGGCCTGGCCTCAACAAGTTGTCTCTCGTGTGGTCAAGTGTGTTTTCATTGGCTACTCTCATACTCAAAGGATATAGGTGTTATGATCCTCTTATCAAACGCCAAGTTGTTAGTGCTGAAGTCACATTCTTTGAGAACAAACCCTATTATCCGGCTCCCAGCTCCGATACACTGATTCCAGCTTTGGTTCCATTCCCTGATGTGGCCTCCCCACTCGCACCGGCCCCAACCCTTACTCTGCTCCTCTTCAGAGGTATCGCCTACGTCAACAACCTCCACCAGCACCGACAGCTGCCCCACTCTTGCCTCCCATTGTCTGCTGATCTTCCTATTGCACTTCACAAAGGTACTCATTCCTGCACTCAGCCACCATAGGTAACATATCCTTTTGCTCATTATGTGTTTACATCCTATCTCCCATTTCCCCTCCAGTCCTTTGCTTATGCCTTATCTCATACTAATGTTCCCACCTCTCATATTAAAGCTTTAACCCGGCCTGAGTAGAAGAAGCTATGGACGTCGAGATGGAGGCTTACCTTTCCCAGCAGACTTAATCCCTTGTTGAATTGCCTATGGATAAAGAGGTGGTTCATTGTCGTTGGATATTCACTATGAAATATAATTCCGATGGTATTGTGGAGAGTATGAAAGCACGCTTGGTTGCCAAAGGCTTTACTCTCAGACCTATGGGGTTGATATTTTTTAGACATTTTCCCCCATTGCCCGTCTCAGTTCTGTTTTTGCTATCAATCTCGACTGGCCTCTTTTTCAGTTGGATATAAAGAATGTTTTTTTATATGGTGATTTAAATGAGGTCTATATGGAACAAACTCCGGGATATGTTGCTCAGGAGGAGAGTGTTGTCCACAGAGTGTGTAAACTTCACAAAGCAATATATGGTCTGAAGCAATCTCCTCGTGCTTGATTTGACAAATTCACAAAAGTAGTGGTTGACTATGGATTCACACCATGCTATTCTGATCACTCAGTTTTGTTCGCCGACACAATTTCAATGTTGTTATTATTATGGTCTATGTGGACATTATTATTTCTAGAGATAACTTGACAGGTATTGATGAGGCTAAAGCCTACTTTAGTCAGCATTTTCAGACGAAAGATTTGGGGGGTTTTCGTTATTTTCTTGGCATTTAAGTGGTTAGAAGCTCCAAAGGTATTAGCCTTTCTAAGTGGAAGTATCTCCTTGATCTTCTGACTGAAACTGGTATGCTAGGCTACAAGCCTATTGATAACCCATGGATCCTCATCTTAAAAATTGGCTAACTGTGATGATGTTGATTTTGGTGATGTTCATCAGTGTCACCATCTTATTGGCAAGCTTATCTATCTCACTATTACTCGGCCTGACATCTCTTATTCTGTTGGGGTTTTAAGTTAGTTCATGCAAACTCCAATGCAAATTCATTAGGATGCTGCTTGTCAGATTTTGAAGTATCTCAAGAGCGCCCCTGGTAAAGGACTGCTCTATCGATCACATCAAAATATTGATCTATGTGGTTATTATGAAGCCGATTAGGCTGGTGCTGATGATGATAGTCGATCTACTACTGAATATTGTACTTTTCTTGGAGGCAATCATATTACTTGGCACAACAAGAAGCAGACTACAGATCTAGTGCCAAAGTTGAGTATCGTGCTACGGCTCAAACTATGGCGATGTGGGTAAAGAATATTCATGGTGAACTGGGATTCCTAAATACACAGCCAACTCCTACGTACTATGATAATCAGGCAGCCTCTCATATTGCTAGCAATCCTGTTTTCAATGAGCGTACCAAGCATCTTGAAGTCGACTGTCACGTTGTTCGAGATGCTATTATGCATAACAAGATATCTACTCCGTTCAAGTTCTCAATTTGGTGACATGTTTACACAGGCATTTTTCAAAGCCGTATTTTTTCAAAACTGGTACAAGCTAGAACTAGGTGATATTTATGCCCCACCTCGAACTTGAGGGGGAGTGTTGAGATTTTAGTTCGGTAGTCTAGGTGTCACCTAGTTGGTGATGTTTAGTTTCTTTATTTTTTATTTTTTTCTATTTAGACTCTATTAGAGTTTCCTATTTGGACTCTATCATTTGTATGTTGACCCTTTTTATGAGCCCCTTCATATTCTATAAATAAAGCATGGATTGAGGGGGAGAGATATACAATAATTTTCTCTCCCTTTCCTCAGTTTTCCTCTTCCACGATCTCTCAGTTCTTCTTCTCCGTTGTAACATGTTGCATGGTCGAATTTCTTGCTCTAGCTATTGTAACACATGACATTCAAGGGAACCAGTCTACAGGTGTACCTAAACCATGCAATAGGAGGCTGGAAAATGAACAACAAAAGAGCCAAAGTTATTCATATGGAGGATCATCATAAATTTAAAGAATTTGGGGGCTAACCAAAAACATAAAACACAAAAGCTCCATTAATGTAAAATGCATTTACTTTGTTCAACATGTATGCAGTCAGCAGTGGATATCCAAAAGCAAATATCTCACATAACTTCAATAATAATTAGAGAAAGAGAAGTCAAATGTGTTTAGAATCATACCTGCACTAAAAAACTGGGTATTGTCACAAATCCTAGTCTGTCAAGTTCCAATGAGGCATCATACTGCCAGTAAATAAAACAGAGAGAGGAAAGAGGGGAAAAAAATGAAAATGACGAGTTAATATGAAATTCAAATAGGAAGAAAAATGGATGTCTAAACCTATGTGTGTCAGTCGGCATGTGTGTATCTAGAAGAGTAAATTGCAGACTAGCAAACTGGGAATGCTAAAATCATTTAAAAAAAAAAAAAACTGCCACCAGAAAAGGTTTGACGCACTCAAAGAAAAATAGCTGATAAACTTCAGGACATAACCTGATGTAGAACCTTGACTTTGATTATGAAGATAATAGATTTCCTTTCTTACAAATTCTTTTATGGTATCTCACGTAGCATTCATCACCAGATCTTAAGTTATACCTGACTAAAATGATGAATCCTTCAAAAGAAGAGCAAAAGGCTTACATCTACCTTTTGGGGAGAGGTGTTCTTAGCGACCCCTTGAGGCATAGTGTTGTCTCAAAGCAAACAAAGAATAGAGGGATGGTGAGGTGGGTTTACCGTGCTGAAGGGTCGATGTGAATCAGGTGCTTCAGCAATTATTGGGAATGATTTGTTGAGATGAGAATGAACACCTGAACCATGCAGAATGTGTGAATGTGTAACAGAAGTTTCGGTTTTTTTTTTTTTTTCCTTGGGGGGGCGGGGGGGTGGGCTTCATCAAAAGTTAAGAAGTGCCAGTAGCTTGTAGTAACCTTTTAGGCTTGGGCACCCTTAGGACACTGTCAGTGGACAATAAAGACCCACAACAGTAGTTTTCAAGGCATTGCCTAGGCAAAAAGAGGGGTCCTGAGATAAAACAACAGGGCGACTTCATGTCTAGGATCCCAAACAAAATCCAGTCAAAAAGAAAAACAGGGAAGAGAAAGGGTGAAATAGGGAAGGAAGGGTTCGAGGGGGAAGAAGAAAGCATTTCTGAAATTGCCATACTTTTGTCCAAATATGTCACTCGCTGTGGGCGCCTTGGCCTTCACCTTTGCTTCAAGGCTTCTAGCCACCTCTGTGGTTGCCTTGGCACAATGAAAACTTGCCCATGGCACACAAACTTTCTTTCTTGGAGACATGCATTGATGTTATAAATTAGTGTGCTATTTGTGTCAATGACAGCATAGTTTCATGTAGTGAACTACCACGAGGCATAAATAGCTCAAGTATGCTCATGCCTCATGAGACATTATGGGCATACATAAGGAGTTTTAAGCATACACAAGGGATCCACATCCTCTCCTCCCAGAGGTTCGGGAGGAGGTGGATGCCCCTGTTGGATGGCCGACACGTGGGGCTCGAATCCAAGCCCTCCATCCGAGCCGACACCTCCTGTCGGCTCAGCTTGTCGGCTTGGTGTCAGCTCGGATGGAGGGCTCGGATTCACCCGAGCCCCACCTGTCGGCCATCCAACGGGGGCGTCTCCCCTCCTCCCGAACCTCTGGGAGGAGAGGATGTGAATCCCATACACAAGATGCCTAAGTCATATATAAGTCTGACTTAATCTTGGACCAGAAGTTGAGTAACACAAGCATCAGCCTTAAAAATATTTTATTAAGTTATAAACTTATAATTGGTGTCATATCAAGGAAGGTTGGTCAGGGCTGACCTGAAAGCAACAGTTGCTACTAATGCCTAAACACCAGTGCAGCAGTACAAGGTTAGCTTTGATAAGCTGGGAAAGATACATGGTTTTGAAACTCAGGATCAATATAATGTTGGTCTGGAATGCCAGAAATCTCAAAATGAGGGTTTAGGAAGCTCAAGTTTTGGTTGCAAAGGTAAAAGTACTGGAGGTGTCTCAGTCTCTGCAAAGTTGCCGCAGTGAAGCAAGACTGGCCTGAAATTTGTGTTGGGTGGAGGGATAAATGGTGAAGGAGCTACCATATTGATTTCATTGAGAGGGGGGAGTCCTAGCAGAAGTATTATTCATTGCACCCACAAATAGACAAACAGATGCACCTTGGGACAAAAAACCTTCACTGCAGTCCTTCATTCACCTCATAACAATCAGGAATGCAAAATCACCATAGCAAAGAGAACCAGGACTTCAACCCAAGCCAAAATCCATCTAAGTGATGGAGAAGGGTTTATTTTGGTGTAAATAAGCCTCAGTTTGGGTTACATATGTATTAGGCCTTTGGTCCAAAGTGTTTTCTTTGTAATAGGCCTATTTCATGGGCCTAAATAAGGTAGGAATTAGTGTTCAACTGAAGAATCCTTGCATAACTAAGATTCTAGTCCAGCAACAATAAACTTAAGAGTTTTAGGACCAAAATTGCATTTGTCAGTTGAATTTAGAGAACAACTAAAATAAGGCTCAGACAGATTTTTAGGCTTGTCAATGTGAATGATTGTATCGTTTCGTTCTATGTTTGGGGGTGTTTCAGTCCCTTATTTCATTGTATCTTTTATTTATTCACTTAAGGGTAGCTCAGTCCTTTGGGTTAGATTAGATTTATTATTTATCCTCTTGTAACCTATTGTTTATTATTCTTTTTAAACTGGAATCGTAAAAGGCTTCCATCACCTCCTTTCCTCAAAACTGTCATGGTATCAAAGCCATCTCTTTGAAACGATCCAGAACTTCATGACAGATCTTACCGCAAGTATCAGCATCATTGTTTCTTTCTATTTGCAAGTCATTATCGCAAGTTGCATCATTATTTCTTCTTCCTCTTTCCCTATCGCAAGTTGCAGAAGTCTGCTCATCAAATCGCATCTGAAAGTAGCGGTATTCTTCACCATCTTATTCTCATTGCAAGTGGCAGCACTCTCTAGTAAGTACAATTGTTTTTTTTTCCCTCATCAACAAAGGAACCACATCTCATAACCGCAATCTTGCAATCTTTCTTTTGTGATACAAATGTCGTCTATTGATAGAAAAATCAGAACATTAGCATCAAATTGAATGGCCGCAACTATTCCTATTGGTCCTCTATGATGGAAAATTTTTTACTTGGCAAGGGCAGATTAAGTTATGTGACTGGTTCCATAGTCAAAGTATTTGATCCCAAGGAAGAAACTTACGCAACAGCCATAGAAAAATGGGAGATGGAAAATGCTCAGGTTCTAACCTAGATTCATAACTCAGTTGACCCTAGCATTGGCATGAACTGCTCCAAGTATAAAACTGCAAAAGATGTTTGGACCTATCTTAACCAAATGTATCTGAAATCCAATTTTGCTAAGCAATATCAATTGGAAATGAAAATAAGGTGTACAGAGCAGGATGGTAAATCGATTCAAGAATTCTACAATCAGATGACAAACCCTTGGGATCAATTAGCATTTATGAAACCACAGGATCTTCAATCCTCTAAAAGTTATCTTGCCTCCAGGGAGAGACAGCGTTTGATTCAATTTCTTATGACTTTACGGGATCAGTTTGAACCTCTTAAAGGATCCATTCTACACCTAACTGCTTTTCCTTCTGTTGATGCTGTCATTCATGAACTGATCACGGAAGAGACTCGGTTTAAAGTTGCTCACACAAGTTCCTCTCAGACATCTGTGTTTGCAGCCTCATATGCACCTCTACTACCTACTCCTATGGCAAATCTTGTCCAGATTATCAGAAAACTAAAACCTCATGTTGGAATTGATGAGTGCAGTTTTTGTCGACAGAAGGGGCATTGGAAATCTAACTGTCCCAAACTCCAAAAAGGACGTCCATTTACTTAGAACCAGCAGTTTAAAAGATCACCTTGTTCTGATTATCAGCAATTTCCACAGGGTCCCACCACACTTGCCACTCCAGCATCATCTCTGAGGCATCAAGTGATCATCTCTCCGCATCCATGGTTCAGTCTATGATTGAGCAATAGCAGTCTACGTTACCTTCTTCTACTTCAGATCAGATGCACGTTTCTGCCATGACTATTACTCACTCAAGTTTGATTAGGTCACCCATTTCTAGTCTAACCTCTAGTTATTGGATTTTTTTATTCTGGTTCTTTTCATCATATGACTCCTAACATTTCCTCTCTTAGTAATTATCACTCACCGTTTTCTCCCATAAGTATCTTAACCGCTAATGGTTCTCATATGCGTGTTGAGTCTGTTGGTTCTATTAGTTCCTCTATCTTTCTTTTGCTCCTTCTTGTTTTCATTTAAACAGTAACTCCTCTCTTTTTTATTTATGGCATTCAAGACTAGACACATGTCTGGTAGTACTTTGAAACAATTAATTTTTATTGGTCATTTGGGTACCATTTCTTTACATGGTAGTGATGTGTTGTCTTGTAGTGGATGTAAACTTGCTAAACTGTCAACTTTACCTTTTAATACCAGCACCTCTTTATCTTCTTCCACTTTCTCTCTTGTTCATACTAATGTTTGTGGGCCCTATAGGGTTCCTATCAAAGGTGGATCTGTTTACTATGTTTCTTTTGTGGATGATTATAGCAAGTATTGTTGGTTATTTCTTATGTCTAGTAAATCTGATTCTTCTCTATTTATCGCAATTTTCATGCTATGGTTTACACACATTTCTCCACCACAATTAAAAAATTTTGTTCTGATTTGGGGGGTGAATACCTCTGGGAGGATTTTGAACTGTGGCCCCCTCCATCAATCTTCTTGTTCTAAAACACCACAACAAAATGGTGTTGCAGAACGAAAACATCGTCACATAATTGAAACTATAATAAAATAGGAAAAAAAATAAGGGAAGATGGAGAGAATCAAGTGTTAAGGAAAGAGAAAGTGTGTGTATGCTCCTCTCCTTGTAGCTTGTATTTATAAAAAATAGAAAACACTACTAGATAGGATCTAGGACTCCACAAATCAGAGTCCTAGTTACAAACTTAAGACAAAGTAAACTCAAAATAGGAAAAGGAAACTAAAAGCCTAATTGGTAAAGGAAATTAATAAAGCAAACTAATAAACTAATTAGAAAGAGATCTAATTACAATAGAACTGTAGAGTCTTATTCCAACTCAGCAACTGTAGTCAAAGAGTGCTACACCAACTGTGCAAGTCAAAGAGTCACACACGAAGACGACTATGAGTAGGTCCCATTGTGTGGACTGTAGTGTAGTTTAACACACCCCCCCCCCCCCCCCCCCCCCAAAAAAAAAAAAAAAAAAAAAGCTGAAGCAAGGGAGAATGTAAGAGCTTCAGCTTGAAACATTGTAACATCGGAAGCAACAGTAACAGAGAGAGCTTTAGCTTGAAACAATGTATCAACAGAAACAGCAGTAGCAATAATAAAGTAGCATAATATAGGTTACTGTGAACCAAATAGTAGTAGTAGCACAGTATAGGTCACTGTGAACCAGGTAATAGCAGTGCAGTTGTAGTAGTAGTAGTAGTAGTAGCAGTTGTAATAGGAGCAGCAATAGTGGTGGCTCCAACACGAACAAGAGTAGTAGGTTGCATCATGTGCAATAAGTAGATAGCGGTTACATTACGGCTGCAGGTGATAGCGGTTGCATCACATACAACTGTAGTATGCAACAATAGTAGCTCCCAACACGAGCATGGTAGTAGTAGGTTGCATCACGTGCAACCGTAGTAGGCTCCAAACACGAGCATGTAGTAGGTAGGCTCCCAACACGAGTATGGTGGTAACAATAGGGAGATCTTGGAGTAGATTTCAATGGTAACAACAGTAGTAGGCAACACAAGATATCTGAGTACTTTAAACAGCAATAGAGTATGATCAGATTTGATCAACAAATCAGCAAGTAGCAAACCAGAAAATTAATAACAAGATGCAGCCGACCAAGACGAAGAACTTTAGACGACTCTCAAAATAGCACCCGCTCTAATACCATGTAACAAAATAGAAAAAAAAAAATAAGAGAAAATGGAGAGAGTCAATGTGTTAAGGAAAGAGAGAGTGTGTGTGTGTGTATGTGTGTTCCTCTCCTTGTAGCTTGTATTTATAGAAAATACAAAACAATATTAGATAAGATCTAGGACTCTACAAGTCAGAGTCTTAGTTACAAACTAAAGACAAAGTAAACTCAAAATAGGAAAAGGAAACTAACAAGCCTAATTGGTAAAGGAAACTAATAAAGCAAACTAATAAACTAATTAGAAAGAGATCTAACTGCAATAAGACTGTATAGAACTGTAAGCACAATAGGATTGTAGAGTCTTATTCCAATTCAGCAACTGTAGTCAAAGAGTCCTACACCAATTGTGCAGGTCAAAGAGTCCCACACGATGAGGACTGTGAGTAGGTCCCATTGTGTGGACTGTAGTGTAGTTTAACAAAAACCACTCATGCACTCTTGTTGTCCGCCTTTGTTCCTACTATCTTTTGGGGTGAAGCTGCTCTCACTGCTGTCTTCCTCATTAAACGTATGCCCACACCTGTTTTGTCTGGTATTTCTCCTTATGAAAAATTATTTGGTACCATGCCCAATTACTCATTACTTTGTGTGTTTGGCTCTGCTTGCTTTATTTTATTGCCCCAACGTAATCGTAGCAAGCTAACTACTCAATCTGCTTTGTGTGTATTATTGGGATATGGCATTCATAAAAAAGGTATCGGTGCTATGATCCTATGTCTAATAAATTGTTTGTGTCCCGTCATGTGGTTTTTCTTAAACGTATTCCTTATTACACTATTCCCGCTCGTGTTGTTCCTATTTCTAAGGAGGATCTTGTCTCACTTAACCCCTTTGTAGAGACTGTCCCATCTGAAGAATTCTCATCCACTCTTGATGTTCCTTCCTCTGCTACGGACTCTGCTCCCCCTTCCCTCATGGCTCCTTTTCCTCTTGTTTACTCTCGCAAGTCGAATGTGATCTCTAGCTCTGATGCGCCTGTTTCGCACCCACCTCCTATGGCAACAAACACTGCAGCCCCTGAACGATGGTATCCCTCTCGCATTCGTATTGCTCCTAATCGTCTTAGTTTATCCACCACTTGTTTTTCTCCATCTTATCATTCCTTTCTTGTGTCGATTCACTCTTTCTATGAACCTCAGTCTTATAAAGAAACATGTGCTGATCCTCTTTGGATGAAGGCCATTCAAGATGAGTTATCTACTCTTCATCAAACTGGTACTTAGGTTCCGGTTCCGATGCCTGCTGACAAAAATATCATTGGCTGGAAGTGGGTTTTCAAAATCAAAACCAATTCCATGGCTCTCTTGAATGCTACAAAGCACGCCTTGTTGCCAAAGGCTTCTCCCAGGAGTACAATATTGATTACGAGGAGACCTTTGCCCTCGTTGCTAAAATGACGACTGTACGTACCTTGAATTCTGTTGTTGCTATTCGTCCATAGCCTCTCTTTTAGATGGATGTCAAGAATGCCTTCCTTCATGGGCATTTGGCGGAAGAGGTTTATATGTGACCTCCCCCTAATCTCTCTCATCCTTCTAGTCATGTTTGTCGTCTCCATTGTGCTTTGATTGGTCTTAAGCAAGCCCCTCGTACATGGTTTGAATGGTTTCACATGGCTGCCTCTCACATTGGCTTCACCTCCAACACTCATGATCCTGCACTATTTATTTGTTCATCCCCTACTGGGCCTATCGTGCTACTCTTATATGTTGATGATATGATTATTACTGGTGCTGATCTTTCTGGTATTAATGAAGTCAAACAACATCCATTAAGTAAATTCTCTATGAAGGACTTGGGCTCTCTTTGCTATTTGTTGGGCATTGAGGTTGCATACTCCCCTAAGGGCAATCTCCCTCCTCAATCAAAATATGCCTCCGATGTTCTTCAATGTGCTCGGTTGTCTAATGACCATATTGTTGCTATCTCTGTTGAGCTAAATGTGAAGTTCTCTGCCTCTGATGGTACCCCTTTGGATGATCATACTCTTCACCAAGAGCTGGTTGGTTGCTTGGTTTATCTCACCGTGACTCGTCCAGATATTGTCTTTGCTATTCATGTGGTTAACCAATTTGTTTCTACACCTCAGACTACTCATTGGGCTGCACTTCTTCGCATTTTTTCGTTATATCCGTGGTACTCTTTTTCATGGATTATTGTACTATTCCACATCCACCTTGGATCTCCGTGCCTATGCTGATGCTAATTGGGCTGGTGATGCCAATGATCGCAAATCAACCTCCGGTCTCTGTTTGTTTTTGGGAGATTCCGTGATTTCTTGGAGCAGCAAGAGACAGAGTGTTATTGATCCCTCTTCTACTGAAGTAGAATATCAGTTTATGGCCCATGCCACAACTGAAATTATCTGGGTTCGCTGACTTCTCTCTGACTTGGGTGTTCCTCAAATCTTTTTCTACGCCGTTGTTTTATGACAACAAGAGTGTTATCCAAATTACTCATAATTCATTTCATGAGTGCATGAAACACATTGAAATCAATTGCCACTTTGTTCGTCATCATCTTCAGGCTCTATTAGCTTACCCTTTGTTGCCTCCACTCTTCAACTGGCGAATTTCTTTACCAAGGCTCATCCTGCTGCTCGCTTTCAGCTTCTTCTTGGCAAACTCATGTTAATCTCTACAGCCTCTCCATGAGTTTGACGAGGGGGGTGAACAATTGTTGTATCGTTTTGTTCTATGCTTGGGGGCAAGTCAGTCCCTTATTTCATTGTATCTTTTTATTTATTCACTTGAGGGTAGTTCAGTCTTTTGGGTTAGATTAGGTTTATTATTTATCCTCTTGTAACCTATTGTTTATTATTCTTTTTGGACTGGAATTGTAAAAGGTTTCTATCACCTCCTTTTCTCAAAACTCAGTCAGATCAACAGGGGGTTAGATACTCAGATATACCAATCTAAAGCTCACTGGAAAAGTAACAGAAACAGGTTATTGCAGGTTGTTGAAAGAACAAGAGACTAACCCATAAGTTTGATAGAACAAATAGAAGATAATGGAAGGATAGAGAGCAGGAACCCATCTGCTGTGGCTTTGGAATCCACCAAAAACCCTGTGAGAAGAATCACCATGCCATTGCCAAGGAGTTCAAACAATCAGACCTACATAGGTGATGCAACATAAGACTTGATATGAGACAAGATCAAGCCATTGTCGAGTGTGACTATAAAAACAAGTTGGGAAATCTATCACAGCCATCAGAGATAAGGACAGCAGGATTCTTAAGGTTTTCCCAGGTCCCATATCTAATGGCACCTTGACAGGACTGAGTTGCTAGCTTTAGACACTAGTTTGGACATTGCTACTTCTATGGGTACTCGTGATTTCAGTTGAAGGTGATTCTGACACAGTTGTTGGCTGGATGAGAAAGAAGTCTGATTGGCCTTGGCATCCATCTCATCTAATCCGACACATCATTCACCTTGTCTCTGAAGTGACTATCACAATCCAGGGTGAGGTCAGTGAATGGAATAGCTGATGACTTTGCAATGCAAGGAGTTGCCAGCCCAAAATTACGTAGTTGGAACAGGCGGACAGCTTACTCCTTTGATAAAGCAGCTTTGTTTTGCTTCTTCTGTCTTTCATTGTTCTGGTTTTGGGGCATATTGATCCTTCATACATGATACATCAGCTCTTTTTCTCTAACAACAAATCATTAATTATCAAAAATAAAATAAAAAATAAAAATAGTCTATCACAGTCACAACCATGAATAGGCAATTGGGTGCGGAGGGAATGTGTCGGATGCCTTGGGATTGGGTAGGTGTGGTATGGCATGCCATGCTACATAACCTCAGTATATTAGAGGAGGTAAGAAAAAGTAGTGTCATGGTAGGCCATGGCATGATTAGGAAACGCACAGAAGATAACTGTGGAATTTAGAATAATGATTTGACTTGTCTAGATCGACAGAGGTCATGCTTTATTTATAGAGTAATGGATTTACATGAAAAGAAAGTAGGTGAGGAATGAGTCAACACTCTTAGGCTGTGTTTGGTATCATTTTTGTTTTTGATTTTTGTCTATTTATCAAAAAACATTTTTGAAAACTGTTTTCGATCAAAAATAAATTGCTGTTTGGTAACTTCTTCTCATAATATTGTAGAATGAAAAATAGGTTTGGTAATCCCAACTTGCAGAATAATTTTTATATACACTTCTTTCCCACATCTTCTTCTTCACATCTCCTCCCTATTAGGCGCCTCAAAACCCAACCTTGAAGAGATTGGATTGCGGATGATAGGTTTTTGGCAATTAAGGTCAGTGAGTGGATTGTAGTGGGGAAGGTTGAAGAATGGGTGAATTGTTGGAGAGTGTATGTATTTCACAACCCATACATTAACGGTATCTACAAGTTTTACGAGCAAATGAAGAAATGCATCTCTTCTTCCATTTGTAAAGGAAAAGGCTAACAAATGCATTTATCGAGCAACACATTAAAAATAAAGACTGAAAGTACGATGACATTAAAAGATTCAAACCGAGTTTGAGGATGAAGAAAATGGTTGCCTCTTTAGATCTGTAAATCCGACGGCAAAACTCTGATGGTTCGATGGATATGAATATCTCCAAAAAAATGACGGGTAACAAAAATTAGGCCTATTGGCTGTCGATGGAAATCCGGCCTTCATATTGGTCTGCAGCTTCAATGGGAAAACATCCCTGTTCATGGCTTAGATCTTCAAAGCTAGGTCGGAATTGTGGTTTTCAGTGTTTTTTATTCATTTGCACCCAAAGTGGAAGTAGAAGGCATGAAGAAAAATCAGAAGCACTCACGTTGGGGTAAGGAAGCACTCACGTTAATGGAGGAAGAAGATAGCTGATTCAAACAAGAGGTTGAACCTGCTGCAGATTGGACTGAAATATGGACAAATCACATTCTCGATTCCCAGCTGCAAATTGTGAACCAAAGGAGAGTGCGTCGGAGATGAAAAAAGAAACACAGTAGCAGCGATTGAGCAGAGAAAGAGAGGGGAGCTAGGGTCGTTGCTTAACATATGATGAAATGTCAATAATGCCCTCAAATTTGAACCCTTTTTGCACATGTTCATTAACATTTGTGCAAAGATGAACAAAAACCCTTTTTGGCAAAACACAAAAAGAGGTCTCCACCTCTTTTCGTGTTTTGTGTTTTTTTTTTATGTTTTTAAAAAAGAAACAGCTACCATAACTCATACTAAACACCTGGAAAAACCAAAAACTGTCAGAAAAATAAAAAGAAAAATCATACCAAACATAGCCTTATCCCACATACATCGAACCTAGACATAAACTCATTAAACCCATATTACAACACTCCCCCTCAAGTTGGAACATAGATATCTACCATGCCCAATTTAAACATAATAAGATTAAAGATCTTGCTAAAAAAATAAAAAATCAGCCAAATGATCTGTAGACGTAACAAACGGGATGCATATCAATCCTTGTTCTAACTTCTCCTTGATGAAGTGTCGGTCAATCTCAACATTCTTCATCCGATCGTGCATCCGATCGTGCTGAACTAGATTATGAGCAATGTGAATGCCGACATACTATCACAAAAGATGCAGATGCTAAGGTCTTGAAGGAGCCTTTTAAGCCAAAGAAACTCGCAAATACCATGGATCATTGCCCTAAACTCAGCCTCTGTACTAGAGCGGGAAACCACGGCTTATTTCATACTTCATCAGGTAACCAACTTACCACCGACAAAGGTACAGTAGCCTGAAGTAAAACATCTATCATCAACAGAGCCAGCCCAATCAATGTCAGTGTAAGCTTCAACATGCATGAGCATGGGGAGACGAGAACTCCTTGACTTAGAGTAGACTAAACCGATAGATAGCCTTTAAATACTTAGAGAATGGATCATGCATGTAGTAACTGACCAAGCTAATTGCAATTGCAATGTCAGGCCTGGTATGAAAGAGATAGATCAAGCAGCCAACTAATCTTTGATAAGCCTCTTTATCCATAGTTTCACCATGCTTATGCATTCGAGGGGAATATGCCTCAAGAGGAGTGTCAGCCAGTTTGCACCCAAGCACTCCAGTATCAGATGAAAGATCAAGTAAATACTTCCACTAGGAAAGGAAGATACCATGGTTTGAGCGAGGCACCTCAATTCCTAGGAAGTATTGTAACTTGCCTAGTCTTTGATCTTGAACTAAGTGCCCAAAAAAGTCTTTAACTGAGTGATTTCAGCCATATCACTTCCTGTAACCATGATGTCATCAACATAAACAATGAGAATAGAGGTCAGCTCACCGTCTCTCTTGATGAACAGAGTGTGATCAGCATTACTCTGTTTGTAACCCACAGAGATCATGGCATATAGAAGCAATCAAACCATGCTCGAGAAGATTGTTTCAACCCATATAAAGCTTGTTTCAACTTGCACACCTTACCAAAAGGTATGCTGCCCACTGAAACTAGGGAGAACATCTATGAACATCTCCTCTTCTGGAACCCCATGAAGAAATGCATTTTTAACATTCAATTGATGCAATTCCCATCAAAAGCTGACGGCACAAGAGAGGAAAACTCGAACAGTATTCAGCTTGGCTACAAGAGCAAATGTTTCCCGGTAGTCGATGCCGAACGTCTGAGTAAATCCTTTCGCGACTAACCACGCCTTATATCTGTCAACCGAGCCATCTGTTTACTGCTTCACAATTAGACCCATTTGCATCCCACTGGTTTCTTCCCCAATGGAAGAGTAACTAAGTCCCATGCCTCGTTCTTATCAAGAGCCTGCATTTCTTCTACCATTGTAGTCTTTCATTTAGGGTCAGTTAGCACTTCTTGTCAGTGTAAAGGGATGGGAACAGCAGACTAGGAAGAGATAAAGGCACGGAAGGAGGGAGATAAAGACTCATAAGAAATAACATGAAAAATGGGATGATTAGGAAAAAATCTAACACCCTTGCGAAGCGCAGCCGGTAAATCAAGAGTAGGGTCAGAGGTAGGCTACCAGATGGAGATAGAGGCAGAGAACTTGGATAGAGAGTTGACGATTGCGGAGGTGCAAAGTGCAATGGTAAGGATGACTTCTTCTCGTTGTTGCTTGAATCTGGAGGGAGCAAAGACCTTGAGAGGAGTCGTAGGTCATTTCGAGTCAAGCGGGGCAGAAGAGGACTCCCCTAAACCAAATCATTAGGACCAACCAAGGTCTTGCCCTGAGCTCTATCAGCAACAGTAGCTGGGACAAGAAAAGATATAGCTAGAACCATGATAATCTCAGTAAGGGGAGCATCTTCCAGTAAACCAAACTCCCCCTGAAGAGGTGCAGTGCATAATAGAAAGCTTCTGTCTCATGGAAGACAACATCCATAGAAACAAACATCCAACGAGTGGAATGAGAGTAACACTGGTATGCCTTTTGGGTCACTGAGTAACCAAGAAAAATACAATGGAGACCTCGAGGATCCAGTCTCCCATGCTAGTGATGATTTCAAACAAAGCACAAGTAGCCAAAAACCTTGGGAGGAATGACAAAGGATGAGGTGCCAAGAAGCATCTCCAAGGGACAAGAAAAATCGAGAACACGGGAAGGCATCTGACTAATGAGGTAAGCAGCCGTGAAACAGCATTGCTCCAATAAATGGCTCCAAGAGATGACGATTCTTATGCTCGGTGACGCCATTTTGGACAGGATTGTCAACACAATTCATCTGATGAATAATGCCATGAGCTGCCAGGTAAGATTGAAAAGACCCATCAAGGTATTCCATCCATTATCAGACTGAAGAATGGCATCCTTCGCATCATACTAAGTCTGAATGAATTGATGGAATAGCTGGAAATAGTAAAAGACCTCACTCTTTGATGCAACAAATAAATCCAAATCAGACAAGTGTGGCAATCAATAAAAGTTACAAACCACTTATACCTAAAAATATAGTCACAGCGGGAAGGACCCCAAACATCAAAGTGAATTAAATGAAAAGGCTTGACACTTCGGTGATCAGAAATAGAGTAAATGGGATGAGTTTGCTTTGCAAAAATGCAAGCATAAAAAAAAAGATTGTTCCTTATTACAAAAGGAAGAAAATTAGGAAAAAGTTTAACAAAGGTTCCCAGAGATGGATGTCCCAAACAGTGACGCCAGATATGTAAATCAGCCTAAGTGACTGTAAAAGACGATAAAGCTTAAGTCATCGGTACGTAAGGGGGAAACTCAAGCAAGTATAAGCCATCAACCACTTTACCATTGCCAATCGCTCGCTCCATCACAAGTCATGGAACACATAGTAAGAAAGGAAAAAGGTCAGTTTGCAATTTAAATCCCGAGTAAGACTACTAATGGAAAGCAAATTAGTAGAAAAATTGGGAACATGCAAAACGAAAGATAAAGAAATGGTGGGAGAGCAATAGAGAGAACCCTTCCCAGAAATTGAAGAGAGGGAACCATTAGTAGCCCAAACCTTACCTTCACCGGAACCAGAAAAATACTAAAAAAAGAATGGGAGGAACTAGTCATGTGATTGGTAGCCCTAAGTCAATGATCCAGGGGTAAATAAAGGCACACACTGTGACGCTAATGGTTCAAGAATTACACACAACCTGTACCCTTTCTTTGCAGCAGGACCTTTTACAACTAACCCAGAGAAAACCATAACAGAAACAATAGAGAAAATTTAACTTATCTGAAGATCCGATCGTTAACTAGTCACCAAACTTGTAGGAAGTGAACTTTAGGATGTAGTAGTTATGATACCAAAACCTGATGTCAATCCAACCAATGGCGAAGAAGCTATGAATTTTCGAAAAACTCCAATACCCTACTGTCAACTCTGGTAGTTGCAACTCTACTTGATCTGGTTGTAATCTCACAATCTCACAATATTTGAATGATCAAAACAGTAGTACTAATGTCGCAATTACTTGAGAGATAGTGGGACAGTGATTGTAGAGAAAATAGAACAATAGAGGGGCAAGAAATAGGACTGCGGTTGAGCCTCACAACCCGGAGACCCAACCAGAAATCACCAATAGCTATTCTGATTTTCAAAGTCTGTTCTTCTCTTCTCCTTTATTCATATATATAGAGATTGATTTTTCAAACTATGGAAAGACAAACTTCCTTATAGGAATGTCTAAAATTAAAACATGAAAACGATTAGGAAACTTTCTTAACATGCTAATTGAAAGTTTCCAAAAATAAAACTAAACAGCTTAGATAGACCTTTCTAACTAATATTCCTAATTTTATAGCTGGTTTACATGCTTAATTAGATTTAGGAAACAAAAAAAACAATAAATAGAGAAGAGGTTGCGCCAGCTTCTTTTGGTACAGCCGTATACAGCTGTACACAAGCTTGCAGTTTTGGTACAACTGTGTACAGCTGTACGAGTTCATGTTCGCTTGCGGCTGGGCTTCTTGGCTTGGCTAATCTTCTTATTTCTTCTTCTAGCATATACTTGTACTGCATCAACTCTACTCTGCTTAAAAAAAAACTCGACCACAAGTTTTGAATTTGTTTAGCATCAACAGGTCGGGTTGAGTATTCAACTTCCTCTGAAAACAAAAATTCGGTTACTCTCAAATGTTGGGAAGGAACTCTTCGACCTTGGATCCTCTTGCTTCAAAAAAATGCAGTGGGAGCACATATTTAATTGCTCAACTTCGTAATCAGCATCACTAACATTGTTGGTGACATTCATGGCGACACGAGGGATGCTGTTGAAGTCTTCTTGAACCAAGATCTCAATCTCACTCTTGACCACTTCAGCACAT
Source organism: Protea cynaroides (assembly GCA_028583415.1). Classification (NCBI taxonomy): domain Eukaryota; kingdom Viridiplantae; phylum Streptophyta; class Magnoliopsida; order Proteales; family Proteaceae; genus Protea; species Protea cynaroides. Next base: position 35,999,770 of record CM053269.1, on the reverse strand, counting down.
TCTTCAATGGATGACTTTGAAACGATAAAATCATCCACCATGTGGCTGATTTGGTCTTCAACAGTGGGTTTGAGAGAGAAAACAACGTCTACCCTTAAATTGGTTATTTCTTCTACCGTCTTTGTCTCTTCGTCACATTAGTGATTCACAATAGATTTGCATGGGGGGGTTGCATCTTCCTTTGACAATGCAAAGCTGAATTGAGATTGGATTAAATCAAGTTATTCCCCTGAGCTCTTGGGGAAGTGGTTTGTTATTGTGCCCCCTCTTTCCTGAATGAGAATATCCAATTTACTATTCATGCATCCAACGTTGCAGTAAGTTCTTGTTGAATCAGAGAATGGAGATGGAATGAGTGAGATGATTTCACCCTTACCCAGCTGTCTTATTTATAATCAAATATTGGTAGCCAAATTACAATTGGGTCCCTCCTTAGCTGTCACTTAGAATAGGTCAGCTAAGGTGAACTCATAAAGATAAAACCGTAATGATAATAAAGAAGGGAAAAATACAAGTCTACCCCTGAATCCTAAATAGACTATAAATTACGACACTCCCCCTCAAGTTGGTGCATATATATCATGCATACACAACTTGGACAATATCATATGAAAAGATTTCCCAGATAATCTTTTAGTGAAGATGTCGGCCAGCTGGTCCTCTGATCTAACAAATGGAATCTAAATCTAACCACTTTCCAACTTTTCCTTGATGAAGTGATGGTCTTTGTGACATGTTTCGTCCGATCATGCTGGATAGGATCATGAGCAACACTGATAGCAGCCTTATTGTCACAAAACAGAGTCATGGGTTGAGAGCATTGAACCTTCAAGTCTCTGAGTAAACCTTGCAACCATAAGAGTTCACATATTCCCTGAGACATTGCCCTGAACTCTGCTTTTGCGCACTGGATCAGGACATTACATTTTGCTTCTTGACAGCTGGGGTCGGCAACGCTAGCTGATGGTGGTGTCACCATTATGGTTTGGATCCCAATGAGGATCCTAGCTCTGATACCATGTGAAATTTAGAATAATGATTTGACTTGTCTAGATTGACAGAGGTAATGCTTTATTTGGACACTCATTGCACACATATTAAAATACCAAAGCCCACATCTGAACAGTCTGATTGTCAAGTTCAAACAGTCAGTAGTCAAAATTTTTTAATAGGACATCTGCTGACCAAGTTCACACAGTTCCTTGGACGTGAAGTATTATGACCTTAGACCAGCGTATTATATGCATCGCACAGTAGCAGTCAATGGACCAGTAATCCAGGAAACAGTAGAGCAAAGTCACTAAAGCAATTTTCGTCTCTATCTTTTCCTTTTTTTAGGAACCATCATCATAATTCATAAGCATGCTTTATTATGAAGAATGGCAGGGCTAATTAGAAGCTTACCTTATCAAAAGCTTGACGACATTCTTTCGAAGGTGTCCCAACAAATGGAATATTTACTTTCTCCAGCAACTCCTTGAAATCCCAGTGTATACATAAAGACCATTCAAATTTTCATTCAGTTCAGAAACTTCCAAATATCACTATAGAATATCAACAAAATGCCTTTCAGTTCTAATCAAACCTGGATGCCACCATCTTCACCAAAACGACCATGTATAACTGGAAAAACTATATCCACAGAGGCAGCAAGGTGTTCTGCAAAGTCAGACAAAGACTGGAAACCTTGTGCAAGGCTGCAAATTGGAGTAAACAATAAGCGCACATAAAACAAGTCAATTACTAAAACAACAGAACAGATGCTTTAAGCCTGACAGATACCTTTCAAGTTTGAAGTCAAAATCTGCAGGAGTGTTCGAGTATATCTGCAGAAGTGGGATAGAGAAAGACAAAATTCCTATATAAAGAGAATTTAATATATATTCAAAATCAAGTTTTACAGCTTGAAGAAATTTGTTATTTTTTTCATATATTATTTATAGGTCCATTTCAAACCTAAGTTACACAACCAAACTGGGAAACAAACTATTAAAGAAAAATAGACAGCTATTGTATATCTCCGAGGATGCAAACCTAAGTTACACAACCAAACTGGGAAACAAACTATAAAGGAAAAATTGACAGATTGTATTTCTCCAAGGACGGTAGAGCTCATTGAACAAACTGCTGAAGCCAGCAATTCTGCAATGGGATTAACCACAAAAGGAATGTTTTAAGAATACTAATGACTTGGCACTACTAGATGCTGATATCACATTTTAGTGGTTGGAAAGTAGGGTTCTTTTAATAGGCAAAAGAAATAATTTTATTGATAGAGAAGAAATGGGATGGGAAAAATCCAATATACCAGAGTAGTTTGACCAAGGACAACTTGAGCTTAAAAAGGAAAAATCACCCTTAGCCGGTACGTTGTGTATTATCTCCAAGCATTGAGAAAACTCAGAAATATGCCCTGAACACTAACTATAGAAGATCTAATATCAACCTTGAAATTAATAAGACGTAAGGCACTCACATCGACAAAAAGCCAAATCATTTGTTTTTAACCTAATGAGTTATGACTATATTGGGTTCTTCATTCAGAATTATGTATTTATTACTAACATTAGAGATGGGGATGGTCAGTGCAGCCGCACAATGAAAAGTGGGAATGAACTAGATCACATGCTTTACCAGGACCAATTGTTTGCAGAGTCATACAGCATATTAAGAACACTGTCCAATACATAAAGAAACACATTTTAATATAAAAAATATAAAAAAAATATTAAAAAAAATCACAAAATTGAAAGCAAATTGTCTGCCCACTGCAACAATATTTAGATTCATACCCTGTTTCCTGCAGTTATCAAGCTGAGTTTGAGATCATCAACTGATTAAGTCTAGAAATCTCAGAACATTCCATATTGTGAAGGTTATCAAACTTCAATCGATTGTGTCACTCAAGTAATCAAATTTATGAATCCTAATTAGCATTTATCATTGAGGATTGACACATAAGCATTAGTTATAGAGGATTGACACATTAGCATTAGTTATTGAGCAATGCAATATCATAAATCATGATGGACTAAGTCAACTAACCTGTGCTGAGGATATAGCATAAGCATTAAGATTGCAATCGATGTAGTAACAGCTGACATGCAAATCATTTCCCTGGTGCAGAATAAACACATGAGTTGGCACTCTACTAAATGGAAACTATTCAGAATGAGCTCGAAGAATGGCAACATTTTAGAAGCTGTTATTGGCTCCGTCCGTTTGCAAGTAAAGGGAAACGGATGGAACCAAAATCAACTCAAAAAAGATAATGAATACTTCTTGGACCATGGTTGTGTAAAATTTTTTCGAATATGGTAATTAAATCTTACCAAATATGGCAATTAAACTTTCTAGTGGATTTTTTATTTTCCTATTCAAATCTAAGGGATTTGATTGAAATAAATGAAAAGTGACAATAAGTTAGTGGACATATTTCCCACATCACCACCTAGTTTTATATTAAATTTCAGAAAATTTTGATATCTCCACATGTCCTTATTGCAGTTTGAAATTGTTTGAAGAAGTCTCTTTGTATCCTGTTCGAACACTTCAGCCATGGTGAGTTAATTGGTTGAGATGGCACCCAATTTCAGCCTATCTAACAAGTTCCCCATGTTGGAATACCAATCAGTTTGTCTATGTGGCAATAATATAATGAGCATGTAGGAACCCTTTTTCCAAAATTTAATTACTAGATTTAGAAAGTTTTGGAGATAGTTATTGTTGGTAAGGAATAGAAAATTTTACATTTTGTTTTTATTTTAATTTCAGTTTCATTTCCCTCCCCTGCACTCCATTAATCCAATTAATTCTTGCTGCAATCCACTTACGATCCAGTTGAACACCTAAATAGAATAAAACTACAATCCAGAAGCTGAAGTGATAAGAAAATTTCGCTGGATGTTTGGAAACACAAGTGAAAGCACACTTGCACACATGACTTGACTTGGCAGAAAAATTACCTGTATGTGATCAAGAACTGATCTCACTGAATTTAGTGAAATGCCACGCTCAGCAGACGGACCTCCGCAGATTAGACCAACCCTGAGAACCCTACCTGTCTCCTCTCCCTTTTCCTCCACAACTCGACCTTCGACAACCTCCGTGGATGCACGAGGAACACCAACTCGACGAGAGCATGAATTATGCAAACAGAGTTTCAACTCGGATGAATCCAACGTAGAAACATGAGAATTGTGAAAGACAACACAATTGTCTAATTTTGCGAAGGCATCTCTCTTTCCACGAAACAAGGGGGCGTTAGAATTATAAGCAAATGAAACTCGTGAGAGAGACGCCATTGAAGAGCAGCTTCGGATGAGTTTAACTGTTGAGGTCTCAAAGAGATCGAAGAATGAAACTGAAGAAGTACCATTAATATTTATAATATTCGAGCATCCACTTTAAACAGTACTACTCATGCCTTTTTGAGTAAAACAAGAACAGTAAACAGACATGCCATTGCATATGTGTATCAGTGTATGCTCCGATAGTGAACTGAAAAAAAAAATATATAAAACGAAAAAGAAAAGAATCCTGTGGAACCGAATCTTGTTTTGAATTAGACACTCGGACCATATGACGTGTTTCACGCTGGCTAACGCCGACTAATTGTTTAACTGACGATGACGTGGATTCTAATGTCAACGGGTCCGCCGCTGGGCCCCCGTTCGGATGGTGAAGAGCAACCACCTGAGTGGCTGATGGTGGATCCCGCTGATGGTTGACACTACCATAGTGGTGGAAGGAGGGATGGTAAAATTAGGGCAGGTACTAGTCACAGTGTCCTACGCCCACCCTGCCCCCAAAGGGTGTTTGGCTGAGCCTGGCGGGAATGAAAAATATCTTCTTTTATAATTTTTTGAAGGAACATGCAAGGAGGTTTGTTTGGATATCATTGGATGAGGAAGTAAGAAGCAATGGCTTTTTCTTTTCTTTTTTTGGTAAACAATGGAAATTCTTGTTGGCCAACACTTTTCGCAGTCCTACCTACCTCTTAAATCATTTTGAATTTTTTTATTTTGTATTTTCCTTTTTTAATTTTTTTATTTTTTATTTTTTTATGTATATGCAAATTATGCGTACTACCCAAGTGTACATAGACTTAATATCAATTACACTTACTCCCATTTAAGTTTTTAACTCACAATGAAGACCCAAAATGTAAAAAATAGTTATACGGCCTTATGGTTTTAAGCTCAGAAAATAAAATTAATTATTTTAACCTTCTATTGAAATCAAAAGATATTATTTAGTTTTTGTTTCAAAACCCTTATTTCACTCCCAAACCCTTATTTTACCCCACAACGAATCATAACCACTGCGATTTTGGACTTCGCCAATATCTTCAGTGACAACATCAAACGTGAATCTCTGACAAGGTTTGATTCCATTATCTTTTCACTCGTCCTTTCTTCCCTATTCATTTTTTCTCTTCCCATTTCGTCTATGTGTTTTGTGTGATAAGAGCCTATGCGAGTTTGGACTTTCCCAATATCTCCAACAACAACATTGACCATGAAACTCCGGGCAAGAAAAGGAGTCGGCGATAGCAATTCTTCAATTGGTGAGGTTTTTTTTTTTTTTTATACCTACCAACAATGCATGCCTCCTCTTCTTTTTCCTGTCTCCCTCACTGTGAAATGAAACTTTGTCCCTCACTTTGAAATCACAGTCGCTGAAGCCTTCCATCTTGTCCATCTTCCATCTTCCAAGAATCACACAAGCATAATGTAGGAAATTTGTTAGGGTTGATAGAGAACAGGGAAAACAGTGGTGTTTTCTCTGATTTATATCTTCCACCAAATTAGTACATCAAAGATAAACAAATTTTAGTGTTTAGGATCATTTAAAAGAACTCTGATTTTGAAGTTGAGAAAAAGATTCACCAACAAAATGAAAATTAAATTTGGTATACTCATCTTTTTTAGATTCGGTGTCCTCATCTAGTAATGGCAATACTAATTTTTTGAAGTTACTAAATGTTTGATGTTGGTGTAGCAAAAGAGCTGCAGTAATGGAATCAGAACGCAACAAGAATCGGTTATATTATACCTGTGAAGAAAACCGATGTAAATTTTTCAGTTGGTGTGCACCAACACAAGATCCTGGATTTGACAGTAACCCTATGGATGTACCCAACAACATTGTGACTGAGAATAGGCCAGAAATTCATCATTTGAGAGATGAGATCTGCCCTATGTAAGCAATATTGAGGCAATTGGAGAAGTTGGGTGAAGGGCCAAAGATTTTTTGTCAATGGATACTAGTGATGTTTGGGGTTATATTTGTTGTAATAATTCTGAAATTCTGAAATATGTTATGTATATTGTCACACCCCATTTTCGGGTCAACAAAAATATAATCGGACTGTTACACAATTAACCCGGTCCAACCCAGAACCATGTAAAACTGTGTAGATCCAACCAACCATCACCATTCAAACCATAACCATTAGTAGAAATTCAAAGTATAAATGAACTGAGATAATCTAATGATAAATAAATTAAGTACTTCCGATTAACTCCACCATTCAAATGTACTAGATAATTCCAATTGTTAAACACAACCATTATATGTATTATCCGAAAAGGTAAGCTGTTCAATAATACTTAAGATTAGTAAGAACTATGGCTGCTATTGCAACCCATCTAGTGGAATACACAGTTATCGTAGTCACACGTCGCATCGTACTCTTCTTCATCCTCCTCTTGTCCATCCTGGTGGGCCGAGTTGGTGGTAACAGCTGCATTGACATAGTCACCAACAATAGTACATGCAAAACCATTTAAAAATAGAACGTATGTGGGGTGAGCTCTCCAATGTGAGCTTAGTGAGAAACAAACAAGTAAGCACACAATAATGCATGAACATACTTATTATCAAGCAAATCTAGTAATGTTTATTATGTGCTATGAAAAAGCCTGGTCATACTCACCAAAGCTGACCATACCTCTACACACAAGATAGAATGGACATTCACCCAATGCTGCTCCAACAACACCAAGGAAGCCACGTGTTTCCCAATGTGTATGGTGATAGAACAGAATCTCAACGGCAACACTCCAACGAACACCACTGGGACTTCATCCTCATCCCCATCCCACACCAGTACTTAACCCCCTACTGGCCAAGGTTACACATATGGAGATATATACTACTAACCAATCCTACATGCCATACAAATGCATCTACTATACCCCAATGGATATCTTAGTCCGTTTGTCTACCCCCTAGACATTGTCAATCCTCTAAGGCACCTGGTGATATAAAGCAATGTCCATGTGGTGAGTTGAACCGGCAATCCTCGACTCCGTTCCGTTTTCCACACAAAATAAACACACATCATGCTTCCATAACAACAATATATAGTGTAAATGTATGCGACAAAACATATATTGGATGGCATGTTATTCACAACAAATTGCATCGCATACATGCAAGTTGTTTAGAAACACTCCAAAACAAATCAAGGTTCTATCCCTCACCTGTAGCTTTATAATAATAGCTTCCCGTTCCTTGGAGCTTGATTTTGCCCACCATTGTAACACCTAAATGTTACATACGCCATTCATTAGGTTTGGATACAATGACGAATAATATTCTGGACATTATAGGGCTGTCCAGTTGGGGGTGTCTAGTTAGAGGTCGTGACCAGTCTTCAATTCGGACTAGCCAGAAGCCCCTTCTGGAATGGTCTAACAGGAACTCTGGTGGCACAAACGTTGCACTGATCCTACGACCAAACCTTTCCAGAGGCTCTCGGGTGGTGTCTGGCAACAACTTCAGTGGCAGAGACGTGCGATTGGTCTTGTAACTGGACCTTCCCAGAGGGCTGGTCTGGGAATTGGTCTTATCTAGAGGCATGAGTTTTGCCTCCGAACCTCCTTCCAGTCCCGCCTCCGAACCTCTTCAACAGAAGTCCATCGACTGGTTCCCAGGTGGGATCTTCAATGTCATTCCGAAGGTCCTTCCCTTCCATCCTTGACATTTATACTAAGGTCTCATCGTACTAGGTTAGAATAGACGTGTGCACAGCACAAGGCCAACCCCAAGGTCTTTACAGAGTTGTCAGGAACAGGGCTTCGCCTTCCTTAACTAAGTTGGTAAAACTCAGTACCGCCATTAATGGTGAAAGAAGGATTCCCTACCCTAACGTTAGGGCCTTTTATAAGAAATGTACCAAACACTCCTCAAAGCTTAATAGCATAGGATCAAGCGGAGCTCTGGTGGTTTGTTGGTCTCTTATCCTCTTACACTTTCCGTTCTTCTCCAACTCTCCCTTCTCATAAAGATACATCAGAGATTCTCAAGATGCTTTGTATGAATGATGTGATTCCCAAGTTGACACTGAGAGGGGGGCTGAATCAGTCATCACTGAAACTTTCCCACAACTGTGTAGTCTGTCCAAACCAACCACACTATGCTACCAAGAGCTGACTGATAACAACTTGCTGCCTTGAGTTGACTAGGGTGGTCATTCACACATTTGCCTTGTTAACACATTTCGTGTAATACACCATGCCATACACCTACAGGTATCCATACCAGAGGCTTGGCCTACCAAGTGTGTACACCCAGACCTACAACCCATACACTTCAAATGCACAACATACACAATCACATCCACGATACAGTATGTAACGTGGTTCACCAATCACTCACTGTGATGGCTAGTCCACGGGACAATACCCTAAACCAGGGTTTCATATTATACCCAATACGCTACTCAGATAGTATTATGGTGCTACAACAACTTGGTGCTATACCACCAATGTAATCCAAGCTACAACTTGGGATTTTGTGCAACTACCCTCAATCCTGTCAAACACCCCGCTTGACAGGTTACAATGAATAATGAATGGATTGATTACAAACCCTCCCAAATATCATAAACACAACAACATAGGATTTGTACGCGTGATTACCTTCCCAGCGTGATCACAGCATGTGTAGAGCTTACCAAGCAAGCTTCTCTACCTCTCCAATGGTGGTGGGTGTCTTTCTTCACCAATAATTGAAGTTTCTCACTCTCCTATTGCATTTTCCACTACCAAGACTTCATTGGACGCTCAATACATCGTCTTAGTCCTCTCCCTCCAATAAAGCATTGATGGGCAAGGGAATGAATGGAAGTCACATAACACACACAAAGTGCTCCAACAATAGTTTTTGCCCTAAAATCCCACTCTAACCTCTCTGAAAGTTCTCTCAACAGGTTGCAATAGATAGCTCTTTGAAAATGGAGTTCAGGGGACTTTAAATCACCCCAATTCGAGCTCGAACGGCCAAGATATGACCATCAAAAGATTGACCACCCAGATTAGATTAAATGGCATCTAGGGGTCTGATTTGGTGGGCCGCGCCACACTCGAACGCCGCCTCCGTTGACCGGTCAGACGCATCTGTCGCCCGTTGATTGGTTAGAAAGGAATCGTGCAAACTGGGCTGTCGGATCTATCGGTGAAAGGCTGGATGGACGCGAAGCAGTTAAAATCTGCATTCATTACGTCAGGTAGTGTCGGCGAAGATCCTGGCCAAAGGATTGAGATTTGATCTGTCGATGTTTTGTACATGCCACACACCAAATCAAAGAATCACTTGCGTGCGATGCAGCTTATTATAGAAAGTTAAATCTGGCCAGTCACAAGCTTCGCGACGGCATCTTGAAGCAATAGTCGAATAACACCGAAGCCTACCATTTTTTGGATCGTTGGATCGGCTTCGGACCTTCGTGGCTCATCATGGCCCTCCATTTTGAATCTACACTTGTTGCATGGACCAAAATACCCTCGTCGATATGTGATAATGCCTTGTAAGTCCTTTAATTTCTAGTAGGCTTTTTAAGATTGATGGTCTTTGCAGCATTCCGTCGAACAGATGGTGCACACGACTTGCGAGGGCATGTGAGGTGCGCAAGCGGCAAGCCTTGCTGGCCTATTGGTCTACAGGCCTTGCGGGCCTGCGAGGGTGCTGGCTGTGCAGTTGCTGCCATACAGACCTACGGCATGGCACACGGGTGTTGTGCACGAGGCTGCCTGCTGTGTTGTGCTGGTGGGCAAGGCATGGCCTACTGGGCAGAGGGCCTGCTGGCCTGCTGTGTGCGTGGCATGGCTGGGGCTGCTGGCTTTGTAAGACCCGCACTCCGTGTACCCGATCTAAACCTTGATTTCATGTCGTAACAGGTCTTTCGATCATCACCGGGCCAGACGGGACGAGCAGATGACAATCAGGTACGAAATCGGACCAACCAGACCAACTTAAGTATGAATTTCATTCATACCGGTCGATGGTACCGGTCTATGGTACCGGTCGACCGGTACGGTCTACGCAGCAGACTACCAAGATCTGGAATTGGATCTCTACGGGTCCCACTTTCCCAATTCCGAATCCTAAGACTTTCCTAATCCTAAGAGGCTTCCTAAACCTAGATCCTAGCCTATTTAAACTCCTCTAAGCCTCCTAGAATCCCTTCCATTGATCCTCACAAACCCTAGAGAGGAGAAGGAGATTGGAGAAGGAGAAGGAGCTAGGAAGAAGAAGGAAGTGCCGCCATTGTCGTTCGACGACGCTCACCTTATGCCAGTCGACGGTAAGTGTTTTGAATCATTCCTCTTACATTGTGACTCTAGGATAGTTAGTATGATTGGATCAATACCATGCAAAGCAGGTATTGATCTAAACCCTAATTGGCCATTAAACCCTAATTTGCCGTCAAACCCTAGATTCGAGTTCTAGGATGATTATCATCAAAACTAGACTTGAATGAGTTGGAGATAACTCTAACTCAAAGCTCAGACTTAGAATGGATAGGAGAAACCCTGGAAATCCATGGAGATTGATCGATGGCAGTTGAAAAACCTAATGTATGGTCTTCTGGAGACATACCGATTGACCATACTGGTTGCTAGTTTTCCCACAGAGTTGCGACAGGTATGCTGCGACCGGTCAGCTCTAAAAGGCTGGTTTTGAACTCTGTTGGTTTTTCGACCAACGTGAAACCCTAAGAAACTATTCTAATTGAACCCTAATATAATGTAGGACTCTGTAATAGCACGTTTGGATCTTGAGACGTGGAGCAAGCTATCAAACGAGCATTAGGTAAGGGAATCTAACCTAAACCCTAATAAATAAAGGACAGTAAAACGTTGTTAATAATAACCCTGAATATATGATGTGATGGTTGTGCATTTTCACATGTCATCTTTTATTTCCAGTTATTATTTTTGTTCATGCATATTCCATATGATAGGATGTGATTGTTAGGCATGTGGTTATTTTCGTTGGTGTGTGAAATGGGAAGGGCCTGAGACCTGGGATCATTCCTCACACTGACACCTTTTTGTAGTATTCTATCTTAGCATGCTTGGTGCAGGTAGGGCATCAGGGGAAGGTCGTGGTACTGTGATCTCTGGCATGTGGTCACTGGCCTGGCCACGATGTTGTGGCACTGTGGTCTCTAACATGTGGTCTCTGGCTTGGCCACGATGCTTTAGCTCTATCTCTATGCCGTATGGAGTTATGTTGGGATAGGGTCTACTTGCGTATTGTTCTGTCTTAGTATACTTGATGTGGGTAGGGCATCAGGGAGAGGTGTGGCATTGTGGTATCTAGCCCGGCCACCACGCTCTAGCTCTATCTCTATGCCGTAGTGAGCTGTACTAGGATGGAACCTATAGTGATGACATATAGGATTGGTTAGTTGCGAGCCTAGTTTGCAAGCCCCAGCCAGTAGGGGCTTATGTATTGGTATGGGTGGAGTATCAGGGGAGGTAGTAGATGCCTTAGCTCTATCTCTATTCCATGATGGGTGCATGGGGGTCGGTAGTAGTGTGGTCTACTGTGCGATGCTACACACTCGTGTATAGAGGTGAGGTGGCCTCCGAACCTTTTTATAGCACATTGCAAACCTGAACCAAACCACAGCATAAAATGATTGCTACTCATGCATATAATATTGATACACTGTCTGATTGTCTTACTGAGCTAAGTCGTGAGCTCACCCTTTGTATATACATTGTTTTTAGATGTTGATGCAGGTTACACGGTGGACGATTATATGAACGTTCCGGCGTATGGAGGTGTTTCTACTCTGGACGTACAGGCAGGAGAGGATGAGCATGACGCTTCATGCGAGTGCCCTTTCTGCGTGTACCTTTAACTTTATGTTATTTGTTTCAGTTATTTTATTACAGTGATGTAAAGATATTTAACTACGTTTGGAATTTGGATAATTGGATACTTATTTAATTTTATCAATAGAATACTCAATTCATTTATTTAAAGACTTTCGCTGTATTTATTATATTCTGATTGTGGTTATGTGCAATGATTTGTATGAGTGGACACGGTCTTATTGAGATCCTGGTGTGAACCGTTGGTTCAATGATGGTTCACTCACACCATTCTGGTTGGTTCAGAATTAGGGTGTGACAACTTGGTATCAGAGCTCTCGGGCTCTATCCAACAAACCATATTGCACTTAACTAAGTCGATGAACTGAGATAGAAAAATTAAAAATCTTAATACAAACACACTATAAGTATTGTTTGATACCTGAGACTGATTAAGAAAGAGCATAATATACTATATTAAATATGGAATTTAATAATGCACATGCTCTAATTAGGAAGAACCATAAAACTTCTATTAAAGATTAAGAGTGATAAAGTTAAAAGTGCTACAGGTTACGGTCCACAAACCGGACAGTTACCCTGTTATATAAACTGTCAAGAGAAAAAAAAAGACAATCATGGGGTAGGGGGTCTAAGACCCGCACGCCACGAACCCGGCCTAACCTTATATTTTGTGTTGGGACCCGTCTACATATCATGGTCGAGCCAAGTGGACCAAGTGTGTGAAGAAAACCAAGACCCAATATGAAAATTTACTCAAAAACAGTCAAAATGAGGGTAGGTCGCAGGTTTTAACAGACAGGTCCGACCCCCCCATCAATCCCCCCATCGACCCGTGACCAGGGGTCGCAGGGGTCTATGAATTGTCCGACCCCCCCATCGACCCCCGATAATCGAGAAAACAGCACGAACCGAAAATTAGGAAACTTTCCTAATTTCAATTGGAACCTTTCCTAAACTCAATGAGACTTATTTTGGGAGATTTTACTCTATAAATAGGATGTCCCTAAGCCACTTTCACTCCTTTTACAACCCTAATTGGATTGAGAGAAAGAGAAGAGAAGGAAGAGAAGGAGAAAAGAAAGAGAATTGAAGAAGAAGACCAAAGAGGAGGAAATTCAGAGGAAACTCTGAATCTCAGCAAACCTAAGGTATGAATACATTCCCCATGATTTATTTAAGAACTTAGAATGGTTTATGAAGAGGGTATGACTTAGAAGAAACCCAAATCACCCATCCATGGTTAGGTTTCAATGGAAACCATGGAGGAGATCATTGAAACCATGTAGGTGAATAAAGAATAGTTCTAAACCATAGAACATGTATGGAATGGACTATAGAAGCAAGCCATAGGACCTCAAACATGAATGAATGGACAAAATTTGATATTTTCGACTCAAACCATGGGGGGTCACACCTAGGGTCGATGGAACCTCCGACCCTAGCATCGACCCCCAGTATTCGGGAAGTTCAGGAAAGGAGGGGTAGCACCTAGGGTCGATGGAACATCCGACCCTAGGCATCGACCCCCAGTTAACAACATGCTTTTTAAAGTATGAATTAATTCTAATTAAATTCTATCGACTTTGTTAGGTCTTCTAGAAATATAATATTGATATAAAAGTGATTCTTAAGGCTTGAAAGAAGATCTACAAATAAGCAAAGGTGAGGAAACAAGACCTAAACTAATTGGTTAATAATAAATTGTTTTTTTATTTCTTAAGTCCAATACCATGATTGTGATATGCGTGTATGCTTGTAATGTGCATTCAACATGTCATCCAATATTTCTATTATTACAGTTCATGCATATTTAAATTTATTGATTATAACATGATGATGTTAATGATGGTAGGAATAGGCATGTGAATGTTTGTGTTTGACTGTTGTACATGGTGCGGGTAGGGATGGTATCAACCGGTACTTTGATGTCGTTCTCATCGGGGTATATTGTGTAAGACCCGTGTCAATCTAACCCGGTCTTCTCACCTTGAATCAGGTTTACCCATCATGGTCGAGTCAAATAGACCAAGGACGTGAAGGAGATTGAGATCCCAGGTATCAAATCGACCCTAAAACACTTAATTTAAGGGGAGGGTCGCATACCCAGCCAAGGAGGGCCGGACCCCCCAAGACAGAAAGTCAGACCCTCCCTCAGTTTTGAAGGGAGGGTCGGACAACTTAGAAAACCTAGGGTCGACGGGATCATCGACCCTCCCATCGACCCTCAGTTGCCACCAAAACTGAAATTAGGAAATTTCTTAATTTTCAATTTGGATTCTTTCCTAATCTCAAAGAGACTTATTTTAGGATGTTCCTACACTATTTAAAGGACGTCCCTAAGCCTCTTTCACTCCTTTTACAATCCTAATTGAATTGAGAGAAAGAGAAGAGAAGGAAAAGGAGAAGAAGAGAAGCAAGGAAGAGAAGAAAGCCAAAACAAGAAGAGTTGTAGAGAAGGAGTAATCTTCTCAGGTATGAATAATAATTTCATGAGTTTCTACAGACCCTAGATTAGATAATGAAGAGAGCGTGATCTCGGCGAAACCCAAACCATCAATCCATGGTTAGGTTTTCATGAAAAACCATGGGAGAATATACGAAAGCTATATAGGTGGATGCTTCATGATTCTAGACCATGGGGTGAATGTTGAATGGACTGTAGGAGCAAGCCATAGGACCCCAAACACGAAGAATGGACTAAAAGAGAGAAATTGACCAAAATACATCGAGGGTCGCATAAAGGGTCGATGACCATCCGACCCTAGGTGATCCTGAGTATCGACCCTCAGTGTTCGGAAAGTCCAGATTGGGGAGGGTCGCACCCAGGGTCGATCAGGACTCCGACCCTCCCTCCGATCCTCAGTTAATAAAATGGTTTTAAAAATTAGAATAAATTCTAATTAAATTGTATCGACTTTGTTAGGTCTTCTAGCAATATAATAGCAATATAAAGGTGAATCTAAAGCTTGGAAAAGTATCTATTAGCAAGCTAAGGTGAGAAAACAGAACTCTAAACTAATTGGTTAATAACAAACTATTTTTTATTTTCTTGAGTCCAATGCCATGCTTGATTCTATGCGACTATGTTTGTAATGTGCATACAACATGTCATCCAATATTTCTATTACTTGTTCATGCATATTTACTTTATGGTTTATAACATGATGATGATGATGATAGAAATAGGCATGTGATTGTATGTGTGTGGTTGGTGTACTTGATGTGAGCGAGTATCAGGGGAGGTGTGATGAGAACGTCAATAAACGTTAACCTTTGGAGGGTCTCAGCACTTTAGCTCTATCTCTAACTCAAGTCTTGTGCATTAGCATCGTCATATCGCCATTACTTTAGCAGAGCTATTATGTCGTAGAGTATCAGGGGAGGTGGTCTCGGTCCTTGTAGTCTCTGACTCTACTGGGGAGCCTTAGCTCTATCTGTATGAACATTCTGAGGGATGCTAGGGTGAGGCCTTGGATACACTTTTTGGCATTAGGATTGGTTAGTTGCAAGCCCAGTTTGTAGCCCTCGCCAACAGGGGCTTACGTGTTGGTATGACAATATATAGCAATAAACGTTAACCTTTGTTATATAATGTTCATGATTGGGTGCTTGTGAGTCGACGATAAACGTTACCTTGGGGCGGCGTCACACACTTGTGTATAGAGGCGGGGTCAATAAACGTTACCTTTGACTACCTAAACCTTTCTATTGCATATTGCAAACTATAAACCAGACCAAAGATATGAATTGATTGCATGCATATGTACTGTTGCATTGTTTTGTTTGGTCACTGAGCCGTGATGTGTGCTCACCCCTCGACGTCGAATATTTTTAGTTGATGATGCAGGTTTCACAGTTGAAGAATTTATAAATGCTCCAGCGTACGGGAACGTAGCAGCGATGGAGGTTGAAGCTGAAGTGGATACACATGACTCCTCTTGCGAGTGCAACTAATGTGTATTCGATTAGATATTTTTCTAGTTTTCCTTATTTGGATTTATTAAAGACATGTATTTGATATCTATTTATGTCTCAGTTGATACAGAATAATTTGCTATTTAAATATTAATATCACAGTAGATTCTCAGTTCATTTTATTATAAGACTTCTGCTATTGTGTATTTACTCTGATTATGATTATGGATGTATGGAGTTTAGATAACACGAATATAGCCTACTCGAGATCTTGGTTGAACCGTTGGTTTATTAGCGGTTCATCACACCATTCTGAATAGTACAGAATTGGGGTGTGACAACTTGGTATCGGAGCATCTCAGGCCTTGTCCGCTGAACTAGCGTATATTCAATAAAATTGTGAACTGAGATAGGATAAAAGTAAAAATAGTAATATTAAAACACAATAAGCACAAGTGATGGTTGCGACCGAATTTAAAAAGAGAATAATGCATCTACTAAAGGGAAAACAAGTTTACATACTATGAGAGGAAACAAACGTATATAAAAACTAAAGCAGAGTACAGTCCACAACCCGGACAATTACTCTGTAGTACAAAGAAAAACAAATACAATCAAGAAGCTGGAGGTGAAGGAGGAGGCGGTGCCTCACGATCTCTGTCATAGTCCTCAGCATAGACTCTAGTCAACCAGGCTATCTGAGTCTGGGTCGTCTGTAAGCTAGCTGTGAGATCGGCTACCCTCAGATCAGTCGCACGCTGAACCTCTATGAGCTCTCCCATCCGCGTGTCTAATATGTGTTGGGCGGCTAACAGCTCATCCACTCTCACACGCAGCGCGTCTAGTAATTCCTCCATCCTCAGATCAGATCTGCGCTGAGCCTCCCTGATCTCATGCAACATCTCCATCATATCAGAAGGTGGGTGTAAAGGACCAGCCGCATGAGAAGGACCAGTCTCAGATGCAGGATGTACATGCGGTCATCATCATCGGCAGGATCCGCATGAGCTCTAGCAGCGGCAGCAGCGGCCTCAGCGTCAGCCATCTCGATGCGAGTGTGAGGGCGCACCATCTCGTTCCTCTCCTCGTCACTAACTTGGGCATCCCACATGCCCATCTTGCAGATAGCCTCCCAATCTAGAGGCGACGAGAAGGTCTTCTCCTGAATCTTCTCATCCACTAAGTCAACCCCCAGGTGGGTCAGCAAAACAGTAATCATACGTCCATAGGGTAGATTACCCCTATGACCGGACAATGTAGCACTAATCATGGTCCGCATGATGATGTAAGGAAGGCAGACGGGCTGCCTAGTGCAAATGCTGTACAGAAGATACTGGGTCAGCTGAGAAACCCTCTCATAATGGCCACTCTGCGGAATCAGATTATGTTGGATAATCTTGCAGAAGACCCGTGGAGCCGGACGCATATAACAAGCTCTCATCTGCCAGCGATCAGGTCGTAACAACTGATTGTCGATCTCTGCCCTCATCTCCATAGAAACAAGCTAGGGCTCTCCAGGCGCACAGTACACCATGGGGCCATTATAAGGAATGCCCAGTGTAAGACCCGTGTCAAACTAACCCGGTCTTACCACCTTGAACCAGGTTTACCCATCATGGTCGAGTCAAGTGGACCAAGGGCGTGTTGGAGATCGAGATCCTAGGTATAAAATCGACCCAAAAACACTTAATTTTAGGGGAGGGTCGCATACCCAGCCAAGTAGGGTCGGACCTCCCAAAACGGGAATGTCGACCCTCGGATTTGAAGGGAGGGTCGGTCGATTAAGACCCTAGGGTCGACGGGATCATCGACCCTCCCATCGACCCTCGGTTTCTGACGAATATAGAAATTAGGAAATTTCCTAATTTTCGAGTGGGATTCTTTCCAAATCTCAATGGGACTATTATAGGACATTCCTACTCTATTTAAAGGACGTCCCTAAGCCACTTTCACTCCTTTCACAACCCTAATTGAATTGAGAGAAAGAGAGAAGAAGGAAAAGAGGAAGATAGGAGACAATGAGGAAGACTTAGCAAAAAGGAGAAGAAATTCCAAAGAAAAGTAATCTTCTCAGGTATGGATACTAACTCCATGAGTTTCTACAGACTTTAGGTTAGATATGGTTGAGTGTAGGATTTCGGAGAAACCCAAACCATCCATCCATAGTTAGGTTTTCATGGAAAACCATAGGATGATGCACGAAAACTATTTAGATGGATTATACATGGTTCTAGACCATGGAATGACTGTTGAATGAATGTAGGAAGCAAGCCATAGGACCCCAAACACGAAGAATGGATTTAAAAGTGGAAATTGGACCGGAGTGGACCAAGGGTCGCACCGAGGGTCGATAGACCATCCGACCCTAGGTGTTTCGACCATCGACCCTCCAAGATTCGGGAAGTTCAGAATGGAGGGAGGGTCGATAGACCCATCGACCCTAGCATCGACCCTCAGTTGATAGAATGGTTTTAAATTCTGAATTAATTCTAATTAAATTCTATCGACTTGGTTAGGTTTGCTAGCAATATAATAACGTTATAACGGTGATTCTAAAGCTTGGAAAAGTATCTTTTAGCAAGCTAAGGTGAGGAATCTTAACCCCAAACTAATCGGTTAATAATAAACTGTTTTTCTATTCTTGAGTCCTATGCCATGTTTGATTCTATGCGAATATGTTGTAATGTGCATACATCATGCCATCCAATATTTCTATTACTTGTTCATGCATATTTACTTTATTGTTTATAACATGATGATGATGATGATGATAGGAATAGGCATGTGCTTGTATGTGTGTGGTTGATGTGCTTGATGCGAGCGAGTATCAGGGGAGGTGTGATGAGAACGTCAATAAACGTTAACCTTTGGCGGGTCTCAAAGACTTTAGCTCTATCTCTAACTCAAGTCTTGTGCATTGACATCGTCGTATCGTCATTACCTTAGCGAGAACTATTATGTCGTAGAGTATCGGGGAGGTGGTCTCGGTCCTTCTAGTCTCGACTCTACGGGGGCCTTAGCTCTATCTCTATGGGCATTCCGAGGGGATGCTTTGGGGTGAGGCCTTCGATACACTGTTTGACATTAGGATTGGTTAGTAGCGAGCCCAGTTTGCAAGCCCTCGCTAACAGGGGCTTACGTGTTGGTATAGCATTATATAGCAATAAACGTTAACCTTTGTTGTATAATGTTATGGTAGGGTGGATGGGGAAGACGATAAACGTTAACCTTCGGGCGGGCTTCCACACCCTGTGTATAGAGGCGGTGTCAATAAATGTTAACCTTTGACCACCCAACCTTTCTATTGCACATTGCAAACTATAAACCAGACCAAAGATATAAATTGACTTTTTGCATGCATATGTATTGTTGCATTGTTTTGGCTACTCACTGAGCCGTGTTGTGTGCTCACCCCTCGACGTCGAATATTTTTAGTTGATGATGCAGGTTATACAGTCGAAGATTATATGAATGCGTCTACATACGGGAATGTAGCAGCCATGGACGCTGGAGCTGAAGATGATACACACGACTTCTCTTGCGAGTGCAACTCGTGTGTATTCGATTAGATATTTTATAGATTTCTTTATTGGATTTATAAGACATGTATTTGGTACTTAAATATGCGAGTGCAACTCGTGTGTATTCGATTAGATATTTTATAGATTTCTTTATTGGATTTATAAGACATGTATTTGGTACTTAAATATTTATGTCTCAGTTAAACACAGAATAATTTGCTATTATTTATGGATATCATTCTAGTTCTCAGTTCATTTATATACAAGATTTCCGCTATTGTGTATTACTCTGATTATGATTGTGGGTGTGTGTAAAGTTTGGATAACGCGGGGATGGTCTATTAGAGATCCTGGTTGAACCGTTGGTTATTTAGCGGTTCATCACACCATTTTGAACAGTGTGGAATTGGGGTGTGACAACTTGGTATCAGAGCTTCTCAGGCTTTGCCCGCCGAACTTACACGCATTCAAGACCATTGTGAACTGAGATAGGATAAATTAAAAGCTTTAATACAAACACACTGTAAGCCCAAGTGATGATTGAAACCGAATTTTGAAGCGAATAATGCATCTATTAAAAGGGAAAACCAGTTATATGCAATGAGTAAAAGAAACAAAACGTATATACATTGCTAAAACAGAGTACAGTCCACAACCCGGACAGTTACTCTGTAGTACAAGACAAGAAAAGTAAAAGTACAATCAGAAAGCTGGAGGCGAAGGAGGAGGCGGTGCCTCACGGTCTCTGTCATAGACCTCGGCATAGACCCTAGTCAACCATGCCACCCCGGGTCCGAGTCACCCGCAGACTAGCTGTGAGATCAGCCACCCTTTGATCGGTCCGCGCGCGGGCGTCTAGGAGCTCCCCTATCCTCAGATCCGATGTGCGCTGAGCCTCTCTAATATCGTGAAACAAACTCAGCACGTCATCAGCAGGTGGACGTGAAGGACCAGCACCATGAGAAGGACTGGTCTCCGATATTGAAGCCACCGCAGCAGAAGTACCAGCCCTATCCGCATGCGTGGGTGATGGCGGTGGTATCGCATCGACATCCATATACAAGTGATCATCATCGTCGACCGGATCGCCACGAGCCCTAGCAGCAGCCTCAGCATCAGCCATCTCAACCCAAGTGTGAGGGCGCACCATCGCGTTCCTCTCCTCATCGCTAACCTCCGCATCTCACAGCCCCATCTTGCAGATAGCCTCCCAATCTAGAGGCGACGAGAAGATCTTCTCCTGAATCTTCTCATCCACCAGATCCACCCCCAGACGGGTCAGGAACATTTGTAATCATGCGTCCATAGGATAGATTACCCCCTATGACCGGACAATGTGGCACTAATCATCGTCGCATGATGATGTAAGGAAGGCGAGACCGGGCCGGCGAGTGCAGATGCGTAGATCAAGAACTGGGTCAGCTGAGACACCCTCTCATAATGCCCACTCTGCGGGATCAGATTATGCTGGATAATCTTGCAGAAAACCCGTGGAGCTAGACGCAAGTAGCAAGCCCTCATCTGCCATCTATCGGGACGGAGCAACTGGTTGTCGATCTCTGCCCTCATCTCCATCTCAACAAATTGTGGCTCTCCCGGCGCACAGTACACCATGGGGCCATCATAGGCAATGCCCAACAGATCGGCCAGCTGCCGATAATCAAAGGAGATGTGCACCCCCTTGACGTAGCTGGTGATGCGCAACTCCTGGCCGTGCTCAACGTCATTGTAATTCCCCACCACCGGAAGATAACAATAGAACGGCGCACCAAATCCGGACAAGTGCACGCATCGTATGTGATGACAGGGAGCCACCCCATATCACCAAATGCTCCATCTACATTGAACAAGGCTAGCTCAGCCAAGTTCACCATGCGACCCCCTTCCACTTTCTTACTGGCATAGTCAGCATACCGTGCCTCAGCTTCATTTGAACGGAAGCGGAGTGGATCACGCAATCTTGCCACTTTGGTACGGGCCATAGTATCTGCAAAATGAGAAAGAGAAAAGAAACAAGGAGTTAGTAGGATAAAAATCTGAAATTTGATTTAATAACGACGTAAGTTGACCATAAAGTCTCATTTCTCACCATATAAGTGGGCATAAGAACTTACGTAGGTTAAAACATATCCTACAACCCACATGCAGTAGAAAATTTTAACTAACGATGTCCAATTTGAAGAAATTCAAGAAAAATTGAAAATGCCGACAAATTAGGGCAAAAAGAGAAAATTTCAAGTTTCTCGATGACCAACCGATGAAACTCGAAATTTTTTGAGGGCTTTCGTTCCTCAAGACCCCAATAACAAAAGCCCCCAATAAAAATCGAATTTTTACGGTTGGAAAAAGTTTAATTTGGAAAATACGAGTTAAATGAGCAAAAACCTAAAAATAAAAACCTAAAAACAGGTAAAGTTGGGAAAGTATACGTGTAGAGGTGATGTGGATGTCGAAACTCGGACTAAGAATGATCCACAACAGGGAAGTAGCACTGTAGCAACTCGGAGAGAAGAGGCGAGTCGAAACGGAGGAGGAATATTGAGAAATGACCCAGAATCGGATCTTAAAAATCTAATTTTTGGTCCGAGGGTCGGACAATTCGACAGACACCATCGACCCTCGGATTGACCCTCCCATCGACCCTCGGCTCTCGGGAATCTGATAGAAAATCGAGGGTCGGACTGAGGGTCGGACACCCATCGACCCTCGCATCGACCCTCAGCTCTCGGGGAGAAC
Organism: Protea cynaroides; assembly: GCA_028583415.1. Taxonomy (NCBI): domain Eukaryota; kingdom Viridiplantae; phylum Streptophyta; class Magnoliopsida; order Proteales; family Proteaceae; genus Protea; species Protea cynaroides. The sequence goes on along the minus strand of CM053269.1, from coordinate 35,977,458 downwards.
AGGTCATTCCTAGGGTCGAATACCCAGGGTCGGATATACTAGCGACCCTCACCATCGACCCTACATAGAAAAGACAGTATTTATTTCAGAATGAATTGGAGATTTTGAATTTTATATCGGTTAGCGTGCCTACATTAAGTATAAATGATTTCTCACTGATTTTTATGATTTTCAGGCACCACCCATCTCAAAAGAAATATGTCTGGACGAAGAGTCACCCGACAGACCCGAAATACAGTCCCACCACCACCACGAGTGGAGGAGACTAGTCAAGAGAATAACCATGCACAGGGTAATCCAGAACCAACATGCCCTACAAATTTTCCACCTCCACCACCGGAGCTAGCAAACGTGGTTATGAATCTGGCACAACAGCTACAGCAAATGCAACACGCACAAGCTCAAATGCAGATTGCGATGGGAGTTATGTTTCAAGCCATTCAGGCTGCAACCATGCACACTGGGCAAGCTAGTGCAGCCCTAGTGGGTAATCACCCAGCTCAACAGATATCTCAACAATCGACTGCACCAATTCCAATGCAAGTCCTAGAAGCAGCCCAAGGGAACTATCAGTATCCACCCCCTATGTTTGGGGCATACCAAAATCAACTAGATCACTCCCGGCTAGTGGAGAGATTTTTGAAAATGAAACCGAGAGAATTCAATGGCAAGCCGTCTGATCCATTGTGGCCCGCACACTGGATAGACGAAATGGAAAGGAACTTCCTTATGATGACTATTACCGAGGAAGAGAAAGTACTATGCGCCACCTTCATGCTCAAAGGCGACGCACACCATTAGTGGAAATCTACAAAGACGTACTTATTAACCAAACACGCCCTACTGACATGGGCTATATATAAAGAAGCATTCTTCGAGAAGTATTTCCCAAGAAGCTTCAGAGATTCAATGGAGAAAGAATTCTTGAGTCTGTACCAGGGGCAGATGTCCGTAGACTCATATCAACAGCGTTACGAAGAACTGTTTTTCTTCGCACCGGCTAGCATGCAAGAAGAAGATACAAAAACTCGTAGGTTTGTCGCGGGACTAAGAGGAAACATAAGAGAAAATGTTCTGGGCTTAGAGAAGAAAATCTACAACGAAGCTGTCCAAATTGCTCGAGTGATCGAATCGATCCAGAAGGAGAGTTATTTCTCCCAGAACAGAGGCATCAAGAGACCAGTCGAAAACTCCTATAATGGAGGCAATAATAGGACGTATAAACCTTTTCGTCCTTAGAATTTTGCTACTGCACCAAAGTTTACTTCCGCAGCTCAACCACAGCAAAAGCCAAATTCTGAAGCCCCAAAGTGTTATAACTGCAACCAACCAGGGCATATGGCAAGAGAGTGCCCAAAACCCAAGAAGTAGTTACATCAAGGACGGGTATATGCTGTTACATCAGAGGATGCAGCCGCATCGCCCGATGTGGTCACAGGTATGACTGAAACTTTTAAGATTATAATTTCATTGATTGAGCATGTAGACTAAGTAAAACGGATCACAGGTATTGTACCTATCAATGGCGTACCAGCTAGAGTACTCTTTGACTCAGGAGCTACGCATTCATTTATATCTGTGTCGTTTGGAAAGAAGACCAATTTACCCATCAAAACATTAGACTACAAGTTACTTGTACGGTCACCGAGGGGATTAGAAGTGGAATTAGAGAAAGGTTATGGACCATGTCCAGTTCTCATCGACGAGAAAACCTTAGATGCAACTTTAATACAACTTGAGATGGCAGACTTCGATGTCATCTTGGGAATGGACTGGTTAGCTCGGCATTCTGCAAATCTGTTATGCGCCGAGAAGAAGCTAACGTTCAAAGACAAAGAAGGAGCAGAATTCAGTTTTTCGGGAACCAAACTTCCCCAGAGACGCAAGCTCATACTCTCAGCATTAAAGGCTAAGAAGTGCCTGGAAAAAGGAGCCGTCGGATATCTAGTATCAGTGGTCGACCTAACCAAGGACGTGCCACGAATGGAAGATATTGACGTCGTGTGGGATTACCCAGATGTATTTCTGGAGGAACTACCCGGATTACCACCCAACCGGGCCACGGAGTTTGCAATAGACCTAATACCTGGAGCCGCACCGGTATCAAAAGCACCTTATAGAATGGCTCCTACTGAATTGAAGGAATTAAAAGTACAATTACAAGAACTGCTGGACAAGGGTTACATTAGACCCAGTATATCTCCATGGGGAGCACCGGTGTTGTTCGTAAAGAAGAAAGATGGTAGTGTTCGACTATGTATCGATTATCGAGAGTTGAATAAGCTAACAATCAAGAATCGATATCCACTACCCAGGATCGATGACTTGTTCGATCAGTTACAAGGAGCGAAGGTATTTTCAAAGATCGATCTTCGATCAGGCTATCATCAACTGAAGATTAAAGAAGTTGACATCCCGAAGACAGCTTTCAGGACAAGATACGGACATTATGAGTTCTTAGTGATGTCCTTCGGACTAACTAATGCACCGGCAACATTCATGGAACTTATGAACTGTGTTTTCCACGATATGTTGGATACGTCGGTTATAGTATTTATTGATGACATATTGGTGTATTCCAAAGACAAGGAAACCCATGTCAAGAACCTAAATGCAGCCCTACAGCGTTTAAGGAAAGAGAAATTATACGCCAAATTTTCAAAGTGTGAGTTTTGGCTAAGTGAAGTCGCCTTTTTAGGCCATGTAGTATCCGCTGAAGGAATCAAAGTAGACCCCAGTAGGATCGAGGCTATCATAAAGTGGGAAGCACCAAAGAGTGTTTCAGAAATTAGAAGTTTTCTGGGTCTAGCTGGATATTATCGGAGATTCGTAGAAGACTATTCTCGGATTGCCGTACCTCTCACCAGTTTGACCAAGAAAGGAGAAAAATTTGTATGGACGGATAAGTGTGAAAACAGTTTTCAAACACTGAAGACCATATTGATATCCGCCCCAATTTTGACCATTCCCGTTCCAGGACAGACATTTACCTTATACACTGATGCATCGGGATTGGGACTAGGATGTGTGCTTATGCAAGGAGAACAAGTAGTTGCGTATGCATCGAGACAGTTGAAGGCACATGAGAAAAATTACCCCACTCATGATTTGGAGTTAGCGGCAGTGGTACATGCTGTCAAGATATGGAGACACTACCTATACGGAGAGAAATTTCAGATTAAGTCGGACCATAAAAGTCTTACTTATCTATTTAATCAGAAGGAGTTGAATATGAGACAAAGAAGATGGCTGGAACTATTGAAGGACTATGATTGTGATATCCAGTATCATCCGGGAAAAGCGAACGTGGTAGCGGATGCATTGAGCAGGAAAGCAATGATAAAATCTCAAGGAAAAGCTAGCACGACTGCAGCAATGTATACCAACGGAATGGTGTTCAATCACGACAACGAACAATATGTGATAGATACAACGGATGGATCAGCCAACCAAGGGTTTATTTATCGGTTTTCGAATATGTTCGTGGCATTGAAGATTATACCGGATATAGTGGACGAAGTGAAGACAACTATCAAAGCGGATCCTTATCTGAGAACAGTACAAGAAGATATTGAGAAAGGTAGGACTACCCCTGAGTTCACCTTGGATGAAGAAAAAGTATTGAAATACGAAGGAAGAATATGTCTACCCGAAACAGAAAATGTAGACATTAGACACCGACTGATGAAGGAAGCCCACACCACCATCTACTCGATACATCCTGGAAGCACAAAAATGTATCATGATATAAAGAAACTGTATTGGTGGAGGGGAATGAAGGCAGATGTAGCCAAGTTCGTGTCTCAATGCCTAAATTGTCAGAAGGTAAAGGCGGAACGACAAAGACCCGTAGGACTGTTACAGCCATTACCGGAACCGGCAGAGAAATGGGACTGCATCACTATGGACTTCGTCACAGGATTACCATTGACTCCTCGAGTAGTTGACGCAGTTTGGGTGATCGTGGACCGTCTGACTAAGACAGCTCGTTTCATACCGATACGACCCCAGTATATACTGGAAAGGTTAGCAAAGTTGTATGTGGATAATATTGTTCGGTTACACGGTGTACCAGAATGTATTGTGTCCGATAGAGATCCACGATTTACTTTCAAATTTTGGGAAGGACTGCAAAAGGCTATGGGTACAACAATGAAGTTCAGTACGGCATTCCACCCACAGACAGATGGACAGTCGGAGCGTACAATCCAGATTCTAGAAGATATGCTACGAGCATGTGTGATTGATTTCAAAGGATCATGGGACGAAAAGTTACCATTGATCGAGTTCGCTTACAATAACAGCTATCAGGCTACTATACAGATGTCACCTTATGAAGCACTATATGGCAGGAAGTATCGAACCCCCTTGTTTTGGAATGAAGTTGGAGAACGTAGTATTGTTGGACCGGAATTTGTTGAAGAGACTTGTCGAGTGGTCGACATCATCAAGGAGAGAGTGAAAATAGCTCAGAACCGTCAGAAGCAATATGCAGATACTCGACGAAGAGATCTAGAATTCGCCGTAAGTGATAAAGTATTTTTGAAAGTATCACCTATGAGAGGATTAAAGAGATTCGGACAGAAAGGAAAATTAAGTCCAAGATATGTCGGACCATATGAAATTCTAGCTAAGCGTGGAAAAGTAGCTTATCAGTTAGCACTACCACCATCAATGTCAAGTGTGCACGACGTATTTCACATTTCTCTATTGAAGAAGTATGTCAAAGACCCAACGCATGTTTTGACAGTAGAATTGCCGGAATTGACTGATGATTTGACATTTGAAGTAACACCAACAGAAATCACTAGTCGAAAGGTTCAACGTCTACGCAACAGAGATATCTACTATGTTAAGGTCACATGGAAAAGTAGAGACATGGAAGAAGTTACATGGGAAGAAGAGAATGCTATGCGAAAGCAATACCCTCACTTGTTTGATTCAGAAGGTACGTACAATTTCGAGGATGAAATTTTTATAAGTTGGGGGGAGTTGTAAGACCCGTGTCAAACTAACCCGGTCTTACCACCTTGAACCAGGTTTACCCATCATGGTCGAGTCAAGTGGACCAAAGGCGTGATGGAGATCGAGATCCCAGGTATAAAATCGACCCAAAAACACTTAATTTTAGGGGAGGGTCGCATACCCAGCCAAGTAGGGTCGGACCTCCCAAAACAGAATGTCAGACCCTCAGATTTGAAGGGAGGGTCGGACAGCTTAAGACCCTAGGGTCGACGGGATCATCGACCCTCCCATCGACCCTCGGTTTCTGACGAATATAGAAATTAGGACATTTCCTAATTTTCGAGTGGGATTCTTTCCAAATCTCAATGGGACTATTATAGGACATTCCTACTCTATTTAAACGACGTCCCTAAGCCACTTTCACTCCTTTCACAACCCTAATTGAATTGAGAGAAAGAGAGAAGAAGGAAAAGAGGAAGATAGGAGACAAGGAGGAAGACTTAGCAAAAAGGAGAAGAAATTCCAGAGAAAAGTAATCTTCTCAGGTATGGATACTAACTCCATGAGTTTCTACAGACTTTAGGTTAGATATGGTTGAGTGTAGGATTTCGGAGAAACCCAAACCATCCATCCATGGTTAGGTTTTCATGGAAAACCATAGGATGATGCATGAAAACTATTTAGATGGATTATACATGGTTCTAGACCATGGAATGACTGTTGAATGAATGTAGGAAGCAAGTCATAGGACCCCAAACACGAAGAATGGATTTAAAAGTGGAAATTGGACCAGAGTGCACCAAGGGTCGCACCGAGGGTCGATAGACCATCCGACCCTAGGTGTTTCTGACCATCGACCCTCAACATTCGGGAAGTTCAGAATGGAGGGAGGGTCGATAGACCCATCGACCCTAGCATCGACCCTAGCATCGACCCTCAGTTGACAGAATGGTTTTAAATTCCGAATTAATTCTAATTAAATTCTATCGACTTGGTTAGGTTTGCTAGCAATATAATAACGTTATAACGGTGATTCTAAAGCTTGAAAAACTATCTTTTAGCAAGCTAAGGTGAGGAACCTTAACCCCAAACTAATCAGTTAATAATAAACTATTTTTCTATTCTTGAGTCCTATGCCATGTTTGATTCTATGCGAATATGTTGTAATGTGCATACATCATGCCATCCAATATTTCTATTACTTGTTCATGCATATTTACTTTATTGTTTATTACATGATGATGATGATGATAATAGGAATAGGCATGTGCTTGTATGTGTGTGGTTGATGTGCTTGATGCGAGCGAGTATCAGGGGAGGTGTGATGAGAACGTCAATAAACGTTAACCTTTGGCGGGTCTCAGCACTTTAGCTCTATCTCTAACTCAAGTCTTGTGCATTGACATCGTCGTATCGCCATTACCTTAGCATTGACATGAGAACGTCAATACGGGAATGTAGCAGCCATGGACGCTGGAGCTGAAGATGATACACACGACTTCTTTTGCGAGTGCAACTCGTGTGTATTCGATTAGATATTTTATAAATTTCTTTATTGGATTTATAAGACATGTATTTGGTACTTGAATATTTATGTCTCAGTTAAACACAGAATAATTTGCTATTATTTATGGATATCATTCTAGTTCTCAGTTCATTTATTTACAAGATTTCCGCTATTGTGTATTACTCTGATTATGATTGTGGGTGTGTGTAAAGTTTGGATAACGCGGGGATGGTCTATTAGAGATCCTGGTTGAACCGTTGGTTATTTAGCGGTTCATCACACCATTCCGAACAAGTGTGGAATTGGGGTGTGACAACTTGGTATCAGAGCTTCTCAGGCTTTGCCCGCCGAACTTACACGCATTCAAGACCATTGTGAACTGAGATAGGATAAATTAAAAGCTTTAATACAAACACACTGTAAGCCCAAGTGATGATTGAAACCGAATTTAGGAGAGAATAATGCATCTATTAAAAGGGAAAACCAGTTATATGCAATGAGTAAAAGAAACAAAACGTATATACATTGCTAAAACAGAGTACAGTCCACAACCCGGACAGTTACTCTGTAGTACAAGACAAGAAAAGTAAAAGTACAATCAGAAAGCTGGAGGCGAAGGAGGAGGCGGTGCCTCACGGTCTCTATCATAGTCCTCGGCATAGACCCTAGTCAACCATGCCACCTGGGTCTGAGTCACCTGCAGACTAGCTGTGAGATCAGCCACCCTCTGATCAGTCCGGCGCTGGGCGTTTAGGAGCTCCCCTATCCTCAGATCCGTGTTCAGCATCATTGTAATTCTCCACCACCTGGAGATTACAATAGAACTGGCGCACCAAGTCGGGACATGTGCACGCGTCGTATGTGATGACAGGGAGCCACCCCATATCACCGAATGCTCCCTCTACATTGAACAAGGCTAGCTCAGCCAAGTTCACCATGCGACCCCCTTCAACCTTCTTACGGGCATAGTCCGCATACTGTGCCTCGGCTTCATTCGAACGGAAGCGAAGTGGATCGCGCACTCTAGGTACCTTGGTACGAGCCATGGTATCTGCAAAATAAGAAAGAGAAGGAAAACAAGGAGTTAATAGGATAAAAATCCAAAAATTTAAAATAGAGCCCCATTTCTCACCATATAAGTGGGCATGAGAACTTACGTAGGTTAAAACATATCCTACAACCCACATGCAGTAGGAAATTTTAACTGACGATGTCCAATTTGAAGAAATTCAAGAAAAATCGAAAATGTCGACAAATTAGGGCAAAAAGAGAAAATTTTAAGTTTCTCGATAACCAACCGATGAAACTCAAAAATTTTTGAGGGCTTTCATTCCTCGAGACACCAATAACAAAAGCCCCCAATAAAAATCGAATTTTTACGGTTGGAAAAAGTTTAATTTGGAAAATACGAGTTAAATGGGCAAAAACCTAGAAAGGAAAACCTAAAAACAGGTAAAGGTGAGAGGATATACCTGTAGGGATGACGTAAACATCGAAACCCGGAGTTAAACCGACCAAGAACAGTGTAGTAGCACTGTAGCAACTCAGAGAGTGGAGACGAGTCGAAACGTAGGAGGAATAGTGAGAAATAACCCAGAATCGGATCTTAAAAATCTGATTTTTGGTCCTAGGGTCGGACAATTCGACTGGTACCATCGACCCTCGGATCGAACCTCCCATCGACCCTCGGCTCTCGGGAATCTGACAGAAAATCGAGGGTCGGACTGAGGGTCGGACACCCATCGACCCTCAGCTCTCGGGAAGAACAGGTCATTCCCAGGGTCGAATACCCAGGGTCGGACATACCAGCGACCCTCACCATCGACCCTGCATAGAAAAGACAGTATTTTTTTTTATAAAATGAGTTAGAATTGGAATTTCTTATCGGTTAGTATGCCTACATGAGATATAAATGAATTCTAACCTACTTTGATGAATTTTCAGTCACTGACAATCACCGAAAGGAATTATGTCTGACCGTAGAGTGACCCGACAGTCCCGAAACACAGTCCCACCACCACCACCGGCGGATGAGACTAGTCAAGAAAACAATTATGCACAGGGTAATCCCGAATCGGCAAACCCTACAAATTTGCCACCACCACCACCAGAGCTAACAACAGTGGTGATGAATCTGGCCCAACAACTACAGCAAATGCAACACGCACAAGCTCAAATGCAGGTTGCAATGGGAGTTATGTTTCAAGCCACTCAGGCTGCAACCATGCACACTGGGCAAGCTAGTGCAGCACCAGTGGGTAATCACCCAGCTCAACAGACACCTCAACAACCGGCTGCACCAATTCCAGTGCAAGTCCCAGAAACAGCCCAAGGGAACTATCACTATCCACACTATATGTTTGGGGCAAACCCCCAAAACCAACTAGATCACTCCCAACTAGTAGAGAGATTTTTGAAAATGAAACCAAGAGAATTCAACGGCAAGCCGTCTGATCCACTGTGGCTAGCACACTGGATAGACGAGATGGAAAGGAACTTCCTTATGATGACTATCACTGAGGAAGAGAAAGTACTATGCGCCACCTTCATGCTCAAAGGCGACGCACACCATTGGTGGAAATCTACAAAGACGTACTTATTGACCAAGCACGCCCTACTGACATGGGCTATATATAAAGAAGCATTCTTCGAGAAGTATTTCCCAAGAAGATTCAGAGATTCAATGGAGAAGGAATTTCTGAGTCTGTACCAGGGGCAGATGTCCGTAGACTCATATCAACAGCGCTACGAAGAGCTGTTTTTCTTGGCACCAGCTTGCATGCAGGTAGAAGATACAAAAACCCGTAGGTTCGTCGCGGGACTAAGAGGAAGCATAAGAGAAAATGTTCTGGGCTTAGAGAAGAAGATTTACAACAAAGCTGTCCAAATTGCTCGGGTAATTGAATCGAGCCAGAAGGAGAGCTATTTTTCCCAGAACTGAGAAATCAAGAAACCGGCCGGAAACTCCTACAACGGAGGCAATAATCGGACGTATAAACCTTTTCGTCCTCAGAATTTTGCAACTGCACCAAAGTCTACCTGCAGCAGCTCAACCACGGCCAAAGCCAAACTCCGAAGCCCCGAGTGCTATAACCGCAACAAACCGGGGCATATGGCAAGGGAATGCCCAAAACCCAAGAAGCAATTACATCAAGGACGGGTATATCTTTGTTACATCGAGAGGATCTTTGCCGTATCGCCCGATGTGGTCACAGGTATGACTGAAACTTTTAAGGTTATAATTACATTGATTGAGCATGTAGACTAAGTAAAAACGAATCACATGTATCGTACCTATAAATGGCGTACCCGCCAGAGTACTCTTTGATTCAGGAGCTACTCATTCATTTATATCTGTGTCGTTTGGAAAGAAGACCAATCTGCCCATCAAAACATTAGACTACAATTTACTTGTACGGTCACCGATGGGATTAGAAGTGGAATTAGAGAAAGGTTATGGACCATGCCCAGTTCTCATTGGAGGGCAAACCTTAGATGCAACCTTGGTACAACTTGAGATGGCAGACTTCGATGTCATCTTAGGAATGGATTGGTTTGCTCGACATTCTGCAAATCTGTTATGCGCCGAGAAGAAGCTAACGTTCAAAGACAAAGAAGGAGCAGAATTCAGTTTCTCGGGAACCAAACTTCCCAGGAGACGCAAGCTCATACTTTCCGCATTGAAGGCTAAGAAGTGCCTTGAAAAGGGAGCCGTCGGATATCTAGTATCAGTGGTCGACCTAACCAAGGAAGCACCACAAATGGAAGACATTGACGTCATGCGGGATTACTCTGACGTATTTTCGGAGGAGCTACCCGGATTACCGCCCGACCATGTCACGGAGTTTGTAATAGACCTGATACCTGGAGCCGCACCGGTATCAAAAGCACCTTATAGAATGGCTCTTACTGAACTGAAGGAATTAAAAGTGCAATTACAAGAACTGCTGGATAAGGGTTATATTAGACCCAGTATATCTCCATGGGGAGCACCGGTGTTGTTCGTAAAGAAGAAGGATGGTAGCGTTCGATTATGCATCGACTATCGAGAGTTGAATAAACTGACCATCAAGAATCGATATCCACTACCCATGATCGATGACTTGTTCGATCAGTTACAAGGAGCGAAGGTATTTTCAAAGATCGATCTTCGATCAGGCTATCATGAGCCGAAGATTAAAGTAGGTGACATTCCGAAGACAGCTTTCAGGACAAGATACGGACACTATGAGTTCTTAGTGATGTCATTCGGATTAACTAATGCACCGGCAACGTTCATGGAACTTATGAACCAAGTTTTCCACGATATGTTGGACACGTCGGTTATAGTATTTATTGATGACATATTGGTATACTCCAAGGACAAGGAAACCCATGTCAAGAACCTAAACGCAGCCCTACAGCATTTAAGGAAAGAGAAGTTATACGCCAAATTTTCAAAGTGTGAGTTTTGACTAAGTGAAGTCGCCTTTCTAGGCCATGTAGTATCCACTGAAGGAATCAAAGTGGACCCCAGCAAGATCGAGGCTATTGTAAAGTGGGAAGCACCGAAGAGCGTCTCAGAAATTAGAAGTTTTCTAGGTCTAGCTGGTTATTATCGGAGATTCGTAGAAGACTATTCTCGGATTGCCGTACCTCTTACCAGTTTGACCAAGAAAGGTGAAAAATTTGTATGGACGGATAAGTGTGAAAAGAGTTTCCAAACACTGAAGACCAGATTGATATCCGCTCCGATTTGACTATTCCTATTCCAGGACAGACGTTTACCTTATACACTGATGCATCGGGATTGGGACTAGGATGTGTGCTTATGCAAGGAGAGCAAGTAATTGCGTATGCCTCGAGACAGTTGAAGGTACATGAGAAAAATTACCCCACTCATGATTTGGAGTTAGCGGGTACAAGCTGTCAAGATATGGAGACACTACCTATACAGAGAGAAATTTCAGATTAAGTCGGACCATAAAAGTTTTACTTATATATTTAATCAGAAGGAGTTAAATATGAGACAAAGAAGATGGCTGGAACTATTGAAGGACTATGATTGTGATATCCAGTATCATCCGGGAAAAGCGAACGTAGTAGCAGATGCATTAAGCAGAAAAACAATGATAAAATCTCAAGGAGAAGCTAGCACAACTGCAGCAATGTGTACTACCGGAATGGTATTCAATCACGGCAACGAGCAGTATGTGATAGATACAACGGATGGATCAGCCAACCAAGGGTTTATTCATCGGTTTTCGAATATGTTCACGGCATTGAAGATTATACCAGATATAGTGGACGAAGTAAAGACAGCTATCAAATCAGATCCTTATCTGAGAACAGTACAAGAAGATATCGAGAAAGGTCGGACCAACCCTGAGTTCACCTTGGATGACGAGAAGGTACTGAAATACAAGGAAGAATATGTGTACCTGAAACAGAAAATATGGACATTAGACACCGAAAGATGAAGGAAGCCCCCCACCATCTATTCGATACATCCTGGAAGCACAAAAATGTATCATGATCTAAAGAAACTATATTGGTGGAGGGGAATGAAAGCAGATGTAGCTAAGTTCGTGTCTCAATGCCTAAATTGTCAGAAAGTAAAGGAGAAATGACAAAGACCCGCAGGACTGTTACAGCCTTTACCAGAACCAAGATGGAAATGGGACTGCATCACTATGGACTTCGTCACAGGGCTACCAGTGACTCCTCGAGTAGTTGACGCAGTTTGGGTGATTGTGGACCGTCTGACTAAGACAGCTCGCTTCATACCGATACGACCCCAATATACACTGGAAAGGTTAGCAAAGATGTATGTGGATAATATTGTTCGGTTACATGGTGTTCCAGAAAGCATTGTGTTCGATAGAGATCCACGATTTACTTCCAAATTTTGGGAAGGACTGCAAAAGGCTATGGGTACAACATTGAAGTTCAGTACTGCATTCCACCCGTAGACAAACGGATAGTCAGATCGTACAATCTAGATCCTAGAAGATATGCTACGAGCATGTGTGATTGATTTCAAAGGATCATGGGATGAAAAGTTACCATTGATCGAGTTCGCCTATAACAACAGCTATCAGGCTACTATACAGATGTCACCTTATGAGGCATTGTATGGTAGAAAGTGTCGAACTCCCTTGTTTTGGAATGAAGTTGGAGAACGCAGTATTGTTGGACCCGAATTTGTGGAAGAGACTTGTCGAGTGGTCGACATCATCAAGGAAAGAGTGAAAACAGCTCAGAACCGTCAGAAGCAGTATGCAGATACTCGACGAAGAGATCTAGAGTTCGCCGTAGGTGATAAAGTATTTTTGAAAGTATCGCCTTTGAGAGGATTGAAGAGGTTCGGACAGAAAGGAAATTTAAGTCCAAGATATGTCGGGCCATACAAAATTCTAGCTAAGCATGGAAAAGTAGCTTATCAGTTGGCATTACCACCATCTATGTCAAGTGTGCACGACGTATTTCACATTTCTCTATTGAAGAAGTATGTCATGGATTCGACGCACGTGTTGACAGTAGATTTTCCAGAATTGACTGATGATTTGACATTCAAAGTAACACCAACAGAAATCACCAGTCGAAAGGTTCAATGTCTACGCAACAGAGATATCTACTATGTTAAGGTCACTTGGAAAAGTAGAGACATGGGAGAGATTACATGGGAAGAAGAGAATGCTATGCGAAAGCAATACCCTCACTTGTTTGATTCAGAAGGTACGTACAATTTCGAGGACAAAATTTTTATAAGTTGGGGGGAGTTGTAAGACCTGTGTCAAACTAACCCGGTCTTACCACCTTGAATCAGGTTTACCCATCATGGTCGAGTCAAGTGGACCAAGGGCGTGAAGGAGATCGAGATCCCAGGTATAAAATCAACCCAAAAACACTTAATTTTAGGGGAGGGTCGCATACCCAGCCAAGTAGGGTCGGACCTCCCAAAACAGAATGTCAGACCCTCAGATTTTAAGGGAGGGTCGGACAGCTTAAGACCCTAGGGTCGACGGGATCATCGACCCTCCCATCGACCCTCGGATCCTGCCAAAAATAGAAATTAGGAAAGGTCGAGATTTTTCGATTCGATTCCTTCCTAATTTCAAAGGGACTTATTTTAGGATGTTTCTAGCCTATTTAAGGGACGTCCCTAAGCCACTTTCACTGCTTTCATAACCCTAATTGAATTGAGAGAAAGAGAGAAGGAAAGGAAGAAGAGGAGAAGCAAGGAAGAGAACCTAGCAAAAAGGAGAAGAATTTCAGAGGAAAAGTAATCTTCTCAGGTATGGGTACTAATTCTATGAGTTTCTACAGACCTTAGGTTAGTAATTGTTGAGAGTATGATCTCGGAGAAACCCAAACCATCGATCCATGGTTAGGTTTTCATGGAAAACCCTAGGAGAATGCATGAAAGCCATCTAGGGGGATGGTTCATGGTTTCAAACCATGGAATGAGTGTTGAATGGAATGTAGAAGCAAGCCATAGGACCCCAGACTTGAAGAATGGATTAAAAAGTGGAAATTGGATCAGAGTGCACCAAGGGTCGCACCGAGGGTCGATAGACCATCCGACCCTAGGTGTTTATGACCATCGACCATCAGCATTCGGGAAGTCCAGAAAGAGGGGAGGGTCGGTAGACCCATCGACCCTAGCATCGACCCTCAGTTGACAGAATGGTTTTTAAATTCCGAATTAATTCTAATTAAATTCTATCGACTTTGTTAGGTCTTCTAGCAATATTATAACAGTATAAAGGTGATTTTAAAGCTTGAAAAAGTATCTTTTAGCAAGCTAAGGTGAGGAACCATAACTTCAAACTAAATTGGTTAATAATAAACTGTTTTCTTTTCTTGAGTCCTATGCCATGTTTGATTCTATGTGAATATGTTTGTAATGTGCATACAGCATGTCATCCAATATTTCTATTACTTGTTCATGCATATTTACTTTATTGTTTATAACATGATGATGATGATGATGATAGGAATAGGCATGTGCTTGTATGTGTGTGATTGATGTACTTGATGCGAGCGAGTATCAGGGGAGGTGTGATGAGAACGTTAGTAAACGTTAACCTTTGGCGGGTCTCAGCACTTTAGCTCTATCTCTAACTCAAGTCTTGCGCATTGACATCGTCGTATCGCCATTACCGTAGCGGAACTATTATGTCGTAGAGTATCAGGGGAGGTGGTCTCGGTCCTTGTAGTCTCTGACTCTACCGGGGGGCCTTAGCTCTATCTCTATGGACATTCGAGGGGATCTTTGGGGTGAGGCCTTGGATACATTGTTTGGCATTAGGATTGGTTAGTAGCGAGCCCGGTTTGCAAGCCCTCGCTAACGGGGGGCTTACGTGTTGGTATAGCATTATATAGCAATAAACGTTAACCTTTGTTGTATAATGTTATGGTAGGGTGGATGGGGACGACGATAAACGTTAACCTTCGGGCGGGCTTCCACACCCTGTGTATAGAGGCGGTGTCAATAAACGTTAACCTTTGACCACCCAACCTTTCTATTGCGCATTGCAAACTATAAACCAGACCAAAGATATGAATTGATTGCATGCATGTGTATTGTTGCATTGTTTTGGCTACTCACTGAGCCGTGTTGTGTGCTCACCCCTCGACGTCGAATATTTTTAGTTGATGATGCAGGTTACACAGTCGAAGATTATATGAACGCGCGTCTGCGTGCGGGAATATAGCAGCAATGGAAGGCTGGGCTGAAGACGATACACACGACCCCTCTTGCGAGTGCAACTCGTGTGTATTTGATTAGATATTTTTATAGTTTCTTTGAATTTATAAAGACATGTATTTGATATTTACATAAGTATCTCTCAGTTGAAAACAGAATAATTTACTATTTAATTAATGGTATCATCTTAGTTCTCAGTTCATTTATTTATAAATTTTTCCGCTATTGTGTATTACTCTGATTATGATTATGGATGTGTAGAAGTTTGGGTAAAACCGGGATAGCCTATTCGAGATCCTGGTTGAACCGTTGGTTACTTAACGGTTCATCACACCATTCTGGTTGGTGCAGAATTGGGGTGTGACATCAATAATCTGAGATGGCTCACCATACTCGTGGAAATAGTCCCAGAGGCTGTAGCCTGACCCCACCACCGCCTGAAGTGGAAAATACCAGTGAAAACCTTGGAGAACAAGCGAGGAACGATGTGAATCAGAATAATACACCTCAGGATAGAAATAGTTAGGCCATTCCAACTAATCTGCCTGGACCACCACTTGATCTGGCCACTGTTGTGATGAATCTGGCACAACAAGTGTAGAACCTACAACAATCGCAGATGAATATGTAGGTTGTCTTGGGAATTATGCCTCCAACTGCAAACGCCACACCAACACCTCCCGGTCAGGCCAATACGATACCAGTGGGTAGCAGTGTTGTGCCCCTCGCACCCATTATCGATAACTTGGTGCCCATAGCACCTGTGACAAATAACACCATACCCACAGCACAACGGGTTCTAATGATGCACACCCCAGTGCAGAATTATAGAGTACAACAAGGGTGAATAACCAAGGAAATTATCAAAATCAGCCACCTGTATATGGGTTTTATGCACACAATCAGTTTCACCTGTAAAACCCACACTCCACTAACCCGGTCTAACCGTATTGTGCCAGGTCTTCCCATCATTGTTGGATCAAGTGGACCGACCGTGTGAAGATGGACCACAAGACCAGGTATGAGAATCGACTCAAAAACACTTAGAATCAAGTGTATGGTCGACTACCTGAGTAGGTATGGTCGACCATACGGTAAGAAATAAAGACCATACAAATAGTGACCGTACGGTCGATGTTTTTGAGAGTATGGTCGATGGATTATGCGACCGTACCATCCGACCATACGACCCCAAAATTAAACTGCGAGTTGGAAACTTTCCAAATTAAGGGGGGGATCTCTTTCCTAATATTGGAGAACTCTATATGGAAGGTTTCTCTCTATATAAAGGACATCCCTCAACCCTTTTTCACTCTTTTGGAATATTAACAAACCCTAGAGGAAGAGAAGGAAGAGAAGGAGAAGGAGAGAAAACTAAGAAGAAGGCTGAGAGAAGAGTTCTACTGATTCCCTACAATAAGTAAGGTATGAACCTTATCTCTGTAGCCTTAGAACATCAAGATTATAAGTCCCTAGTGTAAATTGTAATATCAAACCCAATGTAAAGATTCAATTATGGGATTCTCTGAGCAAACCTCAAGAGGAGACCATAGAGAATGGATTAGAGTAATCAGTTGATTAAACTAAGAAAATAGACCTTAGAATGATCATTAGGAAGGACCCTACTGAGTAGCCAAGAGGAAGAGTTTGGATTAAAAGTAGGTTCTGATCAGTAATTGTATGGTCGTAGCTATGGTCGACCATAGATCGATCATAGGATGACCATAGTGTCGACCATAGCTATTCGGGAAGAATTCAGGAAACGTATGGTCGCAAGGTATGGTCGCATATAGTGCGACTGTAGGGTATCGACTGTACTTGGTAAGGTCGACACAATATGCGACCATAGGGCCTATTAGACACCTATCAATGATCTGTTTTGATTTTCGACTATTGTAACACATTACACATGAATCCTAACTTAAATTTATACAACTTTTAGGTCATTAATTGATTCAAAAGAATTACAAGGCTTAGAAGGAGATCAAGTTTTGCTAATAAGTGATGGAACAAGAAACTAATTGGATAATAATAAACTGTTATTTTATTGAGTCCAATGCAATGATTGATTCTATGCTTGTATACTTGTAATGTGCATCTCACATGTCATCCAATATTACTGTTATTACTGCCCATGCATATTTACTTTGGACTATTTATAACATGATGATGATGATGCTAGGAATAGGCATGTGATTGTGTATGTGTGGTTAATGTGTTGGATGCGAGTAGAGCATCAGGGGGAGGACCTGGCATTGTGGCTCAGCTTGGTCACTAGACTCTAGCTCTATCTCTACTCAAGTCTTACCCACTGACATTGTCGTATCGTCATTTTCTTAGCAGAACTATTATGTCATTGGGCATCAAGGGAGGTGGTCTTAGACCGTGTGGTCTTTGACTCTACCGAGGGGCCTTAGCTCTATCTCTATGGACGTATTGAGGGATGCTAGGGTGAGACCTTGGATACACTGGATGACATTTATGATTGGTTAGTTGCGAATCCAGTTTTCAAGCCCTCGCCAATAAAGGCTTACTGGTTGGTATGGGTAGCGCATCAGGGGAAGTGTTGGTGGGTGCATGTGGGACAGTAATGGCGTTTGATCCATTGGGTAGATTCACACACTCGTGTGTAGAGGTGCGGGGGTCGTCAAACCTTTCTATAGCACATTGTAAACTTTAAAATCAGACCAAAGATATGAATTGAATGCATGCATATGTTTGTTGCATTGTTTTGTTTTCTCACTGAGCTCAAGTTGGAGAGCTAACTCTCGCGCGGATAATTCTTTTTAGTTTCTGATGTTGCAGGTGTTACTGTTGAAGACTACATGGATACGCCAACGTATGAACATGTAGTGGCTATGGATGTGCAAGCTATAGAGGACGAGCAAGACTCGTCAAGCGAGTGTTTCCACCGTGGTTACGCTCAGTGTTTAACTTTCGTATTTTGATACTTGTAATATGTATTAATTATGTTTTGGTTAATTGGAGACAAACTGGATTATTTAATTATTTATCATATAGACCTCAGTTCATTATTAATAAGATTTCCGCTATTTATTTTATTATCTTTGATTATTATTGTGGAATGTGTTTTGGTTTAACATAGTTGGCACAACCTATATAAAATCCTGGTTTGAACCGTTGATTTTCATGATAGTTCATCTCACCACTGGTTAGTCCAGAATTGGGGTGTGACATGACCACTCTAGGCTGATGGAGCATTTCCTGAAAAAAAAATCAAAAAAGTTTATAGGCAAGCCTTCAAACCCATTATGGCTGGCCCATTGGATTGATGAGATGGAGAAGAACTTCATGATGATGACTATTTCAAAAGAAGAGAAAGTATTGCGTGCCACTTTTATGTTGAAAGGTGACTCATTTCATTGGTGGAAGTCCACTCGAAGTTATCTTCTGACCAAGCACACCCATTTGACTTGGGCTATCTTCAAAGAAGCTTTCTTTAAGAAGTATTTTCCCAGAAGCTTCAGAGATCAGATGGAGAAAGAATCCTTAAGTTTATATCAAGGTCAGATGATTGTTGACGCTTAACAACAGTGTTATGAAGAGTTGTTCTTCTTTGCTCCCTCTAGTATGTAAGAGGAAGATACTTAGGGGAAGCATTCGAGAGCATGTATTGGGACTAGAAAAAAATATCTATAACGAAACAGTATAGATTGCTCGAGTTCTGGAGTCAAGTTAGAGAGAAAGCTATTTTGCTCAAAACAGGGGTATTAAGAGGACTAACAGAAACTCATTCAATGGAGGGAACTCAAAGACCTTCAAACCATTCTAAACATAAGACTTTAATGCTGCAGCCAAGACTTCTCAGCCGGCTCAACCTCAACAAAAGCAAGGGAATGCTAGAGTTAAATGCTTCAACTGTGAACAAGTAAGGTACTACTCAAGGGATTGCCCTAAACCAAGGAAGTAGTTGTAGCGAGGAAAGGTTTTTTCGTGACTTCTGAAGATGCTGCTGCATCAACAGATGTGGTCACAGGTATGATCCGACCTTTTATTTTTATAATACCTTGTGTGAGCATATAGACTAAATTTAGGTAAAATCACAAGTATCGTACCCATAGCTGGCATACCCACCAGAGTACTTTTCGACTCTGGGCCACCCACTTTTTTGTATCTGTGTCTTTTGGAAAGAAACTAAATGTGCCCCTCAAACCTTTAGACTACAAGCTATTAGTATGATTGCCTATGGGATTAAAAGCAGAACTAGCCAAAAGTTACGGACCACGTCCATCCATATTGGTGGACAAACTATGAATGCAACCTTAATTCAACTTGAGATGATAGACTTTAACGTCATTTTAGGAATGGACTAGTTAGCTTGACACTCTACAAGTTTACTGTATGCTGAAAAGAGATTAACTTTCAAAAGCCAGGATGGTGCAGAATTCAGTTATTTGGGAACCAAACTTCTTCATATACAGAAACTCATTCTCTCTGCATTGAAGGCTAAGAGATGCCTTGAGAAGAATGGAGTTGGATACCTTGTATCTATGGTGGACCTTACCAAAGAAACCCTACAAATAGAGGATATCGAAGTTGTGCAAGAACTTTCAGATGTATTTCTCAAAGATTTACCAGGGTTGCCACTCAATCGAGCGATAGAGTTCGTTATAGACCTATGGCCAAGGTAGACACCTGTGTCTAAGGCACCATATCGAATGGCTCCAATTGAACTGAAGAAACTGAGGGTTCAAGAGTTATTAAACAAATGCTTTATCCGACCAAGTATATCTCCATGGGGAGCACCTGTATTGTTCGTGAAGAAGAAAGACAGTATTGTTCAACTATGTATAGACTACCAGGAATTGAACAACCTAAAATCAAGAATCGATACCCATTACCTCGTATTGATGACTTATTTAATCAGCTGCAAGGTGTGAAGGTGTTTTTCAAAATTGATCTACGATCTAGATATCATCAATTACAGATTAAGGACGGAGATATTCCAAAGACAACATTTAAAACGAGATATGGACACTATGAGTTTCTGGTCATGTCCTTCAGACTAACCAACGCACCAACGTCTTTTATGAAACTCATGAATCGAGTATTCCACGACATGCTAGACACTTCGGTCATAGTTTTCATAGATGATATATTGATTTAGTCCAAGGATAAAGTGACTCATTTGATGGATCTTAGAGCAACCTTACTATGACTGAGAAGGGAGAAGTTTTATGCCAAATTTAAGAAATGTGAGTTCTGGCTGAACGAAGTGCAGTTCTTAGGTCACGTTGTATCTGTAGAAGAAATTAAAGTGGACCCCGGCAAGATAGAAGCAATTGTGAAGTGGGAAGAGTCAAAGAATGTTGCCGAGATTAAAAGTTTCTTAGGGTTAGCGGGATATTACAAACAATTCGAGGGAGATTACTCTAGAATCACCGTACCTCTCACCAAGCTGACCAGGAATGGAGAAAAGTTCATTTGGTTTGATCAGTGTGAAAAGTGCTTCTAGACCTTGAAGTCGAAGTTGATATCGACGTCCATTTTGACCATTCCGGTACTAGGACAGCCATTTACCCTATATACCGATGCCTCTAAATTGGGTCTAGGGTGTGTACTGATGCAAGATGAATAAGTAATTGCTTATGCTTCAAGACAACTGAAGAAACATGAGAAGAATTATCCTACTCATGATTTGGAACTAGCAGCAGTGATTCATGCAATTCAAACTTGGAGACATTACTTATATGAAGAAAAACTCTAGATTAAGTGAGACAATAAGAGTCTTACTCATCTCTTTAACCAGAAGGAGCTGAACATGAGATAGGGAAGATGGTTATAGTTGTTGAAGGATTATGATTGTGATATTTAATATCATCCTAGAAAGGGTAACGTAGTGGCAGATGCGTTGAGCAGAAAAAAAGTATTGAAGCCAGGTGAAGGACCTAGCACCAATGCTGCATTAAGTCTTTCAACCACATCGTATGATTGGGATAAAGAGCAATACCAAATTGAAGCTTCTAACAGTCCAATAGAGCAAGGCCTTGTCCATAAGTTTACATTCCAGTTCACTGCACTGAGGATTATACCAGACCTGACAAAGGAGGTGAAAGCAGTAATCCTACAAGATCCTTACCTAAGGATTGTGCAAGAAGACCTGAAAAAGGGCAAGATGAACCATGATTTTACCCTAGATACGGAAGGGGTACTGAGATACAGAGAAAGGCTATGTATACCTAAAAGTGAAAATGTATCATGATCTGAAGAAGTTATATTGGTGGAGAGGAATGAAAACAAATGTAGCTCGATATGTGTCTCAATGCCTAAATTGTCAATAAGTAAAGGCAAAAAGATAGAGATCTACAGTGTAAGACCCACACCCTACTAACCCGATCTAACCAAGTCGTGTCAGGTCTTCCTATTATGGCCGGATCGAGCGGACCAAGGGGTGAAAAACCACAAGGCTAGGTATGTGAATGGATCCAAAACCAGTCAATTTGGAGTATGTGGTCACATACCTGAGATGTATTGTCAACTACACCTTAAGAAAAGTGAAATCAGTTAAAATCCAATGTGTGGTTGCATATTTGGGACATGTGGTCGATGGATTTTGCGACCACATGTGCCATCGCACTATGTTGAGGCCGACTCCGAGTTTTTAGAAACTTTTCTAAACTTAGGAATCTCTTTCCTAGTTGAGGGAGAACTCTATATGGAGGTTTTTCCTCTATATAAAGAACGTCCCTTAGCCTATCTCACTCTTTTAGAACCCAAATTGAAACTCTAAACCTAAGAGAGAAAGAAAGAGAAAGAGATCTAAAGAGGCAAGCTGAGAGGAAGGAAGGTTCTAGCTTACTACAAAAGGCCAAAGTAAGGAACCATCTCTATAGAAGTAGATCACATAGTATAGGGTTTTTTTCATTGTAAATTTAGATGTGGAATTGATATGGGATCTCAACCAGGTGGCCCCATGAACAAAAACTCAAGGAAGATTCATGGAGAGTAGGTTAGGGTGGATAACTTTGCAAAAAAAATTATGAATTGAAGGCCATAAATCGATCATAGGAGGAACCCTATTGATAAACCAAGAAATCGACTCATGAAGGAAATGGATTGAGGATAAAAATTAACCAAACTTCGTGTGGTCGCAGCCTATGGTCGACCACAGAGTGACCAGAGGTCAACCACAAGAGGTCAACCACACACTCTCGGGAAGATCCCAGAGAAGGTATGGTCGCATGTATGGCGCATGATATGCGACCATACATATCGACCACACACCACAGGTTCAACCACACCTACGACAACACAGTTTCAGAAAGCCTGTTTGAAACCAAATTAGATTTTTTACCACTGTAACTTGGTAAACTTGATCCCTAACTTAAAACCCATAAATTTCTTAGGTTCTCAAGTAGTTCAAAAGTGATTTTCAACGTTTGGAGAAGATTGAACATTGTTAAAAGGTGAGGGAACAAGACCTAAACTGATAGGATAATAACAAACTGTTTTATTTTGTTTGTCCAATGCAATGAATGATTTTATGCTTGTATGCTTGTAATGTGCATCTCACATGTCATCCAATATTATTGCTATTTCTTCTCATGCATATTTACATCTGTCTATTTATAATATGATGATGATGATGATGATAGGAATAGACATATAATTGTGTGTGTGCAGTGTATTAAATGCTAGTGGGGCATCAGGGGGAGGACGTGGCACTATAGTCTCTGGCCTGGTCACCAAACTCTAGCTCTATCTCTACTCAAGTCTTGCCCACTAACATCATCATATCGCCATAACCTTAGTAGAACTATTACATCATAGGGCTTCAGGGGAGGTGGTCTCGGACCATATGGTCTCTGACTTTGTCGGGGGGCTTAACTTTATCTCTATGGAAGTATTGAGGGATGCTAGGGTAAGGCCTTGAATACATTGGATGACATTAGGATTGGTTAGTTGTGAGCCCAGTTTGCAAGCCCTTGCCAGTAGGGGCTTACGTCCTGGTATGGATAGGGCATCAGGGGTGGTGTTGGCGATGTGTCATCTGGACGCCTTAACTCTATTTCTATTTCATGGTGGGTGTATGTGGGACGGCAATGGTGTTTGATCCATTGTGAACTCACACACTTGTGCATAGAGGTGCGGTGGCCACTAATCATTTCTATAGCATATTGCAAACTTAAAATCAGAGAAAAAAATATGAATTGAATGTATGCATATGTTTGTACATAGTTTTATTTGCTCACTGAGTCATAATGTGTGCTCACCCTTTCGATGTCAAATATTTTAGTTGTTGATGCAGGTCTTACTATTGAAGATTATATGAATACGTCGACATACAGAGACGTGGCAGCTATGGACATAGAAGTTATGGAGGAAGAGCATGATCCGTCATGCGAGTGCAACCAATGTGTTTTTGATTAGTTTAGCTATTTTTGACTGTTGGAACATGTAATTGATTAATTTATGTTAAATTATGAGTTTACTTGGAGATAATTGGATTTACTTATTTATTTATCATTGTTAGATCTCAGTTCATTATTAATAAAGACTTACGTTATTTATTTATTTACTCTGATTATTATTGTGGAATATATTTGGTTTAACTGGGTGGGCACGGCCTATACAAGATCCTGGTTTGAACCGTTGGTTCCCATGATGGTTCATCACACCACTGGTTAGTCCAGAATTGGGGTGGGACATGTAGGCTACTCCAATCGTTACCCGAACCAACATGGAAATGAGATTGCATCACCATATATTTCTTCACTGGGTTACCATTGACTCCCAGATTAGTTCATGCAATGTGGGTGATTGTTGATCGTTTGACTAAGAAAGCTCGTTTCATAGCTATACGACAACAGTATATCTTAGAGCGACTAGCTAAGCTGTATGTGGATAATATCTATAAGACCCGTATCAAACTAACCCGGTCTTACCACCTTGAACCAGGTCTACCCATCATGGTCGAGCCAAATGGATCAAGTGCGTGAGGGAGATCACGATCCCAGGTATTAAACTGACCCAAAAACACTAAAATAAGGGGGAGGGTCACATACCTAGCAAGGCAGGGTCGGACCCCCCCAGTATAAAAGTCAGACCCTAAGTTTTTTAATCGAGGGTCGGACATTTTAGAACCAGGGGTCGACGGGATCTCCGACCCCCTCATCGACCCCAGTCTGCCGACAGAAATCGTGAATTAGGAACTTTCCAAATTTTAATGGGATTATTTCCTAATCTCAATGGGACTTATTTTGGGAGTTTCTACTCTATAAATAGGACGTCCCTAAGCCTCTTTCACTCCTTTTATAACCCTAATTGGATTGAGAGAAAGAGACGAGAAGGAGAAGAGAAAGAGAAGAAAAGGAAAGTGGAGAGGAAGATCAAAGAGAAGGCTTCAGAGAAACAAGCCTAATTCTCAGGTATGGATACTATCTCCATGTAGTTCTAAAGACCTTAGAGTAGATAGTGAAAAGTGAATGATCTAGGAGAAACCCAAATCATCCATCCATGATTAGGTTTTCATGAAAAATCATGGGGGAGATCATAAAAACCATGTAAGTGAATAAACTATGGTTTTAAGCCATAGAACATGTATGTAATGGATTGTAGAAGCAAGCCATAAGACCCAAACACGAAGGAATGGACTGTAGGATGAAAATTCGACTAAACCCACGGGGGTCGCACGGGGGGTCGATGGCCAATCGACCCTACCAGACCCTAACAATTGACCACCAGTGTTCGGGAAGTCCAGAATCTGGGTGGTAGCACCCAGGGTCGATGGAACCTCCGACCCTGGCATCGACCCCCAGTTAACAACATGCTTTTTAAAATTAGAATTAATTCTAATTAAATTCTATCGACTTGATTAGGTCTTCTAGTGATATAATATTGATATTTAGTTGATTCTTAAAGTTTGAAAGAGAATCTACGATCAAGCAAAGGTGAGGGAATAAGACCTAAACTAATTGGTTAATAATAAACTGTTTTATTCTTGAGTCTAATGCCATGATTGATTCTATGCGTGTATGTTTGTTATGTGCATTCAACATGTCATCCAATATTTCTATTATTACTGTTCATGCATATTTAAATTTTTGTTTATAACATGATGATGATGATGATAGGAATAGGCATGTGAATGTATGTGTGTGGTTGGTGTGCTTGATGCGAGTGAGTATCAGGGGGGGTGTCATAGGCCGGGCCTCAGCACTCTAGCTCTATCTCTAACTCAAGTCTTGTCTACTAACATCGTCGCATCATCATTACCTTAGCAGAACTATAACGTCATAGTGTATGAGGGGAGGTGGTCTCGGACCGTGTAGTCTCTGACTCAACCGGGGGACCTTAGCCCTATCTCTATGGACGTATTGAGGGATGCTGGGTGAGACCTTGGATACACTGATTGGCATTAGGATTGGTTAGTTGCGAGTCCTGTTTGCAAGCCCTCGCCAGCAGGGGCTTACGTGTTGGTATGGGCAACCGGTACAGCAATAAATGTAATCTTTGCGTGTACATTGTCCATGGTGGGTGCATGTGGGACGACAATAAACGTTACCTTTGGGCGGCTTCACACACTCGTGTAAGGGTGTCAACGGGCCGGTCTAGGCCGGTTTCGGTCCGGGCTAAACCGGTGTCGGGTTTTATAAGTCCAGCCCAAAACATGTCCATTAAGAATTCGGGCTGGGGTGGGCTGCGCTGGACACAATAACTAACGGGTTGGTCCGGTGTCGGTTTGTTATCGGGCTGGGTTTATTGAGGTGATTTCGGATTGGTTCGGTCCAGATCGGGCTTATCGGGCCCCTTTTATACGTAAACTATATAGCCTATTTTATTATTTCTATCTATAAAATTAACATTATTCCTTCCATATGTATGTAATTTATAAACTATAACAATTAACATAATATTTTCAACTATAAATTCACATAATCTTCTAGATCATGAAGTGAACTCTAATAATGTAACACAATCTATTAAAATTTAAAACCATTAAAATTAAGAAATTGGGCCTGAACGGACCTTACCGGTGTTCGGGTTGGGTTTTATCGGTTTGGGCTAATTCGGACTTTTTAACGGACCGGTCCGGTTTGGTTTCGGTTTGGGCTGAAACGGTGTCGGGCTTTACAAGCTCAGACCAAAACCTGTCCATTAAGGCTCGGTCCGGGCTGGGTTCGGGTTATATCGGGCTGGCTCGGTCCGTGCTACCGGGTCGGGCCCAGTTTTGACACCCTTACACTCGTGTATAGAGGTGAGGCATCAATAAACGTAACCTTTGGCCACCAATCTTTTCTATAGCACATTGCAAACTTATATATCAGACCAAAGATATGAATTGAATGCATGCATATGTTTGTTGCATTGTTTTGTTTGCTCACTGAGCCATGATGTGTGCTCACCCTCTCGACGTCGGATATTTTTAGTCGATGATGCAGGTACTACGGTCAAAGATTATATGAGTGCTCTGGTGTATGTGCGTGTTGCTGTAATGGAAGTCGAAGACTTAGTGGATACGCATGACTCCTCATGTGAGTGCAACTCATGCGTATTCGATTATATTTTTATTGGAATTATTAAAGGAATGTAATTGATACTTTATTTATTTATGTCTCAGTTGATACAACAATAACTTGATATTTTATTATGGTTATCACAGTTAGATTTCTCGGTTCATTTACTATAAGACTTCCGCTATTGTATATTTATTCTGATTATGGTTGTGGATATGTATGATTTTATTTTTAATGGACACAGCCTATTAGAGATCCTGGTTGAACCATTGGTTTATTAGCGGTTCATCACACCGTTCTGAATGGTGCAGAATTGAGATGTGACAACTTGGTATCAGAGCACCTCAGGCCCTGTCTGTGAAACCTGTATACTTCCACAAAAGGTCATGAACTGAGATTGGATAAAAATTTAAAAGATGTAATAATAACATACCATAAGCATCTGTGTTGTTTGAGACAAAACTGAAAGAGAATAATGCATCTATTAAATGGGAAACAATGTTTTTTATACAACCAAAGGAAGAACAGACATTTATATATATATGATTAAAGCAAAGTACAGTCTACAGTCCGGACAGTTACTCTGAAGTACAAAAAGAAAGATAAAAGAAATACATCAAGAAGCTGGAGGTGATGGGGGAGGCGGTGCCTCACGGTCTCTATCATAGTCCTCAGCGTAGACTCTGGTCAACCAAGCTATCTGAGTCTGGGTCGTCTGGAGACTAGCTGTGAGGGCAGCCACACGCTGGTCGGTCACATGCTGAGCATCCATTAGCTCTCCCACCCGCTGATCGGACAAGCGCTAAGCCTCTAGAAGCTCACCCATCCTCAAGTCAGACATACGTTGAGCCTCTCGTATCTCGTACAATATCCCCATCATGTCATCAGAAGAAGCATACGAATTAAGGACCAGCTGCATGCGAAGGACCAGCTAAAGAAGACAGACCAGCTTCAGTAGCATGAGTAGGCGATGGAGGAGGTATGGCCTCTACATCCATGTATAGCCGATCGTCATCATCCCCATGAACCCCTACTCCAGCGGCTACTGCTGCCTCAGCGTCAGCCATCTCCACTCGAGTGCGAGGGCGCACCATCGCGTTCCTCTCCTCATCGCTGACCTGGGCATCCCACATGCCCATCTTGTAGATGGTCTCCCAATCCAGAGGCGATGTGAAGGACTCCTGAATCTTCTCATCCAACAAATCAACCACCAGGCGGGTAAGCAATGTAGTGATCATGCGTCCATAAGGAAGGTTGCCAGTATGACTGGGCAACGTGGCACTGATCATCGTCTGCATGATGATATAGGGAAGGCAGAAGGGCTGCCTAGTGCATATGCAGTACAACAGATACTGGGTCAACTGGGAGACCCTCTCGTAGTGTCCACTCTGCGGTATCAGGTTTTGCTGAATGATCTTGTAGTATACCCGTGGATCTGAACGCAAATAACTCGCTTTCATCTCCCAGCGATCAGGTCTGATGAGCTGACGATCTATCTCAGCCCTCATCTGTAATGAAAAGAACTGGGGCTCTCCTGGCGCATAGAATACGAAGGAGCCGCCATAAGAGATACCCAGCAAGTCTGCTAGCTGTCGATAGTCGAAAGAAATATCAACCCCCTTGAGATAGCTAGTGATCCGAAGCTCACCACCTCTCTCAACATCGTTGTAATCCCCCACTACTTGGAGATTACAGTAAAACTGGCGTACCAGGTTAGGACAGGTACAGGCGTCATAGGTGATGACAGGGAGCCATCCCATATCGCCAAAGGCCCCCTCCACATTGAACAAGGCCAAGCTAGCCAAGTCCACTTTGCGGCCTCCCTCTACTTTCTTGCAAGCGTAGCGGGCATACAGCGTCTCGGCTTCATGGGAACGAAAGCGAAGACGGTCACGAACACTAGGTACCTTGGTACGAGCCATAGTATCTCCAAATAACAAAGAGAAGCAGATATTGCGTTAGTAAAGATAAAAAATCCAAAAATTTCGACATTATAACGATGTAAATTGGTCAAAAGCCTTACTTTTCACCCATACACATGGGCAGGGGGACTACATAGATCCTAAACTATCCTGTGAGACTCATACAGTCAGAAATTTTAGCTAATAAGATTGAATTGGAATAAATTTCAAGAAATTTGAAATCTCGAAAAAATTAGGGGAAAAAGAGTAAATTTCGAGTTTCTCGATAACCAACCGATGAAACTCAAATATTTTTGTGGGCTTTCATTCCTCTAGTCACCAACAACAAAAGCCCCCAATAAAAATTGAATTTTTACGATTGAAAAAATTTTAATTTGAAAAATACGAGATATACGAGCAAAAACCTAGGTAAGGAAACCTAAAAACATGAAAATGTAGAAGACATACCTGTAGCGGAGGTGTAGACGATGAAACAAGAAGTGCAAACCACCAACGGATCGGAGTTGTCACTGTAGAAACTTAGAGGGACGAGACGAGTCGAAACGGAGAAGAAAGAATGGGAAATGGACTTTGAATCGGAACTTAAAAATCTGATTTTTAGTCTAGGGGTCGGAAAATTCAATTAAAACAATCGACCCACCCATCGACCCCCGCATCGACCCTCGGCTCTCGGGAATCTGACAGAGAACTAGGGGTCGCACCCTGGGTCGGACATCCTCCGACCCCCCCCCATCGACCCCCGGCTCTCGGGAAGAATGGGTGATTTCCCAGGGTCGCATACTGAGGGTCGGACACCCATCGACCCCCACCATCGACCCTACAGTGAAAATACAACATTTTCGACAGAATGATCTGAAAATTTTGAAATTTGCATTTGTTAGTGGTTTTAAAATATGAGAATGAAGTATTTAATGATTGTCTCTCGTGTTCAATGATTTCAGGCAATCTCACTATCAGATTAATTAATGGCGGGACGCAGAGTAACCAGACAGAGCCGTAACTCTATTCCACCACCACCACCTATGGGGGAGAATAGCTAGACACACCCAGAAACGTAGGGAAACACGAACACGGCACCGTTCATCATAAATGGGCAGACAAATCCTACAAATCTGCCAGCTCCACCTACAGATTTGGCCACAGTCGTAATGAACTTGGCCCAACAGCTGCAGCAAATGCAACAGGCATAAGCTACTATACAAGCTGCCATAGGCATAACTCTTCCAGCTGCTCAAACACCTCCAATGCCAGTAGGACAGGCAAGCACAGCACCAGGGGGAAGTAATACAGTACCCCACGCACCTCAGACTCCCATCATGCAGGCTCCAATACAAAATCCGGAGATAGCTCAAGGTGGATATCAATACCAACCACCTATGTATGGAGTGTATGTCCCGCAGCAACTAGACCCCTCCAGACTAGTTGAGCGTTTTCTGAAACTGAAGCCCAGAGAATTTAATGGTAAGCCTGCAGATCCTCTATGGTCGGCACACTGGGTTGACGAAATGGAAAGAAATTTTATGATGATGACACTAAATGAAGAAGAAAAAGTGTTTTGTGCCACCTTTATGCTGAAAGGAGATGCACACCATTGGTGGAGGTCTACCAGGACCTATTTATTAACAAAGCATGCCCAACTGACTTGGGATATTTACAAGGAGGCATTCTTTGAGAAGTACTTTCTGAGAAGTTTCAGAGATTCTATGGAAAGAGAGTTCCTGAGTTTATATCAGGGGCAGATGACCGTGGATGCATATCAACAGCGTTATGAAGAGCTGTTCTTCTTTGCACCCACCAGTATGCAGGAGGAAAACACCAAGACCCGAAGGTTCGTCATGGGACTTAGGGAAAGCATCCACGAGCATGTTCTGGGACATTAAAAAAAGAAAATCTATAATGAAGCGGCACAAATTGCTCGAGTTATAGAATCGAGCCAGAAGGAGAGGTATTTCATGCAAAACAGAGGTATAAAAAGGCCAGTTGGAAATTCTTATAACGGAGGGAATAACAAGACATTCAAACCCTTCCGTACTCAAGGCTTTACCGCTGCAACCAAGACTACTCCCGTAGCTCAACAGCAACAAAAGCCAATTACTAAAGGGATAAAATGTTTTAACTGCAACCAAGTGGGACATATAGCAAGGGAATGTCCGAAGCCCAAGAAACAGCTACATCAAGGACGAGTTTACGCGGTTACATCTAAGGATGCTGCCGCATCGCCTAATGTGATGTGGTCACAGGTACGACTTAAATTTTTAGTTAGTTGTATTACGTTGTATGAGCATGTAGACTAAACCAAAACAAATCACAGGTATTGTACCTATTAATGGCATTCCCGCCAGAGTACTCTTTGATTCAGGAGCTACTCATTCCTTTATATCTGTGACATTTGGAAAGAAGTTAAATCTAACCCTTAAATCCTTAGACTGCAAACTACTTGTGTGATCACCTATGGGATTAGAAGTGGAGTTAGAAAAAGGCTATGGACCATGTCCAGTTCTTATTGATGAAAAGACCTTGGATGCAACCTTGATCCAACTTAAGATGGCAGACTTTGACGTCATCTTGGGAATGGACTGGTTAGTTTGGCATTCTGTAAACCTATTGTGTGCCGTAAAGAAGCTAACATTTAAAGACAAGGAAGGAGTAGAGTTCAGTTTTTCGGGAACCAAACTTCCCCGTAAACGAAAGCTCATACTCTCTGCGCTAAAGGCTAAGAAGTGCCTTGAGAAAGGAGCAGTCGGGTATTTAGTATCTGTGGTCGACCTTACCAAAGAAGCACCACGGATGAAAGATATTGATGTCGTGCGTGACTTTTCAGACGTATTTTCTGAAGAACTACGAGGATTACCACCCGACCGAGCCACAGAGTTTGTTATAGATCTTATACCTGGAGCCGCACCAGTATCGAAAGCACCTTATCGAATGGCTCCTACCGAACTGAAGGAATTGAAAGTACAACTACAAGAACTGCTGGACAAGGATTACATTCGCCCTAGCATATCACCATGGGGAGCGCCAGTATTATTCGTGAAGAAGAAGGACGGTAGCGTTCGATTGTGTATAGACTATCGAGAACTAAATAAACTGACAATCAAGAATCGGTATCCATTTCCTTGGATCGATGACCTATTCGATCAGTTGTATGGTGCCAAAGTGTTCTCCAAGATCAATCTTCGGTCAGGCTACCATTAGCTGAAGATTAAGGACGGTGATATTCCTAAGACAACATTCAGGACTAGATATGGACATTATGAATTATTGATTATGTCTTTTGGATTGACAAACGCACCAGTAATTTTTATGGAACTTATGAACCGGGTTTTCCACGACATGTTGGATATGTCGGTTATTGTATTCATTGATGATATATTGGCCTACTTCAAAGACGAAGAAACTCATATTAAGAATCTAAACGCCGCTCTGTAGTGACTACGGAAGGAGAAGCTCTATGCCAAATTTTCAAAGTGTGAGTTTTGGCTAAAGGAAGTCGCATTTCTAGGCCATGTAGTATCCGCTGAAGGAATTAAAGTGGATCCCAACAAGATCGAGGCTATTGTAAAGTGGAAAGCACCGAAGAGCGTTACAGAAATTAGAAGTTTCTTGGGTCTAGCTAGGTATTATCGACGATTAGTGGAAGACTATTCCCGAATTGCCGTACCTCTTACCAGTTTGACTAAGAAGGGCGAGAAGTTTGTTTGGACAAATAAATGCGATAAGAGTTTCCAAACCTTGAAGGCTAGATTAATATCAGCTCCAATCTTGACCATCCCGATTCTAGGACAACCATTTATCTTGTTCATCGATGCATCAGGACTGGGATTAGGATGTGTACTTATGCAAGGAGAACAAGTAATTGCTTATGCCTCAAGACAACTGAAGACACATGAGAAGAACTATCCCACTCATGATTTGGAACTAGAGGCAGTAGTACATGCTGTCAAAATATGGAGATATTATCTGTACGGGGAGAAGTTTCAGATTAAATCAGATCATAAAAGTCTTACTTATCTATTTAATTAGAAGGGGCTGAATATGAGACAAAGAAGATGGCTGGAACTATTAAAAGACTATGATTGTGATATCCAGTATCATCCGAGGAAAGCTAATGTGGTAGCCGATGCGTTGAGTAGAAAGGCAATGATAAAATCTCAGGGAGAGGTTAGCACAACTGCCGTAATGTGTACTACCAGAAAGGTATTCAAGCACGATAATGAGCAGTTTGTGATAGATGCACCAAATGGATCAGCCAACCAAGGGTTTATTCATCGGTTTTCAAATATGTTCGCCGCATTGAAGATTATGATATAGTTGATGAAGTAAAGATAGCTATCAAATTAGACCCTTACCTAAGAACGGTACAAGAGGACATCGAAAAAGGTAGGACTAACCCTGAGTTCACCTTGGACGAAGAAAAGGTATTGAAGTACAAAGGAAGAATATGTGTACCCAAAACAGAAAGCTTGGACATTAGACACCGATTGATGAAAGAAGCCCATACCATCATCTATTCGATACATCCTGGAAGTACAAAAATGTATCATGACCTAAAGAAATTATATTAGTGGAGTGGAATGAAAACAGATGTAGCTAAGTTCGTGTCTCAATGCCTAAATTTTCAGAAAGTAAAGGCTGAACGACAAAGACCGACAGGATTGTTACAGCCGTTACCAGAACCAGCATGGAAATAGAACTGCATCACTATGGACTTCGTCACAGGATTACCATTGACTCCTCGAGTAGTTGACGCAGTTTGGGTGATTGTAGACCGCCTGACTAAAACAGCCCGCTTTATACCTATACGACCTCAGTATACACTGGAGAGGTTAGCTAAGCTGTATGTGGATAACATTGTGCTATTACACGGTGTACCTGAAAGCATTGTGTCCGATAGAGATCCACGATTTACTTAAAAGTATTGGGAAGGATTGCAAAAGGCTATGGGTACAACATTGAAGTTTAGTACCGCATTCTATCCGCAGCCAGATGGACAGTCAGAGCGTACAATTCAGATTCTAGAAGATATGCTTCGAGCATGTGTAATTGATTTTAAAGGATCATGGGATGAAAAGTTACCATTGATTGAGTTCGCTTATAACAATAGCTATCAGCCTACTATACAGATGTCACCCTATGAAGCACTGTATGGCAGAAAGTGTCGAGCTCCTTTGTTTTGTAATGTAGTGGGGGAACGTAGTATTGTTGGACCAGAATTTGTTGAAGAGACTTGTCGAGTGGTCGACATTATCAAAGAAAGAGTGAGAACAACTCAAAATCGTCAGAAGCAATATGCAGATACTCGACGCCGAGACCTTAAATTCATCGTGGGTGATAAAGTATTCTTAAAAGTAGCGCCTATGCGAGGATTGAAACGGTTCAGACAGAAAGGGAAATTAAGTCCAAGATATGTCGGGCCATATGAGATTCTAACCAAACGTGGAAAAGTGGTTTACCAGTTAGCACTACCACCATCTATGTCAAGTGTGCATGACGTATTTCATATTTCCTTATTGAAGAAGTATGTCAAGGATCCGACGCACATGTTGACAATGGACTTACCTGATTTGACTGAAGATTTGACATTTGAAGTAGCACCAACTGAAATCACTAGTCGAAAGGTTCAACGACTACGCAACCGGGATATCTATTATGTTAAGGTCACCTGGAGAAGTAGAGATATGGAAGAAATCACATGGGAAGAAGAGAATGATATGCGAAAGCAATATCCTCAATTATTTGACTCGGAAGGTATGTACAATTTTGAGGACGAAATTTTTATAAGTAGGGGGAGTTGTAAGACCCGTATCAAACTAACCCGGTCTTACCACCTTGAACAAGGTCTACCCATAATGGTCGAGCCAAATGGATCAAGTGCGTGAGGGAGATCATGATCCCATGTATTAAACTGACCCAAAAACACTAAAATAAGGGGGAGGGTCGCATACCCAGCAAGGCAGGGTCGGACCCCCCAGTATAAAAGTTAGACCCTGAGTGTTTTAACCGGGGGTCGGACATTTTCGAACCAGGGGTCGACGGGATCCCCGACCCCCTCATCGATCCCCAGTCTGTCGACAAAAATCGTGAATTAGAAACTTTCCAAATTTCAATGGGATTCTTTCCTAATCTCAATGGGACTTATTTTGGGAGTTTCTACTCTATAAATAGGACGTCCCTAAGCCTCTTTCACTCCATTTAGAACCCTAATTGGATTGATAGAAAGAAAAGAGAAGGAGAAGAGAAAGAGAAGAAAAGGAAAGTGGAGAGGAAGATCAAAGAGAAGGCTTCAGAGAAACAAACCTAATTCTCAGGTATGGATACTATCTCCATGTAGTTCTAAAGACCTTAGAGTAGATAGTGAAGAGGGAGTGATCTAGGAGAAACCCAAATCATCCATCCATGGTTAGGTTTTCATGAAAAACCATGGGGGAGACCATAAAAACCATGTAGGTGAATAAACTATGGTTCTAAGCCATAGAACATGTATGTAATGGATTGTGGAAGCAAGCCATAGGACCCAAACACGAAGGAATGGACTGTAGGATGAAAATTCGACTAAACCCACGGGGGGTCACATGGGGGGTCGCACGGGGGGTCGATGGCCAATCGACCCTACCAGACCCTAACAATCGACCCCTAGTGTTCGAGAAGTCCAGAATCTGGGTGGTAGCACCCAGGTTCGATGGAACCTCCGACCTGGCATCGACCCCCAGTTAACAACATGCTTTTTAAAATCAGAATTAATTCTAATTAAATTCTATCGACTTGATTAGGTCTTCTAGTGATATAATATTGATATTTAGTTGATTCTTAAAGCTTAAAAGAGGATTTACGATAAAGCAAAGGTGAGGGAACAAGACCTAAACTAATTGGTTAATAATAAACTATTTTATTCTTGAGTCCAATGCCATGATTGATTCTATGCGTGTATGCTTGTTATGTGCATTCAACATATCATCCAATATTTCTATTATTACTGTTCATGCATATTTAAATTTTTGTTTATAACATGATGATGATGATGATGATAGGAATAGGCATGTGAATGTATGTATGCGGTTGGTGTGATTGATGCGAGCGAGTATCAGGGGGGTGTCATAGGCCGGCCTCAGCACTCTAGCTCTATCTCTAACTCAAGTCTTGTCCACTGACATCGTCGCATCGCCATTACCTTAGCAGAACTATTACGTCGTAGTGTATGAGGGGAGGTTGTCTCGGACCGTGTAGTCTCAGACTCTGTCGAGGGGCCTTAGCCCTATCTCTATGGACGTATTGATGGTTGCTGGGGTGAGGCCTTGGATACACTGATTGGCATTAGGATTGGTTAGTTGCGAGTCCAGTTTGCGAGCCCTCGCCAGCAGGGGCTTACATGTTGGTATGGGCAACCGGTATAGCAATAAACATAATCTTTGCGTGTACATTGTTCATGGTGGGTGCATGTGGGACGACAATAAACGTTACCTTTGGGCTGCTTCACACACTCGTGTATAGAGGTGAGGCATCAATAAACGTAACCTTTGGCCACTAATCCTTTCTATAGCACATTACAAACTTATATACCAGACCAAAGATATGAATTGAATGCATGCATATGTTTGTTGCATTGTTTTGTTTGCTCACTGAGCCATGATGTGTGCTCACCCTCTCGACGTCGGATATTTTTAGTTGATGATGCAGGTACTACGATCGAAGATTATATGAGTGCTTTGGTGTATGCGCGTGTTGCTGCAATGGAAGCCGAAGACTTAGTGGATACGCATGACTCCTCATGCGAGTGCAACTCATGCGTATTCGATTAGATTTTTGTTTGAATTATTAAAGGAATGTAATTGATACTTTATTTATTTATGTCTCAGTTGATACAACAATAACTTGTTATTTTATTATGGTTATCAAAGTTAGATTTCTCGGTTCATTTACTATAAGACTTCCGCTATTGTATATTTATTCTGATTATGGTTGTGGATGTGTATGATTTTATTTTTAATAGACACAGCCTATTAGAGATCCTGATTGAACCGTTGGTTTATTAGCGGTTCATCACACCGTTCTGAATGGTGCAGAATTGGGGTGTGACAATATCGTTCGATTACATAGTGTACTTAAGAGCATTGTGTCAGACCGAGATCCATATTTTACTTCTAAGTTTTGGGAAGGATTACAGAAAACCATGAGAATGAAGTTAAAGTTTAGCATGACATTTCACCCTCAGACTGATACGCAGTTGGAGCAAACCATATAGTTCCTAGAAGATATGCTCTGTACATATACTATTGATTTTAAGGGGGTTTGGGATGAAAAGTTGTCATTAATTGCGTTCGCTTATAACAATAGTTACCAAGCTACTATACAGATGTCACCGTACGAAGCATTGTATGGTAGAAAGTGCCGCACTCCTCTGTTTTGGAATGAAGTTGGAGAGCGAAGAATCGTAGGACCGGAGTTTGTTGAAGAAACTTATCGAGTAGTCGACATAATCAAAGAAAGAGTTAAGACAGCTTAGAATCGTTAGAAACCGTATGTAGATAACCAATGCCGAGACCTCGTATTTACAGTAGGTGACAAGGTATTCTTGAAAGTATCACCTATGCATGGTCTGAAGTGGTTCAGTAAGAAGGGTAAGCTATGTCCCAGATATATTGGACCATATAAGATTTTCACTAGATGTGGAAAAGTGGCGTATCAGCTTGCTCTGCCACCATTTGTCTTGTGTACATAATGTATTCCATATTTCACTATTGAAGATGTACATCAGCGATCCCATGCATGTTTTGACTACGGAACCATCAGATTTGATGGAAGACCTGACGTTCTAAGTAGTACCATTTGAGATCACTAATCAGAAGGTTCAGCGTCTTCATAACCGTGACATCTATTATGTCAAAGTAGCCTGGAGAAGCCAAGTTGTAGAAGAGATAACGTGGAAAAAAGAAAATGTTATGCGGAAGTAATATCCTCACCTATTCGACGCGAAAAGTTTGTGTAAATTTCGAGGATGAAATTTATTTAAAGGGGGAGTTGTAAGACCCGCACTCCACTAATTGGGTTTAATCGTGTCGTGCCAGGTCTTCCCATCATAGCCAGTTTGAGTAGACTAATCATGTGAAGAAAACCACAAGGCTAGGTAAGTAAATTAACCCAAAAATAGTGTATTTAGTTGTGTGGTCAACTGACAGCCATTGTATGGCACTTCCACTCAATCAGAATCTGAGGACAATCAAATTTAATTGAGTGGTCGCACAAACTGCCTTGTGTGGTTGACAGATTCTGCGACCACACAGTTGACCATACAAACTCGAAACCGACTCCGAAATTTGGAAACTTTCCAAGTTTAAAAGATCTCTTTCCTAGTTAAGAGGGAACTCTATATTGAGGTTTTTCCTCTATATAAAGGACATCCCTTAGCCTCTCTCACCCTTTTAGAACCAATTCCAAACTCTAAACCTAAGAAAAAAAGAGAAGAGGAAGAGAAGAAAAGAAAAAGGAGGCTTGGAGAAGAGAAGTTGTAGAGGAGGCTACCATCCCTCTCTATAGAAGGGGCAAAGGTAAGCAATCCATCCCTGTAGGTGTAAGATGGTTAGGATAGATTTCTTAACAATGAGTTGATGACCTGAACCTAATATGTGATTGAGATCATGAGATTTCTCAATTGAATCTTAAGAGAAACATGGGAATAGGTTAGAGAATAAATTGTGATGGAAAAACCCATAAATAAGGCCATAGGGAGACCCTAGAAGAAGTTCCAACAATAAACCAAAGGATAAATTGGCAAGGACCTTTGAACACAACTAGTAAGTTGTGTAGTCGCATCAGTGGTCAACCACAGAGTGACTAGGGAGCGACCACAGACTCTCGAGAAGTTTATCAGGGTTGTGTAGAAGCATGTGTGGACGCATGATGTGCAACCACACAGTCGACCACACAGTGTAGGGTCTACATGAACCTGTAATCACAGTATCAACCACTCATCTGCTGAGAGCCTGTTTCGAGGCCAAGTTATATTTAAGTCCAATGTAACTAAATACCATCAAAACCTGACTTAAACTCATAAATTGTATAGGTTGTCAACTAGTACAAGATAATTTTCAAAACTTAGAAGAGAACAATACTACGATCAAAGGTGAGGAAACAAGACCTAAACTAACTGGTTAATAACAAACTATTATTTATTTTATTTATCCAATGCTATGATTGATGCCATGCTCATATAATTGTAATGTGCATTTCATATGTCATCCAATATTACTGCTATTCCTATTTATGCATATTTAATTTATTATTTTATTTTATTGATTGATGATGATAAGAATAGACATGTATTTGTGAAGTGTGGTTGGTGTACTGTGTGGGGAGGGGTGTGTAATCCCTAAACCATGCATTACATTAACATCGTCGTATCCCTGTTACCTTAGCGGAACTAGTACATCGTAGGGCATCAGGGGGTGTTAGCCGATCATATGGTCTTTGACTCTACCGAGGAGTCCTAGCTCTATCTCTATGGACGTATTGAGGGATGCTGGGGTAAGGCCTTGGATATATATGGATGGCATTAGGATTAGTTAGTGCCGAGCCCAGTTTACAAGCCCTTGGTGGTAGGGGCATACGTGCTGGTATGGGTAGGGCATCAAGAGAATTATTGGTAGTATGTGATCTGGATACTTTAGCTCTATCTCTATTACATGGTGGGTGCATGTGGACGACAATGGTGTTTGATCCATTGGGCAGATTCACACACTCGTGCATAGAGGTGCGGTGGCCGCCAATCCTTTTTATAACATAGTTGTAAACTTAAACCAGACCAAAAGATATGAACTGAATGCATGTATATGTTTACGCATTGTTTTGTTTACTCACTAAGCTGTGATGTGTGCTCACCCCTCGACGTCGAATATTTTTAGTTGATGATGAAGGTCCTACAGTAGAAGATTACATGGCGACACCGTCATATGGACGCATGGCGGCTATGGATATACAGAGTGTGGAAGACGAGCACGACCCTGCGTGCGAGTGTTTTCAGTGTCTTTATTCTTAGTTTACTAGTATTTTGATTATGGGAACTTGTAATAGATTATTAAATTATGTTTTGGTTTGTTTAGAGATAATTGAAT
Organism: Protea cynaroides; assembly: GCA_028583415.1. NCBI lineage: Eukaryota > Viridiplantae > Streptophyta > Magnoliopsida > Proteales > Proteaceae > Protea > Protea cynaroides. The sequence continues at coordinate 35,937,790 of CM053269.1, read as the reverse complement.
TATTTAGTTATTTATCACATTAGACACTCAGTTCAGTATTTAATAAAACTTTCGCTATTTATTTATTTATCTCTGATTGTGTCGTGGTATGTATATTTGGTTTAGATGGTTGGCACAGTTGTTATGAGATCCTAGCTTAAACCGTTGGTTCTTATGATGGTTCATCACACTTCTGGTTCATCCAGAATTAGAGTGTGACACTAGTAGTGGAAAAGAAAGAGCATTGGCAAGAATGCAGAGGGAAGATGAGAGAGAAAATAGAGAAAGAAAGAGGAGATAACATATTTGTGGGTGTCCCACTAATAGACATGGTGACTGGGTTGGTGCATTGACAGAAGTTGATTTGCAAGATCAGCAGTTGAGTAGAAAAAGCTTAGAAGCATCTGAGCAGAAGTTGAAGAGGGAGAAATAAGGCAAAAGAAAGAAGAGAGAGAAAGTAAAGAGTGAAAGAGGAGAGATAATCTAGCATGGGTGGGACCCACCTAGCTGAGGCCAACAACCGCGGCACTAGGCCACAGCCACAACAAGCCCCTGCCCAGTTTCCCAATGGCAAGAGGCAGCCAGGTAAGGTAGCCATGTGTAGGCCCACAGTAGCTAAGCAACACCCACTGGCAGCAGGCTCGTAGGCATGCAGGCTAGCAGGCCCACAATGCTGCTCGCGTGCAAGGAGCACAACAATAGAAGCAGCATGGGGGTGCCCCCAGGTGTTCGACTGATTTTTGTTCCTCTCGAGAAGTCTCCATCTCAGGGTGGTTTAACAAAATGGCCGATCACAGAGGCCATTTTCAAGATTTTTCAAGGGCTTTTTCGACAGTCAAAAAAGGTGGGATTCAAAATCAAGGGCTGATATGATGCCACGTTGGCTAGATACGAATCTAGCGTTCCAAAATATGGCTGTATCATATACTTCTCAGAGGACGGACTCAGATACTCCCGCCAAGGCCTCCATCGGTCGGATGCAAATTAAATCCATGCACTGCGTTTCATTTAGTAGCATCAACAATTTGGTGCGACGCTTGCGTACGATATGGCTGAGGAGAGACCCTGATCCCACGGCCCCAATCAACCTTGAATTCGTTTGACGCGACAGAGTCCAATCCAACGGCCGACAGGCTTTCTCGCTTTTATTTGACTGATCCAATGGTGATTAATTCAAGATTCAGAGCGGTCCAATTAGAAATTGACAACGTCATATGTGCGTCAGCGGAGGCAGCGTTATGTTGTGTCACGGAGCACAAAATCGTCTTTGAAGATTCTATTTGGAATGTTTTGGATGGATGGACTTTAGATGGCCATATCTTGGCCATCTGATGTCCGATTGGGGTGATTTAAATTGCCCTGAACTCATCTCTTCTAGGAGAATTGACCTGCAACAAAAAACTGGGGTTTTGGAGAGGTGAGCTATGGGTTTTTGGAGAGACAAGGGTTTTGAGCTCTCTTTGTGTGTAAATCCATCTCCACCTACCTCTCTTTGATGTTAATGGATTTATGAAGCATGAGAGAGGTAGTGTGAGCCATTATTTGTGAGTTGTGGGTGTTTGGTGTGTGTAAGGGTTATTAAAAGAGTACCAACACTTGTGAAAGCTTAAAAATATTTATCCACCATCACTGAAGAACTTGGGGAGACCAAATGGTGAGCACCACTCAGTCATGAGCACACTGGGAAGGTAACCACTCACACAAGTCCATTTACATTGTAATATGCTATATGGGAAAGGCTTGTAATCTTTATTTGACAAATACATTGTAGCCTGTCAAGTTGGGGGCTTGACAGGAGTGAAGGTTGTAGCCAAAGACAATAATGAGGGTTGTTGCCCAGGACTCAGATGCAATTGAGAATGTGGTCGGTGTTATAGCACCTGGGTTGTAGGAGCAACCATAGCGTTAAAGAAGTGTATTGGGTATAATACGAAACCCTGGTTTAAGGTAATGCCCCGTGGACTAACCATCACACATCGTGTTGGTGATTCATATTACATACTGTGTCATGTATGTGCATTGTGTATATGAAGTGTGTGGTTTGTAGGCTGGGTGTACACACTAGGTAGGCTAACAGGATACTGTTGCCTGTGGTTGTATGGCATAGTGTGTTACACGACATGTGTTTAAATGAATATGTATATGAACAAGTGTGTGAACAAGCTTCCTAGTCAGCTCAAAGCAGCATAGTGTACCTAGTTAGCTCAAGGCAGCAAAGTACAGATAGTCAGCTTAAGGCAACATTATTAACTTAGTCTGGGCAAGCTTAAAAGTTTAGAAAGGATTTTTAGAAGTCACTTTTTCACCCCCCCCCCCTCTCAGTGTCAACCTGGGAATCACATTCATGATGAAACTAGTTATTGCAGATTGATGATGAGGGGTATAATGGGAAGTTGGAGGAGGAGAATAGGATTTTAAATGTGTCGTGGGAACTGAAACGGACTTACCTGCATTAAATGGGAAAAGTCTAAAAAAATTCTCGAGTGCCCCACTTCAATCCATAATGCTACCTTCTTCCATTCGAAACTCTCCACCTGTCATATATTCTTTACTGCTTACTTCGGAATTGGGACCTGCATGCTTAATAGGGCTCTTAGGAAATGAATCGACAAACTTTTCATCTTCCTTCTTCAACCTTCCCTCATGAGTTGCAGAGGTGTTCATCCCTGGTTGATCTACTCCCCCCTTCCAACTGAAAACATAACTTTTGCCTTAACAATGGCTCTATTACTTGGAGTTATTCCTTTAAGATCCGAATCAAACTAATTTTTTGGGGCCAATGGACAGGCTATCAATGGAGAACAACCATAATTCTGCCATGTTTAAAATTTCTATCTTTGAAAAACATTATATTTCTTACCTTGTGGATAATATGATTTTTATCATCATTTTAGGAATGTGACAATTGGCTAAACTTTTATATAATCTGCTAATCACATTAACTACCTAATGGAGATATATTGATAAATACCCATTAAAATCCATAAATTGAGAAGCATCTGATTTAGAAGGCTATTTAGCCACACCAATCATAGGTTAGAATACGGGATAGGACAGTCTATAATAACTCTAAATTCTCTAACTATCCCTTCATTAGCCTAAATAGGAACATTGCACATGCTAACCTACTGTGCCACACGTTGTAGGTAGAGGTTTGTTTGAGTCAATCCTGGACTCAAGAAAGTCTATTTGTTGGAAGAGATCTATCATTTTTTTCTTTCTTTCTTGAATGTGGGTCATAGCTTGTTAGGTTTGAACATTTCTTTCTTTTTTGAATGTGGGTTACATAGTTTGTTAGGACTTGAACACTACTTTCCTTTTTGAATGTGGGACATATCTTGTTAGGCTTTGAATACTTCTTTCTTTTTTTAATGTGAGTCATAGCTTGTTATGCTTTAAACACTACTTTCCCTTTTGAATGTGGGACATAACTTGTTAGGCTTTGAATACTTCTTTCCTTTTTTAATGTGAGTCATAGCTTGTTATGCTTTAAACACAACTTTCCTTTTTGAATCTGAGTCATAACTTGTAAGACCCGCACGCCACGAACCCGGCCTAACCTTACATTTCGTGTCGGGACCCGTCTACATATCATGGTCGAGCCATGTGGACCAAGTGTGTGAAGAAACCCAAGACCCAATATGAAAATTTACCCAAAAACAGTCAAAATCAGGGTAGGGTCGCAGGTTTTAACAGACAGGTCCGACCCTCCCATCGACCCTCACCATCGACCCTCAACCATGGGTCGCAGGGTCTATGAGTTGTCCGACCCTCCCATTCGGGAAAAACAGCACGAACCGAAAATTAGGAAACCTTCCTAATTTCGATTGGAACCTTTCCTAAACTCAATGAGACTTATTTTGGGAGGTTTTACTCTATAAATAGGACGTCCCTAAGCCTCTTTCAATCATTTTACAACCCTAATTGGATTGAGAGAAAAAGAAGAGAAGGAAGAGAAGAAGAGAAGGAAAACTTGAAGAAAAGGCTAAGGAAGAAGGGGAAATTCAGAGCAACTCTGAATCTCAGCAAAACTAAGGTATGAATACATTCCCCATGATTTAGTTAAGACTTTAGAATGGTTTATGAAGAGGATATGACTTAGAAGAAACCCAAATCATCCATTCATGGTTAGATTTTTATGGAAAACCATGGAGGAATTCATTGAAACCATGTAGGTGAATAAAGTATAGTTCTAAACCATAGAACATGTATAGAATGGATTGTGGAAGTAAGCCATAGGACCTAACCATGAAAGAGAGAACGAAATCTGATATTTTTGACTCAAACCATGGAGGGTCGCACCTAGGGTCGATGGCAGATCCGACCCTAGCATCGACCCTCAGTGTTCGGAAAGTTCAGATTAGGGGGAGGGTCGCACCCAGGGTCGATCATGACTCCGACCCTACCTCCGACCCTCAGTTAACAGCATGGTTTTTAAATTCGGAATTTATTCTAATTAAATTTTATCGGCTTTGTTAGGTCTTCTAGCAATATAATAACATTATAAAGGTGATTCTAAAGCATGGAAGAGTATCTATTAGCAAGCTAAGGTGAGGGAATAAGAGCTAAACTAATTGGTTAATAACAAACTGTTTTTACTTCTTGAGTCCAATACCATGATTGTGTTATGCGTGTATGATTGTAATGTGCATTCAACATGTCATCCAATATTTCTATTATTACTGTTCATGCATATTTAAATTTATTGATTATAACATGATGATGTTGATGATGGTAGGAATAGGCATGTGAATGTTTGTGTTTGGCTGGTGTACATGGTGCGGGTAGGGATGGTATCAATCGGTACTTCGATGTCGTTCTCATCGGGGTATATTGTGCCATGGTCTATTCAAGTCATCTCCACTAAGCAAGTGTTAGTGTGCTTGATGCGAGTGGAGCATCAGGGGGAGGACGTGACATTGTGGTTCAGCCTGGTCACCAGACTCTAGCTATATCGCTACTCAAGTCTTGTCCACTAACATCGTCGTATCGCCATTACCTTAGCGGAACTAATATGCCGTAGGGCATCAGGGGGGACGTGGCATTGTGGTTCAGCCTGGTCACCAGACCCTAGCTCTATCTCTATGGATGTATTGAGGGATGCTGGGGTGAGGCCTTGGATACATTGTTTGACATTAGGGTTGGTTAGTTGCGAGCCAATTTGCAAGCCCTCGCCAACAGGGGCTTCCGTGTTGGTATGGGCAACCGGTACAACCATGTCGTTTTCATGGGGTGTATATTATCCATGGTGGGTACATGTGGGGCGACAGTGCCGTTTTCATTGGGCGTTTCCACACACTCGTGTATAGAGGTGCGGCGGCCACCTATCCTTTCTATAGCACATTGCAAACTTTAAACCAGACCAAAGATATGAATTGATTGCATGCATATGTATTGTTGCATTGTTTTGTTTGCTCACTGAGCCGTGATGTGTGCTCACCCTTTTGAATTCGAATACTTTTAGTTGATGATGCAGGTACCACCGTTGAAGATTACATGAACGCTCCTGTGTACGGGCATGTGGCGACAATGGAAGCTGAAGACATAGTGGATACGCATGACTCCTCTTGCGAGTGCAACTCATACGTATTCGATTAGATTTTGTTTTATTTATTTGGATTTAGTAAAGACATGTATTCGATATTTTATTTATGTCTCGGTTGAAACAACATAATTAGATATTTTATTTATGAGTATCACAGTTAGAATTTCTCAGTTCATTATCTGTAAGACTTCCGCTATTTATTTTATTACCTCTGATTAATGTGGAATGTGTTTTGGTTTATCATATGTGGGATAGCCTATTTTGAGATCCTGGTTGAACCGTTGGTTTATTGACGGTTCATCACACCATTCTGGTTGGTGCAGAATTGGGGTGTGACATAACTTGTTAGGCTTTGAACACTTATTCCTTTTCGAATGTCGGTCATAGTTTGTTAGGCTTTGAACACTTATTCCTTTTAAATGTAGGTCATAGCTTGTTAGGCTTTGAAACACTTCTTCCCTTTTTAAATTGTTCGGACTAAGTTTGGACTTAATTCCTGAACAATCTTGGGATACGTAGGTAGTTCGGAGACAAATGTTCCGAACTCAGTCTACCCTGTTTCAAATTGGTTTTCAATCCTATTTCTACTTTTGTTTCAAATTGGTTCAAATTAGTCCAAATTTTGTTTTTAAATCTTGGTTTAAATTTTTGATTTAAATATTGATTTAAAACATCAGTTTCATCGTGGTTTAACCGGTTTTCCATTGACTATTCTTCCTGGAATTACATGAAAAACTTGATTCTTATAATATTTCTAAGGTATATTGGCAGTCTCGGTAGACCCCAGATTCGGTTTAACGTCTTCAAATCTTGATTTATCTTATATGATAGAGGGAGCTTAGGTCCGTTGAGAGATAGGCATATGTGTGAGGTCCGATTGAATCTTAGGATTCGTCAAATTGGCTGATTGATCCGTTATCCAATTATAATTTGATCCCCACACTTTAATTTTATTTTTTTATTTGTTTCAGAACATTTTTAGTTAAACTGTAAGGTAGAAGAACTTAGCAGCTTTGTTTAAGATCCCTCAAAGCCATAGTCAACCATTGACCCCCAAATGTCAGGACAATAGAATATAGGAAATGAATAGTATGGGAGATTGATTTTTTGATCGAGCAGTTTAGGTGCCTAACACCTTCCCAAATTGTAACCTAGATGCTTACCCGAACTCTGAGGAGACCAAAACTTGATTTATGGGTTATGATTTGTAGAAGTCTCTCCGAGTTAGATGACAATTTTAGAGGTTCTAGTCCTTAATCTAGTTGACGACTCCAAATTTATTTCTGCCCATTGGCGTGGGTGGATAAGATCTCAAGGTGTGAAAGCTTACGATCTCTTTTTAAGAACAAACCCCTATGTTTTCATCAAATCTAAAATTTCTTTCTTTTGAGCTATGAAAGCGAGGGCTTTGGAGGGAAAACCTTATGTCTTCACACAAGCTTTGCCACAAACTATATCACTTTGAAGAGTTTTAAGACAAAGAAGGCTGGGCTTAAACCCATGTTGGTTTTAGAGCATTGGTTTGACTAGCCTCAGGCTTCTTTTCCCAATGGTCGATTAGTTCAATTCACTATTTCAAATGACTTATCCTAGGTTGACATGAAGAAGATTGTACTGATATTAGAGTCAGTAGTGAAAGTCTTCAAATTGGTTAACTCAAAGAGAAAGCCAATCCTACTACATTTATGGGCAGTAAGGGAATTGATGAAGGCACAAGTCATAGATGTGTACTGAGGGGGTACTTTAAACTTCATTAAAATCATCCAAGATCGTTGGGAGAGGCAGCTCTTGCATCCATTACATAAGGCTGGTAATGATTTATTTATTTGACATAAATTTAATTCGATTATGATTCAGGCATTCAACTACAAGTTTATGAAAACAATATTTTTCTTGTTTTTCGCATATTATATTATCTCAAGCACCAATACAAGGATAATCTTGGGATGAGAAAAAATAATAGAAGTAGTTCCGGATGTGGTGGCAAAGCTTAACCCTAATCCAAGAGCCCAGTCTCTTGCAAATCAAGAGGTAAGTGTTTATTTTACTTTATGGCCATGTAATTATGCTAATAACATAACACTAATACCTCTTATGAAATCATGCAATAGAATTAGATAAAATATTTTAGAGATGTAATTGATAGTTTTGGCAAGGGGACTACAATTAATGCACATTCCAACACAGCCCCTGGTGAGCCCAATCACCTAAATTTGTTGTCAATTATATATCAATATTTTAAAATATATCATACTGTAATAATACTATTCTATGTTCTGATACAATTGAATGGTGGGTATTATATGGAAGAAAATCCCCAAACCTGAGTAAAATAGCAATTAAAGTGCTATCACAAACGTGTTCCATTTCCAGTTGTGATCACAATTGGAGTACATTATCCCTCGTACACACAAAGAGGTGGAACCGATTGGGTGCTAACCGGCTAGACAACCTTGTATATGTTTATTATAATATGAGATTGAGGGAGGAGCACATACGTTTGGGCATGGAGAATGATACAACCCCAATTGAGTTGAGTAAGATATTCGAGATAGACGAAGAGGAGGAGGATCCCCTTTATGAGTGGGTGAGGGATTGAGGTGAAACCCTTTTAAATGAGCCTTCGAGTCAATGTTGATGATTATATGGCATTGAAGGTTGAGTTCACGTAGAGCCACGCTCTCCTTTTGAAGATGGAAATTCATCAATTTCCTCGACAAGCCCTTGCACACCTTCCCCACACATATAAACAGGGCTATAGTGACGATGATGGTGGCGATAGAGTAGGGCTATAGTGATGATAATGGTGGTGATAGAGTTGCAAGCTTAGGGGAGGAGGAAGATGAGATGGAGTAACAGTCTGAGTGATAGCCATATCTCGTCAGATTCACAAGGGAGATTCAATGTCCCGGTTCTACATAGGATAAGGACCATAGAGCATGTAATGGTAGAGGGCACACTCGAGGTCTACTCAGGTGCTTCAGACCTAACGAGGCAGCGATGATGGAGATGATAATATCGAGCTTGTATGGCATAATGGACAGCATGAGTTTTTTGTTTTTTTTTGTTTTTTTTTTTTTGGGGGGTGGTGGGGGGAGGGATACCAGTGGCTACGAGAGTGTCGGTTTTACATCAGTTCCAACGTATGGTAGCTATATATGGTGGATCTTTATCTTTTGTGGACTCCATCTCCAGGTATCCTCCTCAAGCTCTGCCTCCTCTTCCTCAAGCTCCGCCTCCACGTCCACTCCACAGTCATTACCTAGATTGGGGGTTCTCACTTTTGGTCATGATTCAACATATCTATGGTTTGCGAATGACTTTCAGAACAACTGGTCCCATACTATGACATGGGATGCATATGTTATCCAGTCAGAGAACCTTTATCAGCAGCATCAATGGTATTCGGCTTGGGTAGATACGCCACAAAACTCCTTGTGGAATTGAGTGGAGTTTCATATCTTAATTATTTTATAAATTAAAGAATGTTATGGAATGTTGTAATTACTAATAACAATATAATATAAGTTTATTTCTAATTTTCCATCATTCATGCTCATGATGTACATTAGCATACTATGATGTAGACATAGAAAAATCATGGGAAAATTTCACGTACTACCTAAGAATTATCACTAATATCAACTACCACCCACGACTATCTGACAACATCAACCACACCCATTTAACTGACAGTAGAAACATAAAAAAGTGAAAGACATTTATACTTTTGCTATTTGAAATTGAGAAATATTAAAATTACTCTTTTGACCTTCAATTGGAAAGACATTTATACCCTTGTTCTCAGAAGATGAATAGAGGAGGAACAACTTCAAGTTCCAAAGCTTTGCATCTCCCAAATTGAAAGGAAAAACAAGAGCCAATAGAGGGGGAGAGAGAGAGAGAGAGCATGGATTAGAGGTGGAGTTGCAGAGATGACTTGCCGTGGCCATTGCCGAAAAAGAAGGTTTAGCGGCAGGGGGGAGAGATAAGAGAGAGAACATTGGGTTCCAGCCATAGTAAGTTGGGATACAACAAAAAATCTAATACGGATACGTACGAGTATTAAACGAAACTAGACTTTGATATGGGGACCAATAATCCATTTTAAAAAAACGTATAAGGCATTAATACGGTACATGTTTAATACGTGTTTAATATAGTGTTCTATAGAAAAAACGGAACCTAAAATACAGACATATATTCACTATGTAATAAACATTTATAACATTCAATAAACAAAATAATAACATATAAATAAAATTCTACATATTAAAACATGGTTTCATTCTAGAAATACTCTCAAATCTTGCCCATAATTTCATTCTAGAAATATTCTATAATTTTGCCTATTGAAGAAAAGAAATACAACAGAAAAAAGATAACAAAATATAATAAAAAAAATTACCAACAGTTTGGTGGGAATCCCACCGTGAGAGAGAAAAGAAAAACAAATATTATAAACCTAATGTGAAGAATCAGAGGATGCGAGTCACCATGGACATGTTTCTGGCTTGGACGGCAGACCCATCAACTCACTGGAAATTGGAGTCCATAAAGTAATCTCTCTCTGGTGCCCATTATACATGTGTGTGCTTTGAGGATTTTTCCTTTTACCTTAAGTACACTCTTTTTTTTGCAGAGTGAACAACTTTGCAGTTCACCTTGCTAGAATGCAGAAGAGTGAAGATCAAAGAAGATGAAAAAAGCTCCCACGGCGATCTTCCTACCTTGTCACTCCAAAATCCATGAATCCTGTCTTGTCCCTCCAAAATCCGAGCTCCAACGGCGTTCGCCAACCAAGATCTCGCTTTACTAGACTCTTCGGTGAGTCTTAGAAACCTTCGGCGCTTCCCGGCGAGACGTCGGCTTCCAGGAAGACCTAGTTAGCTAGAAGATTAACTTGGGTGAAGGGAACGTGGGAAGATGTAGTTCAGATTTGAAGAAGGAGCCCTCAGAAGATGCAATTCAGACTTCAGATTTGAAGAAAGAGCTGCCGGATTCCACAAAAATCTTCGACGGCTGTGAGAGGGAACAGAGTGATTTGGGGCTTTGTTTGATTTTTTTTTTTTAAAATTAATGACGCCATTAATCCACGATATGAGTATTAAACGGGTATAATACGTTTCATTAATTCGAAAAATACTTTTAACGACTCTGAACTTATATACTTAAAAATCCGGTAAAAAATACGGCACACACGAATTTGCTAACTATGAGTTCCAACATCACATATCTCTTCAGTTGTTGAAGTTTCTTTTCACGAAGAGTTATGGTGGTGGCTTTTGGGGAATGCACCAGACTCATTGCTTATCTCTTCATTTAAGGAGGCAGCGGTCTTCGACAATTGCTTGAAGGTGAGAGAGTAGAGGGAAGAAGAGAAGAGACAATTGCTTGAAGGTGAGAGAGTAGAGGTAAGAAGAGAAGGAAGAATAGGGGCTCGGTAAAAAAAATAAGGACTGAGAGACTGAGGTAAAAATGGAATAGTCTAACAAATTTGTTTTTTATTTATTTATTTTTTATTTTCTAATTTATTTTCTTAAATCAGATAATAGATTTTTGAAAAATGTTTTTTCTAATTTTGAGAGTATTACTGTTCTAAAAACATTCGTGATGATGAATCCCATCACCAAATTGATTGGGAAGGAATATTTTTAAAAACAAGGGAGGTGGGAGACATTTTGTGTTAAGTTAGGGGTGGTTGCCTTATAGGTATCCTGCAGGGGAGGTGGGAGAAATTTTCCCTTAATTTTATTATCTTCGCTGTGATTAACCCAAGGAAAATGGGAGACAACTCTATTTACCCAAAAAAAAAAAAGGGAGGCAACTCTCTGTATCTTGTTGATTTTGGATCCTCTCCTATCGTTGGAGGGATTCCAGTTGTAATACAAAAGAAGAAGTTCACCCGATGTGCATACTAGTACATCGATATGCATATTGTGAAACTCCACCAGTTGGATCACAACTAAAAAAATTAAACATTAGTGATATTTTTCCTATCTTATTATAGTGAAAATGTGATGCTAGCTGCAAAATTGTTCATGGCTAAGGTGACTGACTTTAGCACGGATAAATAATAAATATTATTGACCATTTGATATTTATAGAAATAGAGAGATTGGTCACAACTCACAACTCAAATTTTGTTGGTTTTTTTTACCAAAAAAGAAAAAGTGTTTTGAATTTATATTTTTTTAGGTGAAATGACAAATGTCAGCCTCCAATTCAATCGTATAACCTCTCAGTTATTGACATACCCTCCTTTCATGTCTCTCCATTGCTCCATGCCACCCTCTTGGTGGTGACCCAAATTCATTTTATGCTTTGTTTTGTCCGATGGACGACTCTATTCATCAAATTTTGACATGTAAGTAGGGATTATTGGAAGAATAATGCCACGTGTCAAATTTCTTCCCACCTGTACGTCTAAACGGCCCGCTGCCATTGTTTGTTGGTATTATTGTCGATTATGTTTTTTCCAGCGAGTAGTGATGCAGGGTTAGCTCGTACACTCGGATCAGTAACGTTCAGCCTTTTGAGTTGGGTTGATTTTCCGAGTGCTAAACCTCTCCGTAAAACTCCCGTCTTCTTCGTCCTCCGAAAATAATGTTCTGTATCTGCTGACGGCAAAACCATTACAGGAAAAATGTTGCAGACAATCGTTAGAATGGCCATAGCTGCTGCTCGAACGCGAAATTCACTGAACCACCGACACCTCGTTGTCCCTTCCACCATAAAGCTTACCTATTCCCATTTTTCTTCCAAGGTTTCATCAACGAAGGGCAAATCCAAAGCCAAAGTGAAATCGAAGAAAGAAACTTGTGCCAAGATCGATGAAATCTCGACCGCCACAAGTGATGATCTTGATTCGGACCTCCTAGACGAAGACTCTCGCGCTCGCCACCTGGCAGAGGACGAGAAAGATAAGTCTCTTGACGTCGGTCCCAATGGAAGGCCTCTCTTCACTAGTACCAAATTTATTTCTAAACTCTCCAGAAAAGATGTCTGCACTTAAATGAACTTCAGGTTCGTTTCTTTCGTATCTGTTTTTTATTCTCAAAATTTTCTAGTTCATGATTATTATTATCGTTTATTATATCTTTTTGGTGATATATTGTTGACGGTTGTATAGTATGGAAGGTTTGAGTACAGTTTTGCCAGAGGGATTACCGACTGGGATGACAAAAGAGTTTGAAGAGTCCATGAAAAGTGCTTTGCTTGTTCGGCAAAGTTTCTTGGAGCTTCGAGATAATTTCAGGCGCATTGTTGATCCACCCATGTGGCCCTCTGATGGTAAAGGTAAGATGTTTCTTTTCCCTTATTTGTTTCTGCCTTTATCTGTTTGTCAGACTGTTTGAAAGTAACTCACCATCAAGATTCGTAATGCCGATCGTTTTGTCCATAATACATTAAGCATATGGCTAATTATTACTTTTGGGTGGTCAATTTGTAATTTTGTACACATTCTAAGTGTTCATAGTTTTGGATATCTTAACTCTTGTCGCATTGCCATCAATTGTATCTTAATAAGAACTGAAAGTTTATTGAATAAGTTTTTTTTTTTATCTGTTGATGATGCAATGCATCTTGTCGGCTTGGAATATAGCTCATACGAGTTTGTGTTGGCCATCAAAGGTTGAAAGGATCATATGGTTTTCAAGAATAACACTTGTTCAGCTAATCTATGAGATATGATTTTTCACTGCTGCTTTCTATGCATTTAGGTCCAAAAGTTCGAAAGCAGATTGTCTTAGATGGTCCTGTTAGCTGTGGAAAAAGTATTGCACTTGCAATGCTTGTTCACTGGGCCCGTGATGAAGGTTGGCTAGTTTTTTATTCTCCAAAAGGCAAAGAGTGGACTCATGGTGGGTTCTTTTATAAAAACCCAGAGACTGGTCTTTGGGATACTCCTGTTCAGGCTGCAAAAATCCTACAGGTATCTATCTGAGTTACTTCCTTATTTTGAAGAGTTTTAATATTCAGGCTATATGGGCAATTCTTATCTCCATGATACCAGAGACATTTCTTCTGAGTTCTTGAAGTAGATGGCAATTGTGGTCCCAAGGTACTTTGGAGTTAGTAGTTAATCCAAAAGTAGAATCTATAATGTGAAAAAGCTCTCTAACACTCAGGTGGTGCTTCTAATGAACCCTGAGCTTCATCACTTTTGTGAGGTTGTTTTGCTGATTTACCGTATTTAAACTGTGATATCACCATGGAACTTTTACAATGATAAATGCATCTGCTCTTGGTTTGATAGCTTAAAAGATGTAGTATGCCTCTTGAGGCATCACCTTTTCCCCACAATTGGCAAAATATTCTGCATTTTCTCGGAAAGTGTTTGTATCTTTGAGAGTGGTTATTGATTGTCCTGAAAATGGAAAAATGCTGTTGTTTAAGAAGAAGGTTCAATTAACTGCTTCCTGTTAATCTGTTATTTATGTCTGTGGAACTGTTTTTTTTATTTTGAAACCACATTAGGTTTCCATTTATGCCTTTATTGTGGCAAACTATATACAAGTTTTTGTCACTCTTTCCCTTTCTTTTTATTTAAATATGTCGAAGAGATTTTATTGGGAAAGGGTGTAAAACACCCAGACAAAAAAAAATACTTAAAAAGTTTCTAGCAAACTGGGACTAATGTTGTGGCAAAGAATTGTGCAAACCAGAGTGCAAAAGATTTTCTCTTTTGGAAATTAACAAAATTTTCATGAAAAGGGAATAGTAATACATTAAAAGTACATAGTAATACATAGTGACACAGTCTTTCATAGAGGATCAAGGCTCCTGAAGGCTAAAGCTACCCATTACAATTTCAATACAATCACAACTCAGAAGGGAATATTATCTCCAAATCAAATCTCTCACAACCCTTGTGCTTCCTGTTCATTTGCAGTTTCATTGGTACTTCTCGGCATACACTGGAAGCAGCCAAATCCTGAACAGACCTAATAGGCTGAACATAGGACAATGGTTCTTCCAAAGTATTCTTCTTCCACTAATTACATTTGCTGAATCACCCTTAACTATTGCATGTCTCCTTCCCTTCATTATCAACAACTGTACCTTGATCTCAACTTTGTCAGTTTTGCTCTTATTGATATTCTTCACCAATCAGTTCAGAGAAGGTCCCTGCAACACTTCCACCAATACACCATGAATGTTTCAAAGAAACACGTCAAACAATTCTAGACAGAGTTGTAATTAGAAGATCAGTTCTCATATGATAGAGTGATAGGCCTCTATGGTATTGATGCAGACAAATTTAAAAAACCAGCCAAGTTTAAACAATGAGGGCCCATTGCTTTGGAGAAATGGTAAAAGGCTCAGGCTGCCAGAGCAAATACCCGGTTCGAGTCTTCAGAGCAGCCACTTTGTGAAAAATGCCAAAGGTCAGGACTGCCTCCAAAATCACCACTCCCACGATCCTGTATAAGCGAGACCAACACTGGATAATGGCTCTTATTAAAAATTAAGCAATGTTGCCTTGAAAGTTTAAAGTGGATTCTTCCTTTTAAGTAGGTTTTATTATTACATTTCAGAAGATTCTATGCTAAACCTACTTTGGTTTAAAATTCTAACTTTATGGTGTTAGCTATTTCCAGGATTTCTTGAAATGCAATGAATCTCGCTTATGACAATTGCCTTGCCAAATTTCTGATCCTATTCCATTGGGAGAGGGTGCTGGTGTTGGATGGATGAAGGGAGTGGATTCCATGGCAATGCCTGAAGGTTCTACGTTGTATGACCTGATTCAAACAGGCCTTACTTATTCACATGCCGCTGTTGGAGTGGTAGTTCGTTTGAGGAAAGAGTTATCTCTTGTCAAAGATATTCCTGTACTTATTGCAATTGATCAAGTAAGTTCAGAATCATCACCATACAATTCATTTATCATTTAGGTAATTAGGTTTCATTTCATTAAAACCAGTAATAATAATAATAATATTATTTTTTTTGATGACTCTATCTGGTGGAGAAATAACTTTTTTATTTGTTTGTTTTATTTATTTCCAGTATAATAGCTGGTTCACATTCAGTGAGTATGGGGAGCCTGCAACTGTTCGTTCTTGGCGGCCCATCCATGCTAGAGAACTTGCAATGGTTAGTTAAGGAACTTCAATTTACATTGCAGAATCATTGTTATGCCATACTGTTTTAGTTTCTATTACTCATTTGACCTTTCTGCAATTGCCTTTGAATTCTTGCATAATCTTGCTTTTGCTGAGTTCTGCCTTGTTTCTCCTTCTCTGAATTTTTTTTTGTATTTCCACATCTACTATAAAGGCCACTGTTCTGCTTCTTGAAGGCAGAAACTGTACTGTAAATGTACTTTTACTTATTGTAAAGTTTTTTCTTTGCTATGTTAAATTAACACTAATATAAGATTTAAGTTTTCCAGACAAAATTTCAGCTTCTACATGATCACCAGATATTGATATATGGGTTGGGTGGATGGAGTTGGGTACTTGAGTTTGGCAACAAGTCAGATTGTGTCAGTGTCAGTGATGCATTTGCTGTAAACTTGTTAGAGAAGCCCATGCCACCCTGTTGTTCAAGTCCTTGTAACAGACGTAAAAATTAGTCTTTATACTTGCGCTTTCTAGTTATGTTTCTAAAACTAGGCTGGTTTTATTATCAGGCCATAAATCCAGAAAAATTTCAGCCTAAAGAGCCTTTTTTATCCAAAAATCGTGATAATCTTATAAATGGCTGAGATATAGCAGAAAATTTGAAAGCCTGAAATAATAAGTTACACAATGAAATAATATGTTGATCTTATGAGGAAAATAAAATTTCACCTGAAAAATATGAAACAAGTGGAAATCAATAAAAAGTATATCATCTCATGCAATTTGTAGTAGTAGTAGGTTCTTCCACGAGCAAAGAGGTAGTAGGCTCCAACACGAACATTTGCATCACATGCAACTGGTATTAGTCTATCTTCAATGAGTAGCCCTGAACAAAAGTTGCATATTGTGCAACTAATAATAGTCTCTCGCTAATGAGTAGACATGAATAAGGTTGCATCTTGTGCAACTGATAATAGTTCCTCTTCAATGAGTAGGCATGAACAAAGGTTGCATCTTGTGCAACTAATAATAGTCTCTCTTCAATGAGTAGACTTGAACAAACTGATAAAAATGCCTCTCTAATGAGCAGACATGAGTCTTTCTTCTTCGAGTAGACCTGAACAATTTGACAAAAGTGCCCCCTCCAATGAGCAGATACGAATCTCTCGTTCTTGAGTAGAAAAGTGCCTCTTCCACGAGAAGACACGAACAAAGGTTGAGAATAGTGTCTTTTCCATGAGTAGACATGAGCAAAGTATATGCTCCTTCCCCCTCTCACGTGGAGCATTCCACGTGGACAAATAATGCAGAGGTATGCAACAAAAAATATTCCACCATCATACGACAGCAACAATAAGCAGAATCTCTAAGGATGAACAACACCATAAATCCTATAAGCAAGAGTAGCCACAACATCATTCCATGCAAGTACCAATCTTCAAAAAATTGCAAGTTCCAATCTGATGTGAGAGGGCCCACCAAAGCAATAAAATTGCAAATATAAAGTGTAATGACAATTCTGTGAATTCTGGCCACACTTACGGGTCCACCCAAGCAATTGCAAATATTAATAGGCAATGACAGTTTGGTAAACTACCTGAAATTTGCAAGGGACTATCGGTAAGTGTTGTGATATGTGGACCGCAAGGGCATAGGGACCTAGTCCATCCCATGTAACCTACTCTTATTAGGAGTCGGTCATGGGTGGGTAGTAGTTTTAGTTCTTTTATAATTCCAGCTTTGTTTAGATTAGAGTTAGAATTTCCTTCTTGGATTCTAAGTTTCTAACTCTCCTATTGTCGACTCCTGTTGTGAGTCTGTCTAGTCCTTTTGTAACTAATGTAGGCTAACCTAGGGTCTCTAGTTTAACCTCTCTAAGACGTTGAACTAACACAAATAGTTATTAAATAAGCTATCTATGGGTAGGGACTGATATGGACAGCAGCACATATACTTTGCATTAAGAGATGAGTACCAAAAAAACCATACGTAAAGAAGGTTATAAAGCCAAGTAACATGTTCAAGGCTTCATGTTTGATTATATTAAACAGTAGGTTAAGAAGTACTAACGTGTAAGAGATGTCAAAATTCCTAAACTAACAAGATTAAATGCCTAGTAACTAAATAAACCTTTAGACATGCAAAACAGTAAATTATCAATGTTAAAGTTGAGTCAGTTGACTTCTAACAAAAAACAAAGCTAATAGTGAAGGATTAATTGCAATGACGCTTTCAAAGTGGCTGACTGTATTAGTAAGTACTAGCAATGGCAGTCACGATGGCAGAATTTATGTAGAATGGAGTTGCAATTAATCTTAATGTACTAGAGAAAACAAAACAACCGAACAGCAGGTTGTACTATGATAAAGGTTAGCAGAAAGAAAAATATAAAGAGAACAATAAAATAACTAGGGGTTTGGCTGCTGTCAGTGTTACAGCAGGGGTGTCTTGAGTCACTTCTTAATAATCAGGAAATAAAACAGCAAACAAAAAGGGAAAGGAACTACTGCCAAGAGCAGTATGAGGGGGGGGGGGAATATACCGTACAGTAAAGAACAGTAAAGAGAGAGGGGAAGAGATGGAAGAGAAGGGGAAGGGAATGAACAGATCAGAAGGGGGGGGGGAATTGTACCTGTCCTGATCACAAGAGAGAGAGAGAGAGAGCGGCTGAGAGAGATGAGAGGAATGTACCTGCAAAACAGATAGAGAAAAGAGAAACGAGAGAGAGAGAGAGAGAGAGAGAGAGAGAGAGAGAGAGAGAGAGAGAGCAGTTTGCTTTTTCTTTTTGTTAGCTATATAGCTCTATAGGGTTGTGGGTCCCACCTTCTATATGGCTCATTAGTTTCTTTATGTGGCTTTTCTCTATTGGTAGTAAGCAGTGGATTTGTTTCCACCATAGTTGTTTATTTGTTTCTTTATTGGCTATGGTTTATTTACTAAGTTATCTAGATTTACTTTTCTAATAAGTTTATGATTGTAATTAGGGAAGTTTCCTAAACTATTGTTTCTTCTCTTTGACTATAAATAAAGGAACCATAGGAGGAGGAGAACAAATTTAATTCTTTCTCCCTCTTCTCCATCCTCTCCACCTTCCCTTTCACTTCTTTTCTATTTTGTAACATGATATCAGGGCATGTGCCGTTTTGAGAGTCGACTACAAGTTCTCGTTCTAGTGTGTAGCCATCATTGCTGCTTATCTCTATAAACTAGCTCAGTCCTTTCACTTATTGACTGAGTTTGGTTTTCTATTGCTGCTAGAGTCTATATCACTCTGGTCAGATCTTTCCTGATCTAATTGGAGCCTACTACTACCTTGCTCATGTTGGAGCCTACTACTACCTTGCTCATGTTGGAGTTTGCTACTACCTTTTTCATGTTGGAGCCTGTATGATGTCTACTGTTGCACGTGATGCAACTTACTGCTTACTTGTTGTGATTACTACACTATGCTGTTGCTGCTATTTGGTGTCTGCTCTATTGCTGATGTTACTTCTACTTGGTATCCTGTGCTGCTTTACTATTACTACTGCTATTGCTGATTCTATTGATATGTTGTTTCAAGTTGAAGCTCTTACATTCCCCTGTGTTCCAGCTCGGGGAGGTGTGTTAGCGATATAGCTCTACAGGGTTCTGGGTCCCACATTCTATATGGCTTATTAGTTTCTTTATGTGGCTTTTCTCTATTGGTAGTAAGCAGTGGATTTGTTTCCACCATAGTTGTTTATTTGTTTCTTTATTGGTTAGGGTTTTCCTAAGTTGTCTAAATTTACTTTCCTAATTAGTTTATGATTGTAATTAGGAAAGTTTCTTAAACTATTGTTTCTTCTCTTTAATTATAAATAAAGGAACCATTGGAGGAGGAGAACACATTGATTCTCTCTCCCTCTTCTCCATTCTCCATTCTCCATTCTCTCCACCTTCCCTTTCTCTTCTTTTTCTAATTTTTAACACTTTTTTTCTTAATCAATAATCATCATCTGAATTTCATTAATTAAAAGTTAGCTTTATATGGCCTACAATCCTAACGAAAATATAATTCTAAAAACCAATTAGAAAATAGAGTCCTAAGGCAACTCAAAGACTAGCTAAACAATTCCACGTCTAAAGGGGGGATGGGGGGCCCACAATAACAGAAACAAATAAAATAAAGAAGAAATAATTTAATCACCCACGTCTAAAAGAGGGGGGCACAAGTCTAACATAATTAAATAAAATAAAACTAAAACTGAAATAAAATAAAAACTAAAGTCGATGTCCTCATCTGTAACTCTCTCTTTTATTATGAATACAAGGCTGACTGGTCCCTAAAGACCATCCAAGCATTCAGTTCCTAAAGAGTGCTTTCTACGTGGTGTCAGAACCTATTCTGATCTCCTCTTTCCTGCTACAACACTCCAACCTTTGTTTTTCTCTTCTTCTTCGAATCCTCTCTTTCTTGGTTCTCTCAAACCCTTAGGGCAGCACTAATGGGGTGATCTTTTCTAGATCTAGTTGCTTCCCTCAACCTTACCTTGATTATACCATGATCTGATTTTTTTAGACCTATAGGAGCTGCCCACATATGCGATTGGATATTTCTTGGTTGAAGATCGAGTTTAGTCTTCTACATTGAATATCGAGTCTTCCCTTATGACATATTCAATTTCTCTCCTATTGGAGAGTATCCTTCAACGATCAACTACTGGACATCAGATCTGACTCAACATCAGCTACTGCAAATCAGATCTGAATCTGGCTTTGTGGTCTGGTTTTTGGATCTGAATTCTGGTCTCTTTTTTCTACCACTCGAGATATCAATATCCGATCTGGTCTTACGAAATTGATGTTAGATCAGGTCTTGCAATATGGGATACTAGATCTGATCTTGCGAAATTGATCAATCGGATCAGTATAGATCTAACTCTGGCCGCATGTTTCTTTGATTTCGATATTGATCAGTCCTTATCTCATCGATTTTGGACAGAATCTACTCAGAGGATCCATCGATTTTTTATCTCCTGCGGCATGGATATTTTGACATCGTTATCTAACATTGATAGTCCAATAGCAAGATCCTTTATCGTTTTTCAGCACTATCAATATTTTAAAGGCGAGATTCTGTTTGTGATATTTTTCAGCACTGTTCTTACAGGTTTCTTTTCTCGGTTTTGGCAACAAACCTTCTATATCGGTCTCATTATACTTACCTGATTTGCTGCAACGTTAGATGTTACTACTGCTTCTATTGGTTTTGATGGACAAAATCGACATGAGTATCAACTGTTTGATGCTACGTATCTTAAGTTCAATGGCACTAATTATTTGATTTGGTTTCGATCCACTTATCAGACCTTTGCTGGTCGTGGTTTCATAGGATATCTTACTGGTATAGCTGAGAAACCTTCTACTGCTGGTACTACTCAGGATCGATGGGTCTCTAACGATTCCTTAGTTATGTCATTTCTTCTCAACTTTATTCTTCTTAATATTGCTAGAGGGTATCTCCTATTGGACTTTGCAACTCTGATTTGGATGGCTAAGGAGACATATGGACAATCAGGGAATGATGCTCAGGTGTATGAATTATGTAAAAAACTTCATGACTCCACTCAAAAGGAACTCGATCACTATGCTGATTATCAGCCTACCAGTGCCATCGATATTGCATCTTACAAGAAACACGTTATAAGATTTGGTTATTTATTTCTTGGCTGGATTAAACATTGAATATGTTCAGATTCGTATTCATATTCTTAGCAAATCTTTTTTTCCAACTATGGAGCAATCCTATGCTTTGGTACATTCTGAAGAGAGTCAGTGATCTGCCATGCTTCAGTCTCCTACTACTTATCGTTCAGCTTTACAGTCTGCCGTTCCATCCCTGCTATTGATGGACCTCCATGCTCTGTGGACAGCACCAAAGAGGTAGTCAAGTGTGAACTTTGTCGCAAACCTTGGCATATGAAGACTACGTGTTGGAAACTTCATGGTAAACCAGTTGACTTTGAAACCAAACATGGTTGTGGTTGTTCCATGAACAAGACCAACCACACTGAGACAATTGCTCCTTTTACTAGTTCTGATGCTGGTCTTTCTTCAGACGAACTATAGGCTTTCCGTCGGCTTCTTTCACTGCGTCTACTTATGCCACTTCTCCTTCAAGTTCCAATTTTTCCTGTTCAAGAATTCCTTTTGGTGGCCATCGTGCATCAGTAGTCTCTAGCTTATAGATCGTTTACTCTGGTGCCATTGTTCACATGACTGGATCCTCAGCCTATTTCATCAGTACTTTCCACTCTCAGGGAAAGTCAAAGTTCGAGTGGCTGATGGGATTCTCATTTGTCTTTGGAAAGGTATCTATCTGCTATTCCCCTTCTCTTACATTATCATCTATTTTACATATTCCTAATTTTACTACAATTCTACTTTCAATTAGTAAGTAGCCTTAACTAGGGATAGAATTGTAAAGTCACATTTTTTCCAACCCATTGTGTTTTTCAGGATAGTGACAGGCAAGACGATTGGATGTGTAGATGCATGATGGCCTATATCTGCTCGGCGATGGTTTCTCCACTGCGTTATCTATTCCAGTTCATCAGCTACACTCGGTTTCCTCAGATCTCCATCAGTGGTGTTGTTGTTTAGGTCATCCCCCCTTGGGAATGTATCTCACATTTTTCCTGATCTAGTTAAACAATGTAATAAGGATGAGTTTTTTTTTTGTGTGGCTTGCATTTTGGCAAAACAAACTCGTTCTAGTTATTCAACGTTACATAAGAGAAGTCCATCTCCTTTCCATTTGGTCCATTTTGATGTATGGGGTCCTGCTCATCGTGCCTCTATTTCTGATCGTCGTTGGTTCTTTACGTTCATTGATTGTTACTCTCGCACGACATGGGTGTATATGATGCAACATGAAAGTGAGGTGTTCTGCTGTTTTCAGCTCTTCCATAACATGGTCCAGACTCAAGTTAATTTACGAAGTGCCAATGGCGGAATGGTGGCGAGTATCTTGAGGGACAATTTCTTTCTTATTTGGCGGATTCTGGGATCATCCATCAAACTAGCTGTGTTGACACTTTAACCCAGAATGGGGTCCCCAAACGAATGAGTCACCATTTCTTGGAGGTGGCCTGTTTTCTCATGTTTACTAGTCATGTTCCGTCTTACTATTGGAGTGAGGCCGTCCTCACCACTACCTATCTCATTAACCGTATGCCCACTCGCAAGTTGGCTTCTCGTTCCTCGATTGATGTTTTACTGGTTTCTAGCTCCTTTGTCATTCCTCCCCAGATCTTTGGTTGTATGTTATGCTTGCGATCATGGGTCTCTCGACAAGCTAGAACCCCGTGGCCTATGGTGTATATTTTTGGGATACTTGGCTACTCAGAGGGCTACAAGTGCTACTCTCCTCCCATGTGTCATACCTTGGTGACCATGAACAGTCTCTTCCATGAAACCTTTCCGTACTACTCTACGCCACCTCTTTAGGGGGAATCTGTGAATAGTAAAGGTGTGTCAGTTCTTGAGATTCTTCCTGTTCTAACTTTACCTGAGGATACTCCAACTTAGGAGGAGCATTGGATTCTAGCTCAGGGGAGCAACCACCACAAGTACCACTAGTACCACCAGTTTAGGTTAAGGAGAACCTAGCCATAGACACTAGTTTTGGTCCAGGAACTGCAAGAGAATCCAGACAAGTTAACCCTTTAAGCCTATCAGAGGACTGGAAAGAAAAAGCAAGTTGAGTCCACCACCACTACTGCATCTTTTATCATCCCATTGCCATCCTTCGAGCTAGAGCCACCTACACCATTTGGTGAGATCTCCTCTCTTGAGTTATCTATTGTGGTTCGTAAAGGTACTAGGGTTTGTACTCAGCTCCTCATATCTCATGTTGTCTTTTATTACTCTTTCTAGTACCTATCGTACTTTTGTTATCTTCCTTTTCCTATGTTATTATTCCACAGAAGTGGTAGGAAGCTTGCACAAATCCGAAGTGGAAAACAACTATGATATAAGAGATGAAAGCTCTGAAAAAGAATGATACATGAAATCTTGTTGCTCTTCCTCCAGGAAAGCGACCTGTTGGTTGCAAATGAGTATTTGTGGTGAAACAAAAAATTAATGGGATGGTGGACGTGTGAAAAGCAAGGCTTGTGACTAAGGGCTTTACCCAGACATATGGGATTGATTACTAGGAGACATTTGCTCTAGTTGCCAAATTAGATGTTGTTTAAGTTCTATCATATGCTGTTAATATGGGATGGGATCTCCAACAACTTGATGTCAATAATGTAATTCTGCATGGGGAACTTGACGAAGAAGTATATATGGACATTCCTCTAGTTTTTTTATCTGGTACAACTCATGGCAATGTTTGCAAATTGAATTGTGCACTCTATGGGTTGAAGCAATCTCTTCGAGCATGGTTTGGCAGGTTTCACAAGGCTATGGTTACAGCAGGGTACAAGAATTAGTATAGATACTTTTTAAACATGTGGCTAATCTGATGGTCTCTAATGATAAGTTATAATAAAATTGTGTGTTATCCATGTCACAAAGGTACTCAAGAATTAGTAAAAATACTTCTTAAACATTTTTTTTGGGTGAATAAAAGAATATATTAATAACACCCCTAAAAGGAGAGAGCAAACCTGGGTATCCGAAGGATAGAGCCAGGCTCCATACAAAACAAGGTCAATTGTGAAGTAAATGAAACTCAAGCCTAGCCTCCATAGGCACAGGCATCACAATAGCACTCAACACCATGAGCCTTAGAAGCTGGATCCTCCACGACGTACAAAGCATCCACAAAGTCGGTCACATTATAGCCTACATCAGAATCTAAATAGAAACACGTACATGGGGGTGAGCTTCACTATGCTCAGTGAAGGGATTGGGAACATGCAAGCAAGCATAATGAAAACGAGTAGTTTAATTAAGTTAGGTAATTGTAAACTACAAACACCATCTTGGGCACTTCCCACTACCTTGTTTAGAAACCCTCACTGCAAGGATGAGTTCAACATCACTACACTCTATTGGGTAACACACTTAACCCAAACGTGGGCCCCGTCCTGACATCTCGGTCCAAACCTTGACATCATCTTAACATCGATAAGAGACTTGGCTACGAAGGGGTAGGTAAAGACCATGTTGACACTCTCCCAACTCCAGAACAGAGACTTTGGCACGAAGGGAGGTATCGCGTCTATGTCCATACCTCCTTTATACGGGTCCATACCAACATATAATCCCCTGTTGGAGGGGTGCAGTCACATGGGTATATACATTTAGCCGCATATAATTTTATATGTCGTAAATTAGCCACAAGTTGTACAAGAGTGGGGATCACGGTATCGGACCACCCTCGATAACCTGTATTCCCATGAGTGTACTATAAGAAAAAAGCAGGGCCACACGACAGTCACGAACTGGCACAACCTTGGTCACCGTACTCCACATAAGTTAAACACAACCAATACCCAATACCAACCAACAATAACGTAAGATAGTAATGCAATGCATGATAGTGGCACTACAGTTATTGGATGACATGTGAGCAATCATATAGGTTAAGCACGCATATTTACATGACAGTTAAATAAAACATTCCATAAAATAAATCAAGTCCAACCCACTCACCTGGTTCCTCATCCGAAACGGTATCAACTAGTCTGTTTAACACACTTCCACAATTACCTACTTCACCATAATTTATTTATTAGCCACATGTTCACTACATTAAGTCGGTGTTTATGGCTAACCTCAAAACCCTAAAAAAGTACCTAACGTCGCCAAGGCGTTACCTAGGTTTAGGTGCCCTTGGGACGCCTTGAAAAATTGGGCGTCTTGGTCACCTAGGCGGACGCCTTGGTCGCTTAGGCGAGCGCCCTGTTAGGCCTCCAACGCGGCAACGCATTGGCGCCTTGACAACTATGGAAGACTATGCTACTAGGGTTCTGTCAGTGGTGCACTGAGGTGACAATTTAACCCATCAAATAGAACCTTCTCATCCTTCCCTGGCATGGCTCACTTTACATGCTCCACCTGTGTCATCCAACAAATTATACGTTGAAAGATTGCTTCACCACCAAGCAACGGATTAAGCGCTAGCTGATCGCAGACCAAAGAAGCAACGGCTGAGCCCATATTTGAGTAAGGCACGCGAAAGCCGCTGATCGTAGATGACCTTAGGATAAAGATTGAAGTTCAAATAAATCGAATAATTCAAAAGGAATCTTCAAGTTAACGAGTTTTTGCTTCTCAAATATCCAACGGAATAAATTGTTTATAACATACTCTATTTTTCTTTGACAAATAAGCCAACAGTCGTGAACCCCAACAAAGGCAAAAAGCAATAAGCAACAACTTTCGCGTGTCTCGCTCAAGACACATGGCCCCGAGTTGGGAGCAGAGTCGGTTGAAGGTAGAAGGAAAAGATGAGATTTTACAATGCTCTAAAGACACCATGACCTTCCGATCGCACAAAAAATCTAATTGCGGAGGAATCCCTGTGAAATTCATCTGATGTAGTTTTCCTCTAGCTTTTCTTTCCATTGATAGAAATTAGATTTTGATCATTCTTATATGAAAGTCCTCTTTATTGGGACACCTATATCAAAATTTTGGTGCTTGAATGGGATGGATAGCTTCTTTCAAATTAGTAATTGACATTACACGAAATCGAAGCTAGAAAGGCTGAAACCAAGGTTCGGAATTTCAATTTTGTGCTTGGTTTCGGCCAAGCCAAAATGGTCGAAATTTCACCGAAACAGTGGAAAAAAAACTGTTAAGCTTCGAAATCAGTTTCAGTAGCCAAAAAAATTGATTTTTGAGTCCAGTTTTTTTGTGTGATGCATTTTTAACCTTCTTCACATATCCATTGAATGATTTACACAAAAAAAAAAAAAAAAAAAAAAAAATCCCAAATGGTATTTCTATGTCTTACCATAGTATGCTAATGTACACTAAGACTTGAGGATTGTATTAATAGTTAAATAGGAAACACTTATTTATAACTAATATCATTTAAGTAAATGTTTATTAACTTTTAAACATTAACTTAAGATATCATTCATAAGTAAGCAAATATCCCCATTTAAAACCAATAAAAATAGTCTAAAATTCAAATTCCAAAAGGATATAAAGTTAACTTTCCAGTTCAAGAGCAAAAGTTGGATTTTCGATCGCGACACAATTTTCAACTTTAAAATGCTAGCTTTTTTCTTCAATATAAAAATTCCATAAATCTTATTAAATTAAAATATCACTAAAACCAGAGTCTGCCAAAATAATCTTTTGTGTTGATGTCCAAAAAATTATCCCGATTTAGATGACTTTAAATAGCATTCGCAAACTCCGAATAAGGTTTGACCGGGGATTTAAGCAATGTTAGATTTGTTGGAAAGCTAGCATAATCAGCTTTGCAACAAATCCAAAATTGCTTGAATCTGAATTATATTGAAGGAGTTGTGTTCGGGTCAAATCTTGTTCGGAGTATGTGAATGCTGTTTAGAGTCGTCTGAATGGAAATAGTTTTTTGCACATCAAAACAAAAGATTATTTTGGCGGACTCTTGGTTTTTAATGATGTTTTACTCTAATAAGATTTATAAAAATTTTAGGTTGGAGAGAAAGCCAGCATTTGAAAGTTGAAAATCGACCGGCGATTGAAAATCCAGTTTTTGTTTTTGAATTGGAAAGTCGATTTTTTATTCGTTTGGAATTTGAATTTTAAACTATTTTTATTGGTTTCAAATGGGGGTGTTTGTTTATTTATGAATAATATCTTAAGTAAATGAAATATAAAAGTTAATAAACATGGTTGAAATAGTGATTTTGGACCGAAATTTGAGACTTTTTTGTTTCAACCGTACAATTTCATTTCGGTTTTGCAAAAAACTGAAACATTTCGGTTGAAATTTAGAACTATGGCTGAAACTGCTCCCGTTTGGGGGTTAGGCTTTGCCGTGTGAAATAACCTACTAACTTTTTTTGTGTCCCTTCTGGTTCCATTCCGTGCAAGGCCCCCATGGGGCGTGTTAAGGCTGAGATGCCTTGCCCTTTGACTGCGCCCAAATGCAGCATTGGTAGAGCGCGCCAATAGTTTCCTAAACATTTGCTTTCTTTCGTCAATTTTGGTTGTGGGAGTAGCACGTGCACCGTGGTCAAAGTGCCTTTGATTGCAGTGCAATAAATTGGAACGGCTGCATTAAGCATCTCATTGCTGAAGATTTGACCCTGTGATCAGTCGGGAAAGCCGGCGATGATAGGTGGATATGGTAATTTGTCCCTTCCGATTCTGATAATTGCACTTGACATGCCATTTCCATGATCAAATAATATTTCATTCTGGTTGTTGTCACTAGCAGCCAATTTACTGATGAATGGATCTTTCCATTGACATGTTTAGCCAATGAGGAAAATCAAGCCATAGTCACATGTGCTTTCAATTAGCTAGCTTAGCTAGGAGCAAGAACCATGTTCTAAAATCTAATAAAGATCGTGGGGTATTGTCCGAATAAGTGATTGAAGGAGTAAAATCTTGATCTAATTCAAAAGGGGAAGCGACAAGTCCAAGGCAATAAGGAAAAAAATCTTTTTTCTTTACTAGGATTAAAGAAAAAGTGCTAATGCCAAAGTGATAGCGCCAGGACCAGTCCATAAATTGTTAAAGCTTCCATAAAAGCCAAAGTGATAGCCCTGGGATTATTGAACGTAAATCTGTGCACGAGCCTATGCAAACAGGGTTAAAAGCGGTAGATAGCCTGGTTCCTATAGGCCGTGGTTAGTGGAAAAGGAAGTGATCGAGCGATGACAACCTGGAGGTGGGCTTGGAAGCAACCATCCTTTGAAGAAAGCGTAATAGCTCACTGGTTTAGCTCCATGGCACCGAAAATGTATCAGGGCTCAAGTGATTCACCGAAGCGACGAGACCTTGAAAGTTTTTCAAGTGTCAGTAGCGGGACGTTCTGTCAATCGGGGAAGGTTTTTGGTGAAAACACTTGGAGATATCAGAAGTGAGAATGCTGACATGAGTAACGATAAATCCTGTGAAAAACACAATCGCCTGCCAGTGGAAGGCTTTCTGCGTTCAGTCATTAGGCACAAAGCGATCCTCAGCAGCCGAAAGAAGCCTTGTTCGGTCTCTTGTTGAAGTGGTGACTCACCAGCAACATAAGTTTTGCAAACTTGGGTGAATTCCACTTTCCACTGGACAAAGGCAAAAAGAAAGAGATAGAATACGATGGTTTTTTAGGCATATAGAGAATGACACGATCATCTAGCCTTGTGCTTCGGATGTTATCGCCTGCCTTGTCTCTCCAAATACCAAGATCTGCCTGCCGTCAAACTCCTATTGATAGGCCAGTGGACTCAAGTCATTTGTAGTCCCAAAGAATAGGAAGATGAAGGTCCCTATCGTCATGATCAAAGAAGTTTCTATGCACTTTACATCTCCCGGCGTAGCATATCACCCCTTGTTAGCATTCCATTCCCTACTCGGTCTTTCAAGTGCTTGTTTGGTACTAGAAGCAAGCTCGAACTACCAGAGAAATTGGGTGGGCCCCTGAAAAAAAAACCGAAATAAAAAAGAAAGAAGAGAAATTGGGCCATGTTTCCCGAGAGAGGCTGCCTTCTCTCAGGCCAGCAGTCTTCTACTTCTAGTTGACTGCTCTATGACGGGCTTCCCTGTTCCTGGGCTCTGCTTGCTCGTCTATGCTCCGACCATCCACCGGTAATGTGTGGAAGAGGGTAAGCTTTCTATGTGGATAGGACGTATCAATACCTTTTGCATCTTTTGAAGGAGCTATTAGCGTTGTGTTGGATCTTGAGGGTCCGAAGGAAAAGATCAAAATCCCTGGACTTGAATAAATGAC
The DNA here is from genome assembly GCA_028583415.1 of Protea cynaroides. Classification (NCBI taxonomy): domain Eukaryota; kingdom Viridiplantae; phylum Streptophyta; class Magnoliopsida; order Proteales; family Proteaceae; genus Protea; species Protea cynaroides. Next base: position 35,908,332 of record CM053269.1, on the reverse strand, counting down.
TTTAAGGCCTATTCTGAGGTATTATAGGCAGTAGCCCGGGCATTCGGTACATTGCTACAGTCCTTCGTGACTGCAGGAAGTCGATGGTTGGATACACCAAGCCCCCAAAGCTAATGGTCTGAAACTCAGTTCTAGTATCTATGTAGTAGCATGTCAGCTCAGCTAAAGCCACTCACACTCAGCATTCAGCAACTCTCGACAAACAAATTGAGGAGGAGATAGACAACTCAGAACAGGCAGAACAGGCTCTGTAAGACCTGACCGTAAAGTCTAAATAGAAAGGGGTAACTTGTTTACCTTGCAGTGGAAAGAGCAATAAAAAAAGGGTGGTCTACGATCAGTTGAGGGAGAGAGTGCTCGTAATTCAGCTCGACCACCAGGAGAGGAACTCACCGACCGAAACAAGGATGAACAAAGGAAGAAGAGCCAAAATGTACAGGATTAAAGCTATCCCTTAGACTTTGATTTACTCAAAAACCTAGGTCCAAAATCATTTGTTAACATATGGAACCAAAACCCCTATTATCAGTGTCCGGATTCTACCAGAATCTCAGCACTGTCCCTTCCAAGGTCAATAAGCATATGACCCGGAATCTAAATGACCTCTAGTTTGTCCCATATGAAAGTAGACTTAAAATAGAATACTCAGACCAAAATCAAAGCATTCCAGTAAGGGTAACCTCATGAACAAAGCACCCAGCGACAGACGTACAGAATCTGACCCAGTTTGAAGTTTGAACACAGTCCCTTACAAATATGATATATATCTCTTCCCTAGTCTGAATGACTCTTCTTTTTAGGATTTAAACTAGACTTGAAGGAGAACAACATATCCAAAATCCAACTCCATTTCAATGTTGATGTCCATTGAGAATTTTTTATTTTCTTTGTTGTTTGTTAAAAGAAAATAAAGTCAAATACAGAGTGTTCTGTTACAATTTTCTGGGTTGCTCAGATAGGTGAAGTTGACATTTAATCATGATTAGTTTTGAATATTTGGAGTTCTTATTTGGCACTTTGCAAACTAGTAATAAAAAATGCTTATTTCAATGATTGGATAGAATCTAGTAGAGTAGTTTACAGACCCGATTTTATTTGCTTTGAATTCATTCTTTTAGTTTTAATACAAATTGATAGTATGAGCTCACCTTGTGAATTTTGGATGTGTTTCTGTGGATTATTGTGGTTGCTTAAAAAAAAAAAAAAAGATAGAGGCAGAGAAAGGAGAAAAAAATTTGAGCCATGATGGATCCAATATTTAAAGTGAGTTAAGGTTTTTCTTTTGTAGGTGAATGCATTTAGAACAATGATGCATGATGATATGATGGTGGGGGCATTCTCTCATTCAACTGCCGTGGGAAAGCTACGTAATGACCTACCAGATGTTCCTTTAGATGCTCGTGTTAACTTTGGCCGTTACAGCTTGGATGAAGCTGCAACTGTCTGCCATTATTATCTTAGGTATGTCTTTGGGTTTTTCATAAATTATTTTATTTTCAAATATTGGTTTTTTGTTCTCATCATGGTGTCATAGGGCATAGGGGTAGATAATAAGTTGGCAGTAGCTTGACTGTAACTTGTACAATATATTTTTTCTCTGGCACAACTTGGTAGTTATTATAAATGATGGAATCGGAACTGTATTATGTGGAAAATGCTTGGACAATACCCCCACCCCCCCCAAAAAAAAAAAAAAAAAAAAGAAGAAAAACTTCAAAATTCTACTCTTTTTCTTTTTGTACCTTATGAATCTCCCTTTTCAAACTTTACTTTAGGTTGAATTTGCTCATCTTACATTTTCTTCTGATAGTTAGGAATTCTTGGTAAATGATTGCTTCCCTGCATACAAATTCTTTGACACTAGAATTAGGCAAATTATTGCCTTTGGTATATTTGAAAAGCGAAGAATAAACATCTGTCCCAACATTTAAGAAACCCCATCTCTTAAATGATTCTTTTGACTCTAAATAAAATTGCTAGAATATATCAAGTATAGATCATAGTTTCAAGGCCCAAGACGTTGGAGGTTTGACGAGGCGACCAAGGCGCCTAATTTTCCAAGGCGACACAAGGGTGCTTAGGTGCCTAGGCGATGCCTTGACAACTATGGTATAGATTCCTAGTGACATGTCTAAATCTTCTGGGGGTTCAACCTCCCCCCCCAAAAAAAAAAAAAAAAAAAAAAAAACCACCCCCCTCTCCAAACTCAGCCATATCCCAACTAGATTGTTTTAGGCTGTCAGCTATATGGATCCTCTTATTCATCCTTTTTTTTTTTTTTTACATGGATCTTCTTTCTCCAATCAGCTCTGTTCAAAGCTATACTTGTTGCCCTTTTGATCTTGAATGGAAGGGGATGACTAAGAAGTTTAATGGAAAGACCCCATATGATACTATTGCCAAGCTCATCTTTGTTGTTACTATGTATCATATATGGTTCGAAAGAAACCTTAGATGGTGGGCAGCGAAATCTAGATCCTTTGCTCAGATCTGGGAAGCTATTATCCTCAATTTGTGTGGAACTATTTTGCCTTTAGCTTCGCCCTCCTTGGACACAACTAGGAACAAATTCATATTATCCTCTTGGAATTTGATTACCGACTGAGTCAGGTGGTTGCTTTTAGCTTCTTTTTTTCGTCTTTTGTCTTCCAGTTTTTCTCCCTAGTTTTGTAAGGAGCCTGGTTCTATCCTTTGGATACTCATGTTTGTTTCCCCTTTGTTCGGGGTGTTACCAAAAAAAAAAAGAAAAAAGAAAAAAAAGAAGCTATACTTGTTACTAGTCCGAAGCTGCACATGTCTTTCCTCATCACTTGTTCTAAAGTCGTTTTAGGCCTATCTTTGACTCTTTTAGTTGTTTCAATCTAAAAAAAATTCCCCTTATTGGTGGATTCAAAGTCCTCCTTTGCACTTGTCCATGCCACCTCTAATGACTCGCTCGCTATGTATCATGTATTGGAGCTACCCCTAAATTAGCTTTAATTTGTTTATTGATCTCATTCGTTATTTTATCTTTTCTATAGTTTTATCATTCATCCATTTCAACATTTTCATTTCAGAGTTTGTTTATATGTTGTTTCTTCACTTCCCGACATTCAGCCTCATTAATCAGTTCTGGTGGTATAACTGTCCTATAAAACTCTCCTTGGGTTTTAAAGGAATACATTGATTACGCAATACTCAGGATGCACCCCTTCTCTTCACCCACCCTATTCTTCTTTGTGCAACATCATCCTCTATTATAAGTTTTTTCTAAGTCAATAAAGATTGCACGAAGATCCTTTTTACATTCTCTAAATCTTTCCATTAGTCTTCTAAACAAATAAATAGCTTCTGTAATTGATGTTCCTGCCATAAAACCAAATTGGTTATCTGAAATATTAGATTTGTGTTCTAGGCGGGTTGCTATTAATCTCTCCCATAATTTCAGGTGTTAGGAATAATCCCGCATTTGTTAAGTTTAGACCCTTGGGTTTCTTATATACTTGAGAGTCCCTCCACTTATTAGTTCGAACTTTTGAGATTGAAACTTAACATAGTATCAGAGCTTGAGGTTCCATTCTTACGGTCACCCAAAAGAAGGACTACGTATGTCACGTGTACTGCCACCCAAAAGAGAGGCAACACATGAGGGGAGTTTGGGAATAACCCCACATTGGTTAAGTCGAGACCTTCGGGTGCCTTATATACTTGAGAGTCCCTCCAAAATACTAATTCAAATTTTTGAGATGGAAACTTAACACATATTATGACTCATAAGCGGGTTGCAATTAGTATCTCCTATAATTTCGTAGTATGACTCATTAATTTTATTCCTCTATATTTATCACAGCATTGATTATCACCTTTATTTTTACAAATCAAATCACAATACTTTCTCCATTCACACACACACAAAAATGGTATCTAATAACCTTCTGGGATGTGTGCTTTGGGTTGGGGGGGGGGAGAGAGAGAGAGAGAGAGGTAAGTGTTGAATGCAGCCCCAACCTGTTATCCTGTAGATCGGTGCACATGCTGACCTCTTCTTTTGCAGGCAAAGATTGTTACGCCGTGAAGCATTTTCAGAGGAAAAATGGAAGAAGATATACTTTTTATCCCGTGGAAATGGATCCGAAATGAGGTGGCTGGCTCCTTTTGTCCGGTGACTGATCCAAGGAGATCCAGCTGGATTGTGTTGAGATCTCATTGTATTCTTTTATATGATCTTCAGAATCTGCTGCAGGCATTACTTACTGTTCACTTACTCGGTTTTGTTCGGTGTAGTGATGCCTCAAATGTTTTGTTAGTTTTATTTTTGTTTTCTGAGATCAGTGGGTGAAACTGCACTATATGTTGGGACTATATTTTAAAGACGATGGTCCTGTCCAATCTCTCAGTTGGCTGTTCTGTACCTTCCTTTTTTTTTTTGGGTAAGTAGTTCTGTAACTTCATGTTGTTTGCATTATTGTGCCAAGTTCTTAGAGCCATTATTGGATGTATATATATTTTTTTTCTTCTCTTTTTCTAGTTGGAAACCAACGGTATGTTTTAATTTCGGATTTAACTAGTGCTAAATTTTGGTAGAATATAATTTTTAAATATTTTTACTTTCTGTGTACTTATTGTGTTTGTAATTTTTCCCTGATTCCTTTTAAATGTAAAAGAAGTTATTGTTTCCTTTCATTTTCAATTATCTACTTCTAATGATCTGTAGAATATAATAACAATGAACAAATTGCGCCCTTCCTCACCCCCCTCCCCCTTTTTCCCTTTCCTTTTTGATGATCACATCTGTTTTATTGACATTTTCGTCAATAATTTGGCATCATTGCATGGTGTAAGTTACTTTGATTGGCTATTGTTTTCGAGGAAGAGATGGAATCTATAATGGAGGGGGTAGGTCCCAGTACAATTATTTGTAGGACAATGTTTCCTTGGTAAAGAGGCCATTTGCATTCTGCATGGCTTCAGGTGCAGTCTCTGTTGGATACCAAAGCATTTCACCATGTGACACAATCAATACCTTTGGATAATTAAGCTATGAAATGATTCAATACCTTGTGGGGCAATATGATTTGAGTTTGGGCTTGAAATTTACATATGGCCTAGCCACCTGGTCCCTCTATCCATAGGTAGTGATTTCCTTCATTCCCACTTTAAATAGTGCCATGTGTAGTGATGATGTGGATATTCTGACCGTTTCAGAGGTAATGGTTTGGTTTGATTTCATCTCAAATTTTAGAGAATAATTCAATTCGATACCCCGCTTGTAAGTGGATCAGCCATTCTGCCACTGAATAACTTTTCAAGTGGATCAGTCTACCATTGGAGGGAGTAATGACACACAGAGTACTACTACTAAGGCTGCTGATGTGGCAAGTAAAGCTGAGCTGGCAAATGGTTGACCTAAGAGAAACGTGGTAAAACCCAGGAGGTTACAAGACTAGATAAGCTGAATAGCTCACGGACAACGCACTGCTAGTCATATTTCTTACAGTTAGAAATGCTTAGAAATTCTAGAGGGATTGTACTGAGATTGGTATTGAATGATATTAATAGAATTCTTTTCTTCTTCTTCTTGAGTAAGATATTCTGTTCTGGAGTTAGTATTGAACTCAAATCAAGAAAACCTAATCCGAAGTAAGATCATTGGTGTTTTCATTGAGAGCAAAATTGACCAGCTCGCGATTTCAACCATTGCCAAGGGAACTCGAACTTGACAAGCTGACCGCACCTTGGAGAAATTTTTGCACAAATAGTGAATTTAGAGTAGCAGTTACGGCAGGAAGTGAAATGATCATTTTACCACTGCAACTCCCACTGGAAAAATCAACAGTAGAATTTAAAGCCAACAGACAAGTCGATCGTGATTGTGATGACATTTCGCAATTTTTAGGTAACACATCGAATCCAAAGGCAGGGCAGACTGATTAGAGTGGATTTTCCACAGTTTGGAGATGAAGATCCAACAGAGTGGCTCTTCAAGGTAGATCAATTCTTTATCTATCACCATATTAATAAAAATCAGAAGATTACGTTAGTCGCTTTTCACATGGCGGTCTGGCATCTCAATGGTTTCAATGGATGCATCATTCTCGCCAACTTAGATTGTGGCAAGAATTTCGAGGTTGCAATAAAATTTTGTTTCAGAGCATTAGCCTATGAAGATCCTCCAAGAGTGCTTACTAAATTGACACAGACCAAGATTGTGATCAAATATCAAAAGCGTTTTGAAGTGCTTTCCTGCAAGGTCTTTCGTCTGTCTAAACATTTCTTGAAAAGCTGTTTCGTCTCTGGTCTTGAACCAGATGTTCACTGAGAAGTAGTGGCACATCAACCAGTCACCTTGCACCATGCCATCGATCTTGCTCGACTACAAGAAGATAGAATAAATGAGCTTAAATTTGGTGGACGAAGTTGGATCCCAAAGGCTGGAGCACTGAAGTCAATTTTGGGACCCAAACCTGCTGTGATGCCCAATGTTGTACCTTTCAATTCTGCTGTTCCTCTTAATAGATTGCCAATAAAATGATTGTTTTCTGTTGAGCTTCAACAAAAAAGAGAAAGGTTCATGTTTCAACTGTGATGAAAAATTCCATGTAGAGCATAAGTGCAAGAATCAGATGGCAATACTGTTTTTAGATGGAATCAAAGAACCTCTGCAGGATACCGAAAAGTGTGTGGTTGCTTGTAAAGAGGAAGAAGCTATTCCAGCCATAAACTTTCATGCTCTGTTTGGACATACTTCTCCTAAAACTCTAAGATTGCAGGGAATCATCTTTAATCATTGAGTTCAGACATTGGTTGATAGCGGCAGTGTGCATAATTTTATTCAAGAATGCACTGCGAGGTTTCTTGGTCCCATGATCGCACCATCCAAGCATTTTCGGGTTCAAGTGGGAAATGGAGAGTTCCTTACTTGTCTAGGCATCTGTACTGATGTTTCCGTATCTTTGCAACAACATGTTTTCATCACTGATTTCTTTGTGATCTTTCTACAAGGGGCTGAACTGATTTGGGATTACAATGGTTACAATCAGTGGGCCCTATTACAATCGGCTATTCCAAACTTACTATGGATTTCCATTGGCAAGGAATTGAAGTACACTTACAAGGGGATTACACACTTTCTATTGATTCCATCAATTTAAATCAGCTGAAATAGTTGAATGGAAAAGTAAGTGTTGCTTCGTATTTCACCTTGATGGCATACAATAAAACAGATACTATTGATCCTTCTGAAGTTTCTGTATCTTCTCTTTTGCATCCCACAATAAAGGATCTCCTTCGGTAGTACAATATGTTATTTTCTGAACTAATGACTTTACCTCCACGGCATACTGATAACCAAATCCTATTGCTTCCCCACACCAAATCGGCAAATGTCAAACCTTACAGATATCTTCATTTGCAAAAAAATGAGATAGGGCAGTTGGTGGCGGAAATGCTTGTTGCTGGAACCATACAACATAGTTCCAGCCCTTATAGTTCACCTGTATTGCTGGTGAAAAAAAAATAAAATAAATAAAAAGATCGGAGTTGGAGGTTTTGTGTGGATTAGAGGGGACTAAATGCTGTTACTAGTCAGGACAGATTTCCCATACCAACTATCGATGAACTCTTGACAAGTTACATGGTGCAACTATTTTTTCTAAACTTGATTTACAGGCTGGTTATCATCAAGTTTGGATGCATGACGAAGACGTTTCCAAGACTGCTTTCGTACACATAATGGGCATTATGAATTTTTAGTAATGCCATTTGGGCTTACAAATGCGCCATCTACTTTCTAGTCAATTATGAATAGAGTTTTTGAACCTTTTCTGAGACGGTTTGTACACATCTTCTTTGATGATATCCTGGTTTACATCAAGAGTCTTTCCGAGTATGTAGTCCCTATGGAGCAAGTGTTACAGCTTATGAAGCAACAATCATTGTTTGCCAAGTTGAGTAAATGCACTTTTGCTCAAACTTCTGTGAATTACTTGGGTCATGTGATCATTGCTCAAGGCGTAGAACTAGATTCATCTAAGGTGGAGGCGATTCTTTCCCTCTACTCTCAAGCAACTGAGAGGCTTTTTAGGCTTTTCCGAATGCTATTTTCGATTTATAAAAAATTATGCTTCTATTGCTGCTCCTGTCACAGATCTCCTTAAGAAGGATGTAACATCAACAACTTGGTTATCATGGAATCCTATGGCTCCACATGCTTTCGAACAGTTGAAAGTCCACTATAACAGTGGCGCCGGTCTTAGCTCTTTTGGATTTTCGTCAACCATTCATCATAGAGACCGATGCCTCTGGTACTGAGATTGGAGCGGTATTGCTACAGCAAGCATATCCAATAGCTTTTTTCCAGTACGAAGCTCTGTACTCTAATGCAGCAGGAGTCGACATATGTACATGAGTTATATGCTATCACTTTGACTATGGCTAAGTGGCGGCAGTATTTGCTTGGGTGTAAATTTTTTATCCACATTGATCAGAAGAGTTTAAGGGATTTGATTTGTCAGGTAGTTCAAACACCAGCTCAACAACAGCACCTATCTAAACTTTTGGGGTATAGATCCGCTATAAACCAGGGAAGGAAAACACTGCCGCTGATGCCTTGTCTAGACTCTAGAGTTCATGGTTCACTCAATATTATGGCCATTTCTTCTCCAGTTTTTGATTTTCTGGATCAGATTAAGCAAGAGAATGCTACGGATCATGCAGTTGTGTCCTATCGAGCGATTCTTTCGGCTCGTCCCAATGACTTTGTGCAGTGGTCCATCAGGGAAGATCTTCAATACTTCAAAAGTAAATTATTTCTAAGTTCTCAGTCTTCACTCAAGCCTATATTACTTGAGGAATTTCATTCCATCCCTGTTGGAGGACATGTTGGGATTCATAGGACCGATATCCGATTGGCCACTTTTTTTTTTTGGAAGGGAATGAAATGGGATGTCCTTCAGTTTGTTCAACAGTGCCTTTTTCCATGTCAACAAATAAAAGGCACTACAATTTCTCCATTTGGTTAATTTGTTGCATCCATTGCCCGTTCTGGATTGGATATGGGATGATATAAGTGTGGATTTTATCACCCATCTTCCTCCTTCCCATGGATTTACAGGGATCCTTCTTGTGGTGGATTGGGACTTGCTGGGATTCATAGGACCTATCTCCGATTGGCCACTAGTTTTTTGGGAAGAGAATGAAGCAGGATGTCCTTTGGTTTGTTCAATAGTGCCTTCCATGTCAACAAATAAAGGGCACTACAACTTCTCCATTTGGTTTATTACAGCCATTGCCCATTTCGGATCGGATATGGGATGATATAAGTGTGGATTTTATCACCCATCTTTTCGTTTCTGGTGGATTTACAGTGATCCTTGTTGTGGTGGATCGGTTATCCAAGTTTGCCCATTTTGGTCTCTTACCAGTCCATTACAGTGCTTGTAAAGTTGCATCTGTGTTAATCGACACCGTTTGTAAAACCAATGGTTTTCCACGATCGGTTGTGAGTGATAGGGATGCCGTTTTCTTCAGTCAAATTTGGCATGAATTATTCTGATTGCAAGGTACTGAAGTTCGAATGAGTTCCGCCTACCATCCTCAGATGGATGGGCAATCTGATGCTGTTTATCGATGTCTTGAACAGTATCTTCGTGCATTCGTGGCTGATCAACTACGGGTCTGGTCTACTTATCTGAGTTGGGATGAATTCCATCACAACACGGCTTATCAATCTTCTATCGGAATGACTCCTTTTGAAGCAGTTTTTAGACATCTTCCTCCATCGATTCTAGCTTATTGCCGTGGTCCTACGAAGTCGGAGATGCTCGATCAGGATTTGGGTACTAAGGAAGAACTCTTGTCTCAACTTCATCTTCACTTACATAATGCCCAGGCTAAGATGAAAGGTAAAGCTGATCTGCATCGCACTGATTCAGTTCCAGGTTGGTTATTTGGCGTTGGTGCCCTTTACAGCCCTATCGTCAAATCATTGTGGCTCAACAAGCTACCAATAAGCAAGGTAAGAAGTACTCTGGGCCATTACCTATTTTGAAGAAGAAACGCAAGGTTTCTTATAAGTGCAACTTCCTCTAGACTCCAAGATCCACCCTGTTTTCCATGTCTCTGTCCTTAAACCTTACCATGGTACTTCTGGTCCTTCTTTGCAACCTTTGGTATTGCCAACCGCAATTATTGCTAATCGCCCTCATTTTCCTCCATTGGCTATCATGGGCGAACACACCATCCTACCACGAAATTCTTGGGTTCCAGAGTGGATGATCCAGTTGCAACACCTTCCCTTGGATGTTTATGAAATTCAAACTCTACGCCCAGATCTGCACCCAAGGCCATGGTGGTTTTTCATGAGGAAGGGAATGATACACAAAGTAATACTAAAGCTACTAATGTGGCAAGTAAAGCTGAGTTGGCAATATGAGAAAAGTGGTGAAAGCCAGGCGGCCAAATAAGCTGGACAACTCACAGACAACTCATGGCTAGTCATACTTCTTATAGTTTGAAATGCTTATAAATTCTGTTGTCAGCAAAGTATAAATAGATTTACCTAAAAAAAGCAAAGTATAAATAGAAGAGATTGGCATTGAACGATATTAATAGAATTTTTTTTCCTTCTTCTTTACTTTAAAATACCCTGTTCTGTAGTTACTATTGGGAAAATTTCAACCACCCCCCCTGTACTTTGCTTTTAAGTTATCCAATCCCCAACTTTGCGATTAATTTCATGCAACCCCCTCATTTGTTAAATATGTATCACACAGACTCTATCTTAACAGATAAGTATATTAAGTGATGATGTGGCAACATTTAAAATTTGTAATGAAAAAATTCCTGTTAGACTATTAAATGACCCATTTGGCCTCTATGGTTAACACTCTTATCTAATTTTTCTTTCTTCTCTCCAATCTAGGGATTTCTTCATCTCGGTCCGGTGATATCCCTTGATGTTTGCTGGTGTGGTTGGTGTTCAGACTGAACAGCGGAGGCGGTATCAAACACCAATAAAGCTGAACCAAAAAAGGGCCGGCATGTTCGGCCAAAGGATTTGTGGGTTAATGATGGTGGTGCTACTACTACTGCTACTGTAGAAGGATTGGGTCTTGGAAGGGATCGCCTCTTCTTCATTTCTCTCTTCTTTGGTTCTTCCAATAATATTTTTTAGCTTTTCAAATCTTATGAAGCTATAGTTTTTGCGATGATAAAAGGAAGATCTGTTAGACTTTTAGATGATTATGGTTTTAACCAAACTCATGACAATCCATCCATACAGGAACACTAGAACACGATGGGGATGTGATAAACAATAAATGATAAAGATATACCTGTTTATGAAGATTGATTTCCTCTACCCAAGCTTTGATCGATTTTTTGTCATAGCCTTCCACAGCCTCTAGAGGATATCCTAGGATCTTTTGCTAATGAGTGTAAAGAGATTTTTCAAAAAAAAAAGTAGCTGCAGAGATTCATAACCCATTATTTATAGAATATTATCATAATCCTAATCCATTTTCCACAATAAGATTAGGATCAACCATGTGACGAGAACCATATCGAACTGGTCCTATCGTGTTAAGTGAACTCCCATTAATTAACTAATTAGGTAATTAAATAAATCCATAATATTTTAATAATCTTTTACTTGGGCTACATTAATTATAAAATCACTATCAATCAGTGTGGCCATGAAATCCAATACACTAAATTGTCACTAATTTTGATTCATCCGTCAAGCCTATTAATGTCGAACAACAGTGAAAAATACACCTCAATATATGGTGTACAATCTTTTGTCAATCACAATAGAAGTCTATTCAATATATGAATCATTTGAGATAATGCATGAAAGTAAGTTCTCATACGAGTCCAAATACTTGATTGAAGAACCTTTAATCAAAATGCTTCAAAACCTTTATAGACAATAAATCATGGTAATAAATAATGCGAACCATAAATCGATTAGACACTGCTATCATTCTTTGGCTAAATATTGCATTTGTAACCCTGACTGAATACTGCCTTATCACATTAACTGAATATCGTCACATTAACTTGTCAAATATATAACTATGTGAGCAAAATAACAATAATGTAAATGCTAAAAATAAATAAAACCATGGTTACAAAACTGTACCCATCAAACCATAAGTAACACAATCAAACATAGACAAACAATGTCAGAACATAAACGTAAAAAGTCTCCCACTGACTAAGCATAACAAAAGACTCCCACTGGCCCGAGCCTTCGTCAAATGATCTGTGATTATAACCTGTCCCGTAACTCCCATTGCGAAAGCTATAGGCTAATCTATCATAAATCCTCTCCTTAGTTAATCATTTACTACTTGTGTATCTTTATTTAATTGTTTACGCTCTGCCCTATGGGTCACATTATGTCTTGAATAATTGGTTTGAACCTATAGCTGCTCAAGCGCTATAGAAAATCTACTAGTCCTCACACTTTGTTGTCCGTAGACAACTACTCACCTTTTATCACCACTGGCCGCTTTGGACTAATAAAATATCATTTTATACAATTATAGATCCTAAACACCTATTCTAAGGGTATGTGGTAGGTAATCAACACAAGACATCTAAAATCAAATGAAACTTTTGTAATACAACTCATATTAACATAGAAATTACCTCAGGGGTACAAAACAACAACTAGAAATCATACATTCGGGAGTGAAGAAAACTTAACTACTCATATGCTTTTGCTTGTGACTTACACTCAAGTCACCAACCATTAACACTTTTTTACTCAGTCTTAGTACCTTTTTCTTTTTTTCAACCAAAACTGTCTGGCTTTACAATTATAGGTTAATCCGCCTTTGCATTATACTAGTATCTTTCAACAATACCTAGGTCCCTCTTTTAAGCAAATAGAGACAAACTCATTTAAGCTCCACTTCTCCCTCACACTATCATTACCTATTATAATTGGTATTTAGTGAGCTAAGTCACTAAACTATCTTTTTGCCTTTTTTATTTTAGAAATATCAAATTTTTCTATAGATTTCTCTCAGATAATCCATTTATAATAAATTCCATCTGAATGCTACTACACAAGACCTCATGAATGAAACATTTCATAGGCAAAAGACACTTCTCAAAAGAATACATGTAGGTCAAGTGTAAGACCCGCACTCTGAAAACCCGGTCTAACCTTGGTTTTGTGTCGTGACAGGCCTTCCGATCATCACCGGGCTAGACGGGGCAAGCGGATAACAAACAGGTACAAAATCGGACCGAAGTCGACTAATTATACCTGATTTTAGGTATACCGGTCGATGGTACCGGTCGACCGGTATGGCCTGCACAGCTATGTGTGGGAATTTGGAAATTGGTCTCTGCGGGTTCCGCTTTCTTGATTTCGAATCCTATAAGTTTCCTAATCCTAGTAGGGTTTCTAAACCCTATTTCCAGCCTATAAATACACCCTTAAGCCTCCTCAAATCCTTTCCATTGTCTCTCACAAACCCTAGTGAAGAGAAAGAGATGGAAAAGGAGAAGGAGCTAGGAGGAAGAAGAAGGAGCCGCTATTACCATTCGACGAAGCTCACGCTACGCCTGTCAACGGTAAGTGTTTGAATCCCTCTTCTTACCCTATGTTAGTTGTGTGGGTGGATCAATACCATGCAAAGTAGGTATTGATCTAAAACCCTAAATTGGTCAATAAACCCTAGCCGTCAAACCCTAGATTTGAGTTTCGAGATGAGATTCATCGAAATGAGACTTGAATGAGTTGGGGATAACTCTAACTCAAAGCCTAGACTTAGAATGGATAGGAGAAACCTTGAAAATCCATGGAAGATGATCGTCGGCAGTCGAAAAACCCAAGTATGGCCTTCTGGAGACATACCGGTCGACTATACCGGGTGCACATAGTGCGACCGGTATGTGCGACCGCTATCTCTCGGGAGGTTGTCTGTGGGGACCGGATGACCATACCGGTCGCCAGTCTTTTCCACAGAGCTGCGACCGGTATATGCCACCGGTCAGCTCTGTGAGGGTATTTTGTAATCTATGTTGGTTTCCGACCAACATGAAACCCTAAGCAATGTTATTTTAATGAAACCCTAATAATATTGTAGGACTTTGTGACTTTCCGTTTGGATCTTGCGACGTGGAGCAAGTTATCGAACGAGCATCAGGTAAGGGAATCTGACCTAAACCTAATAATTAATGGACAGTAAATCGTTGTTAATCATTGAATATCTATGATGTGATGTTTGTGCATATTCACATGCCATCCTTTACTTTCAGTTATTATTACTGTTCATGCATTGATAGGATGTGATTGTTAGGCATGTGATTGTTTTCGTTGGTGTGTAGAGTGGGGCGTGGGCCTGGGATCGCTCTTCACATTAGCACCTTTTGTAGTATTCTGTCTTAACATGCTCGGTACGGGTGGGGTATCAGGGAAAGGTCGTGGTACGGTGGTCTCCGATATTGATGTTGTCCCGGCCATTGTTATGTGGTACTGTGGATTCTGAGTCGACGCTGGCTTGTCCACGATGCTTTAGCTCTATCTCTATGCCGTAGGGAGTTATGTTGGGATAGGGTCTACCTGCGTATTGTTTCTATCCTAGTGGGTTAGTTGCGGATAGGGCATCAGGGGAGGTGTGGGAATGCCTTAGCTCTATCTCTATGCCGTAGACGGCTGTGTTGGGATAAAGCATACATTGATGACATATAGGATTGGTTAGTTGTAAGCCTAGTTTGCGAGCCCTGGCCAATAGGGGCTTAAGTACTGGTATGGGTAGAGTATCAAGGGAGGTACGTGGGTATCTTAGCTCTATCTTTATTCCATGATGGGTGCATGTGGGCCAATGGGGGTGTGATCCATGATGTGCCACACACTCGTGTATAGAGGTGCGGGGGCCACCAAACCTTTCTATAGCACATTGCAAACTTAAAACCAGACCACAACATAAAATGATTGTTACTCATGCATAATCTTCTGAAACTGTCTGATTGTCTTACTGAGCTGTGTTGTGAGCTCACCCTTTGTACGTACATTGTTTTTAGATGTTGATGCAGGTTACACTGTGGACGATTATATGAATGCTCCGGCGTATGGGAGTGTGGCTGCTGTGGATGTACAAGCAGGAGAGGACGAGCATGATGCTTCATGCGAGTGCCCTTTCTGCGTGTACTTGTGATGGATTTTATGTATTTATTTCAGTTATTTTCGTTTGATATTAAAGAGATGTAATAGATATTTATTTTATGTGTTTGAATTTGGATAATGGAATATTTATTTAAATTATCAATAGATACTCAGTTCATTCTATTTAAAGTCTTCCGCTGTATATTTATATTCTGATTGTAGTTATGTGTAATGGTTTGTATGGGTGGACACGACCTATTCGAGATCCTGGTGTGAACCGTTGGTTCAATGACGGTTCATTCACACCATTCTGGTTGGATCAGAATTGGGGTGTGACAACTTGGTATCAGAGCTCTCGGGCTCTGTTCCAACAAACCATGTTGCACTTAACTGAGTCGATGAACTGAGTTAGGAAAAAATTAAAAATCTTAATACAAACGCACCTTAAGCATTGTTTGATACCTGAGACGGACTAAGAAAGAGAATAATATACTATGTTAAATATGAAACTTAATATGTGCACATACACTAGTTAGGAAAAACCATAAAAATTTTCATTAATTAAGAAAATTGTAGCAAATGATATAGTGCTACAGGGTACAGTCCACAAACCGGACAGTTACCCTGTATTATAAACAGTCATGAGTAAATAAAAGGAAAATCATGGGGTAGGGGGCCTAGGAGGTATGGGGTCCGCTATATCATAGTCTCGCTCGTAAGCGACCCTGAGCCAGTGCACCTGATCCTGTGTGACTCGGAGGCTGCGAGTCAACTGTGCTAAGTCACGGCTCATCTCCCGCTGAGCGTCCCTGAGCTCCATAAACATACCCATCACCGAGTCGGGAGGAGACTGAGATGGTCCAGCTGTGGGGACAGATGGTGGTGGTGCAGGTGCAGGCTGTGGGGCAGGCACTGGTGCTTCCCCAGCCATATTGTCATCATCGTCATCACCCATCTCTGTCGCATAGGCCGCATTGGCCGCGGCGGCTGCTGCTGCTACTCTCCCAAGTGGACGAGGGCGAGCCTCCAACTTGTCGTCACTAACCGGCAGATCGACCATCTGCATCCTCTGTATAGCATACCAGTCGATGTCGGATGTCATGGTGTCCTCAGTGGCTACCTCTCCTCTGAAGCTCACGCCCAGACGGCGAAGAAGGAAAGTGACGAGACGGCCGTATGGAAGGTTGCTGGCCTGATCGGCCACGGCCGCGCGATGCATAGTCCGGATGATGAGGTAAGGAAGTGAGATCCGCTCCCCTGTGCAGACGCAATAAGTGACGTACTGGGTGAGCTGAGACAACTCACCGTAGTGGCCGCTCTGTGGTACTATGTCGTGCTGAATAATGCGACTATATACCCGAGGTATAGGCCTCAGGCTAGCCGCCTTCATAGGGGCTCCATGGTTTAAGATCTGATGCGCTATCTCTCGGCGCAAATCATTAGTCAAATAACCTTTCGCCTTGGGGGCGCAGTACACCAAATCTCCATCATTGGGAACCCCAAGAAGATCAGCCAACTGGTGGGTGTTAAATGAAATATGTACACCCCGGACGTAGCTGGTAATGCGTAGATCCCTACACTGGTTCGGATCTTCGACATCCCCTTCAAGTTCCAAGTTCGCATAGAAGTGCTTGACCAAGTTAGGGCGTGTGGTCTCCGTGTATGAAATAACCGGCAACCAACATAGAGCGCCAAAATCCGTCTCCACATTGAACCGGTGCAGTTGTTCCACGTTGACCCGGCGCCCTGATTCAATACTTTTATTATCAAACCATGGAAACCGAGCTTGAGCTTCCAAGGAGCGAAACCATAGCTCATCTAGCTGTGGAGCTGGCGGAGAGGGAACCCGAGAACTAGAACCATGTGAGCGTTTCCCGAGAGTGCGTCTGGGAGCCATTTAAAATCTGCAAAACAAAAGAAAACAAAATAAAAAGTTAGATTTTGTCGAAATTTCGGCAGCATAACGACAGTAATTTGGGAAAAAGCCTCGAACTCACCCAGAAACATGGGGAGGAGGACTTACGTAACCCCCACACTCTTCAACAAATCAATCACAGGCATTTACAACGAGAATTTTCAAGAAATTGAGAAAAATCAAGAAATTTCGAATTTTGTTGAAAACCTAGGTTAAAAAGAGTAAAAATTTGATTTTTATCAAAACCTTTCGGTGGAACCCCAAATTGGTTGAGGGCTTTTGCTCTTGGGGGTCCCTAAACCCTTTCCTAGCTGAAGGAAAAGAGTTCCTACGGTTAAAACATCTCGAACAAAGAAAAACCTAAATTTCTACATATAAACGATATGGGAAACTTGTAAAAATATGAGAGAGAAGGAAGAGACCTACCTGGAGACGATGTTCTAGCTTGTGAGTGGAAGAAATCGGCTTCTAAAAGTACCGGCCGGACTGTAGCAACTCAGTTGGATAGAGATGAATCGCCACCGGAGAGGAGGAAGAAAGAAAAGTGAGAAAAATTTCTCACTTTTCGTGATTTAAAGCCAGTTTTGGGCATACCGGTCGACGGTTTTGCCTATACCGGTCGACCGGTATCACCCCAGGTGTGCGACCGCTATGTCTCGGTCAGAAAAATTTTTCTGACCGGTCGACTATACCGGTCGCAACACTGTATACAGAGTGTCGACCGGTATCTCCTAGACATGCGACCGCTATGTCTCGGCCAGAATTTTTATTCTGACCGGTCGACTATACCGGTCGCAGCATATTCCACAGGGGTGCGACCGGTATGTTGCGACCGGTACGCACCAAAGAGCCAGAAAAGTGAAATTTTAAAATTTTTTAAAAATTGTGTAAATTGAAATGTTACTTCTCGACTATTTTCCCTTGCATTATTCAAGACTAACACTACTATTATTGATGTTCCCACGTGTTATGTCTTCTTCTCAGATCCAAATAAATAGTCTGAGATGGCAGGTGGAAACGGTCGAAGGGGTCGGAAGCGTCATCAGGCCAGGATGCGCCTAGAAGAAGAGCAAGCTGAACAAAACCAGGTTAGAGAACCTAGTCCTGAAGTGGAGGAGGAACAGGTCCAGGAAGTACCGACAAATTTACCTGGCCCACCTCACAGGAATTCTGAGACCATTGTTACAAACTTGGTCTATCGGATCGAGCTCAACGAAGGAATTTCGAGGCGAAGTCCGAAGATGCTCGGGCCAACAGGTTCCGTTCCCGCTGGAAATACGCCCGAAGTCGGGAGGAATTAATACTACCCAACCGATGCAGAGTAGCCCAAGGCCGAGGGGCCAAGCACAGAACGTACCACCACCGCCTCGGTTTCCGTCGCCTTCTGCGTACCCGGGAGCTTATCCGTACCCACCACCATGGTACGGAGCAGACACATAGGGACAACATGATCTGAGCAGGTCAGTGGATAGATTCTTGAAGTTGAAACCTTCATCGTTCACGGGCAGGACGGGGAAACCATTGTGGCCAGCACGGTGGGTTCTTTGAAATGGAAAAGAACTTCCGACTGATGACTTGTACTGAGGAGGAAAAGGTTTCGTTTGCCACTCATATGCTGAGAGAAGACACCAATGCTTGGTGGAATTCTACTCGGGCATATCTAGAGAATAAGTATACCCTAGTTGATTGGGAAGTGTTTAAAGCGGCTTTCTTCGACAAATACTTTCCGAAGAGCTTCAAAGATCAAATGGAGAGAGAGTTTCTCAATCTGCAACAATCTCAGTCGATCGTAGATGCTTATCAGCAGAGGTACGAAGAGCTATTCTTCTTCGCACCAGCCGTTATGCGGGAGGAGGAGACCAAGACACGTAGGTTCACCATGGGACTACGTGGAAGCATCGAGAGCACCTTTTGAGTCTGGACAAGAAGACCTACAATGAGGCGGTGCAGGTTGCGAGGGTGATAGAGTCCAGTCAGAGGGACAGCTTCTTCGCTCAGAACAGGGGAGTGAAGAGATCCGCTGGTGAGAGCTCAGGTGGCGGTAATACCAGACCATTCCGCCCATACAGGGCACAGACCGCTACAGCACCTGCGAGACGCCGAGTATTATTTGACTCGGGGCCATGCACTCCTTTGTTTCTATTTCTTTTGGGAAGCGAATGGAGTTACCAATCAAGCATTTGAACCCAAGCTTGATAGTTCGCTCTCCACTAGAGTCGAAGTGGCTTTGACCGAATATTAT
Organism: Protea cynaroides; assembly: GCA_028583415.1. Lineage (NCBI taxonomy): Eukaryota > Viridiplantae > Streptophyta > Magnoliopsida > Proteales > Proteaceae > Protea > Protea cynaroides. The sequence goes on along the minus strand of CM053269.1, from coordinate 35,889,072 downwards.
GGACCATGTCTTGTATGTATTGAGGGCCGAGACTTAAAAGCAAGCCTAGTAATACTTGAGATGATGATTTTGATGTCATTTTGGGGATGGATTAGCTAGGCCATCATTCGGCCGTCCTTTTATGTGGTGAAAGGAAGCTTGTGCTTCTCGACAAAGAGGGAAGGGAATATAGTTTCAGTTGGGATCAAGCTATCTAGGAAGCGGAAGCTGATCCTCCGCCCTAAAAGCTAAGAGATGCTTGGAGAAAGGGGAGTGGGTTATCTCTACGTATCTGTAGTCGATCTCACGGCAGAGTCACTCAAGATGGAAGATATAGATGTGGTTCGGGAGTTCCCAGATGTGTTTCCAGAGGAACTTCCAGGTTTACCACCAGACAGGGCTACAGAATTTGTGATAGACCTTATGCCAGGTTCGGCGCCGGTGTCTAAAGCACCATACAGGATGGCCCCGACCGAGTTAAAGGAGTTGAAGACCCAATTACAAGAATTGCTGGATAAGGGCTTCATACGACCTAGTATATCGCCTTGGGGAGCACCTGTATTATTCGTCAAGAAGAAGGATGGAAGTGTACGGCTATGTATTGACTACCGTGAGCTGAACAAGTTGACGATCAAGAATCGGTATCCTTTGCCTAGGATCGATGACTTGTTTGACCGGGTTCACAGGGTGCAAAGGTTTTCTCAAAGATCGATCTTCGATCGAGGGTATCACCAACTGAAGATCAAGGCCGGAGATATTCAAGACTGCTTTCAGAACGAGGTACGGGCATTATGAGTTTCTAGTTATGTCTTTCGGGTTGACCAATGCTCCAGCGTCGTTTATGGAACTGATGAACCGAGTGTTTCATGATATGTTGGACACTTCGTTCATCGATGACATATTGATTTACTCTAAGGACATGGAGACTCATACAACGCATTTGAGGGCAGCCCTACAACGGCTGAGAGAGGTGAAGCTTTATGCAAAATTCAAGAAGTGCGAGTTTTGGCTGAAGGAGGTGGCTTTCTTGGGCCATGTTGTATCTGAAGACGGTATCAAGGTTGATCCAAGTAAGATAGCTGCTATAGTAGGATGGGAAGCACCAAAATCTATTGCGGAGATTCGTAGTTTCCTTGGGTTGGCTGGTTATTATAGAAGGTTCGTGGAAGATTACTCCAGGATCGCTATTCCACTCACCAGATTGACCAAGAAGGGAGAGAAATTCATATGGACAGATGAGTGTGAGAAGTGCTTTCAGACTTTGAAGTCAAGACTTGTCTCTGCGCCTATCTTGACCATCCCAGAACCAAGCGTTCCGTTTACCTTATATACGGATGCTTCAGGGTTGGGTATTGGGTGTGTATTGATGCAAGGAGAACAGGTGATTGCTTACGCATCAAGACAGTTAAAAGAGCATGAGAAGAACTATCCTACGCATGACTTGGAGCTGGCAGCGGTTATTCACGCAATCAAAACTTAGAGACACTACTTGTACGGCGAGAAGTTTCAGATTAAGTCAGATCACAAGAGCTTAACTTATCTTTTCACTCAGAAGGATCTGAATATGAGACAGAGGAGATGGTTGGAATTGTTAAAAGATTATGATTGCGACATCCAGTACAATCCGGGCAAAGAAAATGTTGTGGCTGACGCCTTAAGCAGAAAGTGGGCATCGAAACCT